>VDFB02271358.1:186577090-187236887 GCA_007258455.2 Sequoia sempervirens | reverse complement strand
AAGACTCTAGTTTACATCATCTTCAAATTCCTTACGGTTTAATCGCTATAGGTGCCCGAATGTGGAGATTGTGTTAAAAAAAAATATCAGTGTCCAGTTAGGCCAAAAAGTGTAAACCACTATTGTGGGATCACCCCTTTGGATTGACCTGATTTACTTGATGAATGGATTTGTTGCGTTTAATCAATTTACTGAGTGGATGAATATGCATAATGCTAATTTGACGTGTCTACAGTTCTAGGCCATCATATCTCAAAGAATGGAATTCAGGTCAACCCTACTAAAATTGAAGTTATTCTAAATTTACAAACTCCTGTAAAACAAAAGGATGTCAGAAGTTTCCTTGGCCATGCAGGGTATTATAGAAGGTTTATAAAAGATTTCAGTAAAATTTCCAGCCCACTTTATGCCTTGTTAACTAAGGATTCTCAATTCAAGTGGACAGAGGCCTGTGAAAAATCCTTCCTGCAATTAAAGGACTTGCTTACTAAAGCCCCTGTTCTTCAAGGTCCAAAATAGAATTTTCCTTTTCATATACATGTTGATGCCTCTAATTTTGGTATAGGAGCAGTCTTAAGTCAAAAAGAAAATTCAATTGAGTATGCTATCTACTTTATCAGCAAGAACCTTCAAGGTCCTGAACTCAACTATACTGTTATAGAAAAGGAATTGCTCGCAGTAGTGTATGCTTTGAATAAATTCAGATATTATGTCACAGGTTATCAGATATTCATCCATACTGACCATGCAGCAATCAAGTATCTGATGAAAAGACCTGCCATTTCTGGTAGATTAGCAAGATGGCTCCTGTTGTTACAAGAATTTGACATTACAATCATTGATAAACTAGGAAGAGCTAATGTTGTAGTTGAATTTTTATCAAGACTTCAATTAACTGCACCTGTTGAACACGAGGTCATTGATGATAGGTTCCTAGATGAACACTTATTTTCTATTGCTGCACATACACCATGGTATGCAGACATTGCCAATTATCTAGCAACAAGCAGAATACCAGCCCAGTTTTCTCTGAAAAAAAGAAATTGTTAATAGAGAAAAGTTTTAACTTTTCATGGATTGCAAATTGTCTGTTTTATACTGGACCTGATCAAGTGATTTAAAGATGTGTAAGAGAAGATGAGACTTATGATATATTGCATGCTTGCCATGATGAACTATGTGGAGGACATTTTTGCAGCAAAGAGAACATCAATGAAGATTCTTACAATAGGGTACTACTGGCTAACATTACACAAGGATGTTGTGGCCTATACAAGGAAATGTGACAGATGTTAGTGTATGGGAAGACCAACCAAGTCAGATGAAATTCCACTATACCCACAAGTAATAGTCAGCCTTTTTGATAAGTGGGGAATGGATTTTGTTGGACCAATTGATCCACTATCAAATGGCAAGTCATACATTCTAATTTGCACGGATTATGTCACAAAATGGGTTGAGGTAAAAGCTATGACTCATGCTCAAGCTAATAAGGTTGCTGAATTTTCGTATGAACAAATTTTCACTAGATTTGGAGTTACCAAAGAGCTTGTAACTGATCAGGGAGCTTAGTTCACATCGAATCTGACCACTACACTAATGAATGACTATAAAATCAAACATAGGAAGTCCAACCCCTATCACCCTCAAGCCAATGGTCAGGCGGAAGTAACAAATAGGGAAATTGAGGCGATCCTAACAAAGACAATGCAGCTCCATAGAAAAGATTGAAGCAATAGACTTCCTGAAGTAGTTTGGGCCTACAGAACTACATGGAAGACAACAACTGGGATTACACCTTTTGAGCTACTTTATGAGAAAACAACCATGTTGCCCATAGAATTTGAGCACAAAACCTTGAGGACAGCTCTTGAACTCAATATGGAAATATCTGAAGCACAGAAGGACCATCTCCTACAACTAAATGCTTTGGAAAAAATGAGAAAAGTTGCCCTGCAACATACAAAAGTAGTCCAACAACACTGGAAGAAATGGCATGATCAACACATAAAAACTAAGAAATTTTTTGCTGGTGATTGGGCTCTATTATAAGATTCTAGATATCAAGAAAACCAAGGTAAGCTCACAACACGATGGCTTGGCCCCTCTGAAGTTAAGAATGTGTTCGATAACGAAGCTATACAGCTGGTAACAATTGATCCAGTCTGTTTTAAATTGCTAGTTAATGGCCACCAACTCCGGTTGTACCATGAACCAGTCTCAAAAAAGGAATTCATGCAACAGTTTGTTCAGGTTCCTCTCGCTACTCTTTCTGCAGCCGAAGGCTTTAGCCTTTCTCCTGTAGCTTCATTGTAATTTTGAAAAGCATGTTCATAATAAAGGTTTTCTTTTTTTAAGGAAACCCCTTTTTCTCCATTCTCATTTATCGCCCCATCTCACTTCTTTATCTTCCATCCATCCATCCCATCCATCCATTCCATCCATTCATCTCGTCTGCCCACGTCACCCATCCACTTCATCCATCTGCATCACCCTTAATTATGATATCATTTCCAACTGTCAACTCATGCAGACGCCATCATCTTTCTTCACACGTACATACAATTATCAAAGGTACACCATCTCTTTTGTTATCGCATATTTGATTTATTTTATTCTATTCATTTACTGCTATGATAGTACCAGTCATTATTACCCATTTTTTGCCTATTCTTTAGTACATGTGAGGACACATGTCATACTCTAAGTAGGGGGTGGGGTAATCCACTTTTTAAAACATGTCTTGTCACCGCTGCCAAAATTGTGCAAATAACCTTTCTTTATTATTTTTCTGGTACTTTCCAAATATGATTGCATGTCCTTTTCATTTGCATGTTTTTCTTGTAAATTACAATCAAAACTGCTTGTTCAAAAAGTTTATTTTTGGAAAAGAAAGAAATGTGATGGCACGACAGAAGAAAAACCAGAACAGAAAGGGAAAACAGATAATTTGAATTTTCAGCAAGGAATTGAGTTCAACTAAGGGAAAAATGTGAACATGGGTGGTCAGCTAGTGCGACATGAGCTTGTAGCTCATGAATTATTATTGCAAAATCTTCAAACAATCCATGCATTTAGCCTCTGTGGATGGTTAAACTACTTCTTGAGTTTAAATATTTTTAATGAGGAGGCTGCTGGAGAATTTTTGAGAACCCTTTTCTGAAGGGGAAGCTACTGTGTGGGGTCTAACGGTTGTTGCAACTGAAGACAAAATTGCTTAAGTAACCGGGCTTCCAGCCGTTGAAATTTTTTTTTCTTCAGATGCTGCCGCTACAAGGGCTGAGTTTTCAATGCCCACTGATGGACCTTTGGAAGTCTCCAAGCAAGGATGCAAGCAGATATCATTGCCTCCTCCTTATTTAGAATACACCGCTTACATAATCAAGTATTTAACCTGTGAAGGCCGTTTCTCCTACCTGCATTCTTATCATTTCAAATTATTAAGTCATATGAGGCATGGGTTAGTTATAAATGTTCTAAATTTTTTGTTAAAATTTCTGGAACAAAGTGCCCACGGAACCCAACAAGGGAAAGATAATTTTGTTGCTCATCATGGCCTTATCAAATTACTGATTGAACGCTCTTTGAGAGATGTCTCACCTCTTTCCTGGCAACAATTTGTTGCCCAAAAGAACTTGCAAATTCCACAACCCCTTAGGGTACTTACCCCACAGCCTCAGAAAAAGAAGAAAGAAATTGTGTCTACCAGTAGAATAGGGCAAGGGTCATCTACTCCTGTAGCACCTGGTCCTATAGCTCCCCCACCAGAATCTTCTACTCGGGTACAAACTAGGTTTGCCACTAGGAGAGAGAAGGGAAAAACAAAGGCAACCGAGTCATCTGGGGCAAAACAAACCCCAGAGTCTGACCCTCATTCTCGGAAAAGGAAATGCTCTTCTCCTACAACACCTTCCCCTGCAGATGTCTCTCCTACAACAACACCTGTTGCTAACACTAGTTCACCATCATCTTCTGGCAGGGCAGAGTCCTCTAAGCAGATCAGAAAGAGGAAGGCTACCATAACACCCCCTGTAGCCGCACCAGTGCTAAGAAGAGTTTTCACAAGGAAAAAGTGTAAGACCTCCCCTGCTTCACCTCAACCTAAGGTTATTGTAATTTTAGAAGGATCTGTAGGGTCTGAATTTGATGTTTCTCAGAATGTCTCTGAAAATGCTACATAGAGTTCATTCGTTCCTAAAGAGGAACAAGTTGAGACAAAGGAAATGGAGCAAGGGTTACCAAGTCTTGATGACTTGGCTACCGCTACTATGCAATTCTCGAAGGAAGCATAGTCTTCTCCACTACAGCAACAAGAATTCATCTTGCAGCAAGAGCAAGAACAGACTGAACAATTGAGTGTGCCTAGTGAAGCTATATTTCACCCTGTAACTTGTAAAGCCATTGTTGTTTATAAGAAGACGTTTTTGATTGAGTTTCTAGAATATGTCAAAGCTAACTGGGAAACAGTTACATTGCAAACCCTGACTTTCTGGCACCTAGCCTAAACTAATATGCAACAAAGTCTATGGGAGGTAGAAAGGAAGAAACTGAAAAAAGAAATTGAAAGTCAGAAACAGGAAATTTCTAAGTTAAAAGAAAAAATGGATGAAATGTTAAAATTAATTGGTCAGATTATTGAATGTAGACTACCACCCAAATTTTATGCTCTGTGCCTTAAGGAATAGTTCTTATGGTTCCAACTAATGAGAATTTCCATAAATCAAGATCCTATACTTCACACTGCTAAAGAATTTTACGATGCATACTAGGCAGCCCCTAATTGGTTAAGAAATTCTCTGTGTGAATTTTATTTACATGGCTTTTTAATTCCATTTGAAATAGAATGGAATTCTCTTTTGAATATTGGTGATATCCATTTGAGATCATTTATGTCATGGGCAGCAAATGAAGTAAATTATGGCAGGCAATGGGAAACATTTGAGGAAGCCAAAAGGAATGAGCCTGTTCCATTACGCTCTCAAAGTTCAAACCCCCATGCAATGTTGAAAACCTATTTTACTCTGACATATGGCATCAATAATACTATAGCCAGAGAGAAAATATTTGATCTCAGGAAATAGGTATATGATGAATTTCAGGCACAGTCATATTCATTTTGGAGACTGTCATACACCAGAAGTGAGAAAAGGTGGGAAAGATTAACTGTTGGGCTAAGAAGGTCCGAACCTCATAGTCCCCTAAATTTTATAGCATCTCTTAAACGATCAAGAAGATATATACAGTTAGGAACTCAAAAGAGATTTGAACTATGGTTGCCATTGAAATTCAGACCTTTTGTGCTAATGTGGCCCCTTTATCCTCACCAGGCTACAAATATTAATGATGATTTAGAAGATCGTACGTATGAAAGGTGCCAAGCTTTCAGAGGATTTTATTACAGGTTTGGAACTCCATTTTAGAGTCATCCAGCAACCATTGATTTTAGAGAAACCACCAGGAAAGTTAATGCTGGAGGACCAACATTAGGCTAAGTAGGGGGCAATGATGAGCCCAAAATGTGCTCATAGTTTGGATATTATGATGAACTTTTAATGCCTTTACTTTTGTTATTCGTGGTTTTTTAAAACTCTTTTGAAACCTTTTATGGGGATATCCTATAGCAAAACACTTTCATGTTCCTGCAGCTTATTGTGTTGTCTTGACTGCATTTATTATCCCATTGACTCCCTAAATGATTGGTATATCACATGTAGTTTTTGAATGATGAAATAAATTTAAATATGTGATTAATGAATATATATTGTGTATGTTCCATGCACCTTTTCTTTTGCATCTGTTACCTTGTGTTTCACAGGTTGTTGAAGAAGTATGATCGAGTCAAGCACAGCCGATCTCGGCCTTGCAGTAAACTTTATTTCCTGCACGACTTCGAGGAAGCTCTGGCAAAGACTCTTTGACCGAAACCGTTGGGAAATATTTTTAATGACAGTCAATCTAGAAAGAGTGGAGCACTAGATTCTCTCCAAATCGGGTTGAACACATAAATTCATTTATGAAGTTTGTTCCTTGATTCTAGGTTACACTTTACTTCCATGTCTTTCTTTGATAGGGTTAGTTAGTTAGTTGCTCTCCTAATTTTAAATAAAGTACTCCTCCTGCGTGAGGAAAGAGGGGAGATGATAGTTAGAGTAAGATAGAAGCATAGTAATAGAAAGATAACAGATACCATGTAAGAGTCAGTATGATAATGAAAAGCAGAATCTGTTTGACAAGAGACAGAGTTTGTTGTTAGTTTTTATATCAACAAAGCAATGTATACCATTCTGTTTTCATGAATAAAGTTTGATGAAGTTCTGAGTTCAGCATCTGCGTAATCAGTAGATGCTTGCTAAGGGGGCCCACTTAGTAAGTATATGTAGCTAGTTAGTTAGCTGTTATTTTCTGTTGATAATTAGTTAGCTTTCATCTTTGAAGTTTTCATACAAACTTAGTCTTGTATTGCTCCTGTAGTAGAGGGAGTCCATCCCTGTGCTTGTTCCTGCATCATAAGGCTAGTTCACAGTTTGTGTTTCAGTCATAGCTATTATGGTTTATGTTTTAATCAAATCATAGTTGAGTTAAAAGAACTTTGCATTACCTTCCTACAGCGTAGATAGAATTCTTTTCAAGTATTTATTTCTGTTAAGTTTTGACCGAAACTAGTTCTTAGTGCATATATTGTGCTGCACCATTTAAAGTATACGTCCCCTAGTTTGACAAGTAAATGAACGTCCATAGAGAGATATTAGTCACCTGTTGGAATGTCCAATTCCCAGGAAAGGTTTTACTGTGATTTTCATATCCTTTGTTTTATTATGATTTTCATATCCTTTTGTGGGCGCGACCACTCATTATCAGGTTTTCCTTCTTTTTCTTTTCTTCCTCTCCTTCTCCATGTTTTTCAGGGTGCAAAAGGTGGTTGAAAATGCAACCAACACGAACTCCACAACATAGGTTCAAGACCTACTCATTGCAACTTTGCACCAGGAAATCGAAGTGCTTCCTCCAGGCCAGTCCTGAAACTCTTTCCACATCGTACTCCCGTAGCAGAAAAATTGATGTTGGCTAAGAAGAGAAACGGTGTGTCTCAACATCCATAGTGCACAAATCAGAAAGGAAGGGAAACCAGGGTACATCTATGCTGAATTCCATGTGCCTGTGGAGGTCCATAGCGCTCAGGATACCAACACCAGGAATGGAAACCTGCACTATCTCACCAATCCCTTCCATCAGCAAGGTGTCAAACATCTTGTGGAATAGTTCAATTATGATAGGCTTGGACACATTCAGGTCCAATAGTGAGGCCACAAAGGGGGAAAGCATGTTGTAGTTGATCTGGAGTTGGTTCTTGTCGGTAATGAAGGTTGTGCTGACCACCCATTTGAATGCAATCATGATGAGCTAGTCACATTTCTTCACCAGATGCTTGATTTGGTTGCTAGTGACCTCTCTCATGAAATGGTATTGTGGTGTTTTGGGAAGGATCCAGATGGGAGTGCCCATGCTAGTAGACATTCTAATAAAGCAGCAAATTATGGCAGAATGGGAATAAGTGGAAGGCCAACTAACTTAAGAGACTATATGTTCAAATGAATGTTGCAAAAGGTGGTGTAGCTATATATAGAAAAGGTGAGCCAGAAAACTCAACCAACAAAATGTTTATTTTTGGTTGGATGACAAAAGAAAGTTTTAAGATAGAATGAGGTAAAGTAGATAAATCATACAGAGGATCTAATGGAATTCCTTGAGAAATAAATTTGGGCATTGGGAGTAAATGCTCTCATATGCCAATTGTTGACATGTGTCCTTTTCCATCATCAGCATCAGCCAACTTACTACTAAGAAAAGAAAGGGATTAATGTGCTGAGCTCTAACAAATTAATGGTCACATATTTTGAAGGGGTACCTTGCATCACTTCAACAAATTCCACATAGCAAAAATCACATGCTTCAATGCAAATAATTTATTTGTTAAAGAGGCAGTGAGGAGAATGTAGTAATTCCATCCTCATGGCATTCTCGACATTCTCGAGGGATACGGTTCTCATGTTCACATGTATCACCTCAGTGGAGGCATTTAATGGACCAACAGTAATAGTGTAGTCTTAACTACATGTACAAGCAAGAGAATTAATTGCACTCAAAAGTAGGTTTTCCTTTTCAAGCAAAAGGAAAGTGGTCATTTTTGCTAAGGAATTCTCTGCAACTTCTTGACATAGTCATGGTGGAACCCTCAAACTTTGGAAGACAAGCCACAGCTTCAATTCAATGACCTGGCTATGCCAATGTTTATGGATGAAAGTCATTCACCAATGCCTCGACAGTGGAGGAGCGACCTTTCAAATTTTGTAAGAAGGTGCCAATTGATAAACCTGTAAAAAGAGAGGTAGTGCAAGATATAGCCGACAATGTTTTTGACCCCAAGTTGTCGACTAACCCTAAAATTCTCAAAGAAGGTGTGTTTCAAAGAAAGAAAATGTATGAGCTGGCCAAGAGTTTTGAGCTTCAACTCTCGAATTATGGTTTTCCATAGTTCATGTTGCCCGCTATGCATCCATACCCGGAGTTAGTCGATGCATGTGTTAGGAGATTCGACGAGGTAATAATGGTCATTCAAAATGGTAGGATTAGGGTTACTATTTCTACTAAATCCATATGAGACATGTTGTGCATCCCTACGGCCTGGGACATAGAGCTTTTTGATGAAGAAAATATGGATCTCTTCAGGGAAGAAATGGCCAAAAGAATGGATTTTTATGAAGACAAAACAAAGGACTGGCTAGACAGTGGTCATCTTCCCTTTCTTCTTTCATACAAGAAATTCAAGAGGGACACGCAGTTAGTGTTCTCAATGTTGGCCTAGGTTTTTGGTCTTGATGATGATGCTTAGGTTCTTCCTTTTTAGTTCAGCTTAGCCTTTGTGTTAAAAAGGGAGAAGGACTAGAGGAACTATTATTTTTCCAAAATAATAGCTAGAAACATGTTGAACTAGCTAAAGAATTACAAAACTGATTCCAAATTCAGGTATTCTTCTTTCTTGGCTCATTTGGTTTTGCATCAGAATCATGAATGGCTGGGGAGAAATGTACCAGTATCTAGGCCAGATGAAAGGGTTGTCTCCAGCCAATTTCTGTGTGCATCCATGTACTTTCTAGAACAAGGGGATATTAATTGTTTTTGGATCACTTTTTGAGGCTAGTGCTTCAAGAATTGTTGCCTTGCCCTATTGGTCACTTCTCTCTTGATGTCCTACAGTGGATGAGAATCCTAGTGGATTATTTCCTAGGCATGGACTTCACATTTATCAAATTCCATGGCTTTCTCGATGATTCTTTCCAACTCCCCAGATTTGTGACAGACAGAGTCTTCGCATTGGAGGCATGCAACCAGGTGACCATTGTTGACAAGATCTATGGCACCGAAAGAAACAAGATAAAGTTATATTCGCTTCCCATCAATATTGCTAACAGTCGAGTATTGTTGAAAAAGTGATTTTGTGAGGATGAGCTTAGGGATCTATTGGAAGCCTTAGGCCTGGTCCTCATCTGTGACAAGTGGGACTATAACCCATGGGGAATTTATAATGTGAGACATGCTAAGTGGGAATACTTCAAGAGGAGGAAGAATCTGACTCAAGAAAGTGCAGAGATGTTCATTGATTTGAAACACATTCCTTTCAAATGACCAGAGTGGCTAAAATTCTACACACCAAAGATATAGTATGACAAGAACCTTCTGATAAATAAATCTTTAATACGTAGCTGAAGAAAAGATACTGGTCAGAAAGAAAGAAGGAAGATTTTTGGAGGTTCTGACAGGAGCTGCGGTTCCCACATGATGATGAGTTCGAAGAGATTTATGATAAGGAGGTCAACACTAATAATAGCAATCTAGAGACTAGCCATGAAATCGATGAGGAACAACTTTTTTGTCCAGCTTCCTGACCTTGAGAATTTGACATTCGAAGGGATTCAAAGTGAAGGGATTCATGAGCTCTATCCTCTAGTGCCCAGAGTAAAGGAAATAGACCCCGACGGTCTCCAAGAGCGTCATCCACTATGGTCGAAGAGGGCTAAGTTTCAAAGGGGTTGGTGGCTAGGAGATCAAAACATGTTAGTTCTATTCATGAAAAGAGAAGGTGGGTCAAAGATCTAGGCATATCCGACATGTTGACCCAAGGAGAAGAAGTGGAATCTACCCTACAAGATGTGTCAACTACTGTGGATCAGGTAAGTTTCACTCCCTCTCTTCTTCCTATTTCTACATCTTTGGTTTCCCCCTTACCTCTAACTTAAGAAAGGAAATCTCCATCCTTAGGCCCTGACTTGGTAATCCTGGGTACACCCCCTCTTATTTGTAATGAACCCCATGAAATTACCACACATGTCGAGGGAGAAAAATCCACTCTAGCTGCTATTGACTCTTTGATTTCCATGTCAAGGGCCCCTCTAGAAAGAGCTGAGACATCTATGCTAACCCCCACTCCTGGCCCATCATCTTCTGAGCAAACACCTTTCCACCTGACCGTATCTCTCTTCACCCCTACTAGAAAATCCCTCATTCATTCTCAGCTTGGTGTGCCACCCTTTTCCATGATAACACTCCCTTTCACTTTTTTGTATGCTCATACATCCAAGGTCTCCCCTTCCATTACCCCTTCTAGTTTCCTTCACGGTGCCCCTGGTTATGTGCAGGATTATCATGGAAAAAACAAGCCCTTAAGTGGCAAAAAATTCAAAAAAATAAGAGTTAGACAACTTGATGTAAAATTTTGAATAAGTTATCTATATTATTTGAAAAATATGTAAGAATAGAATTTGTAGCAAATTGAATGTAGTTTCTAAACTACTAGGTTTTTTTTTTAATCTATTTGGCAAAAATTTGAAATTTCAATGCAGTAGTACTTAAATTTTAGGGAAAAAATAAGTAGGTGTCTATCTGACCACCCTAACCATAATAAAATGATAATAATTTTTTATAAGATTTGAGATATAAGTAGAGGACTCATGTCCTAATGTGATGCATATTTTTTTGTAATTTTTTTCCAAGTAAATAATTAAATATTTTTTTTATTAGCACTTTAAAAAATATAAAAACTCCTAAGTCTGACCACCTTAACTTGGTCAAAAATTCATGAAATTCATTTTTTTTGTAATCCTATAGTATGTGAAATATAGAATGTGACGCATGTTTAAGATTCAAAAAATGTGATACCATTTGAAAGCTATAGATGTTTTTCAATCAGCCTATCAATAAGGACTTTAGTCATAATTCAAATAGAAAATGAATAATTATTTATTAAATTCAAAGTAAAGAAAAAATTAAATATTGGTGGAAATCTAAGAATCTCTTTTAAAAACCCTTTACATTTCATCAATTTTGGATAAAAAAAAGTCATCAGCCACATACCCTACACATACCCATCATATCACCACTTTTTGGCCCATCATGATCTTGCACATACCCCCTATTGCAGCGCAGAATGTTGATGTCCCTCAAACCCTCTAGGATCATTTCAATACTACCAAGCTAGCCTGATGAAATGATAAACATAGATGGCTATTGAAGAACGCTAAGTTGCCAACTACCAAGAAAATCGAGGCTTGTTACAATGAGGAGCAAAATTCTCTCTTGATTAGCACCATGACGCCGCTCATGGCTAAGCTTGAGGGGTAGATGTAGATGGAGGATTATGACATCTAGATGACATGCCTAGATTTGAATGAAACTCATCCATGTGACAAGCTGGTCTTAGGTAAGACCACGTAGCAAGTAGTATATGCAGACTATGAAAGGCTGGGCATAAAGTTGAAGCGTGAGACACAGTTGGTTAATGTGAAGGAAATAGTGGGTAGATTGTAGACTGATATCAAGGTCGAGGATGTTGAGATGGCCCGCATATTGCAGATTCAAGGTAGGCAAGGGGAAACCTCAAGGTTGCTTGAAGAAGCACAGAGCGAACAAGCTCAGCTACATGCCAAAATTGAGAAATTGAAAGTTGATCTCGCCACCCAACATCAGACCAACATGAAGTACAAAAGTACTCATGAAAACCTATAGAAAGAGCTGGACAATGTTCAATCTCAAGATTTCAACAATGTTGAGAAGGCGCAGGAAAAGGTAGAAAGATTGAATCTAGAGAAACACGAGATTGTGTCCGTTTTGTAGACCTGCGACCAAGAGATGAGAAAGATGAGCTCCAAATTGGTGAACATTGTCAAGGAGAGAGATCAAGTAGAGGAGAATGCAAGAGCCAAAGAGATTCAGCTTAGTTAGGAGCTGACTATTGCTCAGAAGGTTGTGTCCCTCCCGCTACTAAAAGGACTGGTATCTTCACACTGGGAGTGGATTACAGCTGCAGTTCCTATTATCAGGCCAATCTTGCAATTCTTTAGGGATGTCCGAGAAATAAATGGGACGATTGAATCGATGGCCGATCACATTCCGCATACATGTGACTCTCAAGTAGCAAAATCACAAGTTTCATTTCTAGGCTTTCTCTGGCTTCTGACGAAATCCTAAAAGATGATGGAGTTCCTGATCGAAGAATCACTTCCATCAAAGTGAGTGAGATTTTCAACTCCCACAAGGTCGCCAAAATGTGTAAAGATTTCCAAATGGTGTTTGCAAGAAGAGTTGAAGAGGTAAAAAGGGATTTCAATGTCTTAATCAATTACAGGATACCTCCTTTTTCCTCCCTAGATGAAAATGTGCAAACAATAGAATAGGTTATGGAAGCTATCAAACTAAAGGATTAGACTTCTGTAGAATTCCCAAGTTCAATTACAACACATGCAGCCGATGAGATCGAGCACAATATTTTTTTCCTTTTCTCATCTTTATCATTACCTTGGAGTTGTTATTATAAGGTGGGGAGTTGTGTCTTTTAGGGAAGTCTTCCAGCTTAACCAAGCATATAGGGTCATTCACAGTCTTTCCTTACTAACCGAAGCAAAATGACAGGCACAACACTCCTCTTTCCTTAAACTCCAAGAACTTCAAGAGAGTTGGGTTCGTACCTCCACAAGTGAAGGCCCCTATGAGTCACCAAAATTGTGAAACATTTTTCTTTGCATTAGTCTTTCGATCTTCAGCTTCTTTTATTTTTGGATTCAGAGATGTCTAAGTTTATGTAAGGCCAGTTAGAAAGATAGGAAATGTGCCACATGGTGGCTACACAACTTTCTTTTTTATCATTTTCCTTTTGGAGGAGGGTTTGGAACATGTGTCAGCTTGGTGGATGTTTTCTCCAAAACATTTTTCAAAAAACATAAGATCCCCACCCATGTAACGTGTCATCTCTTCACTGCATGAGGATTGTGCCTCTATGAGATGATATATTTTGAGAGTCTATCAGAGCTTGCTGGCATTTCTTTTCTTGGTTTTTGGGATGGAAGCTTTGAGTCGATGCCTCAGGGTGATGTGATTGGTTTGTACAGGACCCTTTTGCTAGATTTTTTTTAGGATTTGATTATTTACGAGCCTCTATCTTTGCTAAATATTTAAAGGGAATTAATGCAACAACTGAGAATTAATGAGCAAAGATCATTGTGACCTAGCCAAAGATCTATGATCAGACTGCAAGCTATGAAGTATCAACATCTGGAAACAATTACTTTTGTGATGAGGCGGTGTTTTCTTCTTTTGACGACTATATAAGGAGGGCAATGACAAAATGGGGGGTTGGATTCCAAATTACAGTTTCTTTGTTAAGAAAAGTTTCTTTAGTTTTCTTAGGGTTTTCGAGTTATTTTCATAAGCAAGTTGCAAAACTACTTTTCTTTGGCATGTTATATCTATTAAGGTTTAAACTATTGTTGTATTGGCATCCGACCTGTGTTTTAAAGTTCATTTGATATTTAAAAGCATGAACTATTGAGGATAAATTGTTGAGACTATGCATGTATGGCCTTTTTCAAACTTTCTTTATATTATCATTTGGAATGAAACACCGTGTCTTGGAAGCTAAATCTAGATAGTTTAAGTAGATAGTTTCCATGTTGTATGCTCGTATGGTAGAGTAGTAGCTTAAGAAAACTGGATTATGTTAGTGGACTTCTCTATTTTTTTGAAAGTCATATTTTTGTCATGCTATGCTATATTAGAAGGAAGAGTTCATGTTATTTTTGAGATATTATTCTGTTACTCATAAGAAATATTTATGTTGGATTGGACCTTAATGAAAATTGCCTGTGGAAAGATTTGAAAGTCTGCACTATGCTTGAAGTTAGCCTTTGTTGTTTGTTATCTTTCCAACAATGAAGAGTTTTGGTGTTTTGTGTCTAATTATATCACTCATATGAATGATTTGGGTTTGAAATGTTGTAAAAGCTTTGGCCCATCACCTTTTATGTTTTATGTTTACATTTCCTTATCCCCTTATCTCCAAACCCAAAAGAAGAGTTAGCTTTCTATAAAAATCCTGGAGGTATTGAGTGAGACGCAATTTGTCCCCCACTCGCTGAATTTCCCATAAGCCTATCGAAGAGGCACAAGCTTTGATGATCGATAGGACACCAAGTAGAAAATCTCATACAAGGGATACTAAATGCAAGATGGATGCAAGTGCAACTCAAAATAAATTAAGCTAAATGCAATTAAATGAATACAATAGAAACTTTGTAAACTAAAATAGAAAGTTATCAACAACAAACATAAGCTTAGAAATAGACTTTTGAATTCTAGAAAATGCAATTTAAAATCTGCACTAGGACTAAATTGTCCAGAGGGGTGTATGAGTCCCAGTGAGGATTTTTTCACAAATTTTAGAAAATTTTAAGTGGATTTTGTGTTTTCTATTTTGGATGATTCCTAAACTAAGTGCGACTCCAAATCAAAATTATGATATTCTAAATGTAGTTTCACCAAAATGAATGGTTGAATTCTTTTCTTCTATGCTTGGGAGATAGAATAACAATCTTCTACACTTTACATTCAAGGAAATCCCTAGAGATCTCAATCTAAGGTATGCAAAGGAGAAAGAGATCTTGTAATAGGGTTGTCCTAGGGTCTAATTATAAACTAATGAGGGTTTCACCATGAAGCTAAGGCTTGGAAAGACTAATGAAATGCAAGACCTAATGCTTAAACCTAATGTGATAAAAGTTTTCATCAAATGATCTAAAATGCATGTAGATCAGAATAGAAAACTAAGAGATCAAAGGTATAAACCTGGGAACTTGAAGAGGACTAGATGAAGACTTGGAAGGCTAAAAAATTGAAATTAATTCCTGCTAGCACTCATACACTAGCTTGGGAATTTTAGTCCCAAATTAGGGTTTCTGGGCAGGAACATAAATTTGGCAGAGTTGTGTCTAGAGTTCCTAAAATATGCGAATTTCCCTATACTAGGACTAATACACCAGAAGTGCAATATCTGTCCAATTAGGGTTTTCTTGAAATTCAAAGTCTGATTCTGCTCTTCAATGTTTGCTTTGTCCTTTCCACCTAACTTCTGGGTTTGAATATATTTGATTTGTAACCTGTAGATGTCTTTCAATGATCTCCAATGCAAGGTGACAACTTTGAACACTTGAAAACTTTCTCCAAACTTTCTCTTCAATATTTATTCAACCTAGATCTACAAATCACATAGTAAAGAGGGGAAAAAATGTTGTTTTGTTAGTAGAAAGGGGTTTGCCTTGGTCAAACCCTATTTTGGTAATCAAACCTTGAAATAAAATGAAGGAATGATGAATGAACAAAATGTAATATTGTAACTCGCCAAAATATAACAATAAAGTGCTACAAACATATATGAAATAGGTCCAATGGATGTAGATCTTGACTTGAATGCTAGCTTGAATCATAAAACCCTACATCACAATTGTTAGCTCAAAAACAAACATGGTGCATGTTGACTTTGACATGATGCTTGATCTTTGAATAATGCTCTAAAACACTTGATGATCAGCTCTTCAAGACTCTTGAATGCTCTTGTAAACTCTTGAATGCTTCCTTGATCACAAATTTTCTATAATGCATGAATACTTGCAAGCTTAGGATGCTAGGATGAAAATGGGTGAAATAACCTTGTATTTATACTTGTTTATGCCAAATTTCTCAAAATTACAACACTACATTTGATGACATCAGATCTAGGGGAATAAAATCCCACCAAGAATTTGAGTAAAATTTGATTTTGGGCCACACAAGCCTCATACGCTAGAAGTGGCGTATGAGTCCCATTAGGCTTAACTATGAGACACATTCTCAAAAATTATTACAATGATGCAAAATCTAGATCAGGGCCCAAAAACCTCAGTGGGACTCATACGCCCAAGGTGGCTTATGAGTCCTAGATCACTAAATATAGGCCACACAACCTAGAAAACCCTAAATTATGATTGGATGTTGATTTATGTCTAGATTATCCTAAAAAATATGCATTAATTAAGACTTGTGGATGTAAAACAAGGCCAAATAAGGAATAAAGAAGCCTAGTTATTTATGAAAACCATAGATAAGTGTGAAAGTATGGTACAACACTTTACAACACCTTAAATAAGGTATAATTAAGTTCTTTTATCTTACTAGGCCCCAAGACCTAATGTGAATGTGTCAAACACATTACAACACTAAATCAAGGCAACATTATGCTTAATTTAACAAGGAGGGCCCAAAAAAGCAAGGAAAAGTAGAGGAATACTTTTTTAATTGCCACAATAGCATATTTGTTCATTCATTATTGCTTCATTCTATTTGATTTCATTTCAAGATTTGATGACCAAAATGGGGTTTGAGCAAGGCAAACCCCTATCCACTAAAAAAACAACATTTATCTCTTCCCTACATGTGTGACTACAGATCTAGGTGTTTTGGACTCAAATATCCTTTGAATACTAAGTTGCAATATTGAAGGAAAGTTGTCAAAGTTGTCACAAAGTTGTTATCTTCACAGAAAGTCACCTACATTCCATAATTCAAAGTTTTAGATTCATAAATTAGAGAGGAGAGAAGCTACAAAAAATCACTAGAGGATTCTAGAGTTTCAAATCAACCCTAATACTGAGACTAAATCACCACTTGTGGCGTATGAGTCCTAGTATACCATATTTTAGGCATTTTCTGTAGATCCTGGTTTACCAATTGTAGATTCCAAATTCAACCTGTTAGAGTGTTAATTTTTTACTTAGGCATTTAATCATTTGATTTTTTTTTTCCTGTGTTGGGTAGTTTTACACCCATCACCTATTTTCTTGCCTTTAAAAGGTTGTACGATATGTTATTTTAGCATCTCTTTTTATTAACTCTTTCTTGGTGAAATAGCCTATGTGCTTCTCTCATACTGTGAAGTTTTTTCTGTAGATGGTGCTCATAAGAGGTGGATGGCACCAACATGGTATCAAAGCCAACCATTTTGTAGTCCTTCCTAAGAGTTTTCATCAAAGTGTTTGGGATTCTTTTTCTTTCTGGCATTTGAAATTTTTTAAATTTCAAGGTTGCCTATTTCCATTTTTTCTTGATTCTACAAGAGGCTGTGAAGAATCCATTGGATTTGGCATTTGCATTTTTTTCCCTCACCAAGAAATTTCATTTATCTTTTGAAGCACGATTTGGGGGAGCCAGGAGGTTCCTTTTTGATCATTTGATTTGTTACCAGCTATGAAGACATTATATTTGGAGGCTTTTGTATGCATTTTCCTTTCTTGAGGCTTCAATTAACACTGTTGTGGATTTATTTCTCTTTGCTGGCATGATTTGCCTTTGTGGTGGCACCTTTTATGCACAAGGTTTGATTTGCAAAGAAGAGGCGTGTTTGTGCAACAATTTCTTCTGAACAATTGAGGGAAATGATTCCATTTCGGCGTTATTCTCCTCTATCTTGAAAGCTTCGCCATGGGTTTTTGTCTATTGTAGGGAATGTTTAAATGAGGAGGTGTTTTTTGGTTTATTGCTTCAGCAGAGTCATGAATTTCCTCGAGGCTAAGAAATCCCTCTATTCAAGGCACAAATTTTTTGATAGGAGATTAGAGGCGCGACATTGAGATAAGGGGTGTTGGCACTTTGAACTTCCTACTAGGTTCAATTTCCTTGTGTGGCAATGCATTACACCAGTGAAGAGACCCGACTCTCTAATTAAGAGGATCAATTTTTTTTGTGTGGGAGGCACATTTTTTTTGGAAGCTTAAACCCTCTGCCATTGTGGAGAACAATGATTTTACTTGGTTGGAGGCCACAATTTCATTTCCTAGAAAAAAGTTGTCTTAAAAACCTACATTTTTTGCTTGGGCATTGAATTGATTAAAGGAGGTTGCACTATTTTTCCCACTCAGAGGTTGAGATTCTTTTGGCTGACAACATCAATTCTCAAGCATTCAAGGTTTCAATGTTCACATGTTGATTGAAGTCATTGATGTTGAGGAGGCATTCAAATGATTTAAGGATGCAAATTTCTTTTGTTGGAGGTTTTTGTAAACCATCATCAAAGGCCCAAATTACCTTCTACAGGAAGTGATCTTTTCCATTGGAAAATGATTTCTTTGTGGAAGAAGTGATTGGAGGATCGATTGAATTTTCTTTTTTCTGTAGAGAGCATCATGATTTTTTTTGGAGTGAGAAACTAATATTTGGAGGCTCATTTCTTCACTGGTTGTATACATTTTTTGAAACTTTATATTTTATAAAGTTTCCCCTAAAAAATTAGGGTTCCAAAGTTGCACAGTCGAGTGGAATGCGCCAATTTTGAAGCTTTTTGAAGTTGTTCTGGGAACATTTATCCCACATTGGTTGTGGGTAGTAGACTCAAGTTATTTAAATACCTCTTATTTCACATTGATGGTGTGAGCAAAGGTTCACCTTGGTGCAAGCAAAGGCTCACACATGTGGGGAATATTGTTCCTTGCCAATGTAGTTCTAGTCAAGTTTTCCCGAGTGTTTAGAGGATCTCCAAATTGGTCTACTATGGTTTAACTTGTGAGGTGCCACCCAGGTGGATTACATGTAAAGGTTCCCTATTTTGCTCATTTTTTTCAAATTTTAAGCCCTTTTTAGCACTATTGCTTCCTGAAGTATTTTGGGAAGGCTTCATTTGTAGTATTTTGGAGTTTTTAATTGTTGTTGAAGGTTAATGTCTTTGTATTCTTGGAGATTTTCATAGTTTATTATTTAGTTTTCATTTCATCCTATTGTGATTATGTTGAAAAGGGGAAATAATAAATAATGGAAAGATGGTATCATAAAACATCTCAGATGGCTTCATTTGTTGCCACATTTATATAATCTTGTTCCCCTTCCTGGTACTGATAGTAATAAATTTGTAGGGAATTGCAGAAGGGATCATGCCCTAGGAGTAATTGCAATGCATATTGATGATGCCACTTTGAATGCTATTGATCATTTTGAGTGTCCTCATCTGGGAATAGCTGAGTATCAAAATCTCCATGTGTTAAGTTTTTACTTAGGAATTTAATCATTCGGGTGGGTTTTTCCTATGTTGGGTAGTTTTACACCCATCACCTATTTTCTTTCCTTTAAAAGGTTGTACGATATGTAATTTTAGCATCTCATTTTAGTCAATCTTTCTTGGTGAAATAGCCTATGTGCTTCTCTTGTATCATGAGGTTATTTTCTACAGATGGTGCTCCTAGGAGGTGGATGACACCAACATGACCTCAACCCTAAACTGGGACTAAATCACCCCTACTGGCATATGAGTTTTAGTGTGCATTAACGTCATAATTTTTGGAGTATAGGCCTTGTTTCAAGCATCTTCAGTTTTCTAGGTGCCCCTTTGTTCTCTTTCAGTTCATTATTCTAATGTTTAGTTTCATATCTTAGGTTGCATAGTTAGGTTTACATATCATTTGCATCTTCTTCTTTCCAAGCCTTTGTTTGGATTTGAACTCCCTTTTGTCTCTAATCACACCCAATTAAACCATCTAACCACCCACTCCATCCCTCAATCAAGCCAATTGGTTGAGGGATCTTGGTTTCCTTTAATGAAAATTGAGTGAAATAGGAGGAGGAACCCTAATTCCCCTTTAGTTCAATCTCCCAAAAGGTGGAACTCTACTTTTGAGGTTTCATATAATTATTCTCCATGCTTTTATTGAAGCTCCTAAATCTTGCATGACTATCCTCATAGCCAAACATTTCATGATATAAAGTATTATATTCCAATTCTTATAATAATGATCGTGGTCATAAATTATTTTGGCATATTTTTATAAATAAAATTCCTGGTAGGTTAGACTCATAAGTAAAAAATATATGGACTCCATAAATCTATATCATTTTATATCTTCAAATATTTATATTAAAGGTTCACACACTAGGAATTTATAATATAAAACTATGAAATTTTTAAATGATTCATGGTAAATAAATGGTTTTATTGATTCCCATCAAACATTTCATCTCTTGGAATATTACTTGAGTGGTTGGTTGGGGAATAAATTTGAGAAATATTGGACTATAATAAATGAATCATTGGATAGTATTAGACTTATAAATATTCAATGTTAGCATGAACTCCTTATGAAGCTAATATTCTCACTTTTGTTGGTGCCTTTGTCAAATCCTAGCCTTTGGGTAACCCTTTGGAAGAGGATGAGGTAATGTGGAAATATGATCCTTTTGGTAAGTTCTTAGTTAAGAGGTTAGAAAAATCTTGTGGGCATGGAGTTGGATGTTGATACATTGACCATACTACAAAGTGTAAAACCCAACTAACTATCTAAAAGGTAGAATTTTCATATCAATAGTTATGAAGAAGAAAGCTAATAGTTGGGATCATCTATGACATATTTCTTTCTCTAGTCATTCAAGATGTACTTTTTGCAATTTTTGTAATGAAGTTCTATATCATCTTTTCTTCCATTTTTATTTTTCTTGTGTAGTTTTGACTTCTTTATTGAACAAAATGAAAATTCATTAGGTTTTTCTAAGTACCATCCATGAGATTTTTTCTAGCTAACTTTTTGACTAGAGATATCCAATTGGTAAAATATAGTAAATGATGCCTAATATGATCTTTTGGAGCCTATCGAAAGACAAAAAATGTGTATCTTTAGGGATGCCAATTATTTGTCAGAGGTATTCAAATTCTTGAGAGATATTGAAATTCAAGGTCCTCATCCTAAATTCTATGAAACACAAGATGACTAAAAGAATATGCCTAATATAAACTAGTTTAAACTCAACTTTTATGACCTACTTATAATGGTAATAAAAGTAATATAAATGGTAGAGTTGTCATCTTGGACTATTTTTGGAAATTACTTAAGGGATTCTATTAATATACCTTAATATAAAGTAAAATATTTAAATTTAGGCTCTTATTAAGGGAATAAAATTTGTTATAAGTATTGATATCAAGAATTATAGGTCATTGGGGACTCTTTCTAGATTATCACAAAATACATAAGTTTGACCATATCACCTAAAATGTTCAAAACTCGGTGAAGGAAATTCATACTTTAAGATGCCACTTCCAATATATCACTTTCTAATTGCTACAAGAAAATAAACCAAATTACATTAATTTTCTTACAAGCTATGGTGCTACGAAGAAAATTCATACTCTAAGATACCATTTCTAATCACTACAAAAAAATAAACCACTACATTGATTTTCTTTCCAACTATGATGCCAACACTTTAGCAAATGAGAGGAAATAAACCACTACATTGATTTTATTGCCATCTATGATGCCAACTCTTTAGCTAATGAGAATCCCCTTTAGTGGGATTGCTTATTACTTAGTTTCACAACATCAATAGTCTATGTTCTTGTCCATTAGAGATATTGGATTCGTTTATGCTTCATTCTATTGCTTACTATCATTGTGTTTTCTTTGTGGTTTGGACTTTGTTCAACTCATACATTTGAATATCTGGTGTTACTTTTTCAATGTTTTGGATGTAGCAACACTATCTACACCTATTCCTTGCTAGCTATCCAATTTTTATGTTCCCTTTTAGCTTTTGATATCTTGTCTTACATTTGTATCTTTGTTTTCTAGTTTTGGGAAGTCCATGTCTCATTGTTCTTGATTGTCTTCTTGTAATTAGATGAGGATCTGTTTCCTTCAACTAATTTATTTAAAACATATTTTAAAAAATAAAATGAACACGTGGAAGTATTTTTTATGTTCTCATTAAATAAGTCATTAAATAAGAATAAAGACAGATACACAAAAAGAAACATATATGTAAATTATAATTAATCTCAATCAAAATGTTAGTAATGACATGAACCAGAATATTAAAAATAGATGAACCACAATCAGAAGATAGTGGAGAAAACCAACGAAATTTAAGAGGTAGAGAAATTTTGAACAAATAATTATCCAAACAAAAAGTCTGATAACCTTTTAAAGATTACAGGAGATTGCCTCTTTCTTCCCACTGTCGAATGGCTGATCTCAAAGAATAGTTAGCGACCAGATCCTTTCGCTCAAGCTTTTCATTTGTCATGGGTGATGTGTGGTGTCCACGATCAAACCACTCTTGGATCGCCTCCTTTTCGTATGTAAAGCCATCTGCGGCAACATAAGGATGTCGCATAACAGTCTGCAAATTTCATAACAAATGCAACTAGTGTTAGAAAAGCTCCTAATTTTAGGTATTTTTAGCATGAAGGTGGTCAAAAGGAAAGTGTAGGAAGTAATTCTCGCCATTGATATTGGACATAGGAGGAAGCCCGGAACATGTGTTTCTTCAGCTTTGCCGGGTCTGCCGATGTCAGGTGCAACGACGGTAAAATGTCGCATGACAGTTGGCTGAATGTCCGGCCTCTTCTCTCTTACTGATTCCGTGCAATGTAAAGCAAGATCAGCCAGCTGAGTAGCCTGCGCAAACGGCCATTCACCGGCTGAAGGATCCAAAATCTCATCCAATTCTGAATTTTCTAGCGCATTTTCAGCTTCCTTTACCAGTCCTAACGCCGATTTCCCTGTGAGAAGCTGAAGGAAAATCATTCCCAGGCTGTAAACATCAGATTTGGTAGAGTATTCGCCGTTTCTCTGGTATTCTGGATCCATGTACAAAAATGTGCCTTTTACCTCCGATTCTTTGTGTACATCTTGTGGCAGACGACGAGCGAGGCCGAAGTCACTGATTTTGCTTACATAATTCTCGTCAAGTAGTATATTCTCGGGCTTAAGATCGCGGTGGACTACTGGATCTGGCTTTAAACTGTGTAAATATTGTAACCCGGAGCAAAGCTCCGCGGCAATGCGAATTCTGGTGTGCCAAGGGAGCGGCGGAGTGGAGTTTTTGCAGCTCAGACGATCTGCTAGGCTTCCGTTGGTCATATATTCATAAAGTATACAACACTGCTCAAAACACGCTCCTACCACCCTCACCAAATTCGGATGCCGAATTTCTCTTAAAATATCGATCTGCCAAGAGAAAATTATAAAAAACCTGTGATTGAAAAAGGAAAAAGACAGACTTAAAATGCCTTCGTTTATGTGTGTACCTCCCGTTGGAACTCCTGCGGGCCTTGCAAACTTTCCTGGGCGACTATTTTCACGGCAACCGTTGCTTGTCCTATTTGGGCTTTGTAAACAGTTCCGTAGCCGCCGCTTCCCAGTTTGGAATGGTCGGAGAAATTACCGGTAGCGGCTTTGATGTCTTCCAAGGAATATTCGCGGAATTCAAGGCTATCCGAGGAAGAGGGAGTTTCCAGGCGAGACCTAGAATGCAACAAGCCTTGAAGCTGTTCAATTTCATCCTCCTTTTCTTTCAAAATGCGGTAGTTTTGCATCTCCACCGCTGCGAGCTTGTGCTCTGCGGCTTCGAGCTCCTGGATAGCTTGGTGCCATTCATTTGTGTATTGGGTCACTTGTGTGGCCAGTGATATCCCCTTGTCGACCATTGCTTGAAGCTCCTCTTCCACTTCCTTTACCCGCCTCGTTAACTCTTGGCAACACTCTTCTTTCTTTTCAGAGAGCGAGATCGCGTCTTGTAACTGATAAATACACGAAAATTCAAGCATTTTCAACCCGGCCCCAACAATTGTCTTAAATAATAGAAAAGAAAAAGTCGTTCTGTACCTTGCGAATTGATTGCATCTCATTAGCCTCTGCTTTCTTACGTTTTGCGGTCTCTTTTTCCACTTCTCTCTCTGCTTTCTTACGTCCTACGATCTCTTTTTCCACTTCTCTCTGTGCATTCTTACGTCTTACGGTCTCTTTTTCCAATTCTCTCTCTGCATTCTTACGTCTTACCGTCTCTTTTTCCACTTTTCTCTTTGCATTTTCCGCCACTTTCAACGCTTGCGTGAGCAGAATTTTCAGGCTTTCGGTATCTGTCCTCTCCTCCTGCATTGCATTTTGAATATTTGTAATTCGTAAGAATATGTTTACATCTTTCCAAATTCATAGTTAAGTATTTACGAGAAGAAATATTAAACCTTAAATTATGACTTTTTTAAGACGAAAGAAGCCAAGAAGTAAAAGTAATGTTTAAAAGTGAGGAAATACGTGAACATTGTTTTGAGTTTCATCGCCATGAATTTGTCGACTTTCTGCCGCTTGCATATCAGAAGAAAGTTCACTGATCACAGCCGTTATATCCAACGGCGCTTCGAAATCAGATTGGTTCACTTCGTCGGGCCAATCTGTCGCACAATCTCCCACAGCGTTCAGCGTAAGCCCTCCAGAAGCTGAAAGATTTCCCGGAGTTCTAATGGAGGCGGCCAAATCTGGCTGGCAGTTTGACTGCAATGAAAATGATCGAGCGAAATCCTCTGACGAAGTTCCAAGTAGTTTCGAAATTCACATCAGCAAACAAACGATGGTGCTTATAAATTTCAGCTCATGTAATAAAAGAACATATCTCTTTTAAAGATCGGATAGATTACTGACCATTATCAACGACAGATCCTTCCCTTGCTACTACAAGCGTTCCTTTACACACGATCGATATCTCGCAAAAGTTGATGGCGTTACTTAGAACGTAACCCGCTTTGCCTGTTACTGGCATCCTATTCCTGTAAGAAGTTTAATTAAGAACTATCTCTGTATTGAACAAAGTGAAGATCTAATAACAAATTGTAACAACAGATAAAAGATGACTCATATAATTTTTAATATTTATCATAATTCATAACTTGCGGCGAGCCAAAAAAAAAAACTATAAATAAATTATGGAGTTTTCTTGTACAACTCTACTCAAAATTCCCTGAGCATAACTTCTGCTTGGTTTGTGATATTGTTATTAGGATTCAATTTTGTAGTTTTACCTGTCAAACTCATTGACCCATGTTTCATGAGTAGTGGTTCACAAGAACCCATTTCTCATGATAATGAATGGTCCACTTAGCACTCATTGTATCTAGGTGATCCTCACAGAGGTGAAGGATTGGGCCTTCCCTGGAGGTCACCCATCCTAATACTACTCCAGCTTAAATGTGCTTAATCACAGAATTTTCCCATAATTAAAACTGGTTAACTTGCAACCCCATTTGCAAGCTTAAACAGCATGAAGGTAATACTTTTCAAGAGGTCTTAACCCAAAAAAAAAAAAACGGAGGTTTTTTTTTAAAAACCATCCACCCTTATATGCATTTAGCATGCAGCTGAAAAGGGCAGTTGGTGTCCTCTAGACATAAATCGACTGCACAGCAAAAATAAAACTGTTAAATATATTTTTTTCAGAAAAGTCGATTATAATGTGTAGATGATAGCATTAATTATCAATTTACTATCCCTCAATGTTGAGTGGACTCACAAAATGATCTTGGAGTTTCAAAAAACGAATCTTCGCAACTGCTTTTGTGAAGATATATAAGAGTTGTTTTTGAGTTTTGATATATTTCAATCCAACATCTTTTCTTTTTTTTAATGAAGTCATATTTAAAATCAAAATGTTTTGACCTATTATAATGGACTAGATTATGGGCAACTTGATAGTGCTATGTTATTAAAGAAGATACTATATGCTGATTTTGTTTCTCTTCAATTTCTTTTAAAAAAAATCGATACCATATTTCATGTGTATTTGTAGAAATGATTGCAATATACTTTGCTTCTTTAAGCTTCATGTAACCAAACCCAAATCAAGTAGAAAACAATTACCATTTTTATACTTTTAGTCATCAGAACTACCCCCAATGGCAATCATTGAAAACAAAAAATTCAAACCATTTAGAAACATAATAATGAATACTAAATTTTGTTGTAAATTTCACATAACCCAATATCCTCTTGGTTGCCTTCACATGAATTTCAAATGAATTGGTCATACACCTTGAAATAAAAGAAATTGAACAAGCAATACAAGTTCTTGTGTGAGTTGAAAACATCAAACTTCCAAGAAAATTTTTATAAGTTATTTCATGAACTATTTTAGCACCATCTTCTCTACATGAAACAATTTTATAAGTAATTGAAGTGGACAATGGTTTACAATCAACCATATTAAATTTCTTCAACATTTCTTTCACATACTTTATTTGATAAAAAGTAAATCATCTCCATTACTAGGAAGTATTGCATGACACCTAAGTCTTTCATTTCAAATTCATTCTTAAAGAAATTTTGAATTGATCCTTCATCTTATAACTCCTACCCATATACAAAATATGATTTACATACAATAAGGGTATTATTGCTTTCTTGTTTGTAGTAAAGAGTAATCTCACTCTTGCTTATCTTAAAGATATTCTAGTGAAAACACTAATCAATTCTAGCCTACTATAGTCTTGGTGTTTACTTTAGGTAATATAAAGCCTTTTTCAATGTGTAGACTTAGTGTGATTTACCTTGCATGTCAAAACCTTGTGGTTGTGGTACATAGATTAACTCTTCCAAGTACCCACTCAAGAAAGAAATTTTCACATCCATGTAATGAATACTCTATTTTTTTTTTAGTTATTAATGAAACCATCATTCTTATAGTTTATTTTCTTTCTATTGATACAAATTTCTTTTAATAATATATCGCATGCCTCTATGTGAAGCCTCTAGAAAATAACTATGCATTTTATCTTTCAACACTCCCATCACTATTATACTTATTCTTGTAGATTCATTTCGTAAATATCAATATCTTGTCATGTGAAATATTTGTAAATTTTCAAGTATCATTTATATGATTGGAATCTATTGCTCACACACAAACCTCATTAGTAAATGCATATTCAGAACATGATGGTTCAAATTATCTTGTGAAAGTAAACTTAATTACTGTCTCACCTCTTAGATTCTCTTGATATGCTGCACTTGTAGTCCTTTAATAAATGTCACTTAATCTTCCCAACTTTCTTATAAATCTTAAAATTAAAATTGGACTTGCACTAGAATTAGAAGGAAAATTACTTGGTGGATTTGTGGTACTTGGAACCCAAATATTAGTGAGCCAACCAATAGAAGTATTATTATTAATACCATTAATAAAAATAGATTTTGACTTCTCAACATGGTCTTTCTGATGGCTATAAACTTCCATTCATCAAAAAACACATTAAGTGCCAAAGATTGTCATGTCTCATCTCCACATTCATTACATGCATGCAACTATAGAAAGAAGAACATGCAGAAGTCTAAATTGCCTCCTACTATGTTAGTTTTACTCTTATCAACATGACAAATGAAACATTACATGTAATGCATCTAAATGTACAATTCCACCTATCTTGGCAACTTCCAAAATTGACTCCTCCTTGAAAATAGAATTTGTCACTAGTAACTGACAATCTGACATGAGTTAACTATCACCAATGACTTTAGTCAACTCATACAAAGTTGCATACCTACTTCCCAAAAAATAGGAGCCATGTCATCCATTCCACTTCACATGTTTTAAGACAACTCAACTTGCCACTCCAACAAGTGACATCATTAGGTGAACATAAAATTAATTAACATAGGGAAATAAGACATAGGATAAATTATAGAAATAACCACCACATAAATGCTAGGACTCCAAAAGGTTGGGACACATTAATCCCAATAACTTTTATCCTCATATGCCATATTAGAAAGATTGTTACTTTGATCTCCAAACTTCAATTGAAACATCTTATACTTTGACAAAGCCATAATTATAACCACTCTATTTCTTTGGTTCTTATCATAAATTATATAATTTTTTATTGAGATAATAAGATTACTTCTAGATTTGTTGCGTATTTCTTTTGCATCAAATCCAAAAGTAACCTTATTATCTCAACATGGACTAAGAAAATTAATACTGACTATATTTTTTATTTTCAAACATCACTTTGTAATTTCTTTCATATAACTATCTTTAACTTAATTAGTTATTCTTTGACTTTGGAGCGTAGCAAGTATCATTAACACATTTTATACTTTCTTTAGTATGCATCTAATTGCTCCTTTTGCAGCAACCTTCAAGGTTTCATTATCACCAAACATGATTTTGTATTTGAAACATTCATCCATTTTAGAAAAAAAGGCTTAGCATTCCCCTTTATTGTTATATTTAACATTTTTGTTATTATTACCTACTTTTAATCTATAATCCCTTTGAATATGACCAAACTTCGTACAATGATAACACTACATTTTTCTCTTATCAAATTTGCCACTACCTCTTCCTCTTGAACCTCCTCTTCTTCCTATATTTCCTCTTGAACAATTTTGATTTTGACCTCTACCTTGTCCTTTGTTGTATTTAGTGGCAGTGTTGGTACCTTCATTCTTTGTAACTTTTAATTTTGATGAAAAAAATCTCTTCACTTTCTTTAAATGAATCGCTCAATCTTTTTTCATGAGATATTAGAGATTCAATTAGGTGATCAAACTCAAGAATAGTAAAATATTTTTGTCTTCAATCATTACTGCAACATGGTTCCACCTTGGTGTTAGGGGCCTCAAAACTATGTTCACCACAACCTCTTGTTCAAAATTTCTCTAAGAATAGCCATTCTATTGACCACATATTTTACTCTCATACAATAGTTACAAACATTTCTAGCTTCTTGAATCTTGAAATTCTCAAATTCTCTCTTCAAGGTTTGCAGCTTGACAATTTTGAGTTGATCACTATATTGCTAAGTTTTTTGCAAAGTCTTCCAAGCATCCTTAGCAATCTTTGAACTAACAATTTTTAGAAATAAGTTCTCATTTGGTGCTGTTTGAACATGAAATAAGACTAAACAGTTTTTCTTATTAGCCTTTTTCTTAGCAATTGTATTATCAGGTACAAGAGTAGTCCAATAAGTTGGTTCTTCATAACTTGTTTCTATATTTTCTCATAATATTTTTTTTATTAAAAGAATTGTCATCTTGATAGTCCAATAATCATAATTATTTCTATTAAATTCAAAAATAGATAAAGAGTTAATATTTGACATGGCCGATTGTTAGAGAGATGTTCAAAGAAGAAAACTAGAACCCACACTCAAAAAGCTCTCATAGCAAACAATGATTTAATAACTAATTGTAACAGCAAATAAGAAACACATATAATGTTTAATACTTATCATAAATCATAACTTACTGTCAAGAAATACTAGAACAAATTGTAGAGTTTACTCATATAACTCTGCTCAGAATTGAGCGAATAGCATAAATCCTGCTTGGCTTCCGTAAACAAAACGAAGGCAATACTTTTATAGAGGTTGCAACCTAAAGAAAAAGCAGAGACAAAAATCTTAAAAAGCATTTTCATGGATTTAGCATGCAGTTCAAAAGAGCACTTCGTGTCCTCTAAAAATAAAACTAAAACTGCTATAGTTCCACGTACTTGGATGTGCCCATGATAAGCTTCGTGATACCCAGCTCTAAAACCATTTCGATTATTCCCCTGGAAACATCCGCCCTCTCAACTATCAAAGGCGTTGCTTTCACCTGTTGTATATCAAAGTATTTCAGATCTTTCTTTTCGGAAAGCCTTTATTTTCTTAAACTGATAAGTAACAGGTCGGGTGTGAGATTAGTACCTTGGCTCGGGAGCAAAACTGCTTGTAAAGCTCCATGCAATCGGTTAACTTTCGCTTTTCATCCTCCTTGTGCTCGTTCAGCACATTCACAGAAACTCGGTTAACAGGAGTTTTACCAACTGCAAAATTAAAAGACGTCGAATTTTTAAGCGAATGAAAAAGACACAAACTGCAATCCAAATTTATTGAAACACCTACCCGGCGATCGAATGGTGGTAATCGGAAGCTGAATATGTAGTAAAATTAGGGAGTCGATTGGTTTATTAAGGAGAGTCCATTGGAGAGTATAGACGCTTTCTAACTGGTCTTTTCCTACGGCCACATAAACTTCCTGGTTTCGGCTTCCCATTGGAGTCTTTAAGCTTAATTGCTGTAACTGGCAACTTACATCCCTTTACTACTCTCAAATAGCCTAGACATTTAAAAGCAGTCTTTACAATCTGGCAATATAGATCCCATAGTTTTTGCGTACTTGAAAACATAGGGAACGATTACACCCATGACCATCTAGGTTTTTGTGTACTTGAAAGCGTAGGCAACGACTGCACCCATGAGCATCTGTTGGAGCATTTAATAAAAAAATCATAGTATCTGTTCTCATGATCAGAAAAAATATACTAAATACGTGTTGACCAGATAATATTCAATTTCTTGCATGGTATATTCCTACCAGGTTCGGTACCACCTAGGCTTCGTTCCGATAATCATTGGGAATTGGATATTTGATTTGTATATTCGGATGTGTTTTATTATTTTATGATTTGACTTCAATAATTTTTTACTATTTATTGTTTTAATAATATTTATGTGATATTTAATTGGAGTTTTGAATTAGTGAATAATTATCAATTTTGTCTTATCGTCATTATGTTCAAATTAAAAGGTTAGTGTTGAGATGTATATGATGTGATCTTTTTTTGATATGTCTTGTTTGAATTAAATCCATCTTGGTTGCTTGTATTGTGTTTCGGCTATTCATATTGTGTAGGTATATTTGATAGGTTATTTGAGCATGCAAGTGTCCGATTAAAACCAACTTTCATCAATTATTATGCCCTTAATTTATAGTGTGCATGGGAATATATGTGGCCAACTTATGCTTAGCATAACCTTTAACTAAGTTAAATGATCATTTATATAGTGTAGCATCGATAAAAGTAACCCTTTTTCACGCTTAGTTTCGGAATGAATAATTAATGATAAAACTGACTTAATTATGCCTTATTTAGGGTGTTGTAAAGTGTTTTCTTACACTTTCACGCTAATCTAGGGCTTTATTAATTAATTGAGCTTAATTAGAGCTTAATTGGCTCCTTCAATTCAAATCCAAGCTTTATTAATTATATTTTTTGAAGGATAAATCCCAACACTCATTAATAATGTTGCATAACACTTAATTTGGCAAGGTTTGAGTCCTAGGCTAGTGACCTATGACCCATTCACCATCTAGTGAATGGGTCCTCACTATGTCCTAGGACCCCCTTTTTGCATAATATTTCATAATTCCCAAATTGGTCCTAGTTAATTGTGCTAGGACCCATTAGCCCAAGGTGGCGAATGGGTCCTCCTTAACTTAGGACACCCCTTTTAGGGTGTGTTTGGGTTGGATTTCAACAATTTCAAACCCTAGATCTGATATCAGCTTGTTATTTAGATTTCAGGATTAAATCTTAAGTTTACTATAAATATAAGGTTAATTCACTTAACTTCATTCTAGATCTTCATATGCAATCAAGAGTACTTTCACAAGAGCATTCAAGAGCGTCTTCAAAGGCATTCAAAGGTAGATTGCCAAGGTTTTATTGTAGCAATCAAAGGTCAAATCATCATAATTCATCATGCATGTTGTTGAGCTAATATGTTGATATAGCATTGAAGATCCAATTCAAGTTATTGTTTCACATCCAAATTCAAGATCAAGATTTGCATACATTGAAGCCACTTCATACTAGTTTGTTGATTTGTACTCTAAGGTTCAATTGCGGATCGGTGAGTTGTTACATATTGTTGTGCATTCATCATTCCTTTTACGCATTGTTTCAATTCACAGTTTAATTACCTAACTGGGGTTTGACCAAGACAAACCCCTATTCCCTAACAATCAACAATTTTTATTCTCTCTTGATGTGTGATTGTAAGTTTTAGATTGAAGATAAAGTGGAGAACAAAAATTGCAAAAGTTGTCAAGATTGTCAAAGTTGTAAAGTTACCAAAGGTGTCATCTTTAGTGCAAGATCATGAAAAAAAGCTGTAGTGTAGTAAAATGCATACCCTTTGCATTTTCACACTTGTTTGGGCCCTCCTTGCTTTATTTATGCTTCTTTATCGCTTAATTGATCCTATTTTGCATCCACAAGCCCTATGAATGACATCTTTTTTCTGCCTAATCCCGACATTCTCCAATGCATAAAAGATAATTTAATGACTCCATCAGTGTGTCCCTGATTTTTGGGTCAAGACTAAAACACCACCTAGGGTGTATTTGTCCCTTAGAGGTCTTAGGACCCTGCTTTTGAGATATCTTAATTGGGCCCCTTTTTGGTGTTTGTGCCCCAAGTTTTTAGGACTTGGGACTAAGACACCACGTCTAGGGTGTCTTACTCCTCCTTGAGTCATTTTCAAGATTTAATTTCAAATTCTATCAGGATTTAGCCTCCTTTATTTAATGAATTCATACATTGGCTTAGTGTGATGTAATTTCGGGATATCAAGCATAAGTAAGTATAAATACAAGGTTCATTCATTCATTTCAATCTAAGTCTTTTATGAGAGCATAATTCATAATATCAAATTGAGTTCACAAGAGAATTCAAGAGAATTTTTATCAAGCATTTGGAGCCAACATCAAGATTCAAGTATCATATCAAAGAGATTTCTCGCATCATGTGTGTTGTTGTGCTAACATTTGTGATGTAGGGTTTTGATTCAAGCAAGCAATTCAAGATCATATATTTGGTTCAAGATCCATATCCATTGTAGCCATTACACACAAGTTTGTAGACTTTGCAAGGGCTTGTTGAATTGTAGCATTGCATGTTGTTCATTCACCATTTCCTTCATTATTTCTATTTCATTTCAAGGCTTAATTACCAACAAGGGGTTTGACCATGGAAAAACCCCATTCACTAACAAACAACAATTTTTTCCCATCTTGCATATTTGTGATTGTAGATCTAGGTTGAAGTCTTGAAGATCACTTGGAGTGTAGAGTTGTAAAATTTGCAAAGTTGCATTACAAAGTTTTCATCCTCACAGAAACTCACCTATAGGCTGAATCCAAAAGTTTCAGAACATGAGATCAGAAAGGAAGCAAGTGCAAACCCTGGAGCTTAGGACCATATTCAGAGTTTTAAAAAATATAGGATGGGACTAATATACCATCTTGGGCATCCTAGTCCTCCCAAGCATATTTTATAGATATTCTTTCAGATCCAGTTCCGACATCCGAAGACTCTGTATTTTCCCTAAAAAATAGTAGTGGGACTAATACGCCTCTCTAGGCGTCTTAGTCCTCCATAACAATTTTTGGTAGCTTCTTTACATTTTTCAGAATCCTCACAACATCTCTAGACTTCCTAGGTACATACATACTATCTTACTATTGCATAATTTTACTATTCACACTCTTAATTTAGCTTGTATAACTAGGGTTTGTAGGTTAAATGTTCATTTGTATTTTCCAAGCATTTTCTTAGTGGTGAAATCCTTTCAAATTGAAAGAACCCCCTCCTAGGTCCTCCTCATTATGAATTGACTCACCTTGTGAGGTTGTTAGTCATTCCAATTGGGACTCCTAGGAAATCCTTGAGTGATTAGTTAGAGAAAGAGTGATATATTTATATATCCTTTTTTTCTACCTAATCATTTTGGTGAACCCGACTTGTGAGCATTCATTTCATTTCTTATTTTTGAGTCCATTAAAGTCCTTAGATCTAGATTGCATTCATTCTTGCATTGCATCTTACATTAGTGAAAGTGTATCTAGGGTTTCTGGCATTTTGCATTAAAGTGATTTAATTGTATGTAGGGTTTCCTATATTTGCATTGGTGAAAGTGCATATATGTTGCATCTTTACTTTATTGCATCATTTAATTTCATTGAAAATTTGAAAAGTGCATTGTTCATCATCTTAATTGCATTTAGAAATATTCTTATTGCATTCAAAATTGAAAAATTTAAATTTAACTACTTATTCCTAGCTACTTTTTCTTGCACTCGTTTGCACATTTTTCTCTTTTTAAACATTAATAAGTTGCATAAGCAATCTATAAACACTATAGACATTCCATAATTCATTATTTTTCTACAAAAAACCTCTGCTAGGACTAAAATTCCCTTCCTGGCATCTTAGTTTCTCTCAGAAATTTTTCCTCAGAAGTCTCTCGCTGTTGTTTGTTGTCTATTTTAGCCTCTAGAACTTCAGAATCTCACCAGTAGGACCAAGACAACCTTCCTGGTGTCTTAGTCCCTATTGATTTTGACTCTCTAATTTTTTAGGGTCTAAAATTGCTCTTCTATGTTTTTGTGGGCTGCCTTCATTTTTCAATTTTAGTTTCCAGAATTGTTGTTAACTATCTTAATTTCTTTCATTTCAAGTGCATTTGTTCAATCTTGTGTTGGTATATGGAGCCTAATCAGACTAAGAGGTTAAATTTTTCCCACTTTTATCAGCACAGTTTCCCCCCAAATTATTTATCGAGGTCAAGGGGTAGCGCCCCTTCTGGGGGTTTGGGGTAGCACCCCAAAGACAGGGTCATGGGGCATCACCCCTTGCGGGGTCCAGGGGCAGGGCCCCTAGCGCACCACCTCTTATGATACAGGGTAGGGTCAAGGGGTAGTGCCCCTGGCGTGCCCCCTATTATGATACGAGGCAGGGTTGAGGGGCAGTGCCCCTGACACCTCTCACAATTTTTTATTATTTTATAAAGGCGTCAGGTGTTATTTTTCTATTGGATGACATAAAAAAACCCTATTTTGTAACCAACATAAGTCTTAATAAAAAGGCTAAGGGTTTGGGTTTCTCTTGATATTATATTGCAGCATTTTCAGTGGTATTGAGTTGCAAGGATTACTAGTTGTAATTGGTTTGATTTACTAGATAATAATATTGGACTCTCTGATGGTGGATGTAGCCCAAGTTTGGGTGAACCATGTTAAATATTGTCTCTCACTATTATTATTTATGTGTTTCTCATTCCTCTGTTTAATCTTTATTTGCATTTAATTGATATTTTCTACATACAATTCCTATCATCTTGCATCATGGATATGTGCTTTGGAAAGTTGTGGATGTCCTTGAAATATTTGGTAGATGTGTCAAATTGTGCCTTTGGTAATGACCCTAATGAAATTGAACTCACTCATGCTTACTCAACTCCTAATACATGTCCTCCTCATGATGTTCACATCATTGAAGAAGATGATGACAACATGAATAAGTTCTTAAATAATTTTCTTGATAACCTTGAAGCTAATGCATCCTTCTATCCATCCATGAAACAACCAGAGCCTCCCACAATACCACCTCTTGAGATGTTTGGTTACTTACATTCTAAAACCAAAGCAAAAGTTGAAGCTAAGTTCCCTACAATAGGTGAACCTAGTTCATCTAAACAAGAAAATATTGAACCCTATTATATATAACAAAGTAATAAACACTCCAATCAATCTAGAAGAAACGTATGGTAAAGGATTCACAATCTTAAGACAACAAGGTTGTGACACAAGTGAACATGAAATCCATCAACTCTGATTGTCCTTTTCTGCTCTTTTGTGTTAGGAATTGTATGCAGAAAATATCAATTAAATGCAAATAAAGATTAAACAGAGGAATGAAAAATAGAGAAATAATAATAGCAAGAGACAATATTTAACATGGTTCACCCAAACTTGGGCTACATCTACCAACAGAGAGTCCAATATTATTCTCCAGCAAATTGAATAGATTACAATTAGTAATCATTGCAACTCAATACCACTACAAATGCTACAATACAATGTCAACAAAAACCCCAACCCTTAGCCTTTTATCAAGACTTATGTTGGTTACAAAATAAGGTCTTTTTATGTCAGTCAATAGAAAAAATAACACCCAACCCCATCTTAACCCCTTGACTCCGTCTTATGGGCACTGCTCCCAAACCCTCGTTAAATAATTTGGGGGGAAACCGCACTAATAAAAATGGGGAAAATTTAACCTCCGAGTCTAATTAGGCTCCATATACCAACAATCTCCCACTTGGAGACTAATCAGACTCCACCCCATATCATCTCTCACTTGGAGACTGATCATAACACTGCTGACCCTATAGCTCCCACTGAAAATAAGCACCCTGGACCCTACTATTCTAATTTTACTATTTTTCAGTCTTGAAGACCAATTGAAGCTAAAGAGGAGCTCAACTTCTCCCTTGGCACTACCTTTGTAAACATATATGTTGGATTGTAATATGTATGTATCTTTTCTAGCCTTAACTATCCATCATCCAACACTGACTGAATGAAATGATACCTCAACTATATGTTTTTGTTCTTTGAATGTAAGGTAAAATTATTTGCAAGATGTATGGCACTCTGGCTATTTGTAAAAAAATAACTATTGGCCTGTTGTTTTCCCAATTCTTCCATGAAATATTGTAGCCATATGATCTCCTTGTTTGCTTCTGTTGTAGCTACCTACTCTGCTTCCGTGGTGGACAAAACAACCACCTTTTGCAATTGTGAGACCCAACTTACTACTATCCCACCAGAGTAAAGACATAACTTGTAGTACTTCGCCTGGTATCAATATCCCCTACTAAATCAGTATTAGAGCTCCCAGAACATAAATGTTTACTGGATGTATCTCTCAAATACGTGAGAACCCATTTTACTGTATTCCAATGCTCCAATCTGGGATTATTCATATACCTGCTTATGACTCCAACAACATGTGAAATATTTGGTCTTGTGTATACCATGGAATACATTAAACTTCCTACAACTAAAAAATTTGGTACCTTGGACATTTTTTCTTCCTCCTCTTGTGTCTTTGGACACATCTTCTTAGTCAATTTCAAATGACTAAGCAAAGGTGTGCTAACAACTTTTGCATTCTCCATGTGGAATCTCTGCAACACCTTATCCACATAACTACCCTGAGATAGAGTCAATTTTTTGTTCTTCCTCTCTGCAAATTTTTATACCAAGGATTTGTTTTGCTACCCCAAAATACTTCATAGCAAATAATTTTGCTAACTGTTATTTTAACTCACTTATGTGATTTATGTTAGAACCTACTACAAGCATGTCATCAACATATAAACATAAAATATTGTAGCTATCGTTATTTGACCTCTTAAAATAAACACAATGGTCAGAATTACACCTGATGTAGCATTGCTCAACCATAAAACTATCAAATTTTAAGTACCATTGTCGAGGTGCTTATTTCAAGCCATATAAACTCTTCTTCAATCTACACACCAATTTCTCCTTACCTTTGATGTCAAACCCTTGGTACTATTCCATATATATCTCCTCCTCCAAATCACCATGGAGAAAAGAAGTTTTCACATATGGCTATTCCAAATGAAAATATTCAACAACCACACCACTTAAAATAGTATGAATAGAAGTCATCTTAACAACTGGGTATGTGCAGGAGCATCATGGAAAAAACAGGCCCTTAAGTGGCAAAAAAATCAGAAAAATAAGAGTTAGGCAACTTGATATAAAAATTTGAATAAGTTATCTATATTATTTCAAAAACATGTACGGATAGAATTTGTAGCAAATTGAATGTAGTTTCTAAACTACTAGGTTTATTTTAGAAAAAGAAAAATCTATTTGGTGAAAATTTGAAATTTCAATGCAGTAGTACTTAAATTTCAGGGAAAAAATAAGTAGGTGTCTTTCTGACCACCCTAACCACAATAAAATGATAATATTTTTTTATAATATTTTAGACATAAATAGAGGACTCATGTCCAGATGTGATGCATACTTTTTTGTAATTTTTTTAAAGTAAATAATTAATTATGAATTTTTTATTACAACTTTTAAAAAATACAAAAAGTCATATGTCTGACCACCTTAACTTGGCCAAAACTTCATGAAATTCATTTTTTCTTTTTTTAATCCTATAATATGCGAAACATAGAATGTGATGCATGTTTTGGATTCCAAAAATGTGATACCATTTGAAAGCTATAGATTTTTTTCAATCAACCTATCAATTAGGACTTTAATTGTAATTCAAATAGAAAATGAATAATAATTATTTATTAAATTCAAAGTAAAGCATAATTTATATTGGTGGAAAGCTATGAATATCCTTTAAAAACCATTTTCATTTAATCAATTTTGGGTTAAAAAAAAGTCACCAGCTACATACCCTACAAATACCCAACATATTGCCACTTTTTGGTTCATCATGATCCTGCACATACCCAACTGGAGAAAAAATTTCAGCAAAATCAATTCCTTTTTTCTATGCAAACCCTTTGACAACTAACGTAGCTTTAAATTTTTTCTTACCTCCATCTTCCTCTTTCAACCTATAAACCCATTTTTTTGGTAAATACTTTTTATCTGCAGGTAACTTGCATAGTTCCCAAGTTTGATTTTTCAGCAAGGAGTCCATTTCTTCTTCCATTGCATGCTCCCATTGAACCTTTGTATCCACCTACATTGCTTCATCATACCCTTCAAGTTCACCAACATCTGTTAACAAAATAGAATACAAATAGGGAGAAAACCTTTCTGGAGGTCTACTTATCTTTGAAAATCATCTAATATTCACTAGAGTTTGTGGTAGTTTTTGTTGCTATTGTTGTGGAGCATGAGGAACCACTGAAACATCATTGTTTGGTGTATCATCCAACACTACATAATCATTTTTTGTCTTCTCATGTTGCTACAACTGATCTTTGTACAACATTTTCTCATTGAATATGACATCCCTGCTTGTCACAATTTTTTTATTTTTAGAATCCCAAAGCCTATAACAAAATTCATTAATGCCATATCCAAAAAATATGCATTTCTTTAATTTTGCATCCAACTTGTTTCTATTTTTAGAATCTACATGTGCAAATTCTTCACAACCGAAGGTCTTGAGAAAAGAATAACTCACCTTCTTACTTGCCCATGCTTCCTCTAGAATACCACAACCCAAGGGAACTGAAGGACCTCTATTAATTAAATGAACAATAGTGTTTATAGCATCTTCCCACATGTTTAAATGAAGCCTAACATGTAATCTCGTAGTGTGTGCACACTCTATTATTGTTCTATTCATGCACTCAGACACTCCATTTTCTTGTGGAGTCCTTGGAACCATTTTCTGCCTATGAATACCATTAGAGGAACAATAATCTTCAAACTCTTTGCTGCAATAATCACCACCATTATCAGATCTGAGACATTTTAACTTTTTACCTATCTCATTCTCAATGAAGCTTTTCCATTTCTTAAAAGTTTCAAATACATCAAATTTTTGTCTAAGGAAATAAATCCATACCTTCCTTGTTGCATCATCAATAAAAGTGGCATAATAGCGATAGCCACCAAGAGAAGATACTTGAGTTGGTTCCCATACATCCATATGCACAAGTTACAATTTCTCATCTTTCTTTTGCTTCCCATCCTTGAGAAAACAAACACTCTTTTGTTTGCCATAAACACAAATTTCACAAAAATCCATATTAACACATTTCAAACTTGGTAAAACATTCTTTGAATGAAGTACTTTCATACATTTTTCACTCATATGCCCAAGTCTATTATGCCATAGTGCTGATTTAGAATCCATAACAACTTGTTGAACTATAGCAACTATTCCTGAACATTGATTTTTATCTGCAATAGCTAAAGTAGAAGGAATAGTATGACCTGTACATAGATATAGGGTTCCTACTTTCACACCTTTTGCTACCACTAAGGCATCTTTTGTAACCTACCAATTTTTATCACTAAATGTAACAACACAACCTTCATCATCTAGTTGCCTTGCTGAAGTAAATTTCTTTTTAACTTTGGAACATGCCTTACCTCATGTAGTAGCCAATGATTCCCATTCTACAACTCAATCTTGATTTTTCCCTTTCCAACAATCTGATAGACTTCGTTATCTCCCAAATAAACCATCCCAAAATCCCCTAAGACATAATCAAGAAAATAACTTCTATGGGGCGTAGCATGAAATGAAGCCCCTGAATCTAATACCCAAGAATCATCAACATTATCAAGGGAAAGAATCAAAGCATCCTCATTAGATTTTTTACTTACCACATTTTCCTCTTTACTTGCTTCCTTTTTGTCTCCTTTATTTTTTCGAGACCAAAAATCTTTCTTTAAATGACCCAACTTACCACAGTACCAACAATCTCTCTTGTCTCTAGATTGGGACCTTTTGTCCTTTGATTTTCCTCATGAATTCCCATGAATTCTAGAATTATTTCCTCTCTCCTTTGTTCTACCCCTGCTTTCTGCATTCAAAACACTGCTTGATGTGGATATTCCATCTGATATTTTCCTACAAATTTCCTTGCTCAGAATAACACCAACAACATCATCAAATTTCAATGTATTTGAACTAGAAACAAAATTACTAACAACCATTACCAAGCTATTCCAACTTTTAGGAAAAGAACACAGAATCAAAAGAGCCCTAACTTCATCAAATTTTACATTTACAAATGTTAATTGATTAGTAACTGTATTAAACTCATTTAAGTGATCAACAACTAACCCACCTTCTGCCATTTTCATAATAAATAAATGCTTCATGAGAAATACCTTATTTGAAGAGAAAAGATTTTCATATAACTTCTCTAAGGTTTCCATCAAATCTTGAGTTATCTTTGCTATTGTAATATTGAATGCCACCGATTGTGCCAGGCATAAATGAATGGCTCCTTGTGCCTTTATGTCTAGAAGATTCCATTCCTCATGAATCATTGTTACCAGTTTCTTGGCTATTCCTGCTAACAACCTCCATAAATCCCTCTGATAGAGATAATCCTCCATCTACATCTTCCATAACTGATACTTCTTCCCATTGAATTTATCTAACTTCAATTTACCCTCATCTTCCATTGCTCCCACTTAACCGCGAGACTCCCACTCAACCGTGAGACCTTCCTGCAAATGATAATCGAACACAACCCACTTTGATACCACTTGTTAGGAATTGTATGCAAAAATTATCAATTAAATGCAAATAAAGATTAAACAGAGGAATGAAAAACACATAAATAATAACGAGAGACAATATTTCATGTGGTTCACCCAAACTCAAGCTACATCCACCAATAGAGAGTCTAATATTATTCTCCAGTAAATCAAACTGACTACAACCAAAAATCCTTGCAACTCAATACCACTGCAAATGCTACAATACAATGTCAATAGAAACCCTAACCCTTATCCTTTTATCAAGACTTATTTCGGTTACAAAATAAAGTTTTTTTATGACGGTCAATAGAAGAAATAACACCCAACCCCATCTTGACCCCTTGACCCCATCTTGGGGGCACTACCCCCAAACTCTTGTTAAATAATTTGGGGGGAGATTGTGCCAATAAAAGTGGCAAAAATTTAACCTCTGAGCCTGATTAGGCTCCATATACCAACATTTTGTCATGTAATAGTTGTAGAATACTCTATTGTCACTATTACATGATCTTTCTCATCACCTACCTTGGCCCATTCTTGTCTTGCTTTCAGTGGGGCCATGAAGTAGATGGCCTTGTCCTAGTAAGGCATTTGTTGTTGTCCCTTAAGTTTGTTATCTACCTTCCACTTATATAGACTAAGATTGGGAGGTGGGTGACTTGCTTTAGGTTGACCTACCTATGCCTTACTAGTCTTTTGCATTTTCTTTTTCTTTACTTGCAAGTGTGTAACATGATCTCCCATGATGTTCTATTTGATGTTCTTTTCTCTATGTACATTTCTCTATTTGTACCTTCATTCTTCTATATGTTGTATCCTTTTTCCTTTTCATTTGATCTTTTATCTTTGCTTTTCATTTTCCTTTTTGTCTTGTGTTTTACTTTTGGGGATGATGCAAGGCATTGAGACATTCATGTCTCCTTCATGTTGACCCAAAAAAAAATTCATTATCTTTTCTTTTCCTTTTGTTTTCATTTTTGTCTTGTGTTTTCCTTTTGGGGATGATGCAAGGCATCAAAACACCCTATGTCTCTTCCATCTTGAACCAAAAGGATTTCCTTTTCTTTGATTTTTCTCTCTTTGTTTCATTCTTCCAGTTCTATGTGTATTTGGGGAATGATGACAATTTTGAGCTCTCTAATATTATTGTAGCAAAGATAGATACTAACCCCGAATCCATAGATCCTTTATATGTTTCTGGTGAGCAACCCTATTTTCATTTTTCATCTTTTGGATACTTTAAAGTAATTTCTCACAACATGGTGTTAGAAATTTCTTTAAAGTGGGGCATACATTGGCATTATTTTGGCATGATCACACTTGCATTTTTTTATCCTTTTTCATGTTCTTTGATGTGATTTTGTTATTTCACATGACATGTTTTCCTCTTTGTGGTGACATTGGGAGTAATGTCCTTCAAGAGTGTGATCTATCTTAGCATATTATAGTCCCCTTAGTGGTGATGTGACACACTGCATCCCTTAAGTGGTGAATCTTTTATACTTTGACCGGTCCTCTCTTAGAGACATTAGGAATAATGTACCCTAAGAGTAAGACCTCACATGAACTAAGAAAAATCCCTTTGAACATTCCTTTTTCTTGTTGCATTTTCCATATGTCCTTATTAAAGTCATGGAGGTATGGCTTTGATATGGACTCCTTGGGGCTCACCTAGTGGACAACTAGCTTCACTAGCTCCCTTGTGAGCATACATTTTTGTACCTTATTAAATTCATGGAGGTATGGCTTTGATATGGTCCCATAAGGGCTCACCTAGTGGACACCTAGCTTCACTAGCCCTTGTGAGCATGTATTTTTGTACTTTATTAAAGTCATGGGGGTATGAAGTTGATATGGATTTCTTGGCGCTCACCTAGTGGACAACTAGCTTTACTAGCCCTTGTGAGCATGTGTTTTATTTGCATATTGGATAGCACGTTCCACTTGTACACCTTTTGGAAAAACACCCTAGACCTGGTCCACCACGTTGGATGGCTAGTTGAAGCTTGATTTGTTGCATTTCTTCCAGTTTTCCTTTTTCTTTTTCATTTCTTCCTGTCATTGATGGTGTATGCTTGTGATTTTGTTATGGCTTCATATATCATCCACAATTGTGTTCTTTTGTGCCTATGTTGGTTTTCCATAGGATCTTTATCCTAGGGGCTTGGCCACCCTCTTGATTATTGTCATCCTATCTTACTAGCATGTGTACATTGGAACCCCTCTTGATTGTGTGGTTTGCTACTTTAGTGTGATTTTGAAGCAAGTTCATCCTCTCACTAAAGTGGGGGCTAAATGTAGTGTAGTAAAATGCATACCATTTGCATTTTCACACTTGTTTGGGCCCGATTTGATTAGTTGGAGAAAGAGTGATATATTTATATATCCCTTTTTCTACCTAATCAGAAGCTACAAAATTTATTTTGGACTTTCGGGAGCTCATCACTTGCAAGATGGGAGTGCAAACACTAAATAATAGAACCCAAAAAATAACTTTTCCAAAACACTAGCAGGGACCCATTTTCCATTGGGTGAATGAGTCCTTAGTGATCCCCAAAACAACACTTTTTCCACAAGGTACACATTGTTTCATCATCTTAAAACCTTCCTTATTTTTTTTATAATAATTAGGTTTGTTTTCTAATTTTCTTTTATGCATAATTGAATGAAATAACTAGTAAAATAGGGTGGTTTATTATCTTGTTAGTTCACTTTGATAGACCCTCTTTTTCTTTGTTTCATTTTGGTGAACCCAACCTTTTGAACATCCTAATTTCTAATTTGGAGTGCATTAAAAATTTTGGTGTCAACCACCTCCTAGGAGCACCATCTACAATAGAAAACATTCACAAATAGAGAGAAGCACACGCTATTTCATCAGAAAAAGAGTGAATAAAATGAGATACATAAATTACATATTATATAGGATTTTAGAGCCATGAAAAAGGTGATGAGTAAACAACTACCCATTACATGAAATAAAACCCCTATGGTAATTATCCCTAAATTAAACTTAATACACTAATAGCCCCCCTTAAGTGAAAACTTAGGAAGAATTATTATGCAAAAATTGAAAAATGCAATATGGGTCTCGACTACACAACCATGTTAGGTACCCATTTATAATGCAAAAAGGAATCTCTCACAACTAGAGAAAAGGAGAAAATCCCCGTGGGAAAAAAACCCTATCCAAAAGAGAGAAAACAAAACAAAAATGATGTATGGATGGAGGACTCAATCACACCCCCCAAGGACTACATACATCATATATATGCAATCAATGGCCCCCACATAAGAGGGAAAGAGAGACTATATAGCTCCCCAAAATGTTTAATCACATGCAAAAATGGTAAGTGCTTGAAGAAAAAAATGATCCAATGTCAACAAACAACTTGTCTCCCTTTCGAAAGAAACAAAACCAAGTACAAATGCAAGAATGCTTCCCATTCTAGATAGGAATTGAAAGAAGGAAGCATGAAGATGTGTGATGATGTCTCTAAAATCTGATGATGTGTCACCAAGACCTTGGAAGATGATGCCATGAACCAATCAGGAACATGCCCAATCACAATGGAAGGTGACAAAAAGGTACTATTGGAAACTAATGTTGAACAATAAACAAAGACATAGATGGTTTGACAACAATTATGCAATAAATATCATAAAAGAGGAGAGAAAACCCCTTAAATGTGTCATCCAAATCTAAAATGTGAGACTCCACAAACAAGGAACCAATATTTGACAAATAGGAATCCCAATCAAGAAGACAATCATAATCTTGTTTCTTAGGAATGATGGAGGTACTCAATGAAGGTGGATCAACTATCTTTGAAAAAGAATCAGGAACCTCTTAATCAAATACAAACTCATCTAAAGTCTCAAAAACCTCCAAAGGATCACAAAAATGGTATATCTTCTCTGATGAATAAACAAACACACTACTATTAGAAGGAGGGTCATTGAGAGATGGCGGAGTATCAGGATCTCCATATGATTCTCGAAGGAAATTCCAAAGAGCATAAGGTCTCTCAAAATGACAAAGTGAATCCAAAAGGTCCTCGTCATTGGTATGCTAGAAAATAACTCCATAGACTCTAGCCCTAAATCCTTTCCAAATAGTATGTACCTACTATGTGTGTCTAGAATAGGAACTTCATTATACAAATATGACAATAGATTCTTCTCACTAAGATGGGTGAGAACAAAATCTCTGCATTGCTTAAAAGTCCCTTTCTCCTAAGAAACCATAATTTAATTATTCACAAAATAATCAAGATAATACTTTCAGAGTATTAAAAACTTCCAAAAAAATTAAACCTAATTTGGTGCAAAATATGATGCAACTCATTGATTGATCTCCATGATAACACCAAGCAACTATAGAGAGGACAAACAACACTAATCACTACACCTCTCAAAGTGCTAATGAAAGACACCCAATACCACACATGAGCCATATCAAGAACTTGAGCCTTTACTCACACCATCAAAGTGAAAGAGAGGGTATTTAAATGGCCAAAAACAACTAGAGGCAACCAATGTGGGATCATTATTTGGAGCCAAGTTAAAAAACTAGTGAACTTCTTTTACTCAGCTAGAAAAATGGAAACCCTAAGAAAAATATTTCATAGAAAAATTTATAAAATATAAAGTTTGAAAACCAAATCCAAATTTTGCAGCACCACCAACGACTAGAAAAGACAATCTGGAAGGCTTTATTCACAACAAATCACAAAGAACTTTACAACATAGAGAAAAAATGATTCTATCCTCAGTTATAACCTCTTTGGTTGAATCTTCACCACCTAGACTACACTTTTGACTTCCAAATCATGTCCCAAATTCAAACACCTCAGCATCTACAAAAAAATGGTCCTCCAAAATCACACCCAAGAGCATGTTCATGTCAACCACCTCCAGTAGCACCATTTTTAATGTCAAAATCCATAGCAAAAAAACACGTCTAGTGCCTTTAGATCACTCCCTTCCAAATGGTAAACTGAGCCCCCTCATGCAAATGAAAAATGCCTCTGACACAAAAATCACAGCCTCAAAATCAAATCATGGCCTCCAAAACTCATAAAGAATTATCTTTCTACAAGTTTTGAGCCTTCTTATAATTTGATCAATGCCAATGTAGGTACAGAGGATGCAATCAAAGGTTTGAAACATGTTAAAAAAAAATGAACATAGGCAACAATAAGAATCGGTATCTAGACTTTGATTGCAACCCTCCTCAAAGATAGCAAACTGAAAATGATGCATCAATCACTTGACGATGTTTTCTAGCAAAAAGAAAATAAAATAATTGAAAATAAGACAAATAAGGTAATTTTGAAATTTGAAAAAATTGCAAATGTTGGAAAAATAAAATAAATGACCTCAGAAGCTTTGATGAAAAATATCAAGGAAGTATTGCAGAATGGTTGGCTCTGATACCACGTTGGTGTCAACCACCCCCCAAGAGCACCATTTTCAACAAAAAACATTCACAGATGAGAGAAGCACACACTATTTACTCAGAAAAAGAGTGAATAAAGTGAGATACATAAATTACATATTGTACAGGCTTTTAAAGCCATGAAAAATGTGACGGGTAAACAACTACTCGATACAGGAAATAAAACCACTACGATAATTATCCCTAAATTAAACTTAATACACTAAAAAAAACCTTGGATCTCAGTTTTGTAATAAATTTGCATTACATTTAGGGTTCTTTCATCTTGCATTAGTAGACATTGCATTTAGGGTAAATTTGCATGTTTGCATTGCTTATATTCATTAAAAATAAGAAAAATTGCATTAGGTTTAAGTTTTTTTGCATAGTGTTAGCATTGGCATCATCATTTGATCATTTAGATTCACATCGCACATTAAATTTAATCACATTGTTCATCATTCAACCTTAGTCAACATTGCATTTAGAGACTTGATATTTTGAAAATCTATTACAAAATTGACTGTTACAGACCTGAAACAAAAAACACATATAATCACTCAAAAATTGCACTTTTCAATCTTAAAAATCCTATACCATGACCCAGTCGCCATAGGGTGAATGGGTCCCTATTAGGGATACTAGAGTAGCAAGTTGTCATAGTTCCTAAGCTTGAATATCAAGTTTAGAGTTTCCCAAAAAAGTATACTAGGACCCATTCGCCACTGGGAAAATGAGTCCCTAGATGCCTACAAAAACCAAATTTTTTGAGCTTTCTGGGGATTTTTTGTACTTCCTAGGCTTGCTAGTACCCTACTATATCAATCTAGAAAGTTTGAAGAATTTCTAATTTATGTATCTAGGTCAAATCATCCATTTAATGTAGTCATTTTTTAAAAGAACATTTCAAAAATTATTTCAATAGTGAAAATCATTACATTTGTTAGACAATTGTTTACATTTTGAAGCATATTATAAGCTGGATAGATTACTTTTTACTATGTTAGTATTCCATGAAAAATTTAATGAATAAGCATGTTAGTCATTCATCCAATTTATTTCCTAGTTATGAGAGTCTCTTAGTGCAAGAAAGTGAACATGTTGACACCTTACTTAATTCCACACCCCATATATATCCTATTTGTAGGAATGATGTGATAGAAGAAGATGCAAGAGTAGACAATCATGATGGCCTTAATTGCTTTTCTCCCGATACCTCTCCTCTTAGTGATGAAGGTATCTTGGTGAAAGAAGATGCAATCAATGAGAATCATGAAAGTCTCACTTGTCCTTCTTCTCATGTCCCTTGGGAAGATATTATGACACAAGAAGATGAGATCAGTGCCACTACTTTACTTAGTCTATATTCATCCCCCAACACTTCCCTTACTTGTGAGAATGCTTTTGTGAAAGAAGATAAAATCATGAATGATCATGAAAAACATATGTGTGAGGAGGATATGTTGTTATCAAGGGATCCAATGATTGAAAGCTATGACAATCTTACCTCTCCTACTTGGGAAGACATTATAGGACATGGGGATTTAATTGTAGATGACTATGGCAATCAAATTTGTTCTTCTCCTAATATCCCTCCTAAGTGAGAGGAGATAGTTTGCTATTAGAAGATACACTTATTAAAGGTCATGAAAATCTTATCCCTCCTTTCCCTAATGTTCCTATCATTTGGAAGGATTTATTTGATCAAAAAAGTCCAATAATTGGAAAGCATGGAACTCATAATTTTTCTTCTCTTGATTCTTCCCCTATGTGTGATGAAGCTACTTTATAAAATCTAACCATAGAATGTGATGAACCCTTTTTTTACTACTATCCTAAAATCTCTTCTACTAGGGTAGATTTTACGACACAAGAGAATGCGACCTTAGAAAAAAAGGGTGAAATCATGAAAAATTATAACAATCAAATTTGGACCTCTCCTAATATCTCTCCTATTTGTGACGAAGATATTTTTGTGTTAAAAGAACCAATTGATGCAAGTTGTGAGAATCCAATTTGTCTCTCTTATCCAAGGGAAAACATTATCGAACAAGATAATTCCATCATTGATAAGCATGAAAATCCAACCATTGTTAACTCCCTTACTTGTGATGAAATCATTTTAGAATAACCAACCTTTGAATGTCATGAACATCTAGTTTGTTGTTCTCCTAAAAAATCTCCTACTAGGGAAGATATCATGGTGGAAGAAATTGACAACAATAACACATATCTTTTAAGAAATAGTAATGTGGATTCCCTAGGTGAAGATGATGAAGTTACATGAGACTCCCCTTCACTAGGAGATTATGAAAATAAGGATAAGTTCGATGAGGTTATGAACATTAGAACTCCTAGAAATCCTAGAGATCCTTTAATTATTGCACCACTTGAGGCTAAACTCATCATTTATCCACCCTCACAACAACCGCAAGTTCAAAATAAACCCATTATTATCTTACAACTACCTAAAAGGAAACTTGATAATGATAACGTTTTACAACAGTGAAGTTACAATACCGTTGCTCATACATATAACACTAGGAAGAATCTACAACCAAGAAAAACAACTCAAAAATCCCTCCCATTTCCTAATACTATCGTGCCTAGTACTCCTCGTTTACCTTTACAAAGCTGAACTTAAGAATACTTCTACTAAGATATCCTTCTAGGACCTTATTCAAGTCTCGCCTATTTATCATAACATGCTTCTAAGTTATTTGAAGAAAGTTTCTACCCCTCCTAATGTACAATTAGATGATGTGGTAGCCCAAATTCAAGTCGTAACTCCAACCAACATAGACATTACTTTTCATCAAGATGAGTGACCTTTGTTAAAAGAGAAAAAACAAAAAATATTTCATGATAATAGCTCATGTTAATTGAATATCGTTAAAGAGAACTCTCACTAACAGTGGCTCAACCCTTAATGTGTGTAGCATAAACCTTCTTGATAAGATTTCAAAGTAGACAAAAGCCAAATTCAACCAATTCTTTTTCTATTCGTGTATTTGATATTTTAGGAAAACAACCGCTTAGAGTCATCACATACCTATTATACTTGGAAAGGTTACCTTGCAAACTCCGATCCATGTTATGCCTCATGATCTTTTGTATAATATTCTTTTATGAAGACCATGAATTCATGAGATGAATAGGATGTGTTCTACTATTCATCTTAAAATGAAGTATGTCTATGATAACAAAGTTTACACACTCAAAGTTGATCCCACACCTAAAAGTTGTTTGATTACCGAGAGAGAAGGACAAGATCCATTAAAAGTATGGAACCAAACTAGAAAAGTGGAAGTCAAGAAAGAAAAATAACAAAAGAAGAACATTGATGAAGTCACTTAGTTGTTAGAACATGATTGGGGTTGCTTATATTTCACACCTACATTCAGGGGTGAATAAAAAATCATAACAAAAATGTTTCAAAAGGGAAAGGAAAAATTGGTAATTTCGACACAAGATTCAACACAAAATTCAAAAGCATCCACCTCAACCACTTTAGAAGAAGAAGAAAATTACACAACAAAATTTGATGAAGTTTATTATGAACAACCACCAAATCTGAAAGAAATGAAAAAACTTTATGGAAGAGTTTATGAACTTATGAAACAACTTGGGTATAGTGGAAAAGGATGTGGCACTAGAGAAGAAGGTATACATGTCCCTATAGAACCTAACATGTAAGAAACAACTAATGGCCTTGGTTATTGTCCTTTGGAAGATTTTTTTTCAAAAAAGCTTTCACTTAACATCAACACTCTTACAAGAGATTCTTCCAAGCCAACCTTAAATATGGTGAATCCTAAAATAATTGATACTACATGTTGGAATATCTTATTAGATAGGCATCAAGTTGATACTTTTTTTACTCATTATGATCAATAACAATAAATGTTTCTCCTTTCCATGCAATAGTTGTAGGATCATAAGCATACTCACTATTGCATTTTTTACATTCATTGAAAATCATTTCCTTTTAGCAAGGAGTGGCTTATCAATCATCTCGGCTCATCCTTTTCTTGCACTAGGTGGGGGCAAGGGGTTCGGTAGTTTTTCCTCGTATGTTACTTGTCGATTATTTATTTTGGCTAGTTGACCACCTTCCATGTATATATATATGAGCAAGCTTGGGATGTGGATGAAATTCCTTAAGTTGACTCAAATGTGATGTATCGATTTATCTTTAGTACTTCATTTTGGGGGAAACCCCTCCTTCCTTTTCATGATGTAGAGCTCCATTTTAGAAACATATGACTTGGCATAGGGTTTTTTGAGGAAATCTCTCATGTCTTAGGAGAAAACATTGGCTACTTTAAAGTAGTTGCTCAAAACAATGATGTTAGCAACCGCTTTAAAGTAGAGGCATACATTGATGACATCTTTTGACATTTTACATATTTCATGGTGTGTTTTTCTTTCTTGTGAAGCATCCTTTTCTTGGTGGTGTCATTGGGTTTGATGTCCTCCAAAAGTGTGATATTTCTAAGCATACAATTTCCCTTAGTGGCATCATGTGAACAAGGCATCCCATAAGTGGCGATATGATATTCTTGACTTGTCACCTCTTGGAGAAATTAGGCGCGATGTTCCCTAAGAAGAAGAATTTACAAAAACTAAGAAAAATTCCCTTCAAAAACAACCTATAGACAAAACATTCAAAATAATTTAGCATTGTGCTCCCTTAACGAAGTTTTTAGGAGGATAACTTTGGTATAGTATGGGAGGCTAATATGATTATCTCATTTACCACCTTTTTTGGATAACTCACCTAGTGGATGGCCTGAGGTTCTACTACCCTAGAGTGAGCATGCATGTTACGAACAAACAACCTAGAACTAGTCCACATCATGCTCAATAGACTATCAAAGTTTGATCCTCATTTCTGAAAATAACTACATTCCACATCATGTTGGAACAGTCAAAGATTGATACTTTATTTTTCATTTTTCTTTGTCTTTGATAGGGTATTATTATGTATCTTTGTTATTTTTGTTGAAGTGAGCAACAAAGATCTTCAATATGCAACACCAAATAACCTAGACAAGAGATAGAGAGAAACAACAATGAAAGATGCTATTTAACCAAACAAGAATTGCAATATGAGGGCATGTGCAGGATCATCATGGAAAAAACAGGCCCTTAAGTGACAAAAAACTCAGAAAAATTAGAGTTAGGAAACTTGACGTAAAAATTTAAATAAGTTATCTATATTATCTCAAAAATATGTAAGAATAGAATATGTAGCCTAGATTGAATGTAGTTTCTAAACTACTAGGTTTATTTTAAAAAAATAAAAAATCTATTTAGTGAAAATTTGAAATTTCAATGTAGTAGTACTTAAATTTTAGGGAAAAAATAGGAAGTAGGTGTCTGTCTAACCACCCTGACCACAATAAAATGATTATTTTTTTATAAGATTTTAGATATAAGTAGAAGACTCATGTCCAGATGTGATGCATATTTTTTTGTAATTTTTTTCTAAGTAAATAATTAATTTTGAATTTTTTATTACAACTTTTAAAAAATATAAAAAACTCGTATGTCTGACTATGTGAAGCATAGAATGTGATGCATGTTTCAGATTTAAAAAATGTGATACCATCTGAAAGCTATAGATATTTTCCAATCAGCCTATCAATTAGGAATTTAGTTGTAATTCAAATAGAAAATGAATAATAATTATTTATTAAATTCAAAGTAAAGCATAATTTATATTGGTGGAAAGCTAAGATTCTCCTCTAAAAAACCGTTTTGTTTCATCAATTTTGGGTTAAAAAAAAGTCGTCAACCACATACCCTACACATACCCATCATATCACCACTTTTTTTCCCATCATGATCCTGCACATACTCATGATACAATATGAAATACTTTATAATACAATGCAATGCCAAATATGCTAGAGATTCCTTGCTTATAAAGGCAGGGAGGAGAGATAGGATTAGACAAGATCATGACAAGTGTCTTAATCCTATCACATGAGACAACTAACTCATAACTACCTATGATAATGTGAAGTCTCGATATGAAAACTAAGACTTCTAGAAGAAAGCTTATATCCTAAGTAAACATCACATGTGAACTAAGTCCCTAGTAAAGAATTAACTAGGCATAAGACTTATTCACACCAACACCCCCCCTAAGTGCAAATTAGGGAGGAAAAAAACAATAAAAATATACAAAAGATGGGTCCCAAAAACAAGGCCTGATGATGTAGCCATGTAAAAAAAAAAGATCACAAGTGGAGAAAACGAGAAAACCCTATGCGAGAAAACTTCTCTCTAAAAGAGAGAAAAAGATGCAAAGAAAACTAAAGAATGAAGGAGGACTCCTCAAGATCCCCAAGGATAGCTTTCTTCACCCCAAGCATCAATCACAATTGAAGATAACAAGGAAATACCAAAGGCTTAGTGAATATGTCTGCAACCAATTGATTTGTAGGAAAATACTCCAAGATGAGAACACCATCTTGGATGGGTTGCCTGATGAAGTACATGTGGATCTCAATATGCTTAGTATGTTGATGCTCGACTGGATTGTGAGAGATATGGATGGAACTATGGTTGTCACACTAGAGAGTAGTGGGTTGAGTGGAAGGAAATCTAAACTTTGTCATCAACTAGTGAAGACACAAAACCTCTTGACTAGTAAGAATGACAACTCGATTCTCAACCTCTATCAATGATAATGCAATAGTAGTCTACTTCTTGCATGACCATGCAATTAGACCAGAACCAAGACAAAATACAAAGCCAAAAGTAGAATTCTGGTCATTGAAATCACCAACCCAATCAAAGTCAATGAAGCCCACAATATGAGATGCACATGATGTGTAATGAATGCCAAAATGTGTAGTTCCCTAAATGTATCTCAAGATATGTTTGGTGGCCTTCCAATCACTCTCATGAGGCTCTTGAGAGAAGCAACAGACAAGTCCCACCATAAAGGAAATATCAGGATGACTATGTGTCAAGTACAAAATATTTCCAACCAATTGCGAATACAAGGTAGAATCAACTATAGGAGTAGTGCAACTGGTAGACAATATAACACTTGACTAAAAATGACTGGGGATAGGCTTGCAATCAGCCATGCCAGATCTTTGAAGCAAATCAAGAGCATACTTCTGCAAGAAAATGAAGATCCCCTTAGAAATCTAATGAACCTGAAGACCAAGGATATAATGCACAAGACTAAGGTTGATCATATCAAATCACTCCATTAATGCTCATTATGTACTCTGAATCATGGAAGTAGAACTCCCTGTGAGAATCAAATCATCCATATAGAGTACAAGTATGAGTAGATCCTCCCCATGTCTCTTAGTATAAATAGTGGGATCATAATGAAAATTAATGTAGCCAGAAGAAAGCAAGAAATTATCCATCTTCTCATACCAAGGGGTAAAAGAAAGAAGTTGGGTCCAAGAAGAGGGGAAGTTTCAGCCAAAAAAATTTGTAGGAGATGTGTACGCATTATTAAAAACTGTGTATGTGTTATTCTTCAGGTATCCAAGCCTAAAAAAATGCATATGCACTAGAAAAAATGTATGCATTATAACACATTTATTAAATAATGCGTACACGTTTTATAACACGTACAATTTAATTATTTAAAAAATTAAATACCTTTTAGAAATGCATACGCATTTTCAAACATGTACACATTTTGTAACTAAAAAATGCGTACACATTTTGTAACAAAAAAATGTGTTAAAATGCATACACATTTCTTAAAAGTATTATTTTTTAAATAATCAAGCAAATAAAGAATAGGTATGAGTTTTGTAACACATATGTGTTTTTACAAAACACATACACATTTTTAAAATTTTGAATACCCAATACAAATATTTCCTTGGTTTTAGGCTTGGGAAAGGCTTGGCAACCTGACCCTTAGCCTTTGACTTGCAACTAAAAAACTAAGGCAAGTTCAAGAGAAATGTCCAACTTTGGCAGTATGGCTGATGAAATTTTTTCTGAATCAATCTATGAAATTAAAACACATTAGAGAACATGATGTCTAGTTTCTAAATATATATTTTTTAAAGATTGGATTATATTTATTATTTTTTAATTAATTTATAAGAAAACTAGTCCATAAACTTGAAATATCAAACTCTTTTTGTTTTTTAATATTTGCTTTGGTTAATTTTCTCGTAAAATAAATTATATAGCATCAATCTTCAGACAATTCTCTACACAATGAAAAAAATATTCAATTTTTTTTTAATTTTAGGTCCAACCATGTTATTTGTACATGTTGATTTTTAAAAACAGTAATTAAGGCCAATAAAAATTCAATAAAAAAATTACAAAAAAATATCCTCATCAATATTCATGTTGTTAGCTATCTTTCCCCAAAAGGAATTAGCAAAATACTTTTATTTGGGTCAAAAAGTGGTTTCCATCTATGTGCATGGTATGGTAAAAAGAATGAATTTTAAAAGTTATTTATTTATATCCCTATCAAAATTCAATTTTTATCATTTGGGTATTTGAATAAATTACATATTTGAAAACTAAATTCAAAATGCTAAATTTCATATCACTAACGTTTTTTAAGATTCATTGTGTAAGTGCCTCAAATTTTCATTCCAAGTGTGACAAATTCTGAAAACAACAAAAACACTTCCACTTTTTGAGCTTTCTTGAGGTGTTTTCTAACATTGGTCCCTCTTCTTCCTTTGTAGGAGGATTTGAAAGAACTATCGAAGGTTAAGAAATATAAGTGTTGTAGATTTTTGCATAAAGGATTGTTTTTCTTTAGAAAGCACAAAAGTAGTCCCTCAAGGCCTTACCAAATAGTTGTCTTGTGGTCCTTGATAGGATGAAAGAGGGGGAACCGTGGCATATATTCCAAATGGTTGGTGTTGAGGAAGGATACCCATTTTTGGCCAAGGTTCATTCACTCACTATAGAGTAGGAGGAACATCCATCAAAGCCATTGGAGATCAAGGAGCTTTGGGTAGAATAGTGATAAAGGATAATTGGGCTATATATTAATCTTTAAACTTTAGATATGATACAAATTGATAGTTTTCATGAGGTTGGGAAGGTTGGGCTAAAATTAATAAAGTGATAAATTTCCATGGAGATCCAAAGATTGAAATCCACTATGATAAATAATATTTATTTTTCCTTTAAATGGGAATTTAAGATATTTATGAATAATAGATGGGAACACATTCATGGAGGTAAGCCATGGGTGACCTAACTTCACACAAAATTGGTCTAATGCCAAGACTATGGTAAATAAAACATCCAAATTTTTAGGTCCGACGTGAATTGAAAGAGTTAAAGAACCAATCATAGAGCAAATAGAACCATCATGAGATTTTCTTGTAGCACTTCAAATTGTTCATAATTTTCCTTATACAATTGATGTACACATGAAAATTATTTGGTGATCACACTTACTAAACATACCAAATCAATGAGTATTCCCCTTGTGTTTTTATCATTAATTCTACTAGTGATGAGAAGGGGACCATCAGGTGCATGCATAGAAGCATCGATATGTTTGAAAGTGATATCATGTAAGAGATTAGGTTTACTTTTGTAAGGATGGGCATAAAAATGTTGATCATATTAGATATGTTAGTAACATTTTCTTCATTATTACTTTGTTTAACAAGGTTAGTTGAAGGACTTGGTAATGGATTCGTAAATTTTGATTAAATGGTGCAATTGATTTGTTCCCTTTATCATTCACACCACCCAACTAGATTACACTAGAATAAATGAGGTCTTTCACTTAATGATTTAGACACATACATCTTTCAGTATCATGTCTAGGTGTATGGTGATGTTGAAAAAAGGCCTTTGTATTAAATTTAGGAGGTACAATGGTTTGGTGGTATCATTAGGATGAAAGGGAGGAAGTTGGTTCATGTTATTACTAACCAATTTTAGCATAATAGCATAGAGAGAACTGAGTAATTATGATAATTTTCTATCTATTGGATTCAATTGATATGGTGTTGTAGATGTAGAAAAAAATTGTGTTTGAATTTTATTGGAAAATGGAGTGTTTATTATGATGAAGCTTTTCTTATTTTTAAATGGTTGGTAGTTAGATTAAGGAATTGATTTCAGTTGACTATTGGGAACCAATAAAGGTGTGCCTTCATATTGGTTAACCAAAATATGGTAATCATAAAGATTCATCCATAAATATGTGAATGAAGGATATTTCATTAATAAGATCTTATCCCAGATGCTAGTTTTCTAGTTTCTAATAAAGACTTCGTATATCGACATTTAGGAGAGAAAATGAGATTTGTGAATAAAGAGCTTGGTATCATCATATAAAATTAGTCAATTTTTCCTTAGGTCCTTTTTCACAATGAATCAAATCACTTAGTGTAACTTGAGGTCCAATGTTTTCTTGATAATTTTGAAGGAATTCATTAATATGTTGTATAAAGGAAGTAATTGAATTATGTTGGTGTCATCCACCTCCCAGGAGCACCATCTGCAAGAAAGAACATGAATACAAGATAAGCACTATGCTATCTCACCAAAAAAGAGTGAATAGATTGAGATACTTGAAATACATATTGTACAACCTTTTAAAGGCATGGAAAATGGAACGGGTAAACAACCACCCAGATGGGAAAAATTAATTAGAGTAATTTACCCTAAGTGAAAAACTTAACACACTAACACCCCACATTAAGTGCAAACTTAGGGAGAATTATTATGGAAAATAAAGATGCAATATGGTTCCTAGCTACACAACCATGTCAGGTACCCATTTATAATGCAAAAAAATAAATCTCTCACAACTAGAGAAAAGGAGAAAAACCCCTCTCCAAAAGAGAGAAAAGAAAACAAAAAATGATGCATGGATGAAGGACTCAATCGCACCCCCAAGGACTACATACATCATGTATATATAATCAATAACTCCCCCATAAGAGGGAAATATAGAGACTATATAGCCCCCCAACAATGTGTAATCACCTATAAAAATGACAAGTACTTAAATACAAAACATGATCCAATGTCGACAAACAACTTGTCTCCCTTTTGGAAGAAACAAAACCAAATACAAATGTATGAATGCTTCCCATTCTGGATACAAATTAAAAGAAATAAGCATGAAAATGTATGATGATGTCTCTAAAATATACTCATTGTTGCAAAGACCTTGGAAGATGATGCCATGAACCAATTAGGAAAATCACAATAGAAAGTGAAAAAAAAGGTACCACTAGAAACTAATGTTGAACAATATCCAAAGACAAAGATGGTTTGAAAAAAGTTGTGCAACAACTATCATCAAATAGGGGAGATAACTATGAACATGAAATTTGCATATTCTTCAAATGATGACCACCATTAATATTGTTAGTCAATTCAAAATAAGAAAATCCAACATTCCTATGAAATACCTAAAGATGGTGCATATACAAACAAAAAAAACCAAAACAATCAAAGTAGATAAATGTAAGCATATACGAGCCTATTCATACCCTATCCCATAGTGGGAGTGGTGCTACTTTGATGTGAAAGGGATTCCCTTTCCCATCCCCTTAATAAGCTTCCAAAATTATGAGCGAGCAAACATGAGTGATCAAGTGCAAGATGAATGTGCCTATAGTGCAAATGCATAAGATTGTGGATGGATTTCAAGTAGAAGTGGCTTCGATTTATAGGTTGAAGGGTTGAATAATGGAGAGATTGGAGGAATGTGGGACTAAAGGAGATTCAATAAGATTGTGACATTTGTCACAAATCTAATGGGTGAAGTTGGAGCACATTTTGGAGAATGTGCATAGTTAATGCATGTGGTTGAGATGTAAGAGAGGTGTAAGAGAGATTAATGAATTTGTAAGAGGCATTAAATGAATGTGGTTGAGATGTAAGAGGGGTTAATGTTTGGGTAAGAAAGTCAAATAAAGGGAGTTAATGAAGGAATATTCCCTAGAATATGCTTTTGGGAGGATAAATGAGGTACTTAGCTAATTAAAAGAAACTATTTTCATGTGCAAGTGGGTTAGTTAATCAAGGGTTGGGTTTGACCAAGGTTGAGTTAAAAGCTAGAGAATGGGTAATTAGGATTAGGAGCTAATTAATCCAGAATTAATTAACTTGGAGGAATTGGGGGATTTGACATTTGATTTAAATAATTTGGTTTATTAAATCAAATGAGAGGAATTTAGGATTTTAATTAAATAAATTAATTTATTTAATCAAACATGATGGAAATTAGTGAGTAGGAAGTGAATTAATCAATTAAAATTAATTACTTGATTACTAGTGGGAATAATGTTAATTGATCATATTTAAATGCATAATGTTGATTTTCATGTCTACATTTTGCCCCTCTTTGAAGTAGCGTACCAGTTGCGTTGGTTCAAAGAATGATGTTTCCAAGATAAAAATTCAAAAATTTCTTTATTTTTTCGAATGCCCCACTATTGCCCAAGTGAAAAGAAGTATGTTGGTACATTTCCTCCTCGAGAGATTGGGAAATTTTTTTGATTTTAGGTCAAGCTCACGAGAAAGAGGTTCAACATGGTGAAATGAAAAGGTTAGACTAACAAATCTATATTATGATGCTTAGAATAAAAAATCTATATATCCTAAACAACTTAACTGATGATGCAATGCATGTGAGATGGATGGTGTTTCCTATTATGATGAAATGCCATGGTTATGCAGGATGCAGGTGGTTTCTACATGCAAGATGGATGTTTTGTTATTTTGGTGAATGACATGATAACATGTTAGTGTGAAAGATGATAGAAGAATGAGAGGGATCAACCCTTGATTCTGAGAAGATGTAGAAGTCCAACAAGTCTATGAGTCATCGAGACTTTATTAGATATGATGATGAATGATGATATATTTTTCTTATCTAGGGATTGTGGATGTAAAGACCATAAATTTCCTTATGCTTTATAACACACAAAGATACAATGCATCACAGTATATACAAGTAAGATGGAATTGTATCTAGTGAGATGGACTTTGAATTTAAAAAATAGATACTAGGATTATCCCTGTTCACACCTGACAAATGAAAACTTGGGTATGTGCAGGATCATAATGGAAAAAACAGGCCCTTAAGTGGCAAAAAATTCAGAAAAATCAGTGTTAGGCAACTTGACATAAAAAGTTGAATAAGTTATCTATATTATTTCAAAAATATGTAAGAATAGAATCTATAGAAAATTGAATGTAGTTTCTAAACTACTAGGTTTATTTAAAAATAAATAAAATTTATTTGGTGAAAATTTGAAATTTCAATGCAGAGTAATTTAAATTTCGGGGAAAAAAAATAAGAAGTAGGTGTCTGTCTGACCACCTAACCATAATAAAATGATAATATTTTTTTATAAGATTTTATATATAAGTAGAGTACTCATGTTCGGATGTGATGCATATTTTTTTGTAATTTTTTTCCAAGTAAATAATTAATTATGAATTTTTTATTACAAATTTTAAAAAATATAAAAACTCGTATGTCTGACCATCTTAACTTGGTTGAAACTTCATGAAATTTATTTTTTATTTTTTTAATCGTATAGTATGTGAAGCATAGAATGTGATGCATGTTTCGGATTAAAAAAATGTGATACCATTTGAAAGTTATAGATGTTTTTCAATTAGCCTATCGATTAGGACTTTAGTTGTAATTCTAATAGAAAATAAATATTAATTATTTATTAAATTCAAATTAAAGCATAATTTATATTGGTGGAAAGCTGAGAATCTCCTCTAAAAACCCTTTTCGTTTCATCAATTTTGGATTAAAAAAAAAGTCATCAGCGACATACCCTACAAATACCCATAATATTGCCACTTTTTGGCCCATCATGATCCTGCACATACCCACTTATTAGGATGTACCTTAGATATTTTGAACATCTTAGACCAAAACAGAGAAAGAAAAAATCTCCCAATGTAATAGTCAACAAGGCATCCAAAACATCCTCCCTACAAACCAAACAAAATTAGCATGACCAAGGTTATATTACAAGAATATCCAACAAGCACAGTAAAAAAAAGATAATGATCAATGCCTCATTTCTTTCTCTCTAAATCATATTGATTAGACATCATCGAGAGGTCATTGGAATGAACGCAAGAAGATAAATAAAAAAAAGATCAAGTAAAAAAACAAGCTAATGTTCTTCATACCTCTAGCCAATACTAAACTGTGATGATGTCTAATGTTGATGTCCATTGTAGGAAAGATGCATCGTAGGACATGATGTTATCAGATGATTATGAGACGAACGAGATGATGGGCGAGTGATACCAAGAGTTAACCAACTTGTTTACCTATTTATCTAAACTTAAGACCCCAAGATGTTTGAGTTTTCACTTTCAATTTGCTATACTTGTTTCTAATTATTTTGCCAAAGGTTGGGGGATGATGATTGATTTGTTAAGAGTGGATATTTATTGCGGGTGAACGTTGAAATGGGATGGATGATTTTGGATTTTTTGAATTTTTTTGGTATTTTTGAAATGTTTTGAGGCTGTTTTAGGATTTTCAAGATGTTTTACAAATGTTTTGATTTTTTAAATTTTCCAATGCTTTTTTGTTTTACGATATTTTGACCAAGAATCTAACCTAGGACCTATCCTAGGGGCCTCAGGGGTCGATCAAAGATTAGCCTTGACTATGTTATACATGTAGAGACCACATAGTTTGACTGACATAGACTCGTTTATTGTTAAATGTATGAATAGTTGGATTGTCAGTTTATTATGAAGAAATCCTAAGGACTAACCTAATGTCTCGGTGGCTAATAAATGATTAGCCTTGCCTACATTCGAGCTCAGAGATGACATAGTTTGACTTGACAACTCTATTTTTGATTTTTTTTGTTTTCAACTTGTTTTTGGATTTTTGACATGTTTTGGATATTTTTGGATATTTTTGGTTTTATGAATGCTTTTGGATTTCCTGATTTTATGAATGTTTTTAGATATTTTTATTTTATGAATGTTTTTGGATTTTTTGATTTTATGAATGTTTTTGGATTTTTTGATTTTCTGAATGTTTTTGATTTTTTTTTGTTTTAAGGAAACTTTCAAGGATATACATGAATATGATCTAATGTAGTTATAAGAACATGCCCCCAACATGATGCGATAAACTACTCTGATATAGGTAAGAAAAATTGACCTTAGGAATGTGCCAACTAGTTCTAGGATGGAACATGATACCAACATAGGATCAAGCTATGATGCAGATGCAAATGGGTAATGGAAAGATCAATGGAACGTGATGGGTGAATGCGATGGAAAGTGATGGTAGGTGATGCAGAACATGCCAAAGGATCAATGGTGGATGGAAAATGCTTATTTACATGAGGCACCTGTTTTCCAAGTTTTCACCAAGGTATTCTCCCAAAGCACCACCAAAGTGGTTTTCACTAGAGGATGATTTTTTTTTATTGTTTTCAGTCCTTCCTTTGATTTTTTTGGATTTTTTTATTTTTTTCATTTTTGGATTTATACCTTGCAAGCTTAGGCATTTAAAATTTTTTGAGATGGGAGCTATTAATGGGCTCCTATAGAGGCTCACCTTTGGGTTTAGATAGCTGATATGCTCCTAATTTGTAACTTGTTGTGATGACAAAGGGTCTGAACTAGTTGGGTTGAAACTTTCCTTTATTGTTTGGATTTGATACATTCTTTTGATTTTCTTTCAACACGAGCTCTCCAACTTGAAATGACCAAATCTTGATCTTCTTATTATAGCTCCTTTTGAGATAGTTTTGATAAACCTGTAGATGGTTCAAAGCATCCATGCGCCGCTCATCTAGGAGTTCTAGCTTGTTCAACCGTGGCACCTGATATTCTTCATTGATAATGAGATTCTACAATGATATTCTTAAGGATGGGAGCTCAATCTCAATGGGAAGGATGGCTTCTGATCCATACACTAGGGAGAAGGGACTTGCACCTGTAGGTGTGTCGATAGGCCGATAAGGAATGATTTACCGTAGGTACCAATCGCGACCAGCTTCATTGACTATTTTCTTCAGAATTTTTAGGATGGTTTTATTAGAAGCCTCAGCTTGGATGTTACCTTAGGGGTAGTATGGAGTGGAGAAGCATTGTTGGATATTGAATTTTTGGCATATTTTACTAACATCCTAGTTCTTGAAGGGTGTCCCATTATCTGAGATAAGGGCTTGTGGGATGCCGTAATGGAAAATGAGGTAGTTTAGGATGAATTTGAAAATTTGCTTCCCTATGATATTGGTCACAGGGATGGCCTCTACCTACTTCGTGAAGTACTCTGTTGTGGTGATAATGAACTTGTGTCCATTAGATGTGGTGGGAGTAATTTTTCCAATGAGATCAAGCCCCTATTGCAAAAAGGTACATGGTGTTACAATCTGTTGAAGCTCTTGAGTGGGTGCATGAATGAGATCTCCATACTATTTGCATTGTACGCACTTTCGAATGTAGTCATGAGATTCTTTCTCCATCATAGGCCAGTAGTACCTATTCCTCAGTAGTTTATTGGAAAAGGTCATACCACTAGAGTGTGAACAAAAATTACCATCATGCACCTCAGTTAAGGTAGTCAAAGCTTCCTCGGGGTTAAGGCATCACAAAAGGGTTCCTTTGATACTTCTACGGTATAGGGTGTCACCTAAGATAACGAAACAGGATTACTTCTTAATAAAGGTTCTTTAGAGGTTTGGGGTGATGTCAACAGGGATGATTCCTATTTCAAGTAGGCAAATATGTCATGGTACCAAGGATCATCGAGACCAATGATTTCACACATGAACTCAAAATATGGTATCTTGAAATTTGGTACAAGAAGTTGCTCAACCATGAATTCATGCTTAGGGACATTTCGTGGGAAATCCAACAATGATCTGATTGTTGCCATAGCATCAGCTTCTCTATTGTTTACCCTCAATATTTTCTCAAATGTGATGGCGATGAAGAATTCCTTGAGATCCTCCACCAATTTCTTGTACGGGGTAAGTTTGTCATATTTTTTTTTGTATTCATCATTGACCTAGTTGATAATTAATTGTGAGTCCCTATAAACTTTAAGTTCCATGATTTTCCACTATACGATGATTTCAAGTCCTATGACTAGAGCCTTATACTCTGTAATATTATTGGTGCAAGAAAAAGATAGCTTATATGACTTCGGGATGCAATCTTCTTGTGGTGTGATGAAGAAGAGTCCTACTCCTGACCCATGCTATGTATATTATCCATCAAAATATACTCTCCAATGATCTATTGCACTTATGTTGAAAATAGACTCATCTGCAAATTCTGATACTAGGGGTTTTTTGAATATATAGGTACTTCTACCAATTGATCTGTGATTACTTGTCCCTTAATAGATTTTCATTCTACATATTCAATGTTATATTATGTCAATATCATGACCCACTTAGCCATTCACCCTACGAGTGTTGCCTTAGAGAAAATATTTTAGAGGGTCTATCTTGGTGATGAGATTTATTTGATGAGCAAGCATGTAGTTTTTGAATTTTTGTAAGGAAAACACTACTGCAAGACAAACTTTCTCGATTAGTGTGTAGTTTAGCTCGTGTCCCACCAAGGTTCTACTAATATAGTAAATGGATCTTTCTTTCCCTATTTTGAATCATGTTGTGCTAGAAGAGTGACAAGGGTTGTCATTGTTGCTGATATGTATACTATCAATGGTTTGTTTTGGACGGGTGGCATGAGAATTGGTGGTGTCAGCAAGTATTCTTTGATTTTATTGAATTCCTGATCGCATTTCTCATCCCACTTGTATGTTACCCCCTTGTGGAGTAGATAAGAATATGGGAAAATTTTATCTGCAAACTGTGTTATGAATCTACGAATGGATTGGAGCCTTCCCTGCAAGCCCCTTAACTGCTTTAATTTTTGTGGCGCTTCCATTTCAAGAATTTCTTTGACTTTTGCAGGGTCTATCTCGATTCTCCTCATTGTTACAATATACCCTAGAATTTTTTCTGATTGCACACCGAAGAAACATTTCTTAGGATTGAGTTGTACCTTATACTCACTTAGTCTATCAAAGATGGAGCCTAGTGCCACTATGTGGTCTTGATGCTTTATTTATTTGGCTAGTATTTTTTCTAGATAGTATTCTACAGATTTATGGATCATGTCACAAATAATCAGAGTCATAGCCCTTTGGTATGTAGCTCCAACATTCTTTAGCCTGAATGGTATAATGTTCCAATAGTAGGTGCACCATGGAAAGGTGAAGGTTGTCTTATGCTGATCATACTTTACTATTTAATCTAATTGTATCCTAAAAAATTCATCCATCAATGATAACATCTCATGCCCTGTTGTCAGATCTACAATCATGTCTATGTTGGGAAGAGGAAAATCATCCTTATGGCATGCTTTGTTTAGGTCCCTAAAGTCAGTGAAGATTCAAATGCCCCCATTGGGCTTAGAAACTAGTACAATGTTGGAAACCCGTTCAAGATATGGGTCTTATGAAGCCAACATCAAGGAGTTTCTATAGCTCATGTTTGACCAACAATGTGATCTATGGATGCATCTTTCTTAATTTTTGTTTCACTATTTTTTCCTCTAGATAGACTGCTAGATGATGGACTAATACCTCTGGATCAAGGCTTGGCATATTAGTGTAGGTCCATGAAAAAATTACTTTCCTTTATTTTAGAAATGCAACTAGAATTTCTTGTTCCTCAATCAAAATAGACTTTGCATAGAAAGTGATTCAGTTCCTAGATTGACTGGGTTGCATTTTCTGCTAGTACTGCTAACTTTTCCTGATAGATGACACTAAGGAGAAGATTGAATCCCTCATCCTTTGGTGCCTCAGAGAGGTTTTCACTATTGGATATGTCCTTTCTTTTTACTACTTTTGGGTCAGAAAGTGCCATAGCATGGTTTTCACTTAGAGACCTAGACATTACACTTAGATTTTCTATTTTGTGACTAAGAGATTCAATTGTTTCCCTATAGTATGCATGTGTGTCCAACTCAATATCAAACCATACTTTGTGATCTACATATGGTAGAGTATCCCTTAGTCCCATGAATTCTGGGAGATCCTCATCATTTTTTAATGTGTCTAAGATTAGTGGTCCTCATTGGTCACAATCGATGAGTTGGGGTTAAACAAGTTTCAATTCAGTGGTTTTGTTACTCAACTCGAAAGAAATGGTTGTGATCATAAAAAGGGTGAAGTCCTCAAATAACATGGGTAAGTCAAAAATGGGGTCCTCAAAAGGATAAGTAATTGGTATGGGTTCCAATGGGGAAGCTTTGACTATTTTAACCGTAGCACACTTGCCAAGTATGGTTAGCTTCATAGGGGTGCATCCAAGTTCAAGATTCTTAGGGCGCTTCTTACGAATAATGGGTTCAAACAAACCTTTATCATTTTTCCCAAGCTTCTCATTTTTGTTATAACCCTGGTTAAACATTAATTGAAAACCTTTTTTTGTTTCTTTCATGGGGATATCTGGCATGGGCCTTTCATCTTGATATAATAGGCTTGATACATATTTTTCATCTACCACCTCTTTGCCTAGATATCCACACTTTTTGAAGGTGGTTACTTCTACTTTGAAGGTCTGAGATGTTGTGTCAATTGGTTTTGGTTTTCCACTAGATCTAGGAGATTGAGATAACTCTCCTACCACAAAGGCACTCTTTTTCATTTTTATAGTCCCACATCCATGATCTTGGATAATAACCTTAATATCTAGGATGTTTGTAATGGAAGGTGTCTTTGTCTCAGATGTGGAGGCTAGGGCGGATGGGTCAACATAAGGAGATGTGGGTCCTTCATCATTTTTTGAGACTTGGGGGAATTTATAATATATGGCCTCTAGCTTTTTGGAATAATAAAAAGGCTTAGGGCCAGCATGGACTGTGACTTCCTAGGTTTGAAAAGGAAATTTGACACATTGAAGGAATGTGGATGCAACAACTTGCATCCCATAGATCCATGGGAGCCCTAGGATAATATTGTAAGGGAGTTCATGGTTAAGGACCTGGCAAGTGGTCTCCATGATTGTTGGCCCTACTTGGATAGGGAGTTGAATGGTGCCTTGAGACACCCTTTCTTGATCATCATAAGCTCTAATTGTGATACCCTTCCCTTTTCAATGTCATCTTCTAAAAATCAAAGATTCTTTACTAGCTTAGGAGTACAAATGTTCAAACTTGCACCTCCATCCACCAAGACACTTTTTACTTTGTTCTTATGGACTAGAACTTCAAGATGAAGTGCACAGTTATGAGATGGTTGGGTTGGGAAATCATGCTCATAAAATGTGAGGAGATGTGGTGTGGTGATACATCTGAACATAGCTTGAAACTAGTCTACATCAAGGTTTGTGGGGACCGATTATGCAACCAATTCCTTTTCTAAGATGTCCCCATGTGTGAATGATATTTTTAGCAACTCCATGACAGAGATCTAGGCGGGGGTCTTTTTCAATTGATCTAGGACATTATAACCATTAGGTATTGATTTCGGATTGGCAGCAAGTGCCTTGTGTGGTGGTGAAGGTCGTGTAATGGAAAATATGCTACTACGTGTAGTGACTCCACACTCGACTCTAGGTTCTTTGATATTAACAACTGTTACCCATTCATCGAAGGATACAACAACATGGTCATAAATGTGGTTTACATTGTGTTATCTCTTTCCTTTACCATTTTTATTTCCTTTATTATGATCTAGCATCAGATTTGTGTATATTTTGAGGTCTTGATTCCCAGGTGGTTGTTCAATGGTTATGGTCATATCATTAATGAGATTTTGGATTAGGTTTTTAAGTTACATATAGCTAGCTATTATGTGTCCCTTTATTTTGTGAAAATCACAAAGGTTATTCTCATTATACAATGGTGGTTTAACCTAAGGCTCTTGATAATTTTCATAAATGGGGATTTTGATGAGAATTGGTTGTACCAGTTGTTGCATGAAAGATTTGATTGGTTCCCCAAGTGGTGTGTATTTTTTTTTAGGGGTATATATGTTCCTTGGGTGGTCCCCCTTGAGCATTTAGGTTGTTTACAGTTTAATTGTTTGGTTGTTGTTGTGATGATGGTTTGATTTGTGGGTTACTTTGGGTATTGATTTATTGTTGTTTGTACATTTGTTGTTGTGTATTCTATCTTAGGGCACAGATAAAAACTTTTGCATCAACGAAACCATTGTTGGTGAATTTTTTTTTCTTTTTCCACGTGCTAGGTTTGGCATTATAACTTGTTGATGGTCAATTGTCTTGGTATGTGGGTGTGCCACCTTGTGTTTTTTAGGGCTCTTTCAATGTTGAGCACTTTGGGAATCAATTAGTCATAGGTTTATTACATTTTCAAATGAAAGGACAAGATCCCTTCAAAGTTGGAGATGATAATCCAAATTAGTTGTTCTTCATGCATAGCCCATTTTCTCTTATTAGCCTTGGCTCTCCATCATTGTAATATGGATATGAATGTTTCTCCCCTTTTTTTTTAGGTTGGATAATTCCTCCAAGCTCACTTCTACACCTATGTTAAATGCATAATTCTCGATGAACAATTCCATGATTTATTGGAATTTTTTAATTCTAGAGGGGAGACAAGATAACCATTCCATTGCTAGACCATCCAAGCTTTAAGGGAAGGGTCACATTAAATAAGAGTCGTCATATGCCACTTCCATATAGTGTACATGGAATTCCCAAATGTGATCTTTAGGATTTCTGGTTCCACGGTATTTATCAATTTTTTGTATCTCGAATCCTTGTGGGAATGGAGCTATAGTAATGTTTCTATCAAATGGATAGGGACACAAGTTCCTCTACATGTGTGATCTCTCCACCTTCTTGGATTGGATGTCGAGTATCTGTTGTGAAAACAATTTGACTTGTGAGGAGAGATCATTTTGTGGATTGGGTGGTGGGATGTATGTGTTTTGGGTTGGTATGGATGCTTGGATGATGGGTAGGATGGTTTGTATGCTTCTGTTCAAGGCATTTAATTGTGTGTTTGTGAAATATTGTTGTATGTTTTTTTGTGCAAGCAACACTTGTTGGTATGCCTGTAGTTGTTGTTGTGCCAAAAATGCTTGTTGTTGGTCTTGTTGATGTTGAGCTATCGGTGCTTGTTTGTGTGTGTGTTGTTGCAAGGCTTGTTGATAGGCTTGTTGTTGTAACAAGGCTTGTTCTTGGGCTTGTTGCGCTTGGTATTGGGCTTGTGCTTGAGCTTGAGCTTGTTGAGCATCTTGCATAGGCTTGCGGCTTTTGTAGCTTGTGCAGTGTGTTGTTGTTGGAGGAAAGCTTGCACTTATGCAGTGTGTTGTTGTTGGAGGAAAGCTTGCACTTGTGCTTGGGTATCTTGTTGTGCTTGAGCTTGTTGTGTTGCCTATTGTGCTTGTTGTGCAGCTTATTGTGCCTATGCTTGTTGTGTGGCTTGTTCCCCAACTTATTGAGTTTGGAATTGTTGAAGTGTTGTTTGGTATGCTTGTTGGGATGCTTGCAATGTGATGTTGTATTGATTTAATATGTTTGAATTTGGTGGTGGAGGTGGAGGATTCAATGGAATGGTGTGAGATGGTGTGATGAGAGATTGTTGAGGTATTTGTGGAGGTGTTTGTTGAGTGATGACGAGGGGTTGTGTGGTAGATGGTATGGTTGATTTGCTTGGTCCTTGAGAGACCATGTTTTGAGATGTTTGGGGTGTTGTAGATGATGTAATGATTGGTTGAGATGTTTGGATTGGTGCAACTTGGTGTTGTAATATCAATGGCATGCTTGGAGAATTTGGTATGATTTCCATGCTGATTTGATTTGTGAATGGATGAATGATTTGGTTTGATCGGCTTTGGATTGATATGTTGGGTAATGTGGGTTGCCCCAAACCTTCGATTGGTATGGATTTTGATGTTAAAAGAGGGAATAATGGGAAGATTGTTGGTGTGTTCCCTTGCAAAAGTGAGAATGATGCATTAAAATTTCCCACTTTTCCAAATGAATCCACTTGTCCTTGTGGTATCATGGGGAGAGAGACTTGCATATCAAGAGGGTATGCCAATATTGCGAAAAGGGTGGAGGGACTGTTGGTATCATTGAAGATGAGTGGTACAATGGGATGTTATGGGTCTTGTGGGATGGTTCTAGGAATACCCAAGATCATGTTTGTGTCCAACTTTTGGTTGTTGACAAGTGGATGTGTTTGAAGAGCTTGGAGTAATGAACTCCCCTTAGTGATCATGGGTTGACTTGGAGCATGAGATGATGTTCTTTGTATGATGGGTTGGATGACGTTTGGGAATGAAGGCATGAATGGTGCTTGAGGTATGCTCCCAAAAGGTTGTTCAACAATAATGCTCACATCAAAATAAGAAGGGAGTTTAGCCCCTTCCTTTGCTAATGCCAACATATATTGTGTGGGAATGAGTCTCATGACTGTGTTGACAATCTTGTGTGTTTCAAGATTTTGGAGGGTAAAACCACAATAGTGTGTCACACTTTCAGTCAAATAAACAGTTCCAAGCGAACTATTTTCAGTTGGAAGATATTTGACTTAGTGGATTTCAGCCAAAACCACGCAACACCAACATGGTAGGTACCTTTTCAGCTGAAGAGGTTTTGGCTGAAATCCACTCGACCGAATACGTCTAGCCAAAAATATGAAAATAGTGAGCATACTTGATATTTATAGCTTGAAAATATCAAGCAATTTTTGGCTGAGTATGTTTCAGCCAAAACATGCTCGACCGAAACATACTCAGCTGAGCATGTCTAGTTGGCATCCTACTTGGCAGCCAACTCACCTTTTTTCATAATTTTGTAAATCATTCAACTTTGGCAGAGTATTTCTCTAGTCAAAATGATGTTTTTACATAAAATTAAAATACCCTTTTATAGAGCTTGAAGTGGTGAATCAAAATATATTTTTTTTTAATATTTTGATTAGTTTTAATATATTTTATTTTTAAAATAATGCAAGTAGGTTGTTAAAATTAAAAAAGAGGTTGATTAGAAATTAAAAAAAATAGTGTGAAGCATTTTTTTTCCTTAATTGTTTTGATTTTTGGGTTGTTTAATGTTTTCAGTTTCGGATGTGACCGCGCTCAAATAGAGTTATCAGAAAGGTGCACAATGCACCACATGGTGGCTACGTAGCTTTCATTTTTCACCTTCTTTTTGGGAGAGAGTTGGGACATGTGTTGGATCATTAGAAACTTTCTAAGGAGCTATATCCATCAACTCAAAAGTGTTTTCCTTTTTGACACATCATCTCTTCGATACAGGAAAAATTGCACTTCTTATGAAGTGATATGTTTTGGGAGTTTGTTGGAGCTTGCTGTCCTTTTTCTTTTCTTGGTTGGCAGGATGGAAGCTTTGATTCAGTGCCTTTGGGTGATGTGATTGGTCAACTAGATCTATTTTCTAGGCTGTGTTTCTAGGATTTGATCATTTACAGGCCCCTATCTTTGCTAAATATCTAAAAAGAATTAACACAGCTGCTAGGAGTTAATGAGAAAAGATTGTTGTGACCTAACCAAGTATCTACAATTAGATCATGTGAAATCAAAATCCAATACCTAGAAGTGATTACTTTTTTGTTCTGGTGGTGTTTCCTTCTTTCTACAGCTATAAAAGAGGGGTGGCGATAGTTGAAAGGCTTGGATTCCAAGTTTCTGTTTCCTTTGTCAAGGAAAAGTTTCTTTAGTTTTCTTAGGATATAGAACTATTTTCAAAAGTAAAGATGTAGAACTAATTTTCTCTAGCATGTTATATCTTTTAAGGCTTAAACTATTGTCAGATTGGCATCTGGCCTTTGTTTTAAAGTTCATTGTATATTTAAAGCATGAACCATTGAGGAGAATTTGTTGAGATGATGCATTTATAGCCTTTATCAAGCTTTCTTTCTCTATGTTTTCATTATGAATGAAACACTATGTCTTGCAAGCTGAATTTGAATAGTTTAAGTAGTTGATTTCCATGTTGTACACTCGTATGGTTGAATAATAACTTGTGAAAACTAGATTATGTCATTAGACTTCTCTATTTTTCTAAAAGGTTGTTATTTTATTTATATTATGTTGTATTAGGAGGAAGAGTTCATGCAATTTCTAAATTTTTTTCTTGTTACTCTTAGAAATCTTTATGTTTGATCAGACCTTAATGACCACTGCCAGCGGAAAGATTTGAAAGTCTGCACTGTGCTTGTTGTTAGCCTTTGTTACTCATTCTCTTTCGAATAAAGAAGGGTTGTGGCATTCTATGTAATTATATCTTGAAATCATAGGAATTTTTGGGTTTTGAAATATTGTAAAAGCATTAGTGCATTGCCATTTTTTATGTTTTAATTTACATTTCCTTCCACCCTTTTCTCCAAACCCCAAAGAAGAGCCAACTTTCTATAAAAATCCTAGAGGTATTCAATGACGTGAAAATTTATCCCCCATTCACTAAATTTCCCATAAGATTGTCATACAGGCGTAAAATTTGATGATCAACTGTTCTTTTTCGGGCATGCCCAGTGGGACAAGAAGTTTTCCAAATGCTTGATTAGAAGTCAAAAATATTTTTTAAATCGGGTTAAGGAAGGAAATTAGATGTTTCATGGCCAAAGTCCAAACAAGAGCATCTTCAAGGGGCCATTTCTAGTACTCTTAGTTACCTACCTCAAGACCTAGGAGAAGGAGACTTACAAGCTTTCTATCACCTATAAGGAGTAATAGAGAAAGAAGTGAGAGCCCAATATCTAGAGCCTTATCTACTCCACCCAAAGGCTCAACCTTCCAAATTAGAATAGTTGTATACCTAATTCATAGGAATATTTTCTCTATGGCTCATGTACCTCCCCCCGCTCCTAGAAATTTCATTACTTGGGATAGCAGTAGTCCACTACGTCCACCCACACCCTTAGATGTATGACCTCCCATACTCGCTAACACCCTCAAGGCTATTCCAAATTTTCTTTTGAATATTTCAAAACCATTTTTGAACACCTTCAAGATATAGTGGAGGTATGTAGGGTACATAACATAGAAAATGAGAATATTTCTTTGAGACTGTTAGCTACCTCTTTCAAATGGAAAGCCCAAGATTGGTATCGATCTTTGGCCTCAAGCTCTATCATCTCCTAGGATCATCTTGGAGAAGGTTTTTTGAATACTTATTAGAGAAAAGAGACTTCTCTTAATTGCTACAACAACTAATCACCATCAAGAGAGCTCTACAAGAGGCCATGAGTGATTTTAACACCAGGTTCCACAAGACCTAGCAAAGGATCCCCATCACTGCTCGACCCCAAGTCATAATGGCGTTCATGTTTTATCTGAAGGCTCTAAATTCAGACATCACAGTTATGATCACCTCCATGGGAGGGGATATCTTTCCGAACACATATGAGGTGGTTGTGCATCCAGAGAACAATCTAATTGATGTCAAGAAGATTCCACCCCGACCTCTGATGCTAGTATTTGTAGAAATCTCTAGTGGCCTTCAGGGAGAGTCTACTCCAAGCACTTTTGCTACGCAATTGATGTCAACTATGCCACAGTCTATGTACATGTATCCCACTAGTCAAACAAGCTCATCAAGCTCATCTTCAATCATGATAGACATCCATGGCATGAAGATTCTCATGTGGACCTTTGCTAATGAGTTGGTCATTATCAAATGACAATAAGAAATTCCTCTGAAGTAGAATACCCAAGCCTATGGTGGAGGAAAGTCATCTTATCAGCAAAATCCATACCAAGGATCCTATAGAGGAGGAGGTCAACATGCGACACATGTGAACCAGATAGTCTTGGTCACCATGCTGCTACAGATAGTCAAAGATAACCCAAGTAAGGAGTTGATTCCAGGCTGAAACAATTTGGTAGGAGATGAGAATGTATGGTGCTTCTCATGTAGCGATAACCATATTCTCCAAAATTATCCAAGGGGAAATGTGTAATAGAGGGTAGTAGAACAAAGGAGAAAAGGTGTTCCACCAAATGCGGATGAATACAAATCTCCTAAAATAGAAAATGCTTGTTTCATAGTACAAATGCAAGGAATTTCCTTGGAGCAAGAATTGGATAATGCACCTGACTAAGCTCTATTTTCATGGATGGAAGGAGAAGATACAGTGTTTGTGAATGAAGCTATGATGACTAGTGTTCCACAAGTGTAGTCGTATTACAACACAAGATCTCAAAGAAGGCTCACAAGAGAATACATGCAACAAGCTTTTCCACATCCTCAGCCATGTCAACTACCCCCATGGGAAAAGCAAGATCCATTGCCTATCATCCAGCCTTCTCCATAGCCACATGAATCGTCATTGGCAAAAAAGGAGGCATATAAGACACCAAGCCCAGTCATGGTAGAATGTTTTCTTCTGAAAATAAGAGAAATACCACCATACAAGCCTAAGACTCAACCAGTCAGAATGCTCAATGTGGTGGAACAAATGAAGAATGCACCCACTAATGTATCACTATGGGATGTCATATCTATTCCTGAACAAAAGAAATTTATTTGAGAAGCATTAAAGAAAGATGAACAAATACCGTAGTGGACATGAATCAGTCATGTGACCAAAGTGGAGAGAGAGGATTTGGGTTACCCCCTCAAGCTCCAAAAGAATTAGCTTATGTGAATGATGTAGTCAATGTAAAAGAAAAATAGGTAAGCAAGCCAAAGCCCACACCTCTCCTTTTAATGCTTATTCCGGGAGATAATATGATTGATTCAGGGGCTAGCATGATTTTCATGGCAAAACAAATGGTTGATTTCTTGAAACTTAAGTATGAACGCCTTGAAAAAGGAATCATGCAACTAGACAGGAAGAAGGTTCCAACCTTCAGTCGAATAAAGGATCTATCTATGACCCTATTCTCATGCCCAAGCCAAATAGTCACACAAGAAGTAGTAGTGATAGACATTCCCCCAGTCTTTGAAATGTGTCTTTCAAGATATTTCACTGCAAAGCTCATCAGATACTTAGCACTCGACTAGTCCCACCTAATATTGAGAACTAAGCATGGGGAAAAGATGAAGATTATCTCTAAATCTTTACATCCCAAACACATTGCGAACAATGTAATCCTATGTTTTGAAGCAACACACACCTCCATCTCTTAGCAAGAAAGGTATTGTGTATAAATGTTGGAAGACGAAGAAGATACAAGTGATCAGACTCTCGAAGAGGAGGTTCTACTCAACCAATTCATTGAATCCAATCCATTTTAAAACTTTTATGCAACAGGGCTAGGCACCTATGTGCAAAGTTGGCTCTAGAGAAGGTGTCTAACTAGTGCCTTCAATAGGATCAAAGACCCTCAAAGCTTACCACTTTTAGTTCTCATGCTCCAACAATGACATCAAATATGACACTTGGGTTCATGGATTGATTCTTGCAAAATGAATAGGTGTGAGGAGAATACAAGCTTTTAGAGATTCAGAGCTAGTGGTGAGCCAGGTCCATGGACATGCAACTACAAAAAACAAAAGGATGAAGTCATACAGACATTAGGTTTTGGATATTATCGAGAGGTTTGTAGCTTTCAATATACAATTTATCCCTCAATCACAAAATAATGTTGCTGATTAGATGACTTTTGTTAGCTCTCAATTTGAACAAATTTATGATCCGACTAAGTAGAGTGCAATGCAAGTCATCATCCAACCCTCAATTCCTGACAATGATCAAAACTGGAAAGTATTTGATGACGACATCCAAATTGCAACCTTCATACAAAAATCAAGGAAAGCTTCTGACTATTCACCACTAGGAGTAGAATTTTCTAAGGAGCAAGTCATCCAATTGAAAGGGAACAAGCTTCCCCGAGGATTAATTTCTCTCAAAAATATTTTGATTGTAAAGACGCAAGGAATGGTAAGCAAAGATTCACTACAAATGCAAAGGATTACAAAGAGCTGGATGTTGGAAGCGATAGAAGGTTGAAAGTCAGAAGGGAAGTTCCTCACAAGCACAAGAAGAGACTAAGGGATCTATGTTTCAAATATGGCAAGGTTATTGCCTAGACCTATGATGATTTGAGAGGTTATGAACTAGGCACATCATACCATTGACCTGGCGAAAGGATCCAAACCCATCTGACAAAAGAAAAGAGTAATCAATCTGAAGGTCAAAGCATTGATGGCACAAGAGCTAACCAAACTGGTCAAGTCAAAGATTGTATACCCTATCAAACACTCTACCTGGGTGTCAAATCTAGTTCCAGTCTGAAAGAATAACAACGATATTTTACTTTGTGTCGATTTCTATGATTTAAATAATGCCTTGTTGAAAGACCATTACCCCTTGCCACTAATTGAGCATATCTTACAAACTGTGGCTAGATCAGAGATGTTCTCTTTGCTAGATGGTTTCTTAGGATATAATCAAGTCTATGTGAAGGAAGCCAACAAACATAAGACAACGTTTACCACAAAGTGGGGAACGTTTGCATACTCAAAGATGTCATTTTTTCTTTCTAATGCCAATGCAAATTTTCAATGGGCAATGGACATTGATTTCAAGGGATTGGGGTATGTGTAGGATCATGATGGGCCAAAAAGTGGTGATATGATGGATATTTGTAAGGTATGTGGCTAACGAATTTTTTTTTACCCAAAATTGATGAAACAAAAAGGGTTTTTAAAGGAGATTCTCATATTTCCACCAATATAAATTATGCTTTATTTTGAATTTAATAAATAATTATTGTGTAATTTTTCTATTTGAATTATGACTAAAGTCGATTGATAGGGTTGATTGAAACATCTATAACTTCTCTTTAAAGCGATATCACATTTTTTGAATCTAAGACATGCATCACATTCTATGTTTTGCATACTATAGGATTAAAAAATAAAAAATTGAATTTCATGAAGTTTTGACCAAGTTAAGATGGTTAGACATACAAGTTTTTATATTTTTAAAAATTTGTAATAAAAAATTCATAATTAATTATTTACTTGGAAAAATTACAAAAAAATATGCATCACATCGGGACATGAGTCCTCTACTTATATCTAAAATATTACAAAAAAATATTATAATTTTATTGTGATTAGGGTGGTCACATAGACATCTACTTCTAATTTTTTCCCTGAAATTTAAGTGCTACTGAATTGAAATTTTAAATTTTCACCAAATAGATTTTTTTTCTTTTAAATAAACCTAGATGTTTAGAAACTACATTCAATTTTCTATATAGATTCTATTCTTACATATTTTTGAAATAATATAGCTAACTTATTCAAATTTTTACGTCACTTAAGGGCCTATTTTTTCCTTGATGATCCTGCACATACCCATTGATCAACCTGATTATCCTAATATATCTGGATGAACTAATGGTATTTTTAAAATCAAAGATGATCATTTCGATCATCTAGAGAAGGTTTTCCATAAATTCCAACAGTTCAAGATTTCTTTAAATCCCAAAAAAATGTGTGTTCGGAGTACCTCAAGGTAAGCTCCTTGGCTTTGTAGTGTCAAAGGAGGGAATAGCAATAGACCTTGGAAGGGTCAAATCTGTAATGAAATTACCTCCGCTAGTGAACCAAAAGGAACTACAATATTTCTTGGGGAAGATCAGTTTTTTCAAGAGATTCATATCTAATTTTGTAGGCGTCGTGAGACCAATTACACTAATGCTTAAGAAGAACTTGCTTTTCAAGTGGACCCCAAAGGAAAAGCAGCTTTTGAGAAGCTAAAGATAGCCATCTCTGCAGCCTCGGTGTTGGTCAACCCAGATTTTTCCGAAGACTTTCTACTCTATGTGTACAATGGCCAACATAGTATAGCTTCAGTACACACTTAGAAGTGTGAGGAGGGAAATGTGGAGCATCTTATTGCATTCCATTCAAGGACCTTGAAAGGTTATGAAGCTAGGTATAATTTTGCATAAAAATAGGCATTTTCCATTGTTAAAAGTTTGAAGAAGTTCTGACACTTGGCGTCGGCCTACAAGATCATTATTCTCGTAGCACATCCCAGTGTGTGGGAATACATTACAAAAGGTGAGATAACAGAAAAGAGGGAATGTTGGATCACCAAGATCCTAGAATATGATGTGGAAATTAGACCAACCAAGCTTGTTCGAGGAAGAGGTCTATGTGAATACATTGCACATGAATCAAGTCATAGAGCAAAAAGAGAGATCGACCAGGTCTACTCTAAAAAATTTGAATCTAAAGAATCTTGGGTGGCTAATTAGACATAGTATATGCAAAAGGAGTACTACCCGACCAGCTTTCCATTCCATAAAAGCAAATACTACCGATTGCAAGGCACTATGTATGTATTAATTGAGGGCATATTATTCAAAATAAATTATGATCGTTTACTACTCCGATGTCTAGACAAGCTATAGGTGGGAAAAGTTATTAGTGAATTCCATCACAGTCCTAAGGGTGGACATTTATCCACCAATACTACTACTTTAAAAATCATGTGAGTAGGATATTATTGGCCCTCTACATTTTTTGAAGCACACCCTTTGGTGCAAAATTGTACCCAATACCAATATTTTGTTGGCAAGAGAAAGAATACTGCTCTTCCCCTAAGCCTGATTGTAATTGAGGAACCCTTTGCTCAATGGGGTTTGGATTTTATTAGAATGATAAATCCTATTTACAGTGTTGGACATAAGTGGATGCTCAGGGCAACCAACTACTTCACAAGGTGGATGGAGGCCGTAGCCCTAAAAAATGCCATAGAGGGCGAAATTGTTAATTTCCTTGAAGAGCTAGTAGCCATATTTGGCCCACACAAGACCATCATATCCAAAAATGCTCAAGCTTTTGTAGGATCATGAATTTTAGACTTTTCTATCAGACATGGGATTTTCCTTAAAAATTCATATAATTACTACCCGCAAGGAAACATGTTAGCATAATCAACCAACAAAAACCTAATTAGGTTAATCAAATGCATTAGAGTGGAATGATAAAGGGATTGACACAAACATCTATGAGCTGCTCTATGAGTGGATCGGATTACTTCCCAAGAAAATTTAGAAGACTTCCCTTTATGAATTGGTGTACGAAAAAGAGGTAGTGTTACTCATTTCCATAGAAATTCATGCTTTACTACTGCTGAAAGCCCTAGAAATTGAAGAAAGCAACAAAATGGAAGTGTGGTTAGTGAAACTCCTTAAGTTAGAAGGAGATAGAGAAAAAGCATACAAAGCCATGATCACTTGTCAATAGATATTAAAGTTGTGGTTTGACAAAAAGACTTCTAACCCAGAATTCAAAGAGGGGAGCTTTGTGCTAAAGTACGATGAATGTACTACAAAACAAGGGCAACACACAAAATTTTTAGTGCTATGGAAGGGCGCCTTCTGAATTAGCGCATGCAAGGAGAAGAATGCATACCAACTTGAAGATATGGAAGGAAACACTTTAGATATGTTGGTGAATGGTATTTTTCTAAAGTTATTCCATTAAAATAAGTAGTTATTTAAAAAAATTAACAATTCTGTACCATATGTAAAAATTTGGTAAATACATTCTAAATTTTGAGAATAAGCCATCCAAGAAGAACACTAAAGAAATGAAAAGTTGTGTTATATTATATTCATAGAAAAAATTACAATATAATGCAAATCTCGAGGCTTAGATTTAAACATGAGGCTCTCTTGAGAAAACCCAAAAGAGTAGCAGAGAAAAAAGAAGCAAAAAGGAGGCAACGTGCAAGAATAGTAAAGTAAAACCTCCAACCATTTTCGACGAAGCAAAAGGGCTTGTTATCGGGTTCTTCTTCTTCTTCTTCTTCTTCTTCTTCTTCTTCTTCTTATTTGATGGGTGCAAAAAAGGGTTGAACACACAACACATGTGAGCTCCACATAGTGTAGACCTAGGGCCTATTCACTATGACTGTGTACCAAGAAGTCGAAGTGCTTCCTCCAAGTGAGTCCCAAAATGTGCTCCACATTGAACTCTCGTAGCAGAAAAGTGGTCGTTGGTTGAGAAGAGTAGCAGTGCATCTCAAGGTTCATAGTGCAGAAGTCAGAAAGGAAGGGCAACCAAGCTACATCTATTCCAAAGTCCATGTGTCTACAATGATCCATGGTGCTCAAGATACCAATGCTAGGGATGGCCACTTGCACTATCTCGCGAAGCCCTTCCATCAGTGAAGTATTGATCATCTGGTGGGATAGCTTAATTATTGTGGGCTTCAACACATTCAAGTCAAATAGTGAGGCCATGAAGTGGGAAATGATTTTGTAGTTGCTCTAGAGCTAGTTTTCATCATCGACAAAGTCTAGGACGACTCCCACTTGAATGCAACCATGAAAAGGCAGTTGTATTTCTTCACTAGGAACTTAATTTGGTCACTAGTGACCTCACCCGCAAAGCAGTATTGTGGCCTCTATGGAAGGATCCGAATAGGGGTGCCCAAGCCAACAAACATTTTGAAAGAGTAGGGAATCATGGTGAAATGAAAGACAACACCAAGCTTACTAAACTTAAGGAGCTATGTTTTCGAATGAATATTGCAAAAGGTGGTATAACTATATATAGAAAATGAAGTCCATAAACCCAACCAACAGAAAGTCTATTTTTGGTTAGACGATAATGGAGAAATATTAAGGCAATACAAAGAAGGGTAGATAAATCCTACGGAGGATCTGATAGAATGTCTTAAGAAATAAATTTGGGTGTTGGGAGTAAATTCTCTTGTATGTCGATTCTTGACATGTGTCCTTTTCCATCATCAGTGCTAGCTAGATTACTATTGAGAAAAGACATGGATTACACACTAAGCTCTAACAAATTAATGGTCACATCTTTCTAGGGGTACCTTGTATCACCTCAACACATTTCACATAGCAAATAGCACACTTTTCAATGCAATGAGTTTATTTGATAAAAAAGTGGTGGGGAGAATGTACTAATTCTATTGTCGTGGGGGTTTTGCAATTCCTGAGGGATACGAATCTCCAATCCACATGTATCACCTCAATGGCAGCATTTAATAGACCAGCGGTAACAACAGAGCCTTAATTGCATGTACGAGAAAGAAAATTAATTGCACTCAAAAGTATATTTCTCCAAAGAAGTGAAAGGAAAGTGGTCGTTGTCATCAAGGAAAATCTCTATAAGTTTCTCATACAACCATGGTGGAAGCTTCAACCTCTGGTAGAAATGGTATAGTTTCAAGCAGAAGGCTTGGTTACATCAATATTTTTGGGTCGAACTCATTTGCCAATGCCCATCAGTCGAGGAATGAACATTCAAATTTTGCAATAAGGTAGTACCTAATAAACACATCCCAAGAGAGGTAGTGCAAGATGTCACCAATAATTTTTTTGACCCTAAGATGTCAGCTAACCCTAAAATTTTTAGGGAGGGTGCATTTTAGAGGATGCTGGAACATGAAATTAACCATCAGAGGGTTTTGCATTTCGGCTCTAGAATTGCATTTTTCCATAGTTTATATTTCTTGCCATAAATCCATGCTCACAGCTGGTCAACACATGTGCGAAAAAGTTCAACAAAACAATAGAAGCTAGTGAGGGAAGTAGGGTCAGGGTTACCATTTCTACTAAATCCATATGGGATATGTTGTGTATCTCTATGACCTGGGGTGCTGAAATTTTTGATGAAGAATGGATGGATACCTTTAGGGAAGAAATGGCCAGGAAAATAATTTTTTATGAGGTTAATTAAAATGAAAGGCTAGAGAGAGGTCATCTTCTCTTTCCTCTTTCAGATAAGAAATTCAAGGACACACAGTTTGTATTCTCAATGTTGGCTTGGATTTTTGGCCTTGATAATGATGATCAAGTCAAACCTTTTCAGTTTGACCTGACTTATGCACTCAAAATCGAAAGGAGCCAGAGATACTATGATTTTGCTGAGGTGATAGCTAGAATCATACTAGAACAGCTGAAGAATTATAGTACTGAGTCTAAATTCAAGTATTCTTCTATCTTAGCTCATTTGATTTTACATCAAAATTTTGAGTGGTTGGGGAGAAATGTACCAGTGTCTAGGTTAGACGAAAGGGTCTGTCTCCAGCTAGTTGTTGTGTGGAGCCATGTTCTTTTGAGAATAGAGGATTATTATTAGTTTGTAGATCAATTTTTGAGGCCAATGCTTCAAGATTTGTTGCTTCGCCCTATCAGTCATTTCTCTCAAGATGTCATACAATGGATTGAAAATCCACCTACCCTGATGGATTATTTCCTAGGCAAGGATTTTACATTCATCAGATTTCACAATTTTTCTAGGGAGCCTTTCTGATTCCCAAAATTTGTAACAATAGATTTTTTGCATTGGAGGCTTGTCATCAGGTGACTATTGTCGAAAAAATCTACGACATTGGAAGAAACAAAAGAAAGATATATTTGCTTCCCCTCATAATTGCTAAAATTCAGGTAATACTGAATAAGCGAAAGGCCGAGGACAAAATCACAAAATTTTTGGTGGCCTTAGGCTTGGTCCTCATTTGTGACAAGTGGGACTATAACCCAAATAGGCTTTACACATTGAAACATGAAATTTGGGAATATTTTGAGAGAAGGAAGAATCTGACTTGAGAAAGTGTGGATGTATACATTGATTTGCCTTGCATTCCATTCCAATGACCAAAAGGGTTAAATTTCTATGAACTACAAGTAGAGTATCAAAGGAACCTCCTAGTGGGAAAATCCCTCAATGCACAAATGAAGCACAGGGGATGGTCAGAATGGAAAAAGGTAGACTTTTGGAGATTCTGATAGGAGATGAGCTACTAAGGAACCTTGTTTGGCAACTTTCAGCCACTTGATGATGAATTTGAGGAAATATATGATAAAGAGGTTGATTCTGACAACAAAAATCTAGAGATGAGCCACGAAATTGATGAAGAACAAGTTCCATATAAGAATTCTTGGCCTCAAGAATCTAAAATTTGAAGCTAGACATGAGGCAAATAGATTCACAAGCTTCGTCATCCCCTAGTGCCCAAAGTAAAGGGAAATGGACCCGACGGTCTCCAAGAGAGTCCACTACAGTTGTTGAAGGCCAAGTTTTAGAAGGATTGACTGCCAAAGGATCAGGACGTACTAGTCTTGGTCATGCAAAGAGAAGAAGGGTCCAAGATCTAGGTGCCCCTGATGTACAGACCCGACAAGAAGAAGCGGAGTTCGTCCTATGAAGTGTTCCAACTACGATAGCTCAGGTAAGTTTCACTCCCCATCTTCTTCCTATTTATGCATCTTTGGTTAATCCCCTACCTCCTCCAGTGTAAAGGAATCCTCCATCAGGTCAGACCCTAAGTTGATAATTGTAAATGTATCCCTTGCCATTTTTAATGAATCCTCTGAAGCAACCCCTTGCACTGAAAGAGCGTCATCCGCTACAACCATAATTGATTCTTTAATTTCCCTATCAAGGGTCCCCTTTAAAACAACTAAGACCCTCACTTTACCCATCACTCCCAACCCATCTACTATTGGGAAACCACCCCTCCATCAACCTATTTCCTATTCACTCCAACTAGTTTTTCCCTTGCTCAATTTGGTGTCGCATCTTTTTCCATGATAATGCTAGCTTTTGCGTCCCCACATGCTCACACATCTAAAGTTTTCCCTTCTATCACCCTTTTCGAACTGCCTCCTAATGCTTCCATTGCAGCATAGAGCATTGATTTCCCTTAGAATCTTCAAGGTCATTTTGATGCTAGCAAGTAGGCCCGACAAGACATAAAGTAGAAAATACTATTAAAGAATGCCAAGTTGCTTGCTACCAAGAAAATTGAAGCTTGCTTTAATGAAGAGTGGAACTCTCTGCTAATCGCTACCATGAAGCTGCTCATTTCCAAGACCAAATGGAAAATGTAGATGGAGGAATATGGCATTCATGCCATGGGCTTCAACTTGAATGAGACTCACGTGTGTGACAAGGTGGTCCTAGCAAAGGTCACTCATAAAGTGGTATATGTCGACAATGAAAGGTTGGACATGAAATTGAAGAAGTGTGAGGTAGAGTTGGTAAATGTGAAGGAAATAGTTAGTATACTGTAGAATGAGATCTGAGCCAAAGAAGCTTAAATGAACCGTGTAAGGAAAATTCAAGGCCAGCAAGGAGAAAAATTTAAGTTGCTTCCTGAAGCTAAAAGTGATTTTTTTTAGCTTTGTGCTTAAATTGAAAATATGAAAAAGAGAGCTAGATGATGTTTGATCCAAAAATTCTGATGATCTTCAAAAAGCCCAAGCAGAAGCAGAAGAGTTGAGCTCATAATTGAAAAATGTACTTAGAGAGAGAAGTCAAATGGAAGAAAGGACAAGAGCAAGAGAGGCTCGGTTTAACTAGGAGCTAGATGTTGCATGAGGATTTGGGACCCTCCTAATATTGAAGAAGCTAGTATACAAACTTTGGGAGCAGATCAAAATTGGTTTTACCATTCTTGGGCCTACTCTACAATTCTTAAGAGATGTTTGGGAATTGAATGGTAAGGTTAGTGTGATGGCCAATCACTTTATGTAAAAATGACCACCACGAGTGGAAAAATCCCACAACTTTATTTCCAAGTTATGCATAGCAATTGACAAGGCTCTAAGAAGTGTATGGATTCCCAATCGATGGGTTGCCTCCATCAAAGCAAATGAGATCATTAACTGTCACAATGTTGCAAAAAAATGTAAAGAGTGTCAAATGATGTTGAATAAGTGGGTCATCAAGATCAAGGAATTCGATGTCTTGGTTAACATCTAGCTACCTCCTCTTCTTTCACTAGTTGAAGATATGATGACAGTTGAGCAGGTCATAGATGCAATTCGACACAAGATCTAGCCCTATGCAAAACTCCTAATTCTAAGTATAGTACCCATGGCTGATGATATTGAGCATGAGATTTATCCTCTTTCTCAACTCTATTATCATCTTGGAACAGTTTCTCTCATATGGGTATTTGTCTCTTTCAAAGAGGTTTTTGAGATAGAGTAAGCATAAAGGCATATCTGCACTCTCATCTTACCAACTAATGAAGATTGGGAGGCACAACATTACACTTTCCTCAAACTCCAAGAATTACCAAAGGCCTAGGTTCATGCCTTCAAAAGGGAAGACCCCTTGTGAGTCACCAGAATTGTGAAGCATTTTTTGCCTTAATCATTTAGATTTTTAGCTTGTTTAATGTTTTCAGTTTCGGATGTGCCTCCACTCAAGTAGAGTTATCTAAAAGGTGCACAATGCACCACATGGTAGCTATCTAGCTTTCATTTTTCACCTTCCTTTTGGGAGAGAGTTAGGAGATGTGTTGGGTCATTGGAGACTTTCTAAGGAGCTATATTCATTAGCTCGAAAGTCTCTACCTTTTTGACATGTCATCTCTTCACTGCGAGCATATTGCACTTCTAATGAAGTGATATCTTTTTGGAGTTTTTCAAAGCTTGCTGGCCTTTTTATTGTCTTGGTTTTTGGGATGGAAGCTTTGAGTCAGTGCCTTTGGGTGATGTGATTAGTTAGCTAGATCTTTTTTCCAGGCTGTGCTTCTAGGATTTGACCGTTTATAGCCCCTATCTTTGCTAAATATTTGAAAAGCAATAATGCAGCCACTGAGAACTGATAAGCAAATATTGTTGTGACCTAACCAAGGATCTATGATCAGATCATGTGCAATCAAAAGCAAACACCTAGAAGTGATTACTTTTGTGTTGTGGTGGTATTTCATTCTTTCTACAGCTATAAAAGAGGGGCGGTGACAGTTGAAAGGGTTGGATTCCAAGTTTCAATTTCCTTTGTCAAGGAAAATTTTCATCAGCTTTCTTAGGATATAGAACTATTTTTAGAAGTAAAGTTACAAAACTAATTTTATTTGGCATGTTATATCTTTTAAGGCTTAAACTATTGCCAGATTGGCATCTGACCTCTATTTTAAAGTTCATTTGATATTTAAAGCACAAACCATTGAGGAGAAATCGTTGAGATTGTGCATTTATTCCCTCTATCAAGCTTTCTTTCTTTATGTTTTTGTTCTGAATGAAACACTGTGTCTTGCAAGTTGAATTTGAATAGTTTAAGTAGCTAATTTCCATGTTATATGCTCATATGGTAGAATAACAACTTGTGAAAACTGGATTATGTCATTGAACTTCTATATTTTTCTAAAAGGTTGTTGTTTTATTTGTATTATGTTGTATTAGGAGGAAGATTTTATGCAATTTCTGAGTGTTTTTCCTGTTACCCATAGAAATATTTATGTTTTATCAGCCCTTCATGAACACTTCCTATGAAAAGATTTGAAATTTTGCATTGCGCTTTTTGTTAGCCTTTGTTGTTCATTCTCTTTGGAACAATGAAGGGTGGTGGCATTCTATGTCTAATTATATCAATCATAGGAATGGTTAGGTTTCAAAATGTTATAAAAGCATTAGTGAATCACCATTTTTTATGTTTTAATTTACATTTCCTTCTACCCTTTTCTCCAAACCCCAAAGAAGAGCCAACTTTCTATAAAAATCCTGGAGTTATTAAGTGAGGCACAAATTGGTCCCCCACTCACTGAATTTCCCATAAGATTGTCAGAGAGGCACAAGATTTGATGATCAACAAATAGTAAAACATATATGGGGCACAAGAGGAGAGAGCGTTCTTCAAAAGGGTATAATTTATATTTTTGAAAATGATTAAAAAATTTGATAATAGTTGACGTCCTGTGAAAACTATCAAATTCTAACATGTCTGACTTTAAAACATTATTATGAGAAAAATATACATCAAAATTTGAAAGTTTTTTCCATGCACAAGATATTGAAGTTACCTATTTGGGAAAAAAAATAGGGAGAAATGAACTATTTTTCAATTTGTTTCTTGATGTCCCCTGAAGTCGCTCTTTTCTAAAATTTTTAGCATTCCAAAATCTATTCTTAAATTGATAAAAACATAATGAAAACAATTTTTTAAAAATTTAAAAATTATAGGAATAAACTTCATCAAAATTTATACATTTAATTAGTTCACACCATTTTGAAATTCAAAACATAAAGACCACTTTTATGTGGTCGAAGTTCATAATTTTTTTTGTTGTTGGTCGATTCTTTTATAGAGTGTGACACAGGTTTGTGCTTTTACCCTGGACTAGTTCAATTATTTTATCTTGGGAAATTCCTTGGAAGTTGTTGGTGACATCATCCACTTGGAAACCTCCCTCTCGATCATTTTGAGCTATTTGAGGAGGATTAAGTGGAAGGCTGATGGATATCCTATGGTTGAATTCTGTTTCAGTTTGAATCAAATCACTTGAAGTGTATCTTTCTTTGTTTTGCTCCATGATCTTATTGTGTTGTGACCTAATTTGGACCATAAAATTAGGATCAAATTTTGGGAATATAGGAAGTAAACCTCTTACTCCTTGGGTTGGTCTAAACTTTAGGTATAAAAAGAAAAATCTAGGATGTTAAGGATCAAATGATGGTGCTATGATAAATGAAGGATGAATGATATGGATGTTTGAACTTTTTAGAACTTTGGAGAAATACTATACTTTAGGATTTTAGGATTTTGATTTTGATTTGGTTTGATTTGGATAATGGACTCATAAATCCCAAGATGTTGGATGTTATCTTGGGGTAAACTTGTCCACAAGGATGATAATTTAACTAAATGTGTGAAGAAGGATTCACCCACACACACTTAGCCAAGCAAAGTGATTTTGATTTTGATTGAAGGACTTACCAAAAGTCTAGTATGAATTATTTTTACAATGTTCTAAAAGTTGTTTTTTGAGATGGGATTTGATTGATGTTGTGGAAAATGAAAGTGTTGATTTTATCCTAGATGAACCTAAAAACACTTTGTTTACAAGACCAAGATATTGAAGAACATGATATGCCTCTAAAATTTTATTTAAGTCGTAATACCCAAGAAGTTGTTCATATTGAGCATACATATCTAGATTGTTCAATGGAATGAGTCTATAGAACCTTGTGACCTTGCTTATCTTGCGATGTTGTCTTAGGTTGCACTTCCTAATTTAATTTTTGATAGCCTTTTGAGTATGACACCTAAACTTGAAGTTTTTGCCCAAATATTTTTTCTTTAGAATCTTGACTTTATGGGAAATCATGAGAAAAAAACATATATGTGGGGTTCAATCATCTTTTATCTTGATTAAATGGGTTCTTTTTACCACATCAACACTTCTTGCTTAACTTTCAAACTGAATGTCTATGTCTTAATTCCTTTTCATTCCACAAGGTCTATTATGTGAAAATCAAAGAATCAAGGCCACAGTTTTCATAGGTTAACTTTGGAGAGAACAAATTGAGATATGGGCCCAAATATTTAGAAGCCTCTAAGGATAAAATCCCTAGGGACAAGCAGTAATATTTGGATCCTTCAAAAGTGTGGGTTAAGAGGGATTTGTTACACACATGTCTCTTTGTTCTCAAGAGATCACCAGGGAACAAACTTCCCTTATACACCTCAACATGAGCAAGTCAAAAAAAATGTAGAAGAGTATGCTCAATTTGTGTTTTAGAGAAATTTACTTCAGATCATGAGAGAGTGAAACCCCGAGATTTCTGCCTTAGATGAGTGAGCTCTCAGCCAAAAGATAACAACATGGTTTCAGGACACCGGTGTGATGTGCTATCATCTAAAAGATGTGTTGGTGTCCTAAGCAATAGAGGGCTCAAGATCTTAAGCAGATAGAACTAGGTTTCACTTCCTGTGGACACATAAAAAGTATCCCTTTTTGTTTGCTTGATTTGGGAATAATTAACAACAAATTGGATGTAATGAGGCCTTGATTTAGTGTTGTGAGGTGTTTGACACATCCACATTAGGTCTTGGAACCTTGAAAATGCATTAAATGAAGTCTTGTAAAGGTGTTGTAAAGTGTTGTAAACCACTTACATACTTTTCTAGACTCTTATTAAACATTTAAGTCTAATATTATTTTAATTCAAAAGTTAGCTTTTCCCTCTTCATCTATAATTAAATAATTATTTCAATTATTTAATTATTCATTAGCCAATTTTTCTCTCTATAATTAAATAAATGTTATATTTATTTAATTATTTACCCTTTCTTTATCTCCCCATTTAAATAATTATTTTAAAATTTTATTTAATTATCCCTTCTCTCTCCATTAAATAATTATTTTTAATTATTTAATTATCTAAATATTTGTCCTCACCTTTCCTTTTAAATTAATAAAATTAATATTTTATTTATTTCTCCTATCTTGGCCACCTAAATTAAATAATTTTCTCCAACAACCTCTTTTTTTGTGCCAATCTTATCGTCCACCTCAAGTCTTTATCTATCTATGTCTTTCTTCTCTCAATTAACCTCCACCCTTGATTAAGTTATTTTCTAATTTAATCTTGCCCCTTGATTGTGATCCTTATTCTTAACTCTTCTCTATAAAAGGAGAACTTTAACCCTAATTCATTATTATCATTCATCATTCATTTATAATTCATTCGTGATTCATTCAAGTCAAGCAAGCTAGGGTTTAGCATTTTGAGTCTTCACAAGGAGGCATCTTCAAGAACATCATCAAGACATTCAAAAGCAACATTATTCATTTATTATTGTAGAAATTCAAGATCCTTCATCATGGAAAGTTTGTAATTGCATTATTTCATATTTCATGTTTCATTGTCTTATTTCATCATTTTTGTTTAATTACCTAAATGGGGTTTGACCAAGGAAAACCCCCAATCCCTAACAATTAACATTTTCTCTCTCTTCCTTTGTGTGATTGCAGATTTAGGTGCTTGTATGGATTAGACATGATTGAAGATTTGGTTTCAAACTTGTTGAAGTTATCACCATATTTGAAAGGTCAAAACCTACACAAAAGAGTCACCAACAGTGCTAAAAAATTAGGGTTTTGAATCTGAACACCTAGAGGTACAGATTGAGCAGACCGAGAGCTTCAAATTCCATTGTTGAGTTTTCAGAAAAGCCAAAATGGACTAATTTACATAGAGTGGTGAATGATTCCCACTGTACCTATTTTTTGAAGATTTTTGTAGATTTGGATACTCATTTTGCTGAAATGGCCCCTAGTGTGTTGGCATGTGATGCAAGTGGACATGATTTTTGGCTTCTAGTGTTGTCATTGATGGTAACTGAAGTCACCTTTTTGATCTGTAGTTATGCATTCAGTTGCACCAGTAGAGGAAATGAAAATTGTCTGTTATCAGCAGTGTTACCAACAGAATAGGGCATCTGGTTTGATAGCTTCACCTAATCACCATTTTGGGTTGTGGATCGATGAATTTTTTTTTAGGCACATGGAACATATTATTATTGAATCTCGTGAAGTTTTCTTTGTGGCTATATGGTTGAGTAGGTCCGGTTGGACATCTTCTATCTATTTGCTTGATAAAGTTGACTCAGTGGTAATAATGTGTAGTGGATGTATAAAGTTGAATTATTTTAATTATCCTCAAGATCAAATGTTTAATTATTGGTCCTAGATATTGTATAGCCAACTTGTTCAGATCCACATCAAAATTATCCATTGATTGGGCTGACTAGTTGCGAATTTTATTAAGTTTTGTTGAAGCTGACCTATGGTGATTGATTCCTTGTGAGTAGATATATTTAGATGATAATTCATATCATTTGGATGTATGTAGAAGTTGTGTGTGTATTTTGCGAATATATAACTTCTATTTGAGTGATATCATGCATAGTTTCACTTGTACATAAATATTTTGTGTGCAAACTTGAGTAGAACAAAGCAAAATTTCTTCATTAGTCATCAGGAAAAAAGGTTGACATCAGAGCTAAACCAGAACTATAATCAAGCATTGATATCTATGCTATTATCTCAGTTCATTTTCTTTTGGATCTATTCCAAAATTTTGTAAGGGTATTGAGCCTCATTTTGAGTAGTGAGCTCTAGGCAATGAGCTTGAATGCAAATACATTCCCATTTTGTAATACTTATTTTGAGTATACTCAGAACTTATTATGGATTGGCCATCCATCATGGTTTTCCCCCTTACAAGGTTTCCATGTAAAAATGCTTTTGTTATGGTTGTGTGGTTTCTTGTTTTTTGTTTTTTCGTATTGATTCTAATTAAATGTGTTAAGTTGATTAAAGGTCAGGATAAAAGAATTAATTTTTTCAAAACACTGATTCGCCCCCCTCTCAGTGTTGCTTGTTTCCAACAATTGGTATTAGAGCTTGTTCCTCAAAAGAAGTCTAATAGATTGGGGAGATCTTGGAAAGTATATTCAATAGACACAAGCAGTCTACAACAATAACTCATCATGGCCTTAGATGATCTTGACTAGTCAAAATCTAAGATCCAGGAACTACAAGAAAGTCTTGAAAATGAAAAAAAATTATCCAGACATTGAAAGAAAAAATCAATGAATGAAGGGAGAAAATAAAGGAATTATGTGGTCAACTCAAGTTGGAGAACAAAATTGGTGAAGATGAACAACTTAGTCAAGCCCTGAAGGAGAAAACAAAAGAATGTGAAAAGCTTTCCCAAGAGAATGTTGCCTTGAAGCATGAGACATAATCCATCATGATGAAGATGACCAAGGAGTTAGAGGACAAAAAGAAAAATTAATAAAAGCTTGCACAATCCTTGAGAGAAAAGTCTAAACAATGCAACCAACTAGAAGATGAGCTAGAAAAAAACAAGAATAATGAAGAGGAGCTTGAAAAATAGCTTGATGATCTTAGAGATGAACTTGCTACATCAAATGAGTTTAAGGAAAAATTCAAAGCAAGCTCATCCAAGCTTGATGAACTAATCAAAGGTCAAAAAAATTATGGTGATAAATGAGGTCTTGGATATGAAGAAGGAGAAAGCTCTAGATCTGGACAAAGGAGATCTTATCAAAGGAATTCTAGACAAAGAAAATTCAAACAAGGAAACTAGGTGAATGAATCCAGGAGGAATCCAGTAAGGAAACCCAATGCTCAAAGATTTAATGGCTACTATTATTCTTGTAATAAATTTGGTAATATGGATTCTCAGTATAGGAGTAAGACGAACACAATTAGACCATCATTTTTAGGTCAATGCTTTAATTGATATATGATAGGTTAGGGTTGGATGAGGCACTCACTGCCCCATGCTCTGAGTCCTTGCTCCTAAGAACTCCTAGGTGTTTCCTCCACCTTGTTCTAGTGGTCTTGCCTCAGGTTTGGGTGCCACTACTCCTACTAACCAACCCCACTATCAACATGCTTTCCTTCTACCAAGTCCACCTTGGTGCTTTGCCACATGCTCTCCATTGGCCCTTACTGTTCTTTAAAGGCCAAATAACCTCAACCTTCTTCTAATTTCTTGTAGGGGTGTGATGGTGTTGTAAAAGCTTCAAAATAGCCTATATAGGGTCCTTATGCAACCACAAGTTTCCAATTTCCCATCGCTTTCACAAAATCCCTTCCTAGGGTTAGAAGGCTACAAGCCTAGAGCCCCAATTAGGCCTCTTAACAGAGTTAAAATGCAACTTTCTCCTAAACCCACCAAGAGACCTAGGTTATTTGTTTAGGGATTATGTTTCTCATGCCCACACCTCAAATATTTTTAGGGTTTTAAGCCTGCACAACCCGTAGACTGTCCACACGCAAAAATGGTCAAAACCCTAGGGTTTTTAAGCTTTTCAAGGCTGTTTTCAAACTGTCAAAAAGTTCTCCCTTCAAATGACTTGATAGAACCTCCTCATAACCTCCAAGCATTGTCAAGACCCTAAAAAAAATTCACAAAAAATAATTTCTCCAAAATCTTCATACCCCTGCAAGATATGAGTCTTTTTCTCACTGTCTTCCCTAGCCGGACCCTACCTGGCTCACCTAGGGCAAGACCTTGCCAACATTTCCTACACTCAAAAAAAACCTAGAAACTACCATAAGTACAAGCATGGTATCTAGGCACTGTTTCCAAGAGGCCGTACAGTTTGTACGGTGGAAAAGTGCTCTAGCACCCCATTTTCCAAAAATAGCCTGGTTCAGACCAGCAATAGGGCAATAATGAAATATTTACAAAAAGATACCTAATATTGAACAAGAAGCAATATAATGAATAAAAAATACTTGAATTTCAACTTCACTACATCCTACAACAAAATAGAGACAAATCTAATCCATTAGAACTCAAACAAGATGCAAAAGTCAAGAATTTATGTACCTAACATTGTTTTCTTCAATTTCTCAAGATTTCACCAGAACATCAAAGCTTCTAACCCTGCTCCAAGGTCGAGTCATCCATTAAATAAGTTCCAAAAACCATTGAGCTTCTTGGGTCGAGCCTTTAGATGACCTAATGATGCAAATTATAAAACCCACTATGTTTTCTAACCTTTGACAAGGTTGGCAATCTAGACAAGTTAGAGCTTCAAAACCCATCCATGCTTTCCACCTCCCAATCCATTGATCACAACAGATCAAGTTTTATTCCTAATCACAAAATTCTAACAAAATGGTCAACATGACCTAAAGATAACACAACCAAATAGAACTTCATACAAAACTTATAGAAAACCTAGTATTTTCCCAGGTGCTCCTGCACCATTCTCCTCCTCTCAGCCCAAACACTAAGTAATGGGAGGAGAGAGTAGTGATTCATCAATGCCCTACTTCTTGAACTCAGCTTCATCCACCCAAGTACCTTCAGATTCATGCTTGTTCTTCCACTTGATGAGGTGTTCCATGTACACTTTGTGTCTTGTGGCCTTCTTCACCCTTGACTCTAGGATCTTCTCTTCCTGAGGCTTGTCCTAAGTAGGTAAGGTCATGTTGTTGATGTCCTTGAAGATTTCCTTACTGTCTGATCCAAATCCTTGACTATCCCCTTGTACTTGATCAAATCAACAACATTGAACACTGGTGAGATTCCTAGATCAGTAGGTAACTCCACCTTGTATGCATTATGCCCATACTTGGCCAATATCTTGTAGGGACCCACTCTCTTCATCTGTAACTTGGTTGACATTCCCTTCTGCAACCTTGACTTGTTAAGGTGGACCATAACATAGTCCCCTACTTGAAATTGCACATCTTTCCTTGACATATCTACCTTCTCCTTCACTTTTTTTGTAGCCTCAGTGACTATCCTCTTGACCTACTCCTGAATCTCCTTCATGGTCTAACTGAAGTCTTCTGCATGTCCACTCCTATTCTCCATAGATCCAAGGTCTCTGAGCGCACATATGCCTCTTGGGTTCATCCCATACACAACCTCAAATGGACTCTTCCCTATGGTTCTATTCACACTATCATTGTAAGCATACTCAGCTTGTGAGATAACCATATCCCATGTCTGTCCATATTCCTTAGTTAGGCATCTTAAAAGATTACCAAGCACCCTGTTAACCACCTCTGTTTGACCATCGGTTTGAGGATGGTAAGTTGATACAAAAGATAGGTTGGTACCCAATTTTCTCCATAGAGTCTTCCAAAAGTGACTCATGAACTTCACATCTCTGTTAGAAACAATGCTTAGAGGCAAGCCATGGATCCTTACAACCTCCTTGAAAAAAAGGTGAGCTATGTAGCTAGCATCATGAGTAGTTTTGCAGGGAATAAAATGACTCATCTTGCTAAATCTATCTACCACAACATAAACATTGTCAAAACCAGTCTTGGTCTTAGGAAGACCTACCACAAAATCAGCATTACACTCCCATGGTCTATTAGGAATGTGTAGGGGTTGATACAAACCAACATTACTAGCTCCTCCTTTAGCTCTCATACACACAACACATTGTTCCACATACTTTCTAACATCTCTTGCCAACTTAGGCCAATAATAGAATCTTTGTACTAGCTCTAAAGTCTTATTTATACCAAAATTCCCACTAAGACTGCCATTATGCTTTTCCTGAATCAGATTTTCCCTCATTGAACCTCTTGGAACACATAACTGATAGCCCTTAAACAACAACCCACTTTGCAAAGTATACTCTGAGTATTGACTATGGAAATGGTTCTCAAAGTTATAACATACCTTATAGGCCTCTGAAAAGTCTTCATCTTCCCCATATAGATCCTTGAAACTCTCTATGCCAATGCTCTTGAGCTGTATCTCTTGCACTGTCAACAACCTTCTACTTAATGCATCTGCCACCTTGTTCATTTGTCCCTTCTTGTGTTTGATGGTAAAAGTGAAATCTTGGATGTATTCCATCCATTTCAAATACCTATTACTCAACTTCTCTTCAGTGTTGATAAAACTAAGTGCCTGATTGTTAGTAAAGAGTACAAATTCCTTGGGTAGAAGGTAATGCCTCCATTTCCTAAGTGACTAAACCAAAGCATAAAGTTTCAAGTCATAGGTTGATTATTTCTTCTTTGATTCATTTAGCTTCTCACTAAAGAAGGCTATAGGCCTACCCTCTTGACGTAGCACTCCTCCTACTGCCACTCCACTTGCATCACATTCAATGGTGAACAACTTGTCAAAGCTAGGTAACAAGAGAATTGGTTGAGTTTCCACTTCTTGTTTTAGTTTCTCACACCCTTTCTCAACTTCTTGAGTCCACACAAACTTATCTTTTATACCACCCTTGATTGTGTCTAGAACTGGTGCACATATGCCACTAAAGTTCCTTATGAATTTTCTATAGAATTGAGCCAATCCATGAAAAATCCTTACCTTTGTCCCTATAGTTGGTGTAGGCCAGTTTAGGATGGCTTCCACCTTGCTTGGATCCATCTTTAATGAGCCTTTGGACACTACAAAACCCAAATAGACCAGCTCTTGCTTGAAGAACTCACACTTCCCTAGATTGATTGCCAACTTCTCCTCTTGCAGCCTTCTAAGAACCATCTCAACATGATTCAAGTGTTCTTATGTTGTCTTGCTAAAGATGAGTATATCATCAAGATACACTACTACAAATATCCCTATGAAATCATTAAGCACTTCATTCATGAGTCTCATGAATGTGCTAGGGGCATTTGAGAGGCCAAATGGCATCACTTTCCACTCATATAACCCATCATTTGTCTTAAAAGTTTTCTTCCACTCATCACCATCCTTAATTTTGATCTGATGGTACCCACTCTTGAGATCCAATTTGGTGAAGTACTGTGCTCCTCCAAGACAATCCATTAAATCTTCAATTCTAGGAATAGGGAACATATACCTAATTGTGATTCTATTTATTTCTCTAGAATCAGTACAAATCCTCCACTTACCTCCCTTCTTAGATGCCAAAACCACTGGTACTGCACATGGGTTGATGCTCTTTTGAATCAGTTCTTGATCCAACAATTCTTGTACTTTCCTAGCTACCTCTAGGTTCTACTCTGGTGTAAGTTTGTATGCTGCTTTGTTAGGAAATGAGGCTCCAGGTATAAATTCAATTTTCTGACTTATTACTCTCTTTGGTGGTAGATTTGCAGGTGTACCATCACTAACTATGCTCTTGTACTTATCCAACAAGTTTAGGACTGCTCTGGGTATGATTGTCTTTTCAGCCCTTTCTTCCTCTTTAGGTTGTAACACAACCACATATCCTTCATTCCCTTGGTGTAGGTCCTTAAGGAACTCCTTACCACTGCTCAACATGATGTTAGGTGTCTTTGACTGTCCTTCCTCTTCTTCTGTCAGTGACTGCAGCTTGAAGGTTCTTCCATCCCTTTTGAATGAAATGGTATTCTCTTTTCCATCATAAATAGCACTCCTGTCATATTGCCATGGTCTTCCCAGTAGTAGATGGCATGCATCCATGGGTAATACATCACAAACTAAATTGTCTTTATATCCTCCAATAGAAAACTCCACCGTTACTTGCTCATTAACTAAAACACTCTGCCCTTTGTTCAACCATGTGACCTTGTAGGGGTTAGTGTGGGGTACCTTCCCCAATTTTAGTTTTGCTACTGCCTCCTATGAGATTATATTGTCTATTGAACCCGAGTTTACTATGACCTTGTATAATTTTCCAAGTATCTTGCACCTTACTCTAAAAAGAGCTCTTCTTTGTTTAGGTTCTTCCCTAACTAGTTGTCTAATCAAGACTCTGTTAAACATCAGATTCTCTCCTACCTCAGATTCTATATGATTGACCTCAGATGCCTTAGGATTCATGGTGTCCTCTTGTGCATAAGCCACTCTCTTTTCATTGCTTGATGAGGAAGCTTTCTCCGGGCACCTATAAGCAGGGTGACATACTTGTCCACAATGGTAACACTTCATGTTTGCAAAATAAGAATTACTCCTGCCTGCTCGTCTTCCTCTGTTTGAACCTCCTTGAGGTCCTCTACCCATGTTGTATCCCCCTCTTGAAGATGTTTCACCTCCAAGCTACGTGAGCTTAGACTCTCCTTGGTTTCTTTGGTCATTGCCTCTACCTTGGTAGCCACCACACTGTCCTCTTTGATCTCTTTGATCCCTGCCTTTGCCTCTACCCTTAGAAGTTTGATCTTGTTTCCTTTTGTTCCTTTCCTCAATCTTGATATCCAATTAGTAACACAGATGTACTATCTTAGGACTAAAAAGAGCCATCTCTTCTTGGATATTCCACTTCAAACCATTAAGGTACCTAGCGACCTTAAGACTTTCATCCTTTGTAACATTGGACCTCATACAAAGTTTTTGAAACTCTTCAATATAAGTGTTCACATCCTGGTCTTTCTTCCTTTGACTTCTCCTCTTCTTGTGTAATTGAATCTCATAGTCATCTGCCATGTAGGCTTCTTTCACCTTGGCAACCATTCCTTTCCAAGTAGAGATAGGCTACTTTCCTTCTTTTTCCCTCTCTGTTTGAATGAATTTCCACCAAGTCAAAGCGGATCCTCTTCATCTTGATTTAGCCGCCTTTACTTTATATGCCTCAGTGATATCGTCACATTCAAAATGGTTTTCCATGCCCTCTATCCAATCCATGACCAAATTAGGTTCCATTTTCCCACTGAACAGTGGTATGCCCTCAAGTCCTTTTCCACTCAATGCCTTTAATGCTTTCAAGAAAGGTTCTTCCTCCAAAATAGGGTCAAGTTCAGGGATCTTGTCTTCCTTTGCAACCTCTTCTTCCTTTGGTATTTTTCCTTCCAACTTCACATTGTTTAATGCTTTCTCAAGTTGCTCTATTCTTTCTTTTAATGACTTATTGTCTTCCTCTTGCTCTTCAACCGTCTTGGCTAATTGTGCATTTTTCACCATGATGGGAGAATCACTAGACTCAACCTCTAACATATAAAATGCTTCCCAAATCTTTAACTTGCTCTGATACCAATCTGATAGGTTAGGGTTGGATGAGGCACTCACTGCCCCATGCTCTGAGTCCTTGCTCCTAAGAACTCCTAGGTGTTTCCTCCACCTTGTTCTAGTGGTCCTGCCTTAGGTTTGGGTGCCACTACTCCTACTGACCAACCCCACTATCAACATGATTTCCTTCTACCAAGTCCACCTTGGTGCTTTGCCACATACTCTCCATTGGCCCTTACTCTTCTTTAAAGGCCAAATAACCTCAACCTTCTGCTAGATTCTTGTAGGGGTGTGATGGTGTTGTAAAAGCTTCAAAATAGCCTATCTAGGGTCCTTATGCAACCACAAGTTTCCAAATTCCCATCGCTTTTACAAAATCCCTTCCTAGGGTTAGAAGGCTACAAGCCTAGAGCCCCAATTAGGCCTCTTAACAGAGTTAAAATGCAACTTTATCTTAAACCCACCAAGAGACCTAGGTTCTTTGTTTAGTGTTTGTGTTTCTCATGCCCACACCTCAAATATTTTTAGGGTTTTAAGCCTACACAGCCCGTACACTGTCCACAAACAAAAATGGTCAAAACCCTAGGGTTTTTAAGCTTTTCAAGGCTATTTTCAGACTCTGAAAAATTTCTCCCTTCAACCGACTTGATAGAACCTCCTCCTGACCTCCAAGTATTGCCAAAATCCTCAAAAAAATTCACAAAAAATAATTTCTCCAAAATCTTCATACCCCTGTAAGATATGAGTCTTTTTCTCACTATCTTCCCTAGCCGGACCCTACCTGGCTCACCTAGGGCAAGACCTTGCCAGCATTTCCTGCACTCAATAAAAACCTACCAACTACCATATGTACAAGCATGGTGTCTAGGCACTGTTTCCAAGAGGCCGTATAGTTTATACAGTGGAAAAGTGCTCTAGCACCCCATTTTCTAAAAATAGCCTAGTTCAGACCAGCAACAGTGCAATAATGAAATATTTACAAAAAGATATCTAAATATTGAAAAAGAAGCAATATAATGAATAAAAATACTTGAATGTCAACTTCACTACATCCTACAACAAAACAGAGACAAATCTAATCCATTAGAACTCAAACAAGATGCAAAAGTCAGGAATTTCTATACATAACGTTGTTTTCTTCAATTTCTCAAGATTTCACCAGAACATCAAAGCTTCTAACCCTACTCCAGGGTCGATTCATTGATTAAATAAGTTCCAAAAACTATTGAGCTTCTTGGTTCAAGCCTTTAGATGACCTAATGATGCAAATTATAAAACCCACTGTGTTTTCTAACCTTTGACAAGGTTGGCAATCTAGACAAGTTAGAGCTTCAAAACCCATCAATGCTTTCCACCTCCCAATCCATTGATCACAACAGATCAAGTTTTATTCCTAATCCACCAAATGCTAACAAAATGGTCAACATGACCTAAAGATAACACAACCAAAATAGAACTTCATACAAAACTTCTAGAAAACCTAGTATTTTTCCAGGGTTAGAAGCTTTGATGTTTTGGTGAAATCTTGAGAAATTGAAGAAAACAGCGTTATGTAAAAAAATTCTTGAATTTTGCATCTTGTTTGAGTTCTAATGGATTATATTTTTCTCTATTTTGTTGTAGGATGTAGTGAAGTTGACATTCAAGTATTTTGTATTCATTAGATTGCTTCTTGTTCAATATTTAGGTATCTTTTTGTAAATATTTCATTATTGCCCTGTTGCTGGTCTGAACCAGGCTATTTTTTGGGGTGCTAGAGCAATTTTCCATCGTACAAACTATACAGCCTCTTGGAAATAGTGCCTAGACACCATGCTTGTACATATGGTAGTTGCTAGGTTTTGTTTGAGTGGAGGAAATGCTAGCAAGGTCTTGCCCTAGGCGAGCCAGGCAGGGTCCGGCTAGGGAAGATAGTGAGAAAAAGACTCATATCTTTTAGGGGTATGAAGATTTTGGAGAAATTATTTTTTATGAATTTTTTTGAGGGTTTTGGCAATGCTTGGAGGTCAGGAGGAGGTTCTATCAAGTCATTTGAAGGTAGAAATTTTTGACAGTCTAAAAATAGCCTTGAAAAGCTTAAAAACCCTAGGGTTTTGACCATTTTTGTGTGTGGACAATGTACGGGTTGTGCAGGCTTAAAACCCTAAAACTCTTTGAGGTGTGGGCATGAGAAACACAAACCCTAAACAAAGAACCTAGGTCTCTTGGTGGGTTTAGGATAAAGTTGCATTTTAACTCTATTAAGAGGCCTAATTGGGGCTCTAGGCTTGTAGCCTTCTAACCCTAGGAAGGGATTTTGTGAAAGCGATGGGAAATTGGAAACTTGTGGTTGCATAAGGACCCTAGATAGGCTAGTTTGAAGCTTTTACAACACCATCACACCCCTGCAAGAATCTAGCAGAAGGTTGAGGTTATTTGGCCTTTAAAGAAGAGTATGTGGCGAAGCACCAAGGTGGAATTGGTAGAAGGAAAGCATGTTGATAATGGGGTTGGTCAGTAGGAGTAGTGGCACCCAAACCTGAGGCAGGACCACTAGAACAAGGTGGAGGAAACACCTAGGAGTTCTTAGGAGCAAGGACTCAGAGCATGGGGCAGTGAGTGCCTCATCCAACCTTAACCTATCACTATAAGTATGGTCATAAGTCAAGTGAGTGAAAAATTATGATGCATAATTTACATAGAGATATCAAATGTTATGCATGCAATAGATTTGGACATGTTGTTAACCAAAGAAGATCAAGACAAAGCCAGTGGAACAATTGGATTAGACAAAGGAATGTTGTTTGCTACAATTTCAATAAATTTTGTCACACCTCTAGATTTTTTTGGAACAAAAGAGGTCTAGTAAAACAAAACATGTAACTGAATGTTAAGGGAAAAGAAAAGATCACTACAGATGAAATCAAGAAGAAGATGCAGAAGAAATGGGTGAGGAAGAACCCCTCTATAGACACAAATGGATCCACACCAGAAGTCTCTTCTAGTAATGCCTCTGGAAACTAATTGAAGGTCTCTACCATAGGGGGAGCTATCAAGAAAATATTCTAAATCCCCTGCAAATGGTTGGCATTGAAATTCGGATGAGTCTAGTAGGAAATCAATTTTTATTTAGATGTTGTGGAGTGAAACTAAGGTATCAATGAGGATTATTGATGATCCACACAAGAATTATTTGTCCCAGAATATAAAAAGTCTGAAAACCTACAAAACTAGGGCAAGAGCATTTATTGCAAAAAGTAAAAAGTTAATAAAAGAACCGTTCCTACTCTCATTTGTCACATTGCATTTGACTAAAATAAGTTTGAAGAGCTCTAAGGTAACCCTTGCTAAAGCATAAAGGAGATTCAAGCTCGAAAAGGAATCTGTGAATTGACATCCATTTGGTATCCAAAAGGTATTTATAGCAAAAACCTATAAATTTGTGTTCTATCAATCATGTCTACCCCACTATTGGTTGAAGTCAAAGATAGGTCACATCCAAAGTTTAGGTGGCATCCATACAAATTAGTAGACACTGAGCCCCTGGGTACATATTCCTCCGTGTCATATGGTGTTATGCACATCAAGGATATTAGGGCATATGTGCATGTGAACATTGAAGATTTGGGTAGTGCTCAATTGTTGGAATTATACTCTAACCACATAGTGCAAGATGATTTCTCTGTGAAACTTGAATTTCAAACCCTAGTGGACAAGAACTTTGTGCAATACGCAGAGTTTCCAATATTTAAGGAGGATGAGTGGGTTTGATACATTCTTAGTAGAGTGCATGATGAACTCATGTGGCTAGATATACCATTTAAAATCTCCAAGGAAGATATTTGTGCAGTGACGGGTTTAAACTCTTCTGGTAGAATTCCTATACTGAAGTCCATAAAGAATGATGATGTTACTAAAGCAAATGGCTCTCATTGGGATAAAAAGGTAATGACCATAGATGATATTTCTGAAATTGATGTTAAATTTGCATCCATGATCATAGGGTATAAGATCTATCATTTAAGCCAAGAAAATTCAGTATCCAAAACTGCTATCTATATAGCCTATGAGATGATTAAGCAGAATGCATATTATGATTTATGTGAATGCTCAGAGGGCAACTTCTGGAAAATTTGAAAAATATCATAAAGGAAAAAAAGAATGTCTTCAAGTGTAGAAACATGTTGATCTGTCTGTATTTTTACTTCTCAGGCAAAGTACCAGGATTTGGTAAAGTTTAGTGGAGAAATGATACTCTAGTAGCAGTACAGATCTGGGATATACTATGTAGGATCAGAAACTAAGAGGCCTGCAACACAATTCTATGGGGTCACTTCAAAAAAATTCAAAAAAAAATGCATGCCAAAGAAAGGATACCTGAAGTTGTAGTAGAATAGTACAAGGACTTCATATGCTTCATGATTGATATTGATCAGTGTTACATGGAAGCTGTTGATCTTAGGTCAGTTTGGATCATATCGATGGGATATGAGGTAGATGGAAATATTTTGAAGATATATGCAGAACATTTGTTAAACTCACCTCTAGATCCTAATGAAGAAAGCTTCGATACATATGCTAAGAAAAGTCTACAAGTTCACTCAGATTTAAGGAAACCAGTGTCCATCAGGAAAGTAAGGAAGGAAACTAAAATCTTTGTAGAGAATATGGGTATTCCAGTTGAAAAACTAAAATAAATAAGAAGAAAAAGGGATGAAGTTGAAGTTGAAGCAACAAAGGGGAAGGAAAAAGCAACAATAGTTGGTCAGGGAACATCTTCAGTTAGAGCAACCAAGAGTTCCCCTGCTACCTAGCCAAGTAAGGGAAAAGCCTCCAGAACAAAGAAGAGAAAAAGTTCAAGAACTTACAAAGCTACAAAAGAAGAAGAAGAGACAAATTCAAAAGAGATAGTAAGAGAATTGAATGCTACTAGAACTCATGCAGTCAAGCTAAACAAAAGGAAGCCTTCTGGGAAAAGTGAAGAATCTCAGAGGAAGCCCAAAATTGTCAAGCCCACCATGTCTGTGGAAGAAGTTGAAAATATAGCAATAGTTGATGGTAATCTCAAACCTCTCTATGATCTATTTGAGGCTTTTGATGATTCTTGTAAAACCTGGATTCTTGAAGAAGTTGTAGTTAAGCATCTAAATTCTTTCAATAAAACTCTTATTGAGATTATGTTTGGCTTTCCTTTAAGCCTATATAAAGCTTTGGAGTCAAGAAGGGAAGCTGCAAGAACTGAGGAAGATAAATTGAGAAAAAGGGTTCTTATTGATCTGTGTCCTGAGATGGGGATTGGAGAAATGGACTCACTTCTTCTAAGAGTCAAACAATAATTTAGAACCAAATCAGGAATAAACAAACTCATGATTGGTGACATCGAAGTTGTGATGAATGAGACCAAGGAAATTTTGGAAGATTTTTTGTCAAAAGAAAAAGAAAATGTTGAAGAAATTAATACTAAACAGATTGAAGGTAATGAAGAAATAATTGTGGAAGTAAATAAATTAGAAGAAGGAAATGTAGATGAAGTAGTGAAAGAACAAAATGAAGATGAGGAAGTAGGGGTGTTAGGAGAAGAAAATGAGAATGTGGAAGACATAAATGTATTTGATTCTCTAGTATTTGAGGATACTCTGACTCATCCCAATATTGAAAATGTTGAGAATCCTACAGCAACTAAGGAACAAGTTGAGGAGATTGTTGAGGGTAGAGAAGTGTCTGTTGAAGAAAAGGAAGCACCAAAATCCATTCTAGAAGTTCAGTTTGAATCTAACAAGGGTAAGTAGCCAAAAATTAGCCCAAATAAAGAAAATGAATCCCTATTGGAGTAACACATAGAATCAAATTGTAGATTTGATGAGGATTCAATAAATTTATCTACTTTATCTCCAATTTAGATGCTAAAAGTTGCCAAAATAGCTCAAGACAAAGCAAATGAGAAAATATTAAAATCCCACATCAAAGATAGTGAGCTATTAAAACTTGCCTCTAGAGTTCTATAGAAACTACTTCCTATGCATGCTTTGGATCCATCAGGCTCCACCTCCGGTGAGTTAAAAATATTAATAAACTTTGTTGATTCTCATTTCAAATCCTTTGAACACTCATCCCTGGTTAAAGTGAGAAAGGAATTTAAGGAGGAAAGATTTGGTAGCTTAAACATGCTAATTGCTAGAGACAAAAAGTTGTTAGGAACTTGCATTCAACACACTCAAGGTGTTATAACTGAAGGAGGAAATGTGTACAAATCCTTCTTAATCCTGTCAAATTTTACAACTACAAATGAAATAAAGATAAAAGACATTGAGCAACACTCGACTATCATTTCCAACAACCTTGATCCCTTGGCCGACTAGTCGGGTCCACAAAAGGATATAAAAGTCATGAAAAATCCTAATGTGGGAATTGGACATTCCTGCAGGTGACTAATATCTTCTTATGGTCATTCATTTACATTGTCAAACCAGGGAAAGTATACTTGAAATGGAGTGGTAGTGTATGTGCACTAAGAACCAGTTTCAGTCACAATTTACCAGAAATAAGTGCTTGGAAGGAATTCTACCTATGCTGTAGGGATGTAATGTAAAGTTTTCTTAACTTAAGCATAAATTAATCAAAGCAGGAATCATGACAACTATTATTGAGAAACAAAATATGAACTGGCCTTATGCTGTAGGAACAAACACAAGGATGGATTCTCGATGCTATAGGAACAATATGAGATTGAGTTTGTGCTGAAACTTTCAAGAATGAAATCTAACTTATAATCAATAGGAGATAAACAACTAACCAACTACAGATACTTACTAAGTGGCCCCCCTTGGAAAGAATCAACTAGCTTATGCAAGAATTGAACTCAAAACTTCATCAAACTTTATTCATAAACTCAGAACCATATACATTGACCGTTCTACTTATAAGGTAACTAACACAAAGATTTTATTCTTATTATAATACTAACTCTTACATGCTATCCTTTTTCACTCGTGCAGGAGGAACACTTATTTATATCAGAAAAGAAAGTAACTACCTAACTCTAACAGAGAAAGACTTGGACATAAATGTATCCTAAAACTGAGGAACAGACTTCTCATAAATGAAAGCATATATGTTCAACGCGATTCAGAGAGAATTTAGCATTCCACTCTTCCCAGATTAATGATCATTTAGATTTCTTCCTAATGACATGGTCAAAGAGTCTTCACTAGAACAACTTCCTCGATGTCATGCTGGAAATGGACTTTACTGCAAGGCTGAGATCTGTTGTGCTTGACTCGTTCATGCTTCTTTCAACAACCTGCGATACACAAGGCGACATAAGCAAAAGAAAGCACGCATGGAAAACAACAAGATACACATTCATTAATCACATATTAAATCTATTTCATTATTCAAAAACCATATGCATTGTATCAGTCATTCGGAAGGTCAAATAGGGTAATCAAAGAGTTAAAACAACCATTAGCAATAAGAGTAAGGGTATTAAAAATACATCATAATACTCAAATTCTGAGCATATTTCAAGCTCATCACTGACAGTGTGTGTTGTCAAGATTGTCAGGTAATATCCTTGCTTGACCAAATGAAGAATTTAAAGTTTGAAATTGAAAGAATCATTAGCAGAGTAAGTGACTTAAGGGGACTGATTAGTACAAACATTGAGATGCTAGTGAATGCCTTAAAGGAAGCAAAAAGTGATGTCACCGCCCCTGATCTGGTAAGCCTAGAAGCAACATAAACATTATCCTATCATCTCTGTGGTCACATCACCATTTTGGAAAGTCTGAAGAGTATTTGGGACTCCACCCTTAGTGAATTGAAAAAGGTCTTTGAAGACATCTTCAAATTGTTGTAAGTCTTCGGATAATACTTATATAATTTTGTATCCCTAATTTTGGCATTGATGTCAAAGGGGGAGAGAGACTATACTTAAAAATGTCTTAATATTCTTAGGGGGAGTAATATTTTGTAGTGGTACATTATTCAGTATTTTGTATACTGGCAATATGTTAATCTCAACAGTTAGTCATTTTTCACTAACTATTTCCATCAATGAAAAAGGGGGAGATTGTTGGCATATGATGCAAGTGGATGTGATTTTTGGCTTCTAATGTTGTCATTGATGGAAAATGAAGTCACCTTTTTGATCTGTAGTTATGCATTCAGTTGCACCAGTAGAGGAAATGAAAATTGTCTGTTATCAGCAGTGTTACCAACAGAATAGGGCATCTGGTTTGATAGCTTCACCTAATCACCATTTTGGGTTGTGGATCGATGAATTTTTTTTTAGGCACATGGAACATATTATTATTGAATCTCGTGAAGTTTTCTTTTTATCTATATGGTTGAGTAGGTCCAGTTAGACATATTTTGTCTATTTGCTTGATAAAGTCGACTCAGTGGTAATAATGTGTAGTAGATGTATAAAGTTTAATTATTTTAATTATCCTCAAGCTCAAATGTTTAATTATTGGTCCTAGCTATTGTATAGCCAACTTGTTTGGATCCACATCAAAATTATCCATCGATTGGGATGACTAGTTGTGAATTTTATTAAGTTTTTTGGAAGCCGACCTATGGTGATTGATTCCTTGTGAGCGGATATATTTAGATGATCGGTCAAATCATTTGGATGTATATAAAAGTTGTGTGTGTGTATGTTTCAAATATCTAAGTTGTATTTGAGTGATATCATATGCAGTTTCACTTGCGCATAAATATTTTGTGTGTGAACTTGAGCAGAATAGAGCAAAAGTTCTTCATTAGTCATTAGGACAAAATTTCAACATTAGAGCTAAACCAGAATTGTAATCAAGCATTAATAGATGCTATTATCTCAGTTCATTTTCATTTGGATCTATTTGAAACTTTTGTAAGGACGGTGAGCCTAATTTTGAGTAGTGAGCTTTGGGCAGTGAGCCTGAATGCAAGTGCATTCCCATTTTGTAATACTTCTTTTGAGTATACTCAGAAATTATTGTGGATTGGCCATCCACCATGGTTTTTTGGAACTGAGACTGATTCACCTAGAATGGTGAATGAGTCCCACCAGGCCTAAAAATCAACATCTTCAAAATTTTAGAGTCATTTACAATCTCCAACAAGTTCCCAGGTGCACACATTTAGTTTTACAGCTTTCTGTTTTGTTTTACTTGCATTTCTATTCATCTTTCTAGGTCTTTTTGCATACCTCACTGTGTTTTCAAATACTTGGCATTTCTTACATTTGCATACAAAATCAATCTATTTTATCAGTCCTTTCCATTTAGATCATCTCAAAATTGCATATTTCATTAATTATACATTAATATTGAATGTATATATTGCATTTTGGCCCATCTTTCCCCTTTTAGGTGAAAAACCCTAGAAGTGCTAGAAAGACTATTGGGTGCCAAAATATTTGTTTATAGTTCCAAGCTCATATCTAAGACATATTGAGAAAAATAAATGAATGGGAGGCTAGAAACTATAACAAACACAAGGGGACTTGGAGAGAGATTACCTTTTATTGGACATTCAAATCTTCACTCCAAGCTCCACTTTGCACGTACACACAACAGAATAAGGGGAAAATTTTGGGGTTGTATAGGGGCTTGCCTCAATCGGACCCACATTTTGGTGTTTTTGTTGAAAATTGAGGTGTTTTCTTAGCTTAATACTTTGTAAAACTTTAATATTGCTAATCTAAATATGCTTTTCCTTTGTTACAAAGTCTTTGTGGGTGATTATCTTGATTAATCCATTTTACTATTTGTAGAATGTAGATAGAAGTTGATAGAAGAAGTAGATAGGATATTAGAAAGATTACACAAGCATGTACCATGGAGAAACCCTTTCGAGAAAAAAATCCACCAAGAATTTTTTATTATTCAATCTCTGAAGTAGATTAAACTAGCCTCAATTCTTTCTTGAGAATGCTTCTTTCACCTTCACCAAAACTTCTTCACAACCTACAATAAAACTGATAATCACTCTCTTTAACTTTCTTGAGATAAATATGATTTGATCAAATTTGTAAACTCTAATTGAGTTACAATTACAATGCTCAAGCCCTATCCCTAAAAGGTACACCTATCTCTTCCAAGTAAAGTTTAACCGTGAAGAATAATGGAAAATCCTCATCTTCATGCATTTGGGAGTCCCAAACTAAAGTTCCAACTCAACGTTTATTTTGTAAATAGCTTCAAGGATTCATCCTCAAAGTAGGCGCCCAAGAGTGGTCCCACTTAACTTAGCCTTCTAAAACATCTAAGCATGCAAAGGAGTTAATTCCAAGAAGCCAACTTGGGTGCCCAAGTTGGTTCCAAGTCATTTCTTGTTAAGTAAAACATTTCTTAACACCATTCATGCAAGAATGGTCATCCCATGTTAACTGAAGGTAGTCCCTATTATCTATCATGTAACTCAAGTCATTAGCCATGCATTCCAAGTTAACTAAAGTTAACTAGCATTCAACTAAAACTAACTGAACTAAACTGAACTTCATGCATGCAAACATCAAACCCTAACTCCTAGGATCTTTACATGCATTAAGAAGTGTTATCTCTTACTTCGAATAGTTAACTGAACTCAAGGTGAGTGTCACCTACCATGTCGGCACCCCATGTTCCCCTATTATTTAGGAACTCATAATGGACGTCCTCACATGCTCCTAACATTTAGAATTATACAAATGTAGTTAACATGATTATTTCATCAAATATTAATCTCTTCCTAATCCTAGTGTTGACGAACACATTCTAAGGACTTATGAGATACATGAAATAAATAATGTTTAGGATTGCAATTAAATCGCATCTTATTCCCAACATTTTTCCACTTGAAATTATACATTGCGATTATTCTAAACAAGAAATAATAATTTTAAATCAAGTATGAAACTTAAGGCCAATGGCCTTCCTACACCAACTAATCAATCCATGCCAACTTCAAATGAAACTTGCATAATCATGAAGCTCCAAGCAAAGGATTAAAACCAAGAGAACTTATTTGAAGAACTGGTTTCATAAGATAATCTATAACATTAATTAAATTTTCAACTTTCTCAATTAATACCTTCCCACTTCCAACCATTTATCGTACAAATTGATACTGAATATCAGCATGCTTAGTATGAGCATGATACATAGGATGTTTTGGCTAAACACATAGCACTCTAACTATCATATTCAAGTTTAACTTACTTGCAATTAAAACCAATACCTTTCCCAAGTCTTTGTATCCAAACTGCCTTTTTGAAGGCATGTGTAACCACTGAGTGTGTTGAACTCACGTTCAACCAAGGTGTAGGCTCCTCAATATTTTCTGTTTGAAAAACTTTCTTGCTAGTAACCATTCTAACACATGTCTCTAACCGTAAGAGAACTCAAGCCTCACTTATTTTTCCAAGTATCCATGAGGAACTGTAACTAACCAATCCATGCCAAACTCCAAATGCAACATAGCACTATCACGAAGTAATCAAGAAAATGATTAATGTACCCAATACTTAAGAGAACTACACAAGATCAATGTCAAAGCTCCAATATTGAACATAAACATGACATCCATGATCTAACCATCTCCTCTTATGAGATCACATGCACCATAACATACATCCTAGTCTCAAGAGAACATGTAATATGCTAAACTCTAAATGTATATAAAGAGTAAACCATGAAATAATAGGAACCACTCTAAACCAATAAAAAAAAATATCCCCAATATCATGAAGATAACCTTACCAATGATGAATTCATGTCATTTCCAACTACTCTCACTAAACCATGGTATTGAGTTACACATGGCATCGTGACTACCATCCTCATCATGAAGATCACTATATCCTATCAAAGCTCCCACTGAACTGTGATGATGAGCTATACATGGAAACAAGATAAACATCAAACCATCACTGTCAAAAGCATATGGAATTTCAGATATTTCCTCATGATCAAAATTATCATAACACGTACCATGCCACAACTCTAAATCACTAATCAAGAGTATACCATGAAATAATAACAAAACCATCCTACAAACAAGAATCCACTTCATTGCCAAATGCTCCCACTGAACTGTGATATTGAGCAATCCCATGGCATCATGATGCATATAATCAAAACCACACTTTTTTCATAAGCTCACACCAAACCTATGAATCCAAGCTCTCAATGACACATGATAAGCATCCTCTAAAGAAAGAATATATACCTCTTGTAACAAACTTATTTTCCAAAATCAGCAAATAACAAAAATAATAAAAGCTCCCACTAAGCTAGAAAACCTCCAATCTTTTAAGAGAAAGGTGTCCCAATACTCTACCCAACCTCAGCTCTGATACCAAATGTTGAAAATTGAGGTGTTTTCTTAGATTAATACTGTTGGACACTAGGAACACTAAGAGGGGGGGTGAATCAGTGTTCCACAATATTTGAATTTCAAATCAGATCTTAAACTATCAACATCAATATTTAACCTTTAATAGCATCCACAACAAATAAAAAAAAGAAACATACATGAACATTAATAAGACAATGTGAACACCATAACACCAATATTTTTACATGGAAACCCTATCAGGGGAAAAACTATGGTGGAGATTAATCCACAAAGTATACTTTGTTAAAAGTATGATAAAAAGGGGAATGCACTTGCATTGAAGCACACTGCCTACAACTCATTGCTCAAAATACAAAAGAGGACTTACTGTCTAAAAGAGTTTGGATTAAAACTATTCAAAATGTGAACTGAGAAAATAGCATCTCTGAATGCTTGGATTTAGTTCCAACGAAGCACATGAAAATGGATTTTGGACCTTCTACCCAATTCACACTTCTACTTTGTTCTACTCTACTCTCCTACAAAAGCCCTTCTACTGCAAAAAAAAAAAAAACTTGATAGATTCTACCTCATGAAGCTATTCTGCACTTTTTCACACACACACCTTTTCACTACTTCATACAGCACCTCCAAAATGAATTACCTATCTCACTTATATATCCACTAACAAGAATTTTATTTCTATATGTTGGCTTGCAACAAAATATAATTATCTTCCACAAGTCAGCTCCAATCACCAATTAGAATTAATGTGTACCCACACAAGTTGGCTAGACTATAGTAGGGACCCAAATAAAATTCCCAACATAAGAAATAGTTAAACACATACTTCTCATACATACGGAATACGCCATACACAACAAGTTGGCCACAATGAGAAAATAAGCAATAAATTATTCTACTAAATCTCCAAACTCATACATGGATAATGTAATATCATAAAACTTATCAAACATATATCATACATGATTGAAAAGCATCCCTGGGGATCTACACAAAAAAATAATGATCTGGTGAAGTATCCAAATCAACTTACCAACCAGATACTCGGATCTTCATGCATTCTTCTGGTAGAATATTGTCTTCTACTTTCCTTGCCAGTAAGAACAACTTCTAAACTACAGACCACACTACTAACTCTAGTTGCCATCAATGACAACACTAGTAGCCAAAAACAATCTCCTAAATCCATATGCCAATTATCTTCCCCTTTGGCATTGATGGCAACACTTAGTGAAAAATGACTAAGTGTTGAAACCAAAATTCAAGACTTCGCAGCACAACAAAACAATTACAAAACATAACAAAACACTATTCCCCCTTTGGATGACAAGGCGTTTTTCACTGCATTCTCTCCCCCTTTGACATCAATGATAAAAACTTCCACTACTTTCCTTAGCTTGTTTACTACACTCTTCCTTATTGCATTCTCTCCCCCTTTGTAGATGCAAAAATTGATCAAAATTTGAAAAATTGCAAATGTCACTCAAATCAGAAAATTATTTTAGACTTATCTTGAGTCATTTCAAGGAGAAATTTATTCCAAGAGTCCACAAAAATTCTTGTAGCAATTATCAAACTGTTATTTCTAATGTTTTGTTGATGACTTGAACAAGGGATTTAGGAATAGTAATGGCTTCTTCCAGCTTTTCTCCTTTCTTTAAAACTTCAACCATTTGCACTAATCTGCATTCAGTTAGGTCCTTCACTTTCTAGAAGGTGTCCATGAGAGTTTTTCTGGCAAAGTGAATCTTTGCATGCTCAACTTGTAATTCATGAACCTTCTTCTTCACTTCTCCATCCTTGCCATAAACCATACTATAGTCCTATCCGATTCTGACAACCTCATTCTCAATTTGTTCCAACTCGTCCTTATATTTTTCAACCACATGAGTAGTTTATTGAGTCAATGCATTGCCTTAGTATATTCATTTTCTTCTTCAGTTTGGTGAGAGATAGCCTAAACTGTATCTTCAGATGTGAGATTATTTCTTCCTCTTCTCTTTCCTGAGACACAGAGTCCATAGATTTCTTGATACATTCAATAAATTCTTCTTGAAGCACATTTTGCAAACTCTATAATTCAATGTTGTTATCAATAAAGTATCTTCCTAGAGTGTCCTCAATGAGGTCTTGTTCATATGATGGACCATTTATCCATATGTTAGTTATCTTTTGCATCCCATCTTCTTCCTGAACAATCTACAATATCTTTGCTTTGAGTAAAGAACCTTCTTCATCACTTTCTTCTACAATTACCACAACCGGTTCAACTAGTTTTGGTTCATCTCTTGGTGTATATTCCTCAGAGTCTTCATAAAATACATTCACAACTATCTACTTTTTACCATTTCCTTCAACTTTTGTTGACTTAGGTGCTGGAGGAGTATCACCAGCCAACTCTCTTGCTCTCTTCTGCTTTTTCTCTGACTTACCGAAGGATGATCCAATTTTAGTTGCTTTTTCAAAGAGAGGAATACCAAACTTTCCTAACAAGTTTCCAAATAAGTTTTCATAAACTTGTTCACCATTTTCAAAAGAGTTGAAATGCTCAAAAATTTGTTTGCAAACTGGCATATTTTTCTTCCATATCACATTGTCATTCTAAGGCAAGCAATTCAGGAAATACATCAGAATGCATATGGCCAGGGTACCAAACCTAAAAGAATAATCTATATCTTTTGTTAATTGTACATTCTCCATCAGTTGATCCTTAAACAATCCACAGAGGTCAAAGTCTTCATTTTCTATTATCATCTTGTGTGCAATATAGACTGCATCTGTAGAGGTTGCACCTTCCCTGTTTCTGAAGAAGACCTTGTATAAAATTCCATATGCAATATACTTTTTCAATGGGTCTTTGATCATTGTAATCATCAATGTCCTCTAATGTCCTTTTACACCGGTTAGGGATTTGACCTCAACATTTCAAATTGATTTCTTTTTTGAAACATCACCAACATTTCATAGACCTGTTAGATTTTTTATTACATCCTTATAAATTTGAAAGGATTTGTCCAGAGTAAGGATATCACCATCCAATCTATTCAAGATAAACCAGACTACCTTTGCGTTGACGAAATGAGGAAATTCATTCCAGATATCCAGATTCTTGTGTTTCACTCCCAAGCTTCTTCAATTCGACGACAGACAATAAATTTCTTAAATCCCTAACTTTTTGATTACTATACTAATCCAGAATTAATATTCCTTTAATTTTTTTCATTTTCTGTACGGAGCAGGGTTCTACTGATCATAGAAGAAGTATGAAATTGATAATCAACAAAAATACCTAAAAATTTTCTATGAATTTGAATTTTTCTCCTTCAAACTTTTTTTGAAAAAGGGTTCACCAACTATTCTTCTTGGATGCACAGTGACAAATGAAGGTTTCAAATTCCCTTCTATAACTTTACACACCTAACTTCTTTGTCACATTAAATGCTTTTCCCTAGAAGTTTTAGTTACACTCTTTTCAAACAACAAGAGAGAAATCCATCTGCGGACCTTCAAGAAGCGATCATCAATGTATTTGAGGATGAATAACATAACTACAAACAACTTCCTACATTCTGGAACCAACTGCACATGAGGGGGACAAAATATTTTCATGAAAAACTCCCCCTAGGCCAATGGCCTAAGATCAATTACTAGATGAACTACCGAAGGGAGCTTCCAGTACAACCTTATTACATTCATCAACTCCATTCTTCTTTACCCATGTTTTCTTCATCTGATCTCTTATGTCTTCCACCGATGCTTTTTCGTTTCCTTTATCACCTTTCTATGAATTTCTACCTTGATATGGCGTACCTCTTTTATCCATATTTTTGTTTCTACAGACTCTTGCAATGTGACCAAATATGTTACAATTGTAGCATACCAAATATTTCTATCTATACCATCCAATCCACTGATTTCCTCTTGATCTGCATTGATTAGCAATATGTCCAAATCTTCCATAGGTGTAGCATTTAACATTCCTTTTATTGACAAACATACTTCTACATTCTAATAACTTATGACCAAACTTTTTATAGTTAAAACATTGACCGGAAAATGATGGATTTCCAGAACTTATCTTACTTGTACACTAAGAAGCCATATGCCCAAATTTATTACAAACAAAGAAATATCCATTAAATTTTTGAGCATTAGGTTGTCTTACCAGATATCTTCTACCTTTGTTCTTCTTTTCAGGGTCCTTATGTTCAGATCTAGAGCTCACATCCTTAACATAGCTAAGACCTTTCCTATCATTTGCATCCTTTTGTACTTTAGTTATTTCATCATGCCTAGAAGAACTGATCCTGAACTTCTCCTTAAACTCATTTGCAATGGCAAGCTCATCTCTAAGAATAACTACATGTCTTTCAAGGTTTTGTTCATTGTTTCTAGATTGTTACAATTCAATCTCTAGCTGAATGAATCCACTATTAACTATGCTACATTCCTCAAATTTATTTTTCAAGGACTAGCCCAAATTCTCCTCATTCTTCTTTCTTTCTTCAATCTCTTTGGTTAATTTCACTGCCATAGATTCTCTTTCAAGCTTCAAAGTAGTATTTTCCTTAGTAAGCTTTTCACATTCTTCTATTATTTCTTTTAGGGTATGATTCAGATGAACATTTTCCAAGCCTCTGCTTTCTTTTTTCTTTAACTGACCATATAGTTATTTCCTCTTTTTCCTCGACCCATTTGTTTTATCATTCAATGACTGAATGAATTTTTTAGTAGCCACAAGATTTTCTTTTTAGTTCCATGACCTCTGCTTTAGATTGATCAAGATTATCAAGTGCCACAATAATCTATTGTTGGAGACCACCTATGTCCATTGTAATCCAAGATCCATGTCAAACTATTAAACTCAGAAGATGAACCTACTCTAATACCAATTGTTGGACACTAGGAACACTGAGAGGGGGGGTGAATCAGTGTTCAACAATATTTGAATTTCAAATTAGATCTTAAACTATCAATAGCAATATTTAACCTTTAATAGCATCCACAACAAATAAACAGAAAGAAACATGCATGCACATTGATAAGATATTGTGAACACCATAACACCAATATTTTTACGTGGAAACCCTATTAGGGGAAAAACCATGATGGAGATTAATCCACAAAGTATAATCTATTAAAAGTATGATAAAAAGGAGAATGCACTTGGATTGAGGCACACTGCCTAGAGCTCATAGCTCAAAATAAAAAAAATAGGACTCATTGTCCAAAAGAGTTTGGATTAAAACTATTCAAAATGTGAACTAATAAAATAACATCTCTGAATTCCTAGATTCAGTTCCAATGAAGCACATGAAAATGGATTTTGGACCTTCTGACCAATTCACGCTTCTGCTTTGTTTTGCTTTGCTCTCCTACAAAAACCCTTCTATTGCACAAACAAAATTCGCTTGATAGATTCTACCTCATGCAGTTGTTCTGCACTTTTTTGCACACACACCTTTTCACTACTTCATACATCACCTCCAAAATAAATTACCTATCTCACTTATATATCCGCTAACAAGAATTTTATTTCTATTTGTCAACTTGCAACAAAATATAATGCTCTTCCACAAGTTGGCTCCAATCACCAATTAGAATTAATGCATACCCACACAAGTTGGCTAGACTATAGTAGAGACCCAAACCAAAATTCCCAACATAAGGAATAGATAAAAAAATACTCCTCATACATCCAGAATACACCATACACAACAGGTCAGTCACAATGATAAAATGAGAAATAAATTATTCTACTGAATCTCCAAACTCATCCATGGATCAATGTAATATTGTAAAACTTATCAAACAGATAGCATACATGATTGAAAAGAATCCTTGGGGATCCACACAAAAAAATAATGATCTGGTGAAGTATCCAGATCAACTTACCAATCGGATACTTTGTTCTTTATGCATTATGTCAGTAGAATATTTTCTTCTACTTTCCTTTCCCATAAGAATAGCTTCTAAACTGCAGACCACACTACTGGCTCTAGTTTCCATCAATGACAACACTAGCAGCCAAAAACAATCTCCTAAAGCCATATTCCAACAAATACTTTGTAAAAATTTAATATTTCTAATCTAATTATGCTTTTCCTTTGTTACAGATTCATTTTGGGTGATTATCTTGATTAATCCATTTTACTATTTGTAGAATATAAACAGGATATTAGAAAGATTACACAAGCATGTACTGTGGAGAAACCCTTTTGGGAAAAAACTCCACCAAGAATTATTCTATTATTCAATCTCTGAAGTAGATTACAATAGCTCCAATTCTTGATTGAGAATGCTTCTTTTTCCCTCACCAAAACTTCTTCACAACCTGTAATAAAATTGATAATCACTCTCTTCAAATTTCTTGAGATAAATAGGCTTTGATCAACTTTGTAAACTCCAATTGAGTTACAATTACAATGCTCAAGCCCTATCCCTAAAAGGTATGCCTATCTCTTCCAAGTAGAGTTTAATCATGAAGAACAATGTCAAATCCTCATCTTCATGCATTTGGGCATCCCAAACTGAAGTGCCAACTCAACCTTTATTTTGTAAATATATTCAAGGCTTCATCCTCAAACTAGGTGCCCAAGAGTGGGCCCACTTAACTTAGCCTTCTGATATCTTAGCATGCAAAGGAGTTAATTACAAGAATCCAATTGGGCGTCCAAGTTGGGTCCAAGTCATTTCTTGTTAACTGAAACATTTCTCAACACCATTCATGCAAGAATGGTCATCCCCTACTAACTGAAGGTAGTCCCTGTTATCTATCATGTAACTCAAGTCATTAGCCATGCATTCCAAGTTAACTAAAGTCAACTAGCATTCAACCAAAACTAACTAAAGATAACTGAACCATAACTAAATTGAATTGAACTAAATTGAACTTCATGCATGCAAATATCAAACCCTAACTCCTAGGATCTTTACCTGTGTTCAAAAGTGTTATCTCTTACTCTAAATAGTTAACTAAACTCAAGGTGAGTTTCACCGACCATGTGGATGCCCCATGTGCCCCTATTATTTAGGAACTCATAATGGACATCCTCACATGCTCCTAACATTTAGAACTAGTTACAAATGCCAATTAACATGATTATTTCATCAAATATTAATCTCTTCCTAATCCTAGTGTTGACGAACACATTCCAAGGACTTAGGAGATACATGAAATAAATAGTGTTTAGGATCACAATTAAATGGCATCCTATTCCCAATAGTTTCCACCTCCATGGACAACCAAGTTAGAAAGGAGTGCAAATGAAGTAGAAAAAGCGTGTGTTGAAAGCAAAACCCACTTCAGGAGTAGAACCCACACCACAAGATAGTAAATAAACAAGTAGGAAAGGAAATTGAGAGAGAGAGTGAGAGCATTACCCATGGGCCTAGACCCTCTTCGGAGCACACAGATGCACAATTGAGTGCTTTCTTGAGAGTTTTTTTTGCTAGAAGGACCTTAGTCCAACATGGCTTTGCTTGTGAGAGTGCTGCTATTAAGGATGAAGAAAACTCAAAATTGGAGCAAGTGGTTAGAGAGCTTGAATGAATGGCTTCCAACCCCAAATGAGAGCAAGAAAGGGGTTTTTAATTCATGCAAGGTCAAAAAAGAGCCGTTACATCCAAAATATGACTACTAGGACACATGTTGAGAGAGTCAAGATTCTAAATTCCCTGTTTCAAACTCAAAAAAATTTCAAGATGCTAACTTGCCACGTAGGCATCTAAAGCCTAGATTTTTGGGAAATGTGTCATCAGGCTTCTATTGCTCTACCACAATTATGCATAGAGTCAAAATCATGAAATTTTGACTGATGGGATTTTTTTCATTAATGCTCTAAGGTGTCATAAATGTAAGGAAAAAATGCAAAAATGTGGAATTACCCGTAGGTGCAATTATGTGACATTACAAAAAGATATTCATTCTTTCCAAAGGGTTTGAAATTTTGATAATTTGTTTAATTTTTGTTTTCAATGTTTGAGATCCAAGCAATGTGTTTTCAAGCTGACTCACAAGCAATATAACATCCTAGCTCAATTGGTACATTTTTCTTGGTGGGCTTGCCTCATGCCCTTCGTAGTAGAAGAGATGATTTTACATTCAACCAAGGAAAAAGTATAAAGGTATGTTAAGAATGAATTCTTAACCTCTATACTTTAACCAAGATCGAACATGGCAAGTAACTTGTTGGAATCTAAGTTCAAATGCAACACTTTGATAAACTCATTAGATGGATTGGTTGGTTACTACAATCAAGGTTCTTAATGACAACAAACTGTGAATACCAAAAGAAACTCTCACCCACTTGGCCACTTAAGGCTCTTCAACTATTCTCGTTCCACTTAAGGCATGGGATTAGGTAGAGTCTATTGTTGGGATGGATTGATGCTAATTTCTCATGATTTCACACCCTTTGATATAGCTTGCTGGTAAACATGCTTGCAAGAATTTTCCTATGAGTTTCCCATTGTGGGATGTGTCTCATAGTAATCCCTCTCTTAAAGGTGACTCAAAGCAATGAAATAAATTTTGAGTGTTTCTCTTGCACCCAAGATCGCATAAAGTGCAAGGGGAGAGGATATGCACTCAAAATGCACCAAAGACAAAATCACACAATTCAAGCACTTGTTCATTTTAGCCTCAAAGAAGTGATGAATTCATTTTAAAGCACCAAGTTAAATGTGATTTTTTCTTCTTCAATTTTAGGCCAAATTCAAAGTCTAGTGAGTTTCTAATGTTCAATTTTAATCCAACTTTGGCAAAGCTTGAGTTGATATTTAATTTTAAGCCCAAAAATGAAGCGACTTGTCCTAAAACAAAAAATGAAAGCGGGAAATGGATGATTGAAGCTATTACAACAAGCATTTAAAAATGTTTTTTTTCAAGTTCAAGTTCCCACTTTCTTCAACTCAAATATGATTGTGGTTCCTTGATTCCAATGCCACTAATTCTTTATACAAACTCCCTATCACCAAAGCACTTGTATCAGTTGTGTAGCAAAAATACTTGAGATGACCTAACATGCCACAAAGATTAAAACAAAAAAATATATATTTATGAGAATGCAAATGATTAAAATCACTATATATCAGCATTTCATGGTGTTCCAAAATGCCAAGCAAAGAGCAGCAATGCATTTCAGGGATCATTGAAAGAAGCAACTAAATTATCAAAATACATTAACTATATCATTAAATTAATGGGTCAAGCATTGTACAAACAGGATATTGATATATCAGCAAATGATTTTAATGCTTGGAAAATTTTTAATTAATGCAGCAACAATAAAATATCAGCGAATGATTTTCAACAGTATAACCCAATTAATTACTCCCATCATCACAAAATCTCTATATAAACAACTCACCTTCAACAGAAAAGCAAGAATATATTGGCTTAAACTTTAGATAATTTAAAGGATGACAAAATGTCAAAACCCCATTTATCTTATATCCCTCTAAAATTTTTGTAGAAGAGAAAAATCAGATCGACTTCTAGAAAATTCAATAGGATGAAGAATTCATTCTTCCTAATATCCTTATATAAAATCTCCACATTTAAAAGGGATGGATCTGTGAGGAGATGCCTCTGAAGTTGCAGCAACAAAAGTAGGTGATTGAAGGCAAGGTTGGTGGACTTTAATATAGAGATCACAAAATAGTTGTAGGTTTAATAAATGAGGAATTTTTTAATCAGTAACATGGAGAAAGAAATCAATATTAATCTGCTTTAATGTTTCAACTTCTGACATTCAAGACTCAATGCATTTCAATATTCAATTCCTAAGTTGATATTTATTGAGAAAAGTGCAACAAACATAAATGTTCACCAACTAAAAAGATTTTACTATCAAAAGATGAATCTATTTTACTCATTGTAACCTGCTCTATTTACATAATGATTGAGGAATAAATAAATGCAAATATATTATCTTGTTAGGAGTGAAGTTCTATGAGAGAAAACTTGATACACACAACAAGAAAAAGCTTTAATTGAATCAAACCAAGAATGATATCTCAAGTGAATCGTATGACAATATGAAATGATAGTATGATACCATAATCGAAGTTGTCATAGGTAAATATCAACAACTTTATTGGATGCACCGTAGGTTTTCCTGCTTGGAAAATCGATATAGTTTAGCAGAATGAATAGAGCTATTTTATGTAGTTTTCCAAAATTACTTGGAAAAATGAAAATGCAAATTTGGAGTAAATGGAGGAAGCAAATGAGATTGATACATAGGTACATATTTCACTTGAAATAGAATGTAGGTTTACAACAGTATAGAAAACGTAAAAAACCCCATGGAAATTATACATACATAAACCAGTTGAACATCAGATCAAAATCATGCCAGAGTTCAAAAAGATTAAAAACTTACTTCCTCAAACCCAATTCAAAGACTAAGCACAACAGAAAAATTTCTTCCTTGCAGAAAATGACATCAATTAAACATTACAATCTTTCTCCACTATATTGATAATGGCTGCATAAATTGCAAACGAAGTTACACAGAGTAGAATCTACAGTGCATAGAACTGCTCTCAATTTTATTCAAGTTATTTAGAACTTTGAACGATTTGAATAGAAAATCATATTTTATGCAGCAAATATTTGATTAAATGCAAAAGAACGAATTGAGACCAAAGATGCAGATGGAGCAAATATTCAACTCAATGCAAAAGGAAGGATTGAAAATCAAGCATAGAGAGTATTTCAAATATATATGATGAGCATACATAGAAGATGCAAAAAAGTTATATTCAAAAGTTGAAGAAACTTGAGAATCGGATATTTGAGCTTAAAAAAAGAAAGATAACTCAGCACAACATTGAAAGACAAAATCAAAAAAGTGATCGAGCAGCAAAATGAATGCGAGAAGAAATACAACAAATTAAGACATATAGAGCACAATGCCCCACGGTGGGTGCCAAAATGTGAACACTAGATCTGCATATGCTTCAAACAATGACCACCATTAATATTGTTAGTCAATTCAAAACAAGAAAATCTAGCATTCCTATGAAATACCTAAACATGGTGCATATGCAAATAAAGAAACAAAATAATCAAAGTAGATAAATGTAGGAATATACAAGCATGTTCATACCCTATTCCATAGTGGGAGTGGTGCTCCTTGATGTAAAAAGGATTCCCTTTCCCACCCCCTTGATAAGCTTCCAAAATGATGAACAAGCAAAGATGAGCGATCAAGTGCAAGATGAATATGCCTATAGTTCAAATGCATAATATTGTGGATGGATTTCAAGTAGAAGTGGCTTCTATTTATAGGTTTAAGGGTTGAAGAATGGAGAGATGGGAAGAATGTGGGACTAAAGGAGATTTAATAAGATTGTGAAATTTGTCACAAATCTAATGGGTGAAGTTGGAGCACATTTTGGAGAATGTGCATAGTTAATGCATGTGGTTGAGATGTAAGAGGGGTGTAAAAGAGATTAATGCATTTGTAAGAGGCATTAAATGAACGTGGTTTAGATGTAAGAGGGGTTAATGTTTGGGTAAGAAAGTCAAATAAAGGGAGTTAATGAAGGAATATTCCCTAGAATATGCTTTTGAGAGGATAAATGAGGTAATTAGTTAATTAAAAGAAACTATTTTCACGTGTGCAAGTGGGTTCGTTAATCAGGGGTTGGCTTCGACCAAGGTTGAATCAAAAGCTAGAGAATGGGTAATTAGGATTATGAGTTAATTAATCCAAAATTAATTAACTTGGAGGAATTAGGGGATTTGACATTTTATGTAAATAATTTGGTTTATTAAATCATATGAGAGGATTTAGGGTTTTAATTAAATTAATTAATTTATTTAATCAAACATGATGGAGATTAGTGAGTAGGAAGTGAATTAATCAAATAAACTTAATTACTTGATTAATAGTATGAATAAAGTTAATTGATCATATTTAAATGCATAATGTCAATTTTCATGTCTACAATAACCCCTCAAATGTGTCCTCCAAATCTGAAATGTGAGACTCCAAAAATAAGGAACCAATGTTTGACAAATAGGAATCCCAATCAAGAAGACAATCATAATCCTATTGTTCAAGAATGATGGAAGTACTTAATGAAGGTGGTTCAACTATAAATGACAAAGAATTAGGAACCTCTGAATGAACCACAATCTCACTTGAAGTCTCAACAACCTCCAAAGGATCACAAGCATGGTTTATCTTCTCTGGAGAATAAAGAGACACATTGATATTAGAAGGAGGGTCATTGAGAGATGGTATACTGTCATGATCTCTATATGATTCTTGAAGGTGAGTCCAAAGAGAATAAGGGCTCTCAAAATGACAAAGTGAATCCAAAAGGTCCTCGTCATTGATATGCTAAAAAATAACTCCATAGACTCTACCCCTAAATCCTTTCCAAATCGTATACCCACTACGTGTGTCTAGAATAGGAACTTCATTATACAAATATGGCAATATAGATTCTCCTCACTAAGATGGGTGAGAACAACATCACTCCATTTCCTAAAGTTTCCTTTATCCAAAGAAACCATTATAACTTAACAATTCTTCAAAATTTCAAAGATAGTTCTTTCACAAGTATAAAAACTTCCAAAAAAGTGTTAAACCTAATTTGCAACAAAATTTGATGCAACCCATTGCTTGATCTCCATTCTGACACCAACCAAACTCCACCAAGAACAAGATAAACTATTATGAGACTTACTCATAACAACTAACTTCCTTGCAATGTTATATAAATAGCAAAATCATACTCCACGTTGCCAATGTGGGATAATGATTTTAGCAATTTTCTTTCCATGGCCCATGTCCACTTCCACTACACAAAAAGGAAACACCAAATTTAGGGGAAAAGTTTATAAATTATAAAGTTTGAAAAAGAATGATGGCCAATCAAATGCAAATCAAGCCTTTGATAGGGCCTCTCTAAATGTTGTAAATAAATCAGATTGCTCATTGAAGAGATTCACGCCTCCAATTTAGTATTTAATCACACACAATCTAGTGTGGAGAAGGGTTACACCCTTATCTTGACTCCAAATAGCCATGATCAGGAAAAATAAAGAGTCTCGCCCTTGTTTGATTCCTTAATAGTCGCAACCTCTAATGATTTAAATGCTAGATGCAGACTGTTCCTAAGTCTATTAAGGAACATCCAACTCTGATTATGAGATAGGTGAGTAAGATGCTCATAAAGAGCACATTGACAATGGTTCCAAATGCCCCTTGTAATCAATTCGATGCTCTTTCCAATTTATAAAAAGTTTCCTTCAAATTCTAAAAAAAAGGTGCCCTCTGCCAATAATGCAAATCACAACCTAGAACAAGGAAATCACTACCAACTCAAACAAGAAATCATGCCCCCTCTCAAACTGAAATTCACTACTAGCAATAAATAAATTAGGCTTCTCACAACAAAAAACATGAAAAGGGTATAAAATCAAACACACCAATAAATGGGAAGTTCCTCCAAACAATCTGGTGGTGTAACTCCAAAAAAAATGCTACCTTCAATCAAGCAGATCACATCTAGGAAATGCAACCAATCAACAAATGAATCTTTCCCTTTAGAAAATCCATGCCTCTCCAATGACAACAAAAGTCATGCCTCACAAAGGAAGAAAATTGCACCAGCAATGAAAAATCACAATGTAGTGATCACAAGAAAATAAGGCAATTTTGAAATTTAAAAAATTTCAAACATCAAAAATAAATGATCTCAAACACTCAGACAAAAACTCTCAAGGGAAAGAGAATAGAATGGTTGGCTCTGATACCATGTTGTTGTCATCCACCTCCTAGAAGCACCATCTACAAGAAATACCTTCACAAATATGAGAGAAGCACTATGCTATTTCACCAAAAAGGAGTGAATATCTATTGAGATACTTAAAATACATATTGTACAACCTTTTAATGGAATATAAAATGGAATGAGTAAACAACCACCTAGAACGAGAAAAACTAATCAAAGTAATTTACTCTAAGTGAAAAACTTAACACACTAACACCTCCCTTAAGTGAAAAGTTAGGGAGAATTATTATACAAAATAAAGATGCAATATGGGTCTTGGCTACACAACCACCTTGGGTACCCATTAACAATGCAAAAAAGAAAACTCTCACAACCAGAGAAAAGGAGAAAAAACCTGTGGGAAAAAACCCCTCTCCAAAAGAGAGAAAATAAAACAAAAAATGATGGATGGATGGAGGGCTCAATCATACCCCGAAAGGACTACATATATCATGTATATACAATCAATAACCCCCCCATAAGAGTGAAAGAGAGAGACTATATACCCCCCCAACAATGCGTAATCACCTGCAAAAATGGTAATTTCCTAAAGACAAAACATTATTCAACGTCGACAAACAACTTGTCTCCCTTTTGGAAGAAACAAAACCAAACACAAATGCAATAATGCTTCCCATTTTGGATAGGAATTGAAAGAAAGAAGCATGAAAATGTATGAAGATGTATCTGAAACCTGATCATGTGTCGCTAAGACCTTGGAAGATGATTCCACGAACCAATCAAGAACATGCCCAATCACAATAAAAGGTGACAAACAAGGTACCACTAGAAATTGATGTTGAACAATATCCAAATACAGAGATGGTTTGACAACAGTTGTGCAATAACTATCATCAAAGGAGAGAGATAACCCCTCAAAAGTCTCCTCTAAATCTGAAATGTGAGACTCCACAAACAAGGAACCAATTTCCAACAAATAGGAATCCCAATCAGGAAGACAATCATAATCTTGTTGTTCAAGAATAATGGAAGCACTTAATGAAGTTGGTTCAACTATCTCTGAAAAAGAATTAGGAACCTTTGAAGGAACCACAACCTAATTTGAAGTCTCAACAACCTCCAAAGGATCACAAGCATGGTTTATCTTCTATGAAGAACAAAGAGACACACTGATATTGGAAGGAGGGTCATCGAGAGATGGTGAAGTAACAAGATATCCATATGATTCTCAAAGGTAAGTCCAAAGAGCATAAGGGCTTTCAAAATGACAAAGTGAATCCAGAAGGTCCTCGTCATTGATATACTCAAAATAACTCCACAGACTCTGGCTCTAAATCCTTTCCAAATCGTATACCTACTATGTGTGTTTGGGACAAGAACTTCATTATAAAAATATGGAAATAAATTTTCCTAACTAAGATGGGTGAGAACAACATCACTACATTTCCCAAAAATTCCCTTACTCCAAAGAAACCATTATAACTTAATAATTCTTCAAAATTTCAAAGATAGTGCTTTCACAAGTATAAAAACTTCCAAAAAAATGTTAAACCTAATTTGAAGAAAAATTGGATGCAACCCATTACTTGATCTCCATGTTGACACCTAGCAAACTCCACCAAGAAAACAAGCAATATAAACTCTTGTGAGACTTACACACAATAACCAACTGCAATGTAATGCTATATAAATAGAAAATTCATACTCCACGCTGCCAATGTGGGATAATGGTTTTAGCAATTTTCTTTCCACGACCCATGTCCATTTCCACTACGCAACAAGGAAACACTAAATTTAGGGGAGAAATTCATAAATTATAAAGTTTGAAAAATAATGATGGCCAATCAAATGCAAATTGAGCCTTTGATAGGGCCTCTCCAAATGTTACAAATAAATAAAATTGCTTACTGAAGAGATTCACACCTCCAATTTAATCTTTAATCACACACGATCTAGTGCGGAGAAGGTTTATTCCCTTATTTTGACTTCAAATACCCACAATCAGGAAAAATAAAGAGTCTTTCCCTTGTTTGATTCCTTAATAGTCCCAACCTCCAATGATTTAAATCTGAGATGTAGACTATTCCTAAGTCCATTCAGGGACATCCAACTCCTAGTATGAGACAGATGAATAATATGCTCATGAAGAGCACATTGGAAATGGTTCAAAACACCCCTTTTAATCAATTTGATGCCCCTTCAAATGTAAGAAATGTTGCCTTCAAACTACAAAAAAAAAGGTGCCCTCTGCTAGTAATGTGAATTGCAGCTTGGAACAAGGAAATCACTGCCAACTCAAACAAGAAATCATGCCCCCTCTCAAACTGAAATTCACTGCCCCTCTCAAACTGAAATTCACTACTAGTAATGAATAAATTAGGGTTCTCATAACAAAATACATGACAAGGGTATAAAATAAAACACAACAACAAATGGGAAGTTCCTCCAAATAGTCTGGTGGCGTGGCTCCAAAAAATTATTCCTTCAATCAAGAAAATCACCTCCAAGAAATGCAGCTAATCAACAAATGAATCTTTCCCTTCATAAAAATCATGCCTCTCCAATGACAAAAAAATTCACACCTCACAAAGGAAGAAAACCACACCAATAATTGTGAAAAATCACAATGCAATGTTCAAAGAAAAATAAGGCAATTTTGAAATTTGAAAAATTTCAAATGCCAGAAAAAAATTATCTCAAAAACTCAAATGAAAACTATCAAAGGAAGGAGAATAGAATGGTTGAATCTAATACCATGTTGGTGTCATCCACCTCCTAGGAGCACCATTTGCAACAAAGACCTTCATGAATATGAGAGAAGCACTATGCTATTTTGCCAAAAAAGATTGCATAGATTGAGAGACTTAAAATACACATTGTACAACCTTTTAAAGGCATGGAAAATGGAACAGGTAAACAACCCCCCACAACCGGAAAAAATAATCAATGTATTTCAATGATTGAGGAAATAATTTAGCTAAGAGAGCATATTAAAAAAGGAAATCAATACCAAAAGCGATAAACACTGATATGTAATTATTGTGATCTCCTATGCTAGCATACTTCTTAAAGAGAAATATCTCTATGTTTTGTAGAATGGGTGTTTTTAAGATAGTGAATGATGATAGACTCCATTTAAGATACATTGGAGGATTAGTCTTGGATTGAGCTTGGTTCATGTTTAACTTTATTTTTTTAAGGATGACATGCTTTGTGAGAGTTGATTTATGATAGGATAATTTGGTGACATGTTTTAAGAAATTTCAGAGTGTATAGGACTATTATTGATGATTGAAATATGATTTTTTTGAAATTTAATTCTAGTGGTGAAGATGTAGATGATGGGATAAAGTTATAATGATTCTCATATTAAATTCCTAAACTAGAGTTAATACCATTACTATATTGTGTGGTGGATGCTACAATTGGAGCGGTGAAAGTATGAATGGAAGGCATGGTTATAGGAGAGGAAACATGTTTTTGCATTTGATTTTGAGCTTTGGTAAGGGTTTGAGTGCAACTAGCTATTGTAGGGATGTTTGAGTCCACTATGAGCTAGCCTAGAAAACACTTCTATTACTTGTGAATCATTAATTAAAATTATAAGTTCATCTACAAGGGGAACAATTTCTCCATCTAGGGATTTGGTGCTTAAAAATAGTTGAAAAATTTATTGGATATTGTTTAATTTTTTAATTTTATCCTCAAGGATATGAGAAACAACAACTTCCAAGTCCATGTGAATTATTGGTGATGAAGAAGACATAGGAAATGTAGGACTAGGAAGAGGATCAAATATTGATTGTGTAGATATGATTCCTTGAGTGAAAGAGTTAGGAAACTCAAGTTCAACATCAAATGTAATTGTAGCATGTGAAGCAATGAGCCTATAAGTACATCAAATAGGAGTATTTGATATGGGTCACTAGGTTGTGAGGTTGATAAATTAATTTCAAGATTCAAGACACTTAAGTGTTCATTTAATGACAAAAAAGGAAGATGGTTATGACAAGAACATAAAAAATTCTTAGAAATAGGAAACATGTCTATAGAAAGGTTACAAATACATATCTATGACTAAAATTTGGAGTGAAATTTTCATGACATGGTGAGGGTGCCCTAGACTAGAGATGTAAATTTTAAAAAGTTTTAACATATAAAAATGTAGTATAGATTTTAAGGATCTATTATTGTGCATGTCAAGTTTGAGATTAGGAAAAGATATGGGAATGAAAGAAACCCTAAATTATCTATATGAGGAACATGCATGCATGAAATTTTATGTTTCAAAATAATAAAATGAATGCAATAAGTTCAAATTAGATGATAAATGACAATTTCTACAATGCAAGATGTTACAACTAATTGAATCTATCTCTAAAATACTAAAAGGATAACACTTCTTAAGATTATGAAAGGATTGATAAGATGAAAATATTTACTTTTTCAACATGAAATGAACTTTGAGCAATAAAAATTTCAAAAAAATTGATATTTGACTTCTAGAGTTTAGAAAAATAGGCATGCAAATCAAAAGTTTTCAATTGCAAGACATGTTGGCTTCACCAAGACATTTTGTAAAAAAGGAGATCCAGGACTAATGCTAACCTAAACCACACTATTAGAATTGTAAAACAAGAACAAAACCACAAGCCACAAGATCAAACAACAAAAAAATACACCTTCCACGCAAGAGATTTACAAACAAGAATTGCTATATTCTTCAAAAAGAAAAAGCTATAGAAGAGACTTTCAAGAAGATATGAGAGCTCCGGATAATATTTGAGTGTTATTTACAATGAGGGTTGAATGCTTATAAGAACAAAACCCTAAATGAGAAAGGGATCATATCATGACAAGTGTCAAAATCACATGAGATGAGACATAATGATCTAATATTAACTCAATTAATAAATAAATCCTAATTTTAGCTTAAGTGCACAAGAATAAATTAAACTAATAATCAATTAAAGATTAATTAATTATTAGCTAATGTATGATAACTCTAACAACCTCCCTTAAGATGAACTTAGGGAGTAGCTAAAAACCCTAAAAGGAATGAATGATGGATCCAGAAAAACAAAGCCAAAAAGGTACCCATGTACAAACAAAAGATCTCTATAATGTGGAGAAATAGAGAAAACCTCATGGGAAAAAATCCACTCCAAAAAGAGATGAAAGCTAAGTGCAGGACTGAAGAAGGCTCCAAACAAGAAAATGTTGTCCCAAAAAGTAGGAACAAAGGATGAACAAAAAGAAGACCACTGAAGCATGAAGAAGTTGTAAACATTGTCAAAGAATGATTGTTCTAATGTTGAAAGAAGAAGCTCCACTAAAACATATGATGATCAAGATCAAGAAGAAAATAATATGTATGAGTACCCCAAATGACACTACTCGAATCTAATGGAAAATCAAGGAAAACGTGAAGTAATCAAAGATATAGATGGCATGAGTACCAATAGTTTGAAGAATTGATCAAGGGAAAATGGAAGGTCGCCTCCAAAAATAGGAATGCAAGAGTTTCCATATGGGAAATGCTCCATCTCATTTAAATGTATGGGTAACCAGCCACTACATCCACCTAGTACATAGGAACAAATAATGTATACATAGATCACTCCAATGTGAAACCAAGGGAGAATTAGCATAAATAGTAGAAACCCCCCCCCATAATGGTGACAAGGGAGAGGTATGACAGGGACACTAAAACTGAATGCCTGAATGCAGTGCATGAAGAGGAACCAAGAAAATCTGAAGGGGTAGTCATGAAAGTACAAGTAGATATAAAGGATGTGAAAACCAATGCACACTCACATGAGAAAGGTATGAATCCAAAACAAAGGAAAACATCAACCCCCATGGCACTTTATATCATAGTGCGAGTACAATAAGGCACAAAGTGATGTGGAAGATTCCATAATACATGTGCAATATAGAGGCACTTTATCTAAGTGCGTTTACAAAATTATAAGTGCTTACAATGGAAGCTCATAATGTCAAAAAAAGACACAGGACTGGAAATACATGAAGAAAAACCAAAAAAAAGCAACCCACGCAAACGAGAAGTTCCCAAGAGGTAATATGTCCTAGTAATTCACTAGAGTGTGAAAACACAAAATATTGAATAAAATGTACTTTGAGCAAAATCTGGAAAAATTGCATGGATGGAACTGAAGAGCTCTGAAAGATGGCTCCAATGTTGGTAGAATCATGAAAAATGAAGAAACGAGCTTAGGACTGAAATAATACCTCTAACTTCCTCAGGTTGTACTAGAATGCACCAACAAAAAAACAAAGTGATCAGACCCATACCACTAGAAAGTTAATGGGACCAACTTTCTGATGATATCTCATTTGTAAAAAAATGATATCGTATGCCCAAGTTATGGCCAAAAGAAAAAAAATCCCTTTTAGGGTGCAAAGGGGGTCAAAGGGGCCAATGTACAGTCTACCATTCATGTCATGCTGACGTCAACAGAATATTCTGTGGAATATTTCCCCTTCGCCAAAAAAACTCTAGCTCCCCTAGAAAAAACCAATAATAAGATCTTCCAAAAAGATTCCATGGGTTTGAAAAATTTGATTTCTGCCGGACAAACAAAGTTAGCCACCAAAAACTAGGGAATTTCCAGAAATTGCTAAAGGTGGCTGGAACAAGGTAAGCCACAGGGGAAGAAGGTTGCAGGATGATAGAAAGAGGTCGTTGGATGACACTAAGAGGTCGTTGGTCAACTCTTCTACCACTGTTCTGGGTACAAAGAGGGGCTTGCAAGCCTGCAATGGTAGGTACCTGTGAGTTCCCATTGAAAACACTACCGCCCAAAAAATATTGAAACCCTGCAGATTTTTTAATATAATTTTTTTGAAATAACTAAAAACCTGCCTGCCTTTTTAGAAGGCTTTTCAAAAAACCATTAAAATGATTTTTTTTATGATTTTTTAATTTGCAGGATTTATTTATTTATTTTTTAATTTACCTTGATCCTCATGTTGGGGAGGTCATACGGTTTCCCTGGCATTTTTTGCCTCAGATGCCACCTTCACTAAATTTGATGATTTGATAGATTATCTTAAGGTTTTTGGGCCTTCTGAGTGCAATGGTGATGTTCGTTTCATGCCAAAATGCATAAAAAATATAGCTACCCTCTAGATCCCAAAAATGAGCAACCACTTCAAAACCTTGTAGTTCTTGCATCAAGAAACAAAATTAGGCAAAACAAAAGTCAAATTTGACTTTTTCGATAGCTCTGGATCCAACAACCAGGTGCTTTTCACACAAAAATGTTTTAAAAAATTACCACCTCCAAAATTTGCAAAACAAGCAAAGGAGATTCAAATCTAAAGCCTGCAACCCTTGTTGAAGTAGAAAACCTCATAAATCGAGAAGAGGTTTGTTGAATCCATTCTCTAATACCATGTTAGAATTGTGAAACAAAAGAAAAACCATGAGCCATATGATCAAACAACAAACAAATACACCTTCCACACAAGAGATCTGCAAACAAGAATTACTATATTCTTCAACAAGAAAAAGATATAGAAGAGACTTTTAAGAAGATATGAACGCTCCAGATAATATTCAAGTGTTATTTACATTGAGAGTTGAATGCTTATAAGATAAAATCCCTAAATGAGAAAAGGATCAGATCATGATAAGTGTCAACAACACATGAGATGAGACATAATTATCTAATATTAACTCAATTAATAAAGAAATCCTCAGTTTAGCTTAAGTGCATGATAATAAATTAGACTAATAATCAATTAAAGATGAATTTATTATCAACTAATGTATGATAACTCTAACACACACTTTTCTATAACTTGGCATTCTAGGGACACAAAAATGATAATAAAAGACCACTTGGCTACTATCCTATTAGAAAATCCAAAATGGTTGATCATCGTTTTGGTCCCCTTGGGTTGGTTTAGGAGCTTAATTGATGTGATTTGATATGATGTGTGTGATTTTGTAAATGTAAACTAGGTAAACTATGCAACTAGAAAAACTATCGCAAATTCAAAAAGATACAAAAGAAATAAATATAAACTAAAAAAAAGAGAGCAGAGTACAAAAAATAAGGAACTTGACATTCAAATCTAAGCTCAAATTGATTTGTCAGGGTTGTGGTTGTCTGAGACTAAGAATTAAGGTTTTTGGAATCTTAGAATAGGTATTGTTCTATCACAATCTATAGGTTCTTCCCTTTTGAAATCAGATTTGGAACTTTATTTGTTGGTGAATAATTAATGTTTCCTTAATTTGATGAATGAATCTACTTCAATTCTTGATCTTGATGTTTGTTCTTCAATATTATCCAAGTCCACTTCAAATCTACCACCTATAAGGAAGAGAGGAGAGAAAGGGTTGTATCATATCGAGGCTTACCTAAGTCGAACCCCATTTTAGTGTTTCCACCTCCATAAATGGCTATGATGATGTTGGATAAAGAGTACTTTTCCTAGATCAACAAAGGAAAATGGAAAACTAAATTGATAAACCACAAATCCTGCAACTCACCACTCAAACCTGCATTCCTTGTGTTGGTTACTTTTTATGCTGTTAACTGGTCAGGTTGGTATTCTAATCTACCTATGGAATTTCCAATTCCAATAGAGGGCAGCTCGAAGGACCTGTACCAACTGACGAGGACTTTAAAATAACCTCCTACACTTCAGGCTCTACAACACCCGAGAGGGGAATCCCTTAATTTGTTTACAACCTCTGCACCAGTATTATAAACATTATTAATAATAACAGATGATCCCACTTACTAGCTCAACATAATAAGATAACATTGGAAAGAATTGGCTATTCTTCGATAATATCAACTATATGGAGCATAGGATAACTAAAACACAATCCATAATATATAAAATAGTCATTGATTTGCAATTTGTAGCAAGCTCCAGGAAAAAACACATTAATACTGAATTAAACGAATGAATGCAACCTAGATCAGTGCCATATATCCATTGGGCAGTCAAATTTATGAGAATTTAAAGGTTTATAACAGATGAAATACATAACATATAAGGTCCCTAACAATATTGCATTACAATTTCATCAGTATGAATTCTAACTCAATACTAATTATCAAATCCTTATACAGAACATATCTACCTATAATCCTATTGAAGCATTTTAACTAATTCTTTAAATTAATAGCTACAATAGAATCATACACACCACAACAGTGAGATGAATGAAACAACCCTTAGTTATTTTATTCAAAGTTCAAATATGTGCATAAAATGCAGAGACATGAGCTTGAATTTATCATTTCAATTTGAATGCTAGTACTGTTATACAACATTAAATCCTCATGAACTCAAAACCTATTACAGAATGACTCAGAATCCTAAATTGCATTTCTCTTTAGAAACATATGACTTTACAATCAGCTCTGCAACTTCACCTAGACACGATCAAAATTCTCTAACTTGCTATCCAGTACTTTTGGCATTGAAATCCTTCTTATATAAAATGAAGGAGCAAACAAGCTTCATGTCAGAGAGTACACATGTCATCAGCCGATTGGGGCACCTAATGATATTCCAAAGATCGTTACAAAAACAATCATCCTGGACCATATTCTCATTCATCATTTTGGTGGAGGAAGGTTGATGCAATAACAAAAAACCATGTGAAACCCATGCCAAGAAGACCATCAACACAAAACTGGAATTGTTGTAACCACAACATCTGATTTGCCACATGTCGGTAGTCCACTCCTTTTACTCATCATCATTCAAATACTTAGCTACCCACCTCTGGTATTCTTCATTAGTTGTCTTGTCAAAATTAATCACCTCACTTACCTTTGTACTATAAGGCATATACTTTACCGCTACCTGATTAGCCTCTCTTTCAAAAGACTCCAAAAATGAGTCGGTACCAATAATCTTATCCATACAATTTACCAACAAATCATAATTTGAGTCATCACAAATTATTTTAATTTGATTATTGATGACCTTACTTGCTTGATCCTTCCATTGTTGGAGTGTTCTGATTTCCCCCTTGTCATTAGTTATATCAGGTAACAATGTGTTACCCCAATCATTGAAATTCTTTACCAACTCCCTAATCTTCCTACTTAAATCATCTGGTGGGGTCTGAAAACCTTACAATGATTTTACTAATATATGAGTAGGCATCAATGATTGGGGCTTGTTATTTAAATCAAACTTTGAGGCTTTATTCATGATATCTAGATCATTTTCCCTAGGGATCCAATTTTCAATTATTGGAATCACTATCTCCCGATCCCTATCAATTTTTTTTATTGCTTCCAACAACAAAGAATACAAAGAATGTATAGAGGGAAATTTATTATCTACCCTTTCATTTAAGTGGTCCAAAATAGTAGTAACAATTTCTTTTTCCTTTAAAAGAAATCCCTCCTCTCTAACCTTTGCTGATGTCTATAATTCATCAATTTTCTGTATGAGTTGCCTCTTTGTTGGATCAACAGAGCACTTTGTTTCTTCATAAATTTGTTCTAGAGGAGGGGTGAGAGTAAGATTTTGAATAGGAGACACTGGTGTAGAAACATTTGGAGAAGCAGGAGGCGTTGACCTTGCTGTGGGAGGTAATGTGTTGGTTCCTAGAGCACTAGATGTTTCCCCAATATGCCTGTACTTGAACCTTTCTACTTCAGTTTGTAGCTCAACATTTCTATGTTACATTTTACTATATTCTTCAATCAAAGTGTTATACTTCTCCATTAGGCTCTTTCTTTTAGCCTCCTCCCTTTCAATAGTTTTTTGGGCCAACTTAGCCACATTCATAGTTAAATTAGTGGATGAGGTTGTTGAAGTCTCTGAAGCCCTTTTTATTATTAATCCTCTTTTGAAATTTGGATTAATATCAACAATATCTTGTTTTCTCCCTTCTGGAGCCAATGCCCAAATTGCCAAGGTCTCATATTCTTCACTAAAGGTAGAGTTTTGCAATGTTGCCTTAGCTTCTTCTTCAGAATCTTGAAAGGATTCTTGGACTTCATAATAGCATTAAAATCGACTGCATCTTCAATGTCCCATTCAAAAAAAATCAATACACCAACCTGACTCACTAGTTGTCTTCCTTCTTTAGGAGTAATGCTTGTGAACTCTTCCATTAGTTCAACTTTTACTTCTTCATCATTCTCCTTATCTGACCTGTCAGGCCTTAGTTCTCTTCTCTCCTTGCATTTATTTTGATACTCTTCAAATTTCATTCTCCATGCCAATTGTAAGAATTCAAGAGTATTTACAAATGCATTGTCATCTAAAAACTTCTTGCAAGCTTCCATTCTTGCATCTTGCACACTTTTACCCTTCATATCCAAATCAGATAAAACCAATTCAGCTGACGTAGGAGGGGAAGGCATACCAACCTACATATCTTGATCAGTAACAATAATTTCATCTATCAGATCCTTATGTGGGTGATCAATTCTCTACCTCTTTGGGCATGGCTCAGATGGTGGTGATAGGGGATTGTTCTCTGGTGAATATTGTAATTCAATTATTTTGACTCCCCCAGGTACTTTGAATTTTGGACCTGGTTGTGGAGGTGCCTTCATTATTTGCTTCCCCTTTCTATCTATTTCTTCCTCATCACTGCTAGTATCCCTTTTCCTCCTATAGATAGGCCCCCTTTTTGTAGGCTGATATACTGACCTTGTTTCAATTGGCCTATCACTTTGTCCTTGCATATCCAGGCTTAGCCTTAAATTTATCTTTTTGGTTGTCAAGGTGTCCATAATCTTGTTGAAGTTCTTGATTAGAAAATCAATTTTCTTATGGTATGGAGTGAATTCCATCAGTGGATCATACTTTAGATCCATTTCATGCACAATATCCAATAGTTTACTATAAGCTATCCATTTCTCCTTGTTCAATTTCTGCTTATTTAAATCAAATTCATTTATGATCAGGTCCTCAGGGAAATTGAACTCATGTGCAAATTTTCCACCTTTTATTCTTTGTCTGAAAAGAGAAAAGAAACTTTCAGGATAATGTTGTTGCCTTGGACCAAATCTCAAATGGTAATCAACAAAGAATTTATCAAAATGTGTCCAGTCCCCCTTTGAAAATGTGAATTCAGACACTACTGTATAATCAGGGAATAATGTTCCCTTCCCCTTTCCAGTAAGGTTGTCTTCATGAATACAACCCATCTTCCACATAACTTCAACAAACCCTATTCTTGGTGGCACATTGTATTGCAGTATGTGAGAGGCTCCCTGCAATCCATATACTCTCAGGACAGTATTGACTGGATATGGGATAATGTCACCCCAGTTATGTGAAACCCTCAATTCTGGCTTCCTCTCCTTCAACCTAAGGAAATCATGTACTTCTTCAGGGACCCTAGTTACATTTATCATCAATCTATCCCTTAATATAGAAGCAAAACAATTATCGAATTGCACATAACTGGTGTTTTCCTTATTACAAGACAAATCTGTAGCCCATATCTATACTGGAAATCTTTCTCCATCAACTGATTTCCTTAAGTTCATCTTCTTAGCAAAGAAATCAGCATTCCTAAATAGAAACATATGCATCAACATAGAATACCAAAAGAATCGAGTACCAGTATCACCTTTCTGGAGGTTTGACAACGCTTCATATATCTTCTCAGCTAGGAAAGAAGCAAAGTCATACGTTACAGAGAAGTTAGGGTGTTGTATTTGCACCCACATGAACATGTATGCAATAGGAATTACTGCACCAGGATTGAAACCCAAAAGATGACATAATGAATAGAAAGTAGCCAGGAAGGGTTTTGCAAAACAATTCAATCTGAAAGGTTCCTGGTCACTAGGGCTGATATGAAATTGTGAACCTCCTGCCTTAGCCAGATGAGGGGGAAGCAGCTTAGCTCTAAAAAGATATTTCAGCTTTGCATATTCCTGCTTCATCTCCTCAAGATTGATAAGAACCAAGTCCTCACTCGGCTCACTCAAATCAAAAGTCTATTGGATAACATCTCTATTAATTTCTAATAACACCCCTCCATCATTATCTCTAACTACCCATGTGATGGGGTCATATCTCATGGCCACTGCCCTAAGTAAGTCCACATCAAGGAACACATTTGGTACAACCAGCTTTCCCATGTTGTACATCCATCCATTCGAGAAAGGGTGAGAAAAATTCCTCTGTCCATACCATAATCTGAACATCTCTAAGCTGGTGAGTGGAACCCTAGCATCAACAATGTTGAAACTATTACACACCAACCCCTCCCCTAGGATTTTTCCTTGCATTAACACTACACCTTTCCTTCTATCATTTATTGATAAAATAAATTGATCCAGGAAATCATCATACAAGATTCTTTTCAAATATTCAATGTGGACATAGTGTTGCTTGGATGGAACCATCTTGGAAAAACTAGGGTTGTGCTACAATGTTACACTTCAAGTGGCTATGACTAAGCAGAGATAGGAAATTACAGAGTAAAAATACTGCAATTCCTCATAATTTATGTTTATACTATAGCCCTAACAAAAGATTTCACTAAGCTCAATGACGAGCATAGCAAACCCCCTTTCCCAAATTTAAGTGCAGAATGACTTGGAAGCAGAGAAAATCAACTTACGGCTCTTCTCGCACAAACTCCAAATTCTAGTTGTAGCTACTCGCAATTTCACCTTTGGCTCTGAAACTGTTTTCACAAAATACTTGGATGCCTTGTGATACAAATGAGACAAGTAAATTTATTTTATGTCGATCAAATCTCACCAGTAGATGTCTCATCCACCATTAAATCTCACTTGCAGGCTACACAAATTGCTCCAACCATACTTGTTACACATTTAAATTTTAGCCGTTGATCCTCCAGTTTGATCAAAACATTGACGACCATCTTCAAAACAGGCTGAAATAATCATCAACACAGCAATAAGGGGCCCACCATGTCATACGCCGTGAAGGAATGCCACGCCGTGGTTGCCCGCGATATCGCAATCCCCACATTTACCTTCGTAGGATGGCGGGCACCATTGATCTTTCTCATTAGAGATCCTACTTCTTCAAAAATGGTCGTCGTCTTTTCCTTTAACTGTCAAGCAACTTTTCCTTTGAAGTTATAACATCTGCATTGAAATAAAACACATGCATCTTACAAGCACATTAGTAATCCGCCCCTTAATATATGGAAAACCGATGAATGCTTCCTTCACTCCTTAGGCCTCATCGGATGGGACTCGCGGTAGTCGCGTGTGATATCGTGAACCCATAATTCCTGATCACGGGATAGCGAGCATCGCCGATCTTGAAAAGACAGCACATCAATGGTCATGCAAATTTCATCTTTTAGGAAGGGCACGTGGCACCCACCCATGATATCGCGATCCCATAAATCCTGACTGTGGTATGGCAGGCACCGTCGATCTTGAAAAGGTAGCACATCAATGGTCGCGTAGATTTCATATTTTAGGAAGGGCATGTGGCACCTACCCATGATATCACGATCCCATAAATCTTGATTGCGGGATGGCAGGTACTGTCAATCTTGAAAAGGCAGCACATCAATGGTCACGTAGATTTCATCTTTTAGGAAGGGCACGTGGCACCCACTAGTGATATCATGATCCCATAATTCCTAATCACAGGATAGCGGGCGCCATTGATATCTACAGCAAATGGATCATCGGTAGCGCTAAATTCAACCTTCTACAAAATAAAACATTTATTAAAAAGGCAAGGGAAAATCACTAGGTGGACAACAAACAACAGCATAAGTTGTTTTAAAATGACAAAGAACGGGGTCAACCTAGACTTAGGAAAAAACAAAAACTTACGGAAGGCTGCAAAAATTAGAAATCAAAGGGGCCAACGTCTAAACGGAATGATGGGGCACAAGTCATTTTAAGACCCTTCAAAAAGGTAACATCCAAATAGAACCTCAACCAGGGTAGAAAACAAACACTAGGGTTTAAGATGAAGACAAGGCTAAAACCCTAGCCCTTCAAAATTTTCAACACCATGAAAGACCAGCGACATAAGGGAGGTCCTGAGTGACAAAAAAGGAGCAAAAATTGAAAGCTCCATCAGTGGCTCTAGTTGGGGACGTTCATTCTACTAGAATGAAGCGAGATTTCAGAATCTCAGGGATAGAAGACCAAAAGGTAGAGATGACCAAAAACGAAAAGCCCAGACAAAACAACCCGACCTATATACAAGACATATATAGAATATACAAACCTAAACTACTGTTCATGGAAAATAAAACTTCAAGTAAAGTATAACTTCAAGAACTGTCCATGAACTGGCAGTTCAAGAATATCTCCTGTCATCTCTTGAAGGAAGTATGAATCTTCACCCCACTTATCATTAATTAGAAATGGTCCTGACCAAATTGCATCAAATTTCCCATGTTTCCCTTTATCTTCCAGTCTGGCATTCCACATTAAGACCAGATCTCCATTTTTGAAACTCCTTATGGTTGCTCTCTTGTAATATAAGTTCTTTACTTGCAACTACAATTTAGCATTTTTCTTTTGTGCTTCCCTCCTGGCTTTATCCAATTCTATAAGAGCTTCCACTCTCAATTGCATTTCATCATCTATTTCATTATCATATATCTGGAAAAACTTATACATTTCCATTAAGTTGTTTTAGGGTAACTTGGCATTTATCCTATAAACCAATTCGAATGGGGCACAACCTATTGCCTTCTTCATAGCTACCCTATCTGCCCAAACTGCTAATCTCAGCTTAGAATCCCAAGCCCTTTTATTTTGATCCAAAATTCTTTTAATAATCTTCATCAAGCTTTTATTGCTTGATTTTGCTTATCCATTCACCTGTGGGTGGTATGGTGATGAATAAGAAATCTGGATGTTGTGATTTTCACAAAATTCCATGTATTCTTCATATCTGAAGCACATTGCATTGTCTGACACAATCCTTTTTGGACATCCAAATCTAGTCAATATATTGCTTATCAAGAAATCAATTACCACTTTACTAGTGGCTTTCTTTGTTGGAATTGCTTCCACCCACTTGGTGAAATAATTAGTGGCCACCAATATCCAGGAATGATCTCCACTTAGAGATTTGCATGTTATCTCCCCTACAAAATCAATACCCTATTGCTGGAATGGGGCTTGTACTATAACTGGTTTTAAAGGCAAATTGCCAGAAAACTTTAACTTACCATAGAAACATTGACAAGCATCACATGTCTCCACTACTTGGTATGCATCCTTAAAAACTGAAGGCCACCAAAATCCAGCCCCCATATCTTATGTGCAATTGTTTTAGCCATATAATGTCCTCCAAAAACTCCACTGTGCATTCCACTCAGAAGTTCTTTTGCTTGATCTTGATCAACACACTTCAACATGACACCCTCTCCATTTCTCCACCAAAGCTTTCCATCTACAATAACATACTTGATAGCATGTAATTTCAATGTCTTTTTCTCATTTTCACTCAAGTTATCCAGACATTTCATTTTTTGCAAATAATATATCGCATCTCTATACCATTCTGAATGCTCCATATCACATAGATGCGATCTATTCTCTTCTTCTAGCAAATTTATCTTATTTTCTTCTAGATTACTTTGGGCCATGAGTTTGGCCAATCCATGTCCTCTTACAAATTTAGTAATCTAAACCTCAATATTGAATTCTTGAATCCTATTTATCCATCTAGACCTTCTCCCGAACACCTCTTGCTGTGTGAAAATGTCCTTAACAACAGCACTAGGCACATAAGCAATTATAGTAACTCCCATAAAATAAGGTCTAAAAGCCTTCACCGCTTTTACCAGTGCATATGCTTGTTTTTCATTTATATCATACTTAAGTTATGTAGCCTGTAAAGATTTACTAAAAAAGGCTATAGGTTTTTCAAAACCTTCTGCATTCTTTTGTAACACAGCTACAATTGTGTGGAAAGAAGCAAATGAGAAAATCTGTAAAGGTTTGGAAAAATCATGGGTTCTTAACACAGGAGCCTCCTTTATTGCTTGCTTAATTGCCTGGAAGGCCTGCACAGGGTCCTCATCCCATTCAACCTTGGCTCCTTTCTTGAGCATTTTGGAAATAGGGCAAACTATCTCAGCAAAATTCATCACAAACCTCCTCAAGAAATTTATTTTCCCAAAGAAAGATTGGATTCCTTTGATAGTTCAGGATTGTGGCACTGTATCAATTGCAATAACTCTGTCTAGATCAATTTTTACTCCATCCTTGCAAACTATATGTCCCAATAGTTTTCCTTCTAGTACTCCAAACACACATTTCTTTGGATTCAAAGAAATTCCATACTACAAGGCTCTAATGAATACTTTCTCCAGATGTTCACAATGATCCTATTCCTTTTTAGAATATTTTGTCAAGTCATCCTGATAAATTACCAAAAATAAGTTAATGAAACCTGAAAACTCCACATCCATGGCTCTTTGAAAAGTAGCCCCTACATTTGTTAGACCAAATGGCATTCTTACATAAACATATGTTCCCCAAGGTGTAGTAAAAGTTATCTTAAACTGCTCAAACTCTTTGACCATAAGCTAATTATATCCTAAGAAACCATCCATCATAGACATTAACTCACAACCTCTCACTCGTTGCAACATAGCTTCCATATTAGGTAATGGATAATTGTCTTTTAATGAAGACATATTCAAATTTTTGAAGTCTACACATAACTTGATGTCTCCATTTTTCTTTCTTACTAGTACCAAGTTTGATACCCAAGATGAATGTCTGATTGGCTTGATGATCCCTACATGATCCCTTAGTTTCATTAATTCTTCTTGTATTTTGGGGGCCAAAGTGGGATTAATAGGCCTTTGCTTTTGTTTGAATGGCTTAGAATCATCACGTAAAGGAATCTCATGTTGAAAAAGATCCTCCCTGTATGCCTTAAGATCATTATAAGACCATGCAAACACATGCCTAAACTTCCTCAATAAGTCAATTAACATCCTTCTCATCTTTGGTGACATTTTGTTTCCAATATACACTTTCTTTTGGGATGCTTTTGTTCCAAGATTTATCTCCTCCAAATCGTCAGGATGGGAAACAGTATGATTAGCCTTTGTCTTGTCTTGATTGTCAAACACTCTTTCTAATACAACTAGACCCTTAGGAATTGTGTTTGTCTTCAACTGAATGACTTCATTTCTAAATACAGTATCCTTACCATCAATATTTTCAACACAAGCTCCAAAGTCAATTTCTTGATTTTCATATTCTCCCACACAATTCAAAAAATTTAATATATCTTCATCATTATCAAAAATTTGCCACTTTTTAACATTATCAGGAACAAATGGCCTAGTTTGCACCTCAACCTTTAAAATTCCAGCATAAGTCATATCATCTGGTATAAATGCAATGTTAGCTAATAAGTTTGCCACTTTTTTTTTACGTCTCTCCATCCATCCTATACCAAATGCATCAAATCTCTCCAGTTCATCCCAAACAACATTCCTATACTATTTTAACCTCTTGTTCTTTGATACGTATTTGGATCTAACTTGAGAGACCACCAACTCAGAATCCCCAATTGCTTTGATCCTTTTGATACTATGTTTTTCAGCCAATCTCGACCCTAATAACAAGGCTTCATACTCTGACACATTATTTGTGCATTCAAATAATAGAGTGAAAGAGAATTTGAATGTCTTCCCACTTGGTGACCATAACAAAACACTTGCACCAGACCCTTCTTTTGAACATGCACCATCAAAATACATAGTCCATAAATCATCAGATTCTGACAATTGTTTTATTTTAGTATCAATCAATGCAATAAGCTTATCACAACTGCTTGGGAATTCCTCAACCCTAAATTCATCTATACCACTATCAATAAAACATGTCATATTCTCAATTGGACCATGCTCAATCATATGAGGTACTTTTGACTCTCTTTAAATTTTGGCATCCTTACCATCAATAAAGAAAGTAGCAAATGACAAATCACATTGCATGTTACACCCCATTGATGCACTTCATTTCCTTGACAAAAGAATCCTAAAGTGCCGTGAGATTTTTGCAACTAAGACAGTCATGACTAAATCCTTGTCAGGGTACTAAGTCAACTTATAAGGAAATGCTCTGATAGTTCCAATAACTGGAACTTCTCTTGAATCCATAGCATAACATCTACCTTGAGTAGTATCTACTGTCAAGCCCATTTCCTCCATTATTTTGATTGGCATAATATTATTTGAGGCCCCTAAATCTATCATACAGTTTCGTAGAGTTTTTCCATTTATATCCACACTCAAGAAAAAAGGGTTTATGTTTTCGAGGAACATGTTAATATAATTACCTAAATACATAGGGGGAATTTGTGACACTATTCGCTCCACTTCCTTTTCTTTCTCTTTATCTTTCACTTCTTTACCACTTCCATGTTTAGCCTTATTACCAACAACATCTGTGATTAGAGCTATTGCATGCTCATTGTGTTCATATATTCTCATCATTTCTAGTAAAGGTACAGTTACTTTAACCTGAGAAAGAACATGAAACATATCCATAGGTATATATTTAGGAAAATTAAACATCATACCTTCATCGTTTTCCTTTCTTTCTAGCTAATTACATCCTCCTAGCTCCTTTAGCTTATCATCCTTTGCAGTAGGTTCAGTCACCTTTTTAATCACCTTTTTCTTCACCACTGGTGCAATTACACCTTCTTGAAGCTTTGAAGTCTCATTTATTTTTGCCCAAATCTTATCACCCTTAACTTCTTTGACTTTTACAGTATCTCTTTTGTTGTCAATCTTAAGACCTTTTTTTTTATCCCTTTTCTCTTTCATAAATAAACCAACGGGTTTACCTTGCTCACCACCAATAGTTCTACTTCTCAATTGGAGTGAACCTCTCATTTGGGCATCCATTTCTTTAGTCAACCTTACAATTTCCTCTTTTGGAGGTCTCCTTAAAGACACTGAATCTTCAGCCTGCTCCATATTGCAAGCATCATGATCAAAATCATCTTCCTCATCAGAAAAGACCTGTTGATGATACATATCATTTCTCTGTCTCTGATTATCCAGATTAGCTTCCTGTATTTCACCATCAGAAGAGAATTTTTCTTCATCAATGGATGATCTAGCCATATAAAAATTTACATCATCTTTCTCACACTCTGGTGTCTGCTCATGAGCATCCTCCTCAATTTCCTTAGCAACAATCAATTGAGCAACCCCAGAGTAATTTTGATCATGAGGATGTTGACACATTTCACACCATGGTTGGTCTACTACCATATTAATTGAAATTTTCTATAAATGGTCTGGTGTATGCTGATCAATTTTAGGCTTCTGGCTAGGCAATATTGGCTTTCCATCTTTCCAATTTGTATTGTAAGGATAATTTTGCAATCTAGGCGGTCTATCATTTTTATTATAGGGATGCCTTTCATTTCCTACACCCTTTTCTTTCTTAGCAATAGTTTGCTTTATGTCTTTCAGGGTGTTGTAAACCTTTTCCTACTTTTCATCATCCTTAGGCTTTGCAACAGGAACTTTCTCAATTTTATTCCTAGGATTTTTCAAAAGTGTAGGTTCTTCTCTCCCACCATACTTCCCAGAAGATTTTCTGTTACTTTCAATATTTATAGCCACTCTAAATGAATCCCTCATGGTATGAGGGTCTTTATCTCTTAGGATATATGCCATTTTAGCATCAAAAGCATTAAAGTATGTAGTTAAGAAAACATTTTCATCAAGCCTCAAAACCTGGAACAGCTTATACATTTCCTTTTGAAATCTCAAATTAAACTCTGTCACAGGCTCATTTAATGACTTCTTGATGTTATTAAATTCATGCAACATGAAACTAGCATTATTTTTATCACCATACTGCTCTTTAAAACACTTTTCAAAATCATCCCATGACCCAATACTAGCATTAGGAAAACCTCTATACCAATCCCTTGTATCTTCTACCAGGGATTGTACAAACAATTTCATTACAACATCTTCATGTTCTACCTCATAATCATTTAATATGTTCATGAAAGCTTTCAATTGTTCCTTTGCTGTTACAGCATTATTACTAGCAAACTTATTCATCTTTTCTCTCAAGTTAGCAGTGATAGGATTTGGATAACCAGGAATACCATCAAAGAACAATGGCATATACCTTTCCAACTGTATCTGGTCGTCATTGAAATAATCCCTCATTTCTCTAAGAATCCACACCAGACCCTTTATCTTGTACTCTTAAACCATCCTAATTTGGATTTGTAAACCTAGTTACATGAATCTTCGGGTCAAAACTATTTATAATGGGGCCTGGATTGATTTTAGAACCGCCCTTTAAGGCATCTTGGTGGTTTGATGAGGTTGTAGCTTGGATAACCTCGTTTGTGGTTGTCATCTTTAGGAAACTTATCTTCCTCTTCATTTCTACATTTGTAGCCTCAATCTATGTTCTTTCCAACTCTTCTACCAAAGCTTCACTCTCCTTCTTAGCTTTTTCTAAAGCAGATTCTATTTGAAATGACACATGTGGTTTGGGATCTCGTTTCATAGGATGGGGAGTCACCTTCTCATTTATTTCAATCCCCTCAACCTTTTTCTTTCATTTGTCCAATGTCAGTTTAGAATTTGTATTACTTGGTTGAGACCTATCATGAGTCAAGGGCTTTGGGTCTACAGGTACAGGTTAGGCATCAACATGGGCTACTGGGGTTTCTTTAGGCACATGCCTTACTTCCTTATTAGCAATCTTCTGTAGAACCAGACCCTCAACATTTGGTTCAGGTTCATCTCAGTTCAGAAGCTTCATTGTTGCCAACTATCTCATTAACCTATCCCTTTCAATCACAACACTTCTCAATGTTACTTCCTTCTCTTTTTATCTCTTCACTTTAAGCTCAGCTTGTGCTTGGATTTCCTGTCTCAAAGAATTTATGTCTCCAAAAATATCATCAGGGTCGGGCAAAGTCACATCAGAACTTGATGTATCATCTAGATCTATTAAATTTACCCCTTCCAATACATGTTCAGAAAACAAAGGATTTACATCATTTTCAGCAGGAGGAGGAGGCACATCACTGGTGCATTCTTTGTGATGGCTTCGACTTCTACTCCTACCTCTTCTCTTTTCAGCATATTTAACACTAACAAGCCCTTTATTCTGACATGTCACATTATCTTGAACTGGTGTATTAAATAATGAATCAAAAAATCCACCACTATCTGACTCTAAATTTCTAGACATCTCGTCAAGATTCTTGGGGATAGGATGTAAAATCTTATGTGTACCTTGGTGTACAGGGTCCTATGACACGGGAGCAATATTACTAGATTCTAGTTTCTTCTTTATCCAGTCTTTCTTCTTTTCTTTGGGAAGTTCACCTTCCAATTTGTGTTTTAGATGATTCTTCATGAATGACCTTGTGTTCTTCATTGCCCGCACTTGTCCAAAAGTTATTTCTATGTATAATAAACTTTTCAAAATAAAACACACACTGGTGTAGAGACTTCAGAGTCGCCATCCACTTTTCTTGGGAATATCATAAACCTAAAGACATGTACTGGAATATAAGAACCTTTGAAACCTCAGACTGACAACACACAAAAGTGCTTTACAACATAACTCTCGACACTTATGAAAATAGAAGAAGTGGAAAAACTTAACACAAAACTATATGGTCAACCTTCAAATCACAGAAATACTATGAAAACTCTATGCAAAATGGACAACCGACGCACTAGTAAGAAACCTTTTAAAATTAGTTCCCCAATAGAGTTTCCATTTTGTTGGTTAATTTTTATGCTGTTGACTAGGTTGGTCTTCTAATCTACCTATGGAATTTTCAATTCCAATAGAGGGCAGCTCAAAGGACCTAGACCAACTAACGTGGACTTTAAAATAACCTCCTACACTTCGGGCTCTGCAAGACCCAGGAGGGGAATCCCTTAATGTTTTTACAATGTCTGCACCAATATCATAAACATAATAAGATAATATTGGAAAGAATCGTCTACTCTTTGACAATATCAACTATGTGGAGCATGGGATGACTACAACACAATCCATAATATATAAAATAGTCATTGATTTGCAATCTGTAGCAAGCTCCAAGAAAAGACACACTAATACTGAATTACACGAATGAATGCAACCTAGATTAGTACCATATATCCATTGGGTAGTAAAATTTATGAACATTTAAAGGTTTATCACAGATGAAATACATGACATATAAGGTCCCTGACAATATTGCATTACAATTTCATTAGTATGTATTCTAACTCAATACTACTTATCAAATCCTTATACAGAACATATCTGCCTCTAATCCTATTGAAGCATTTTAACTAATTCCTTGAATTAATAGCTACAATAGAATCATACACACCACAACAGTGAGATGAATGAAACAACCCTTAGTTATTTTATTCAAAGTTCAGATATGTGCATACAATGGAGAGACATGAGCTTGAATTTATCATTTCAATTCGAATGCTAGTACTATTATACAACACTAAATCCTTATGAACTCAAAACCTATTACAGAATGACTCATAATCCTAAATTTCCTTTCTCTTTAGAAACATATGACTTTACAATCTACTCTACAACTTCACCTAGATTTGATCAAAATTCTCTAACTTGCTAAGTTCCCGTACTTCTGGCCTTGAAATCCTTCTTAGAGAAAATAAAGGAGAAAACAAGCTTCAAGCCAGAGAGTACATATACCATCAGCCGATTGGGGCACCTGATGATATTCTAAAAATTGTTACAATAACAATCATCCTAGAGCATATTCTCGTTCATCATGCCAGGGGAGGAAGGTTGATGCAATAACAAAAAACCATGTGAAACCCACGCCAAGAAAACCATCAACACAAAATTGGAATCATTGTAACTGCAACATCTTATTTTCCACCTGTCGGTAGTCCACAACATTTACTCATCATCATTCAAATACTTAGCTACCCACCTTTGGTATTCTTCATTAGTTGGCTAGTCAAAATTAATCACCTCAATTACCTTTGTACTATAAGGCATATACTTTACCACTACCTGATTAGCCTCTCTTTCAAAAGACTCCAAAAATGAGTCAGTACCAATAATCTTATCCATACAATTTACCAACAAATCATAATCTGAGTCATTGCATATTATTTTAATTTGATTATTGATGGCCTTACTTGCTTGATCCTTCCATTTTTGGAGTGTTTTGATTTCCCCCTGCTCATCAATTGTATCAGGTAACAATGTGTTACCCCAATCACTAAAATTCTTTACCATCTCCCTAATCTTCCTACTTAAATCATCTAGTAGGGCATAAAAACCTTGCAATGATTTTACTAATATATGAGTAGGCTTTAATGATTGAGGCTTGTTATTTATATCAAACCTTGAGGTTTTATTCATGATATCCAGATCATTTTCCCTAGGGATCCAATTTTCAATTATTGGAATCACTATCTCCTAATCCCTATCAATATTTTTTATTGCTTCCAATAACAAATAATAGAAAGAATGTATAGAGGGAAAATTATTATCTACCCTTTAATTTAAGTGCTCCAAAACAATAGTAACAATTTATTTTTACTTTAAAATAAATCCCTCCTCTCTAACCTTTGTTGATGTCTGTCATTCATCAATTTTTTGTATGAGCTGCCTCTTTGTTGGATCAACAGAGCACTCTGTTTCTTCATCAATTTGTTCTAGAGGAGGGGTGAGAGCAGGATTTTGAATAGGAGAGCCTGGTGTAGAAACATTTGGAGAAGCAGGAGGCATTGACCCTACTGTGGGAGGTAATGTGTTGGTTCCTAGAGCACTAGATGTTTCCCCAATATGCATGTACTTGAACCTTTCTACTTTAGTTTGTAGCTCAACATTTCTCTGTTGCATTTTACTATATTCTTCAATCAAAGTGTTATACTTCTCCATTAGGCTCTTTCTTTCAGCCTCCTCCCTTTCAGCAGTTTTTTGGGCCAACTTAGCCACATTCACAATTAAATTAGTGGCCTCAGTTTTTGAAGTCTCTGAAGCCCTTTTTATTATTAATCCTCCTTTGAAATTTGGATTAATATCAACAATATCTTGTTTTCTCCCTTATGGATCCAATGCCCAAATTGCCAAGGTCTCATATTCTTCACTAAAGGCTGAGTTTTGCAATGCTGCCTTAACTTCATCTTTAGAATCTTGAAAGGATTTTTGGACTTCATAATAGCATTAAAAGCCACTACACCTGCGATGTCCCATTCAGGAAAAATCAATACACTATCCTGAATCACTAGTTGTCTTCCTTCTTTAGGAGTAATGCTCGTGAACTCTTTCATTAGTTCAGCTTTTACTTCTTCAACATTCTCCTGATCTGCCCTGTCAAGCCTTAGTTCTCTTCTCTCCTTGCATTTATTTTGATACTCTTAAAATTTCATTCTCCACACCAATTGCAAGAATATAGGAGTCTTTACAAATGCATTGTCATCTAAGAACTCCTTGCAAGCTTCCATTCTTACATTTTGCACACTTTTACCCTTTATATCCAAATCGGATAAAACTAATTCAGCTAACATAGGAGGGGAAGTCATACCAACTTGCATATCCTGATCAGTAACAATAATTTCATCTGTCAGATCCTTATGTGGGTGATTAGTTTTCTACCTCTTTGGGCATGGCTTAGATGGTGGTGATGGGGGACTACACTCTGGTGAAGATTGTAATTCAGTGAGTTTGACCCTGCTAGGTACTTTGAATTTTGGACCTGGTTGTGGAGGTGCCTTCATTATTTGCTTCCCCTTTCTGTCTATTTCTTCCTCATCACTGCTAGTATCCCTTTTCCTCCTATAGATAGACTGCCTTTCTGTAGGCTGATATACTAACCTTGTTTCAATTGTCCTATCCCTTTGTCTTTGCATATCCAAGCTTAGCCTTAAATTTATCTTTTTGGTTGTCAAGGTGTCCATAATCTTGTTGAAGTGCTTGATTAGAAAATCAATTTTCTTATGGTATGGAGTGAATTCCATCAGTGGATCATACTTCAGATCCATTTCATGCACAATATCCAGTAGCTTACTATAAGCTATCTATTTCTCCTTGTTCAATTCCTGCTTATTTAAATCAAATTCATTTCTGATTAGGTCCTCAGGGAAATTGAACTCATGTGCAAATTTTCCACCTTTTATTCTTTTTTTGAAAAGAGCAAAGAAACCTTCAGTATCATGTTGTCGCATTGGACCAAATCTCAAATGGTAATCAACAAAGAATTTATCAAAATGTGTCCAGGCCCCCTTTGAAAATGTGAAGTCAAACACTACTGTATAATCAAGGAATAATGTTCCCTTCCCCTTTCTAGTAAGGTTGTCTTTATGAATACAACCCATCTGCCACATAACTTCTGCAAACCCTATTCTTGGTGGCACATTGTATGGCAGTATGTGAGGGGCTCCCTGAAATCCATATACTCTTAGGACAGTGCTGACTGGATATGGAATTATGTCACCTCAGTTATGTAAAACCCTTAATTCTGGCTTCCTCTCATTCGGCATGAGGAAATCATGTACTTCCTCAGGGACTCTAGGTAAATTTACCATCAATCTAGCCCTTAATCTAGAAGCAAAACAATTATCAAATTGCACATAACTGGTGTTTTTCTTATTACAGGACAAATCTGTAGCCCATATCTGTACTAGCAATCTTTCTCCATCAACTGATTTCCTTAAGTTCATCTTCTCAGCAAAGAAATCAACATTCCTAAATAGAAACATATGCATCTGAAACATAGAATACCAAAAGAATTGAGTACCAGTATCACCTTTCTACAGCTTCGACAGACCTTCATCTATCCTCTCAGCCAAGAAAGAAGCAAAGTCATACGTTACAGAGAAGTTAGGGTGTTGTATTTGCACCCACATGAACATGTATGCAATAGGCATTACTGCACCAAGATTGAAACCCAAAAGCTGACATAATGAATAGAAAGTAGCCAGGAAGGGTTTTGCAAAATAATTCAATCTGAAAGGTTTCTGGTCACCAGGGCTGACATGAAATTTGAACCTTCTGCCTTAGCAAGATGAGGGGGAAGTAGCTTAGCCCTAAAAAGAGATTTCAGCTTTGCATATTCCTGCTTCATCTACTCAAGATTGATAGGAACCAAGTCCTCACTCTGCTCACTCAAATCAAAATTATTTTGGATAACATCTCTGTTAATTTCTAATAGAACCCCTCCATCATTATCTCTAACTACCCATGTGATGGGGTCATATCTCATGGCCACTACCTTAAGTAAGTCCACATCAGGGAACACATTTAGTACAACCAGCTTTCCCATGTCATACATCCATCCATTTGAGAAAGGGTGAGGAAAATTCCTCTGTCCTTACCATAATCTAAACATCTCTAAGCTAGTGAGTGGAACCCTAGCATCAAGAATGTTGGAATTATTACACACCAACCCCTCCCCTAGGATTTTCCCTCGCATTAACACTACACCTTTCCTTCTGTCATTTGTTTATAACGAAAATTGATCCAGGAAATCATCGAACAAGTTTCTTTTCAAATATTCAATGTGGTCAGAGTGTTGCTTAGATAGCACCATCTTGGACGAACTAGGGCTTCGCTACAATATTACACTTCAAGTGGCTATGACTAAGCAGAGATAGGAAATTACAGAGTAAAAATACTGCAATTCCTTACAATTTATGATTATACTATAGCCCTAACAAATTATTTCACCGAGCTCAATGACAAGCATAGCAAACCCCCCTTCCCAAATTTAAGTGCAGAATAATTGGGAAGCAAAGAAAATCAACTTACGGCTCTTCTCGCACAAACTCCAAATTCTAGCTGCAGCTGCTCGCAATTTCACCTTTGGCTCTGAAACTATTTTCATGAAATACTTGGATGCCTTGTGATACAAATGAGACAAGTAAATTTATTTTGTGTCGATCAAATCTTGCCAGTAGATGTATCATCTGCCATTAAAGCTCACTCATGGGCTGCATGAACGGCTCCAACCATACTTGTTACACATTTAAATTTCAGCCGTTGATCCTCCAGTTTGATCAAAACATCGACAACCATCTTCAAAACAGGTTGACATAATTGCCAAGACAGCAATAAGGGGCCCACCATGTCATACACCATGAAGGAATGCCACGTGGTAGTTTCCTGCGATATTGTAATTCCCAGATTTACCATCGTGGGATGGCATACATCGTTGATCTTTCTCATCAGAGATCCTGCTTCTTCAAAAATGGTTGCTGTCCTTTTCTTTAACTATCGAGTAGCTTTTCCCTCAAAGTTATAACATCTGTGTTGAAATAAAACAGGTGCATCTTACAAGTGCATTAGTAATCTGCCCCTTAATATATGGAAAACCAACGAACGCTTCCTTCACTCCTTAGGCGTCATCGGATGAGACACACGACAATCGCCTGTGATATCGTGATCCCATAATTCCTGATCGTGGGATAGCGGGCACCATCGATCTTGAAAAGATAGTACATCAATGGTTGTGCAAATTTCATCTTTTATCAAGGGCATGTGGCACCCGCCCATGATATCGTGATCCCATAAATCCTGATCGTGGGATGGCGGGCACCGTTGATCTTGAAAAGGCAGCACATCAATGGTTGCACTGATTTCATCTTTTAGGAAGGGCACTTGGCACCCGCCTGTGATATCGCGATCCCATAAATCTTGATCACGGGATGGCTGGCACCATCAATCTTGAAAAGGCAACACATCAATGGTCATGTAGATTTCATCTTTTAGGAAGGGCATGTGGCACCCGCTCATGATATCGCAATCCCATAATTCCTTATCGCGGGATAGTGGTCGCCGTTGATATCTGCAGCAAATGGATCAATGGTAGTGCTAAATTCAACCTTCTGCAAAATAAAACATTTATTAAAAAGGCAAGGGGACATCACTAGGTGGACGACAAACAACAACATAAGTTGTTTTAAAATGGCAAAGCACAGGGGCAGCCTAGACTTAGGAAAAAATAAAAACTTACAAAAGGCTGCGAAAATTAGAAAGCGAAGGGGCCAACGTCTAGACGGAACAATGGGGCACAAGTCATTTTAAGACCCTTCAAAAAGGTAATCTCCAAATAGAACATCAATCAGGGTAGAAAACAAACACTAGGGTTTAAGATGAAGACAAGGCTAAAACCCTAGCCCTTCAAAATTTTCAACACCATGAAAGACCAATGACATAAGGGAGGTCCTAAGTGACAAACAAGGAGCAAAAATTGAAAGCTCCATCACCTTGATGGACTAAAGTCATGATGCACATCTCATACAAGGAGAACTTTATTGTTGATAGATGGTCTTGCAAGTGTTAGTACTCAAAATGGTAATGATCATGAAACATTAAAAAATATTACTTAGGAATTTATGTGAATTTGATGATGCATTACAAATATGAATCTTGATTGACGAAAGTGTTGTAAAATGCTACTCATTCTAATCTTGAATTTCCTTGATTGACTTTTAGGATGTTCAATTGGAATTCAAAATTGCTTATTTTTTCCCAGGTGTTAAATGTTGAAAAAAATTATATTTATATGTGTTTCTTCCTTTCCAACAATTATTTTGAAAGGCTAACAATTGAATTTCTCTAAAGATGTGTGCTTTCCAATTTCTTAAATGAAGTTCTAGATCATATTTTCCTCCATTTTTATTTTTCTTGTGTAGTTTTAACTTGTTTATTTAGCAAAATGAAAACTTGTTAGGTCTTTCTAAGTATCATCCATGAATTTTTTACTAGCTAACTTTATGACAAGAGAGATCCAATTGGTAAAATATAGTAAATGATGCCTAATATGATCATTTGGAGCCTATGGAAAGAGAGAAAAAATGTATCTTTAAGGATCTCAATTATTTGTTGGAGTTCTTCCTCAAACATCTTGAGGCTAACTGTTGAGAAATATTGAAATTCAAAGTCCTAATTCTAAATTATATGAAATGCAAGATGACTAAAAGAATATTTCTAATATAAACTAGTTTAAACTCAACTTTGATGACCTGCTTATAATGGTAATAATAATAATATAAATGGTAGAGGTGTCATCTCAAACTATTTTTGGAAATTCCTTAAGTGATTCTATTAATATCCCTTAATATCAAGTAAAAGAAATTTAGGCTCTTATTAATGGAATAAAACTTGCTATTATATTAATATCAAGAAATAGAGGTCATTAGGGACTCTTTTTAGATTATCATGCAATAAATAAGTTCGAACATATCAACTAGAATGTTTAGAACTTAGTGAAGGAAATTTATACTCTTAGATGCCACTTCCTATCTATTACTTTATAATTTCTACAAGGAAGCAAATGACTACATTGGTTTTCTTGCCAACTACAATGCAAACTCTTTAGCTAATGAGATGAACTTGATATTTTCAGAACTTAGTGAAGGGAATTCCTACTCTAAGGTACCACTTCTAATCTATTACATTCTAAATTTTTTTTATTAAGAAAGCAAGGTTAAAGGGCCTTGACCCATACAACAATATGAAATAGGCTTCACAACCAACAAATCAAACCAAAACAAAACAACAAAGATAGAACATGCTTTCCATCCAATAGAGAAGGCCTACATGCCACCCATAAATAGGACAACAACCCAAAAATAGCAAAGTAGCTAGTAGGACAGACCAAAACTCAACGTATAGGCCACCAATAAAACAGTTCAAGCACCTGAGCTTGAACCCAATAATTTTTCCTACAACTAAGGCTACAATTCTAATTGTTACAAGGAAATAAACCACTACATTGATTTTCTTGCCAACTATGGTGCCAACTCTTTACCTACTGGGAGGAAATAAACCACTACATTTATTTTTTTTGTCATCTACAGTGCCAACTCTTTAACTAATGAGAATCCCCTTTAGTATGATGGCTTTGCTAGCCTACTAAATTATTACTTAGTTTCACACCATCAATAGTCTATGTTCTTCTCCATCTGAGATATTAAATTCACTAATGCTTCATTCTATTGCTTACTATCATTGTGTTTTCTTTGTGGAATTTGCTCAACTCATACATTTGAATTTTTGGTGTTACTTTTTCAGCTAGCAACACTATATACCCCTATTCCTTTCTAGCTATCCAATTTTTATGTTCCCTTTTAGCTTTTGATATCTTGTCTTACCTTTGTATCTTTTTTTCTAGTTTTGGAAAGTCCATATCTCATTCTTCTTGATTGTCTTCTTGTAATTGAATGCGGATCTATTTTCTTCAATTAATTTATCAAAAACATTTGATTTTTAAGAAAATGAACACATTTATTTAACATGTGAAAAAATAAAAAATAGTAAATGTTTTTAATTTTCTTATTAAATAAAAATAAATACAGATACACAAAAATTATTCGTTAGAAAGAAACATATATGTAAATTATATTTAACCTCAATCAAAATGTTAGTAATGACATGAAGAACAAGAATATAAAAAATTGATGAACCACAATCAGAAGATAGTGGAGGAAAAGGACGAAATTTAAGAGGTATAGAAATTTTAAACAAATAATTATCCAAACATAAGGTATGATAAGCTTTTTAAAGAATTACAGGAGATTGCCTCTTTCTTGCCACTGTCGAATGGCTGATCTCAAAGAATAGTTAGGGACCGGGTCCTTTCGCTTCAGTTTTTCATTTGTCATGGGTGATGTGCGGTGTCCACGATCAAACCACTTTTTGATCGCCTGTTTTTCGTACGTAAAGCCATCTGCGGCAACATAAGGATCTTGCATAACGGTCTGCAAATTTCATAACAAATGCAACTAGTGTTAGAGAGACTCTTAATTTTAGGTATTTGTAGCATGAAGAAGTCAAAAACGAAAGTGTAGGAAGCAATTCTCGCCATTAATATTGGACAGAGGAAGAAGGCCGGAACATGTGTTTCTTCAGCTTTGCCAGGTCTGCCGATGTCCGGTACAACGACGGTAAAATTTCGAAGCTTATCCAGCGTTTGAATCATAGTTGGCTGAATGTCCGGCCTCTTCTCTCTTACTGGTTCTGTGCAATGTAAAGCAAGATCAGCCAGCTGAGTAGCCTCTGCAAACGACCATTCACCAGCTGAAGGATCCAAAACCTCATCCAATTTTGAATTTTCTAGCGCATTTTCAACCTCCTTTACCAGTCCTAACGCCGATTTCCCTGTGAGAAGCTGAAGAAAACTCATTCCCACGCTGTAAACATCGGATTTGGTAGAGTATTCGCCGTTTCTCTGGTATTCTGGATCCATGTACAAAAATGTGTCTTTCACCTCCGATTCTTTGTGTACATCCCGTGGCAAACGACGAGCGAGGCCGAAGTCACTGATTTTGCTTACATAATTCTCGTCGAGTAGTATATTCTCGGGCTTAAGATCGCGATGGACTATTGGATCTGGCTTTAAACTGTGTAAATATTGTAAGCCGGAGCAAAGCTCCGCGGCAATACGAATTCTGGTCTGCCAAGGGAGCGGCGGAGTGGAGTTTTTGCAGCTCAGACGATCTGCTAGGCTTCCGTTGGTCATATATTCATAAAGTATACAACCCTGCTCAACGCACGCTCCTACCACCGTCACCAAATTGGGATGCCGAATTTCTCTTAAAATATCGATCTGCCAAGCGAAAATCATAAAGAACCTGTGATTGAAAAAAGAAAGAAACAAATTTAAAATGCTTTTAGTACGTTTATGTGTTTACCTCCCGATGGAACTCCTGCCGGCCTTGCAAACTGTCCTCGGCGACCATTTTCACGGCAACCGCTGCTTGTCCTATTTGAGCTTTGTAAACGGTTCCGTAGCGACCGCTTCCAAGTTTGGAATGGTCAGAGAAATTACCGGTAGCGGCTTTGATGTCTTCCAAAGAAGATTTGCGGAATTCTAGGTTATTAGAGGAGGAGGAAGTTTCCCAGTGAGACGTAGAATGCAACAAGTCTTGAAGCTGTTTAATTTCTTCGTCCTTTTCTTTCAAAATGCGGTAGTTTTGCATCTCCATCGCTGCGAGCTTCTCCTCTGCGGCTTCGAGCTCCTGGATAGCTTGGTGCCACTCATTTGAGAATTGGGTCACTTGTGTGGCCTGTGATATCCCCTTGTCGACCATTGCTTGAAGCTCGTCTTCCACTTCCTTTACCCGCCTCGTTAACTCTTGGCAACACTCTTCTTTATTTTCCGAGACCAAGATCGCGTCTTGTAACTGATAAATACACGTAAATTCAAACATATTCAACCCGACCCCAACAATTGTCCTAAATAATGGAAAAGAAAAAGTAGTGCCATACCTTGCGAATTGATTGCATCCCAGCAGCCTCTGCTTTTTAACGTGTTGCTTTATGTTTTTCCATTTGTCTCTCTGCATTCTTACGTCTTACGTCTCCTTTTCCACTTCTCTCTGTGCATTCTCCACCGCTTCCAACGCCTCCGTGAGCAGAAATTTCAGGGTTTCATTATCTGTCCTCTCCTCCTGCATTTCATTTTGAATATTTGTAATTCGTAAGAATAAGTTTACACTTTCCAAATTCACAGTTAAGTATTGCGAAAGGAAATACAAAACCGTTAACTGTGACTTTTTAGAGGAAAGAAGTCAATAAGTAAGTAATGTTAAAAGTGAGGAAATAGGTGAACATTGTTATGGGTTTCATCGCTATCAATTTGTCGACTTTCTTCCACTTGTATATCAGAAGAAAGTTCACTCATCACGGCCGTTATATCCAACGACGCTTCGAAATCAGATTGGTTCACTTCGTCGCGCCAATCAGTCTTACAATCTCCCACAACGTTCAGCGTAAGTCCTCCAGAAGCTGAAAGATTTCCCGGAGTTTTAATGGAGGCGGCCAAATCTGGCTGGCAGTTTGACTGCAATGAAAATGATGGAGCGAATTCCTCTGACGAAGTTCCAAGTAGTTTCGAAATTCACATTAGCAGACAAACGATGGTGCTTATATATTTCAGCTGTAATAAAAGCACATATCTTTTTTAAACATCTGATAAAATACTGACCATTATCCACGACAGATCCTTCCCTTGCTACTACAAGCGTTCCTTTACGTAAAATCGATATCTCGAAAGAGTTGATCGCGTGACTTAGAACGTACCCCGCTTTGCTTGTTACTGGCATCTTATTCCTGTACAAAGTTTAAATAAAAACTATCACTGTATTGAACAAAGTGAAGATTTAATAACAAATTCCAACAACAGGTAAAGAAGACTCGTATAAATTCTAATATTTATCAGAATTCATAACTTGCGGCGAGCATTAAAAAACTATGAATAAATTATGGAGTTTTCTTGTATAACTCTGCTCAAAATTCAGCTATCGGCATAACTTCTGCTTGGCTTACATGAACAGCACGAATTTAATACTTTTCCAGAGGTCTTAACCCTAATTCAAAAAAGAAACAAAAAACCGGAGAAAAGAATTGAAAAAACATCTATCCTTTTATGCATTTAGCATGCAGTTGAAAGGAGCAGTTTCTGTCCTCTAAAAATAAAATCGACTGCACAGAAAAAATAAAACTGCTAAATATATATTTTTCCAGAAAACTCGATTATAAAGTGTAGATGATAGTATTAATTATCAATTTACTGTGTCCCTCAATGTTAAGTGGACTCACACGATGATCTTGGAGTTTCGAAAATGGAATGTTCACAACTGCTTTTGTGAAAATATATAAGAGTTGTTTTTGAGTTTTTGATATATTTCAATCCAACATCCTTTCTTAACCAAATGTTGAATGAAGTCTTATTTAAAATGAAAATGCTTTGACCTTAGATTCTTGGGTAATTTCATAGTGCTCATGTTGTCACAAAAGATATTATATGCTGGATTTGTTTCTCTCCAATTTCTTCTAGAATTTTTTGAAACAATAATCCGTGGGTATTTAAAAAAATGATTGCAATATACTTTGCTTTTGAAGATGAAAGAGCAATTAAACTTTGCTTCTTTGAGCTCCATATAAACAAACCCGAATCAAGTAAAAAACAATTACCATTTTTATTTTCTTAGTCATCAAAACCACCCACCAATGAAAATAATTGAATACAAAAAATTCAAACCATTTAGAAACATAGTAAGGAATACTAAATTTTATAGTAACTTTAGCATAACCCAATATCCTCTTGGTTGCCTTGATATGAATTTAAAATGGATTAGTCATGTAGCTCAAGAAATAAAAAAAATTGAATAAGCAACACTGGTTCTTGTGTGAGTTGGAAACATCAAACTTCCAACAATACTTTTATAAGTTATTTCATCAACTATTTTAGCACCATATTCTCTACATGAAATAGTTTTATAAACAATTGAAGTGGAGAATGGTTTACAAAACCATATTAAATTTCTTCAACATATCTTTCACATACTTTATTTGACAAAAAATAAATCATCTCCATTACTAGGAAGTATTGCATGACACCTAAGTCTTTCATTTCAAACTTATTCTTAAAGAAATTTTGAATTGATCCTTCATCTTATAACTCCTACCCATATACAACAAATGATTGACATAAAAACTTACAATAAGGGTATTATAGCTTTCTTGTTTGTAGACTTCCTCTTCCAAGCACCCATTCAAGAATGAAATTTTCACATCCATGTAATGAATACTCCAATTTTTAGTTATTAGTGAAACCATCATTCTTATAGTCTATTTTCTTTCTATTGATACGAATGTCTTTTCATAATATATTGCAATGTGTCTATGTGAAGCCTCTAGAAAATAACTATGCCTTCCCATCACTATTATACTTAGTCTTGTAGATTTATTTAGTAAAACTCAATATCTTGTCATGTGAAATCTCTATAAATTTTCAAGTATCATTTTTATGATTTAAATCTATTTCTCTTGGCTTTGCTCACACACAAACCTCATTTGTACATATATATTTAAAACATGATGGTTCAAAATTAGCTTGTGAAAGTAAAACTTGATTTATTGTCTCACCTTTTAGATTCTCTTCAAATGCTTGACTTGTAGTCCTTTAATAAATGTCACATAATCTTCTCAACTTTCCTATAAATCTTAGAATTAAAGTTGGACTTACACTATAATTAGAAGAGAACTTACTTGGTGGATTTGTAGTACTTGGAACCCAAATATTAGTGAGCCAATCAATAGAAATATTAATATTAATACCATTATTAAAAATAGATTTTGACTTCTCAACATTGTGTTTTTGATGGCTATAAACTCCCCCTTCATCAAAAAACACATTAAGCACCTAAGACTATCATGTCTCATCTCCACATTCAAATTACATGCATGCAACTACAAAAAGAAGAACATGTAGAAGTCTAAATTGCCACCTGCTATGTCAATTTTAGTCTTCTCAACATGCAAGGCGCATGCAACATGCAAAAGGAAACATTACATATAATGCATCTAAATGCACAATTCCACCTATCTTGGCAACTTTCAAAATTTCCTCCTTGAAAATAAAATCTATCACTAGTAACTAGCAATCTGACATGTGTTAACTACCACCAATGATTTTAGTCAACTCATACAAAGTGGGATACCTACTTCTGAAAAAATAGGAGCCATGTCACCCATGCCACTTCACATGTTTTAAGACAACTCAACTTACCAATGTGGAACAAGTGACACCATTGGGTGAATATAAAATTAATTAGCATAGGGAAATAAGACATAGGATACATTAAAGAAATAACTACCACATAAATGCTAGGACTCCAAAAGGTTGAGACACATTAATCCCAACAAATTTTATCCCCATATGCCATATTGGAAAGATTGTTACTGTGTTCTCCAAACTTCAATGGAAACATCTTATACTTTAACAAAGGCACAATTATAAGGTTACCCTATTTCTTTGATTCTTATCATAAATTATATATTTCTTATTGAGATAATAAGATTACTTCTAGATTTGTTGAGTATTCTTTTTGCATCAAATCTAGAAGTAACCTTATTATCTCAACATGGACTATAGAAAATTAATACTAGCTATATTTTTTATTTTCAAACATCACTTTGTAATTTCTTTCATATAACTATCTTAAACTTAATTAGTTGTTCTTTAACTATGGAGCACAATAAATATCATTAACACATTTTACACTTTCTTTATTATGCATCTAATAGCTCCTTTTGTAGCAACCTTCAAGGTTTGATTATCACCAAACATGATCTTGTATTTGAAACTTCCACCCATTCTAGAAAAAAAGGCTTAGTATTCCCCTTTGTTATTATTACCTACTTTTAATCTATAATCCCTTTGAATATGACCAAACTTGTTAGAATAATAACAGTAAATTTTTATCTTATCAAATTTGTCACCACCTCTTCCTTTTGAACCTCCTTTTCTTCCTATATTTCCTATTGAACGATTTTGATTTTGACCTTTTCCTTGTCCTTTGTTGTATTTAGTGGTAGTGTTGGTACCTTCATTCTTTGTAATTTTTAATTTTGATGAAAAAAAAATCTCTTCACTTTCTTCAAATGAAACTCTCAATATTTTTTCATGACATGTTAGAGATTCAACTAGGTGATCAAAATCAATAGTAGCAAAATATTTATTTTCTTCAATGATTATTGCAACATGGTTACACCTTGGTGTTAGGGACCTCAAGACTATGTTCACCACAACCTCTCGTTCAAAATTTCTCTATGAATAGCCATTTTATTGACCACATATTTTACTCTCATACAATAGTTGCTCACACTTCCAGCTTCTTGCATCTTGAAATTCTGAAATTCTCTCTTCAAGATTTACAACTTGACAATTTTGAGTTGATCATTACCTTGCTAAAAAATTTGCAACGTCTTCCAAGCATCTTTGGCTATCTTTAAACCATAAATTTTTAGAAATATATTCTCATTTGGAGCTGTTTGGATATGAAATAAGACTAAACAGTTCTTCTTCTTAGCCTTTTTCTTATCAATTGTATCATCAGCTACAAAAGTCATCCAATAAATTGGTTCTTCATAACTTGCTTCTATAATTTCTCATAATAATTTTCTTATTAGAAGAATCATCATCTTGATGTTCCAATAATCATAATCATAATCACTTCTATTAAATTCAAAAATAGACAAAGAGTTAATGTTTGACAAGGCCAATTCTTAGAAAGATGTTCAAACAAGAAAACTTATTTAACCCACAGAACCCAGACACCCAAGAAGCTCTGATAGCAGAAAATGATTTAATAACCTATTGTAACCGCAAATAAGAAAACACATATAATGTTTAGTACTTATTATAAATCTTTGTGATAAAAATATGCCCTTCGTGAACAGCAAAAAAATAAAACTGCTATAGTTCCACGTACTTGGATTTTGCACTGCCCACTGACGATGTGCCCATGATAAGCTTCGTGATACCCAGCTCTAGAACCATTTCGACAATTCCCCTGGAAACATCCGCCCTCTCAACTATCAAAGGCCTTGCTTTCACCTATTGTATAGCAAAGTATTTCAGACCCTTCGTTTCGGAAAGCCTTTATTTTTGAAACTGATAAGTAACAGGTCGGGTGTCAGATTAGTACCTTGGCTCGGGAGCAAAACTCCTTGTACAGTTCCATGCAATCGGTTAACTTTCGCTTTTCATCCTCCTTGTGTTTGTTCAGCACACTCATAGAAACTCGGTTAACAGGAATGTTCCCAACTGCAAAATTAAAAGACATCGAATTTTTAAGCGAATGAAAAAGGCACAAACTTTAATCCAAATTTAGTGAATCACCTACCCGGCGATGGAATGGTGGTAATCGGAAGCTGAATATGAAGCACAATTAGAGAGTCGACTGGTTTATTATGGAGAGTCCATTGGAGAGCATAGACGCTTTCTAACTGGTCTTTTCCTACGGCCACATAAACTTCCTGGATTCGGCTTCCCATTGGAATCCTTAAGCTTAATGGCTGTAACTGGCTACCTATTTCCCTTTACTATTCCTCACAAATAGTCTGAACATTTAAAAGCAGTCTATACGATCTGGCAATATAGATCCCATAGTTTTTTGGGTACTGGAAAACATAGGCAACGATTACACCCATGACCCTCTAGGTTTTTCCGTACTTGCAAACATAGGCAACGACTGCACCCATGAGCATCTATTGGAGATTTTTTTTTAAAATCATAATATTTGTTCTCATGATCAGAAAAAAAAATATACTAAATATGTGTTAACAGATAATATTCAATTTCTTGCGTGGTATATTCCTACCGTCCCCTCAGCCTGGTTCGATACCACCTAGGCTTCATTGTGATAATCATTGCGAATTGGATATTTGATTTGTATGTTCGGAAATGTGTTATTTTAATAGTATTTATGTGATGTTATTTAATTGGAGAAAATTTAGGGCGGGGGATCTGACTCAATTGACTAAAGCATCATGTTGCAGGTAAAAGGTCACGAGGTTTAGTCTCCCCACAAACCCACGGTACCGGGTCACGTGAAAAAGGTTTATCAGGCGCACTCAGTTTATAGGGGTACACATACCTGACCGATTCTTGTTGTCTAAAAAAAAATTGGAGTTTTGAATTAGTGATTACTAATTTTGTATTATAATTATTATGTTTAAATTAAAAGGTTAGCATTGAGATGTATATGATGTGATCATTTTTTTTATATTTTTATGTTTGATTTAAATTCATGTTGGTCATTTCTATTATATTTCGGCTATCCATATTGTGTAGGTATGTTTGATAGGTTATTTGAGTGTGCAACTATCCGATTAAAATCAACTTCAATTAATTGCTATGTCTTTAACTTACAGTGTGCATAGGAATATTTTGTGGCCAACTTATGATGTGCATGGGAATATCTATGACTAACTTATGGCTAGCATAACCTTTAATTGAGTTAAATGATCATTTATATAGTTACATATAGGTAGTTAGATAAGCCTAGATGCAACCCATGGCATAAGAATGGTACATGTAGAAAGTAGTGGTTAATTTATTATCATCATATTGTTAAGTATGTTCTTATTGAAGACTATTGGAGGTAGCCGCCTTGAAGTGGTTTATTATTATTAGTTATTTTTACAATATTTACTATTATATACTTCTCTCGTGCAACTTAGATCATTTCAAATCTTTCACATCTAGAAGGCAATAAATAAGACCTTTTATTGTGGAGGTTAGATTGTGAACTACATATTTCTTTCAATTTAACAAAAAAATTGTACAATTTTGGAGGGTCCATGAATGACATATTGAATCTCCTATAATCCAAATTTGAGATTATTTGAGGTAGTTTTAAATGAGTTACTATGAAATTAGGATTTTCATCGATTCACTCTTAGGGCAACAAATTAATGAATTTCTTAGTTATTTTTCATCTAAAAGTGAGAACCACACTCATGTACATTATAATAAAAAATTTATCTTATTTTTATTTTCTTTTTAGTTTGTTATTAAGAATATTATTTTGACATCATGACGATAGGAGCATCAACAAGAAGGAAATGAAGGAATCTAGTCACTCCTTGGAAGACTCCTAAAAAGATGATCTAATATAAAAAGAAATGAATTTGATTACTATTAAAGATATAAAAGAAGAAACCACTAGAATAAAGGAGGAAATCTTGTCAGAAATGATATAGAATATTAAAGGGATTTCTACAAAAGAAGATATTGATATAATGTTTAAATAATTAGCTTATGTCAAAAATTATATAGATTCCCAATAAGTGGATTCTCACAATAAGACTTGGGATGTAAATTTATCTTCAAGGGAGCATGAAGCTTCTTTTTTAGACTTTAATTTTAAAAAAATACCATCGAAAAAAAAAATCTATCACTAAATCTAACCACTTGACACTAAAAGTGGAAATTTACAAGTTTAATGCAAGGATATAATGAATTGGCTATGCCAAATAAAATAACATGTTAATCTTTATCATATACCATATGAAAATAAGGTTATAATGAAATTATTATATTTGGAATAATAAATTTGTATTATTAGATATCTAATGAGAGTAAAACTAAGAGATGCATTGTAACATGATTTATTTTGAAGAGGAGCTCTTGACTCATTATGGATATAGTCTTATGGAAAAATAATTCAATTATATCACTTAATTAGAGAAAGTAGATGCTAGGGAAGGAAAATAATGAGGGGGAGGAGGAGGAGATTGAGAAGATTAATAATTGGGAGAGTAAGAAGAAAAAGTTACCTTGAAAATAATACCTTGCCATTCATTATTACTATTTCAAGAAATGTCAAATGATCTACCATTAAGAAAGGACTAGAATTAGGTCATCCAACTAGTGTCTAAGAACTTCCATCTATCACCTCTTCTTTTTAGGTACATAGAAAGGCTAGAGTAGGATCAAAAAACACTATTTTCTTATAGGTGAATGCTTTTGACTGGAGCTATGAACCACTAAGGCCACATTCGAGGGACCTCATGCTCGCCATTTTTTCTCCCTCTCTTTTTTTTACCTTCATTCCTCCACTGTTGCATCCTAACTCCTCTCCTCCTCCATTTCTCTATCTCTTCTCTGCCTTCTCCTCCTTCCCTCCTTCCCTCATTTCCTCCTATCTTCCTTGCCTTTGTTTCTTCTCTTCCCACTCTTCCTTCACCTCTGACTCGTCACCCCTATGTCTCCTTTCATCCTCTTGCCACTATCACCTATAGCCACATGTTGATGTCTCTCCACCTTTGAATTATCTCCTCTTCAATCCCTCCCTGCCTAGTGTCACCACTCCTTGAGCACTATTCCTCTTGCCATCCTTCACTAGTAGTCAACATCTACCTACTGCCTTGACTTGCATCAAGATATGATTTTCCACCATCCATTGTATGTCATCCTCTGATCCTAGACCTCTACTCTTCTCCTCCCATTGACCCACACCTTCAAACACTATAGCCATCTCCCAATCACACCACCATCAATCACCTTGCATTTTATGGTTTTGTTGATGGAAACACTAAGCATCCCATCCTCTATCAACCTACTACTAGCCAACAAAATTCCCACCAACAACTTGTAGGATTCGAACTCCTATGGTAGTGATACAACTGCCTTGCAACAACCATTGCATTGCGAGGTCATCCCCCTAGTCTAAGAACACTATTACTACAATTATAACAATCCTTTATTATTTGGTAAAATAATGGAACCTTAGATTTCTCTTTTCTTTTCCCGTATTTTCCTTGATTGTCATATATGTATTTTTTTGTATTCATGCCCTTCCCCATGATATTTAATATCTTTCCCTATATGGCCATTTATATGGTTTTTGAGTTTTTTTATTTTAGCTTCATTTGTTCTTTTAGATTCTTTGTGGCTCAATTTTTCATAGTCCATTATATCCTCCAATGCACCACACCATTTTTATTATCTCAATCTTATTGAATGAATCTTCATAATCCTTTATCTCAATAGTTCTTTAAAGTTGTGTGCTATCATGTTTGATGTTAAAAATATATTTTTATATGGTTGCCTCATTGATGGGTTCTTGTCTAGGTGTTATGCCTATCTTACCTCTATTCCATTAGTTATCACAAACATGCAGGATTTAAATTATGGTTTCTCTTAACAAGCCTCATGTTTCAAAGATTAATACATGCATGTAACATCAAGTCTCTAGAAAAGATAAACATGGTCATTACCTGCATTATGTTATTTTTCAATGGTCTAATCATCATGCACCCTCTCATGGGATTTTATTTAACACAAAAGAAATTGAACAGAGTAATTCCCATTGCTTTCATGTTTTCATGCCTATACATAATTTAGAGCTCATTTAAATTCAAACTAAAGTGTTGGCATGTTATATTCACATATTTAAAATTCCTAATCATATAAAATAATTATTTTTTGAGGAATAAAATTTAATTTATTTTAATATGCATATATCATAGAAACTATCTTGAGTTAATGGAAAATAGTATTATATGTCTAGATATAGATCACATGAGTCTTTTGTATTCAATCTAAATGTAACTAGATCTTTTAAAATAATGTGATTCTTAGTTCAAATCAATACATATCATTCAATGGAAGATTCTCATTCAAAATTATAGATTCTTACATGGAGGAAAATATATGTTTTTGAAAAAAAACATTGAAAATGAGACTCTTGTATTTTTAAATTAGAAAAGAAGATATATGTATAGAGGCATGTCATGTTTAATCAGGGTCTTAAGGGGATACAACAACCAATTTCCTAAAATTTTCATTCAAGGAAACCTTAGAGATCTCAATCCAAGGATAAAATGAGGGAAAGAGATTTTCAATATGGTATTCTAGGGTGTGATTGAAGGTATAAAGGGGGTTTGAACCACCAAGCTAGGGCTTGGAAAGACAAGAAATGAAAATTTTAGTCACCCAAAATAATATTTAATTAAATAAATACTTGTTATTTATTTAATTTAACCTATGTCCCTTATCCTAATATCTAATTAAATAAATATTTGTTATTTATTTAATTAATCTCCCCATCATCCTTTATCCACCCACCTTTAATTAAAGAATTCTACATTTATTTAATAAAATTCAACCTTTTCCTACATCCCCTAACCTCTCTTAAGTTAATTAATCCTTGATTAATTGATCTAAATCTCATCCCTAATCCTCATTATCATTATTTCCTAGTTTTAAATTCCTACATCTTGGCTACCCCCACTAATGTCTTATACAAGCCACCCTATGAACCACCCTATCTCTTACACAAATTTAATACCTCTCTTCCCAATGTGTGCTCACACATGTGTGAGAAAACCTCCCCATTTTACCCCTTTCCATCTTGTGACACTTGTCACAAGGCTAATCAATCCTCATCCTTGATCCAAACCTCACCTTCTCAACCAATCTCAACCCTCCATCATCCATTGATCCCTCTCACCAAATTTCTATATATTGAGGTCTTGACTCTCATTCTTGAAACACACACATTCTCCATATCCATATGCTTCTCAAATCTCCATCAATTTCATCCATATCCATACCATCATCATGCTAAAATTATGAGCAACCACATCCTTTCAATCATTGGAGAAAATCTACAAGACAAGGGTGTGTCTTGTGAGCTCAATCCATGAAGAGAAAGGAGATATGAAGGTATAACATATTTATGTTTATTTTCTTATGAATTTCTATCATTTAATTTCTTATTCATCTTTCACTCTTCATTTTGGCATGCCTAGTGGGTTCCCACCTATTTTACTAACATTCCATGAAGTTTTTATGCATTTTGAAGTTCTAGGTGTTGTATTTGGGAAAATATTGCAAAGTGGTGCCTAACTGCAGACTTTTGGCACCTAAGTGTAGACTTGTGGTTCCTAAGTGCAAACTTGTGGCACCTAAGTTCAAAGTTGTGGCACTCGTGTAGCCCAGAACTATGCCTCTACTTTCTGACATTTCTTTGATCATTTTGACCTAGTTCTAGGGCTTCTTTGGCTTCTAACATCTTGTTTTGTAGGTATTCATTGTCTTAACACTTGGTTTTGAAATTTCACCCATCATTTGCATGCTTAAATTATGTGCTTTTAATATTTTGTTAGACTAGGTTGTCATACAAGCTTCCTAGGTCACCTAGAATATTTTTTTATTTTGAGCTCATTTTCGTTACATTTGGGGGCATATTTTGGTTATATATTCATATTTTGAGGTCCCCCATATGTTAATCTATCCATTTCCTCATTTAGGTTGCACCAAAACTTCATATTTTGACTTCAAGGGTCATTTTCTAGCACTTTATGCAAAGTTGCGCCTAAGTGCAAAATTGTGGCACCTTTGTTCAAAACTGTTGCACCTCTATTTTATGGAAAATATTTTTGGGTTTATCTAGTGTTTGTGACATCAAATATTTCATTTTCAAGTCATTACATTCATTTTTAGGTTGTTTTCTCAACTGGGTATCTAACAAAATTCAAATGTTTACCCTCAAAAGCTAAATCTTTTTTGCCAATTTTGTAAAATTGTACCTTTGTTCACAAAATGGCACCTCTATTTTAATAGAACTGCAACTTTATCTAAAAAATGGTGCTTGGTTTTTAGGATGCATTCTTTAAGTCTTTTTTCAGTTGTTGTTTGCATCTAATCTCTATTTTTGGATACTAATGCATGTTGTAGGTCTCTAACATTCATCTAAGGCACAAAACATCACATATCTATGCTTTCCTTCATGAAAAAATTATTTTTCTTTGATCATCTTATCATCTGATCACTTGTGTTGTAGCTTTAAATCAATTTTCAAAGGAAAAATCATCAAACTACTAACATTTTCTTGCAGATTCATTTGTCCAAGACTTTATTTTTTCCACTAATCTAGTAACATTTTATTTCTTAAGTTTAATGATATCTTTTTGGATGTTTCATTAAGTGAGTGGTTTGTATCCTCTCCTCTTGCACCTAGTGTGATCTTCAAGATCGAAAACATCACTTACTCTTTTTCTTTTTCTTTTCATCCCAAGGAACCCAACATGTGTATGCTCTCCCCTCACACTTTGTGTGATCTTGGGGATCAAAAAAACTTGGATCATTCCTTTTAGGGGGAATTCCTAGGGATTTCATCACCGTAGGGGATGAATCCAACTTCTATTTTTTGGTTGAGTATAAAGAGCAGGAGGTGGGAAAGCCATATCTCTTAGAAGTGGAATTTTGTCAATCAGGCTAACCCTCCAAGAAATTTATACCTTGGAGAAGTGAAGGTGGAGAGTGTATTACCCTCTCCTCCCAACTATTTGATATTGTTCTCTTTTATCTACAAATTTGGTCCTCAAATACCCTTGAGGTATATAGAGGACTCCCTAGAGACCTTGCATATCCTAGATTAAGACCTAAAGTTCAACCATAGCTTAGTGTGGTGCAAGTGATATGGATCATACCCTGAAGTTACTCACCATGTACTCCCTTAGGTTAAGATGTAAATACTCATGGTGAACTATCATAGTTCTCAAGGACAGAGAGAGAAGGTGAGCCCATGGCATCTGTTGATGAACCTACACCATTGTATGTCTACCTATCCTCCTTCGCAAGAAAGGGTGTCTCATCCAAGTATCAAGGAGTATTAACTCAAGCTTGCTTGGGTGGTGTGCCTACACTAATTTATAATCCCACTTGAATAATTTAGGATTTTTCAAGTGCTTGAAGTTTCTTCTTATGAAAAACTAGTGTAAAACAAATCATCCAAGGGGTTGAGGATTGAACATACAATACAAAAATCCATCAAACTAGGCCACTTTTCTTATTTGTATGCTTTCAATTCTATCTCCTATTCAAGCAAGAAAAACCTTCACCTCATCCAATTCTTCCTATCCTAATCATCCCTCCACATCCTAATCATACCATTTTTTCCATCCTAATCATCCATTTTCATCATAATCACCTAATCCTAATCACCGCATCCTAATCCACAATTTTCATCTTAATCACCCCTTCTAATCCTAATCACTAGGTAAAAGCACAAATCTATGTTACACTTTCAGCCAAATAAATAGTTCTAAGCAAAATATTTTCGGCTAATCCCACAAAGCTGGTTTACAATTTCTGGGAGGAACATATTTTTGCTGAAATCACATATTTTTAGAAAATATAATGATTTAAGCCTTAAAAAGTTCTATTTAAAGCATTCCAATTGAAGAGGATTTGATCAAACTACCTTAAATCAAACCCCCTTGGATAGAACCCCTCTAGTTTTAAACCATACCTATAACAGAGTCTCCTTTACACCTATCAAAATGTTGATAAAAACCCACTTTGGATTTACCTTTTGGGGGATCAAATGAATTTATTTAAAATTTATTTTTTTGTAAGTATGTAGTCCTTATTAAAAGCTTCCCAAAAAGTATAATTTTAAATAAACTTTATTTTATTATTATATTTATTTTTTATTTCTTGTGAATGTAGGTTTTTCACCAAAAATCAAGCTCTTTGTTCTTCACATGTGGAAAAATAGCATTATAAAAAAAATTATGAAAAATATGAGTGCACCAGATATTGAAGTCCTTGATCCAAAAAGAGAAAAATTGAATTTTGATACATACAAAAAAAGTTACACGTTATACAATCACGCTATGTTTGAATTATAATTGGTTTGACTTTGAAACTTGATTAAAGAAAAAATATTCAATAAAAGACTATCTAACCAAGTGGAAGCACTAGATATCGGAGTTATGAATCTAAATTCAAAAGAATTAGAATTTTATCCTTGATGGAAAAAATTTATATGTTATACGGTGAGTGTCACTTTTTAAAAATGTTGTTTTTTGAAAAAAATTAGTTTTCGAGGGAGATGGAAAAAGAAGTGTAATCTGATTCCAAAAAATTTGAAAAAAATATATTTAGAATCTATAGACAAAATTTCAAAAAAATCTAGTTTACATCATCTTCAAATTCCTCACACTTTAGTCGCTATAGGTGTCTGAAAGTGAAGATTTAGTTACAAAAAAATATTTTAGTGTCCAATTTGGCCAAAAATTATAAACCACTATTCTGGGATCACCCTTTCAATTAGAACGGTTTTGGCCGAATAGGTTTCGACCAAAACCACATGGTCTATTACATGGCACACAGGTTTCAATTGAATAAGTTTCACCTAAATCCCAAAAAATTAAACTTTTCCTTTTCCTGCTTTGAAATTGGATTTTATAATGTAAGAGGTTTCTATAGAAAGGGTTTTGGTAGAAATTGTTTCTATAGAAATGGTTTCGACCGAAATCATTTCTATCGAAACTATCTATGTGGCATCCTAGTTGGCAGCCAACTCAACTTTTTTCATATTTTTTCAAAACTTTCAACTTTAGCTAAGTATTTCTTTAGTCAGAATGATGTTTTTAAAAAGAAAAAGAAAAATACCCTTTTATAGAGCTCGAACTATTGAATCCAAATATATATATTTTTTAATATTTTGATTACTTTTAATATATTTTATTTTTAAAATAATGCAAGTAGGTTGTTAAAGTTAAAAAAAGGCTAATTAGAAATTAAAAATAATAATAAAACATATTTAAAAAAAAAAAAATTATATGGGTCACAAGAGGAGAGAGTCTTCTTCAAAGGCATAATTTTTTTGAAAATGATTTAAAATGGACAATAGTTGAAGGATTCAGAAATCACAAAATTTGACAAGTTCAAATCTTAAAACAAGACATTTAGAAAAATATACATCAAATTTTAATTTTTTTCCATGGCAAGATATTTAGGTTACCTATTTTGGGGAAAATTAGGATAAATGAGGTTTTTTTCAATTTTTCTTTTGACATCCTGTATTTTATATTTTTTAAATTTTCAACATTCCAAAATCTATCCAAATTGGATAAAATAATAATGAATTTTTTTAAAAAAATATTGAAAAATTACAGGAATAAACTTCATCAAAAGTTCTACATTTCATTAGTTTACACCATTTTGAAATTCAAAACATAAAGACCACTTTTAAGTGGTCAAATTTTAGAAATTTTTTTGCTGTTGGTTGATTCCTTTGTAAAGTGTGACATAGGTTTGTGGTTTTACCCCACCCCCATCTCATCATAACCATCCCTTGTTATCCTTAACATTTATTTTCATCTCATTCCCCCTTCTTCTTAATCACCTTATCCTAACCATCCCATCATAATCCTCTATAATCATTATAATCATCAATCTTGTCCTAATCATCCCCTAATCCATCCCTAATCCTTCATTTAGGGCCCTAAGCCTAATTTTCCTAATTCATTTGAGGTCATAATAATTATCCTAATCATCCTCCATAATCCCTATCCACTTTGATCATTAATCTTGGTCCTAATATCCACTATCCACAATCATCCTTAATCCATCCCTCATTATCATCCTTAATCCCCATCCTTCATCATCATCTTAATCTAATCACATTATCAACTAAACCCCATTCAAACCAAATCCTCATCTAATCCATCCATCCTCACCCAAATTCAATCAGCCACTATCCATTTATCTTCTCAATCAAGCATCCAAATCCCATTCTTAATCAAAAAACATCCTTTGAACATAAAAAATTGGTTAAGGACTTAATTTCCTTCATACATCATATCCTTTCATCATCATCCAAATCCTTCATCTAGGGATCTTATCCTTAATCCAATATCATCCATTTCAAATCCAATTTCCTAATAAAAAATCAAGGCCTTAACTTGAATTTAGCTTTTATCCAAACTTGCTTAAGAACGTTAGCCTATCTTAAGTATAGTTACCAAATCCAATCAATTCCTACTTAATAACTTTGCCTATAGTAAGTAGAAATCAAATCCAATTAACTATTTCTTAGGAACATTATCCTATTCTAAGTATAGAGAATCAATGCTAATCTAATCAAATCATCTTAATGTCTTGACATTTGATCCCAAGTCCAATCCTATCCTCCATATTCATCTTCACATATTATTCCTCTAGTCACCCATATTGTAACAATCTATCCCCATACAAACCAATCCTAAACTTTCATCTTCCAATCAATACACAACCATGTCTAGAATCATCCAATCTATCCTAATCTACCTTCATCAATTTTAATCCAATCTAATATCATGAACCCATATCCTAATCCCTATGATGATAATATTGTGGATCACCTTGAATCCATTAGAAAAAAAATCTCTAAATATTTTCCAATCATGTATCCAATGTCCCCCTCAAACCCCATCCATACCCTCAACAACTATATCATCCTCATGGGATCCCATCACCAATCATCTTCTTATCCACTACTTTAATAATGATAAGGATGCAATGCTTAGCTATCTCCTTGGAATTGGTGGGAAACTTCCACTCTCCCCACCTTCATCCAATCCCAACCCATCCCCTCTTGCTTATCCTCCCCCTTCCTTTGACAAGGGAAACAAAGCCTTTATCCAAAATTATCTTCCAACCCCATCCACATCCCAAATCCCCATCTCTACATCCTTTTCAAGCTCCTCATCCTCATCATCCAATTACCAATCCATGGAAAGTTCCACCTCTTATTCCACTTGTTCATCTCCCACATCCTTACAATCCACATCACCCCAATCTTACCAATCAAATCCATATCATGTCCCTCATAATGGTTGGATCCAAGGACTATTTGTAAAGTTTCTTAACTCCCCATGCTAAAAAAAATGCATCCACCTTCATCACCTCCACATAAAGATAAATCGTAATCCTCTAAATCTCATGAATCGTCTACTACTCCATCCATACAAGTTGAATCATCTATCCAACCATCCTCCCCCATCACACCATCCACATCAAATGAACTATGTTAATCCCCTAATCCAAAGCATGCTAACATGGATTCCCCTCCATACAAAGATCAAGGAAAACCTTCTCTATATGATCCCCTTCCATCTCATTCTCCAATTTCCAATCAAGACCAACATATCCCTTCCTCCCATCCAATGATCCTATTACCAATCAAGAGAAAGATATTCCTTCATCCCCCTCTCATGATCCCCTCTCTCCCACTTCATCTAATGACACCCTTCCATGTCAAGATAAAAATACCCCTTCCACTCCATTACATGATCCCTCTCTAAATCAAGATCAAATCACAACTTCCACACCATCGAATGATCCTCTCCCCTTTCATGATCAAAACACCCCTACCACTTCATTTCATGATCACCCTCCATATCATAACCAAGAGCACCATATACCATCTACCCCATCCCATGATCCTACCCAAGTCAAGATCAAAGCATCCCTTCATCTCCATATCATGATCCTAATCCCCCACAAGATCCCATCACCCCTATCCAAGCTACCCATGAAACCCAAGATCCCATCACCCCTATCCAAGCTACCCATGAAACCCCTACTTATCAATTGGGTTCCTCCACTTTCATCTATAATAGTCTACTCCAAGAGCCTATCATTCCTTCCATGTCATATCCCCCCAAAATGGACTCGCATCTTACTTCCAAAATAATAATTATCCCATTGGTAAAAGGATTTTCCAAGCCATGCATTATCAAGGAAAAGGGTTAGGCCTCCATGATCAAGGCATCTGAGAACCCCTTAATATAAAAAGAAAATCCAAAATATCATGGCCATGGATACCAAGCTCTAGATGTTGGTGCTCCTTTCAGCCAAACTAAATCTAAAATCCATCCATTTAAATCCAAATACCCATGTCCCTCATCCTCCAAATCTGTCTTGGGCCCTTATGTACCAAAGCAAAGTCCTCCATCCCCTCCATCCATTTTGGGTTGCTACATTCAACCACCTAACATTCCTATTCCAAAATTCTATTATCCTCTCTATCCATCACCTCATATCCTAGGTCAAGATAAACTAAGGCTCACATCTTTGAAATCCTTCCAACATCCTACCAAAACCAACACATCTATAATACATCAACATCATTCATATACATCTACCAATCCCATAGCTCTTGGAAGCAATTTGGATGCCAAAAATCCATAGAAATCAAAGGATCGACATGTCCCTAAGTGAAATCACAATACTGTGTCACTTTTTCCTAAGCTGACATTCACATCAATATTTTTAACTCAATCTTCATCTAATGAGACCTACAATACCTAAACCGTTAAGAATTTGAAGATGATGCAAACTAGTGATTGTAGGAATTTGTGTGTAGATTCTAAAAATATACTTTGTTTTAATTTCCAAAATAAATTATGAATCTTCAACATCTCCCTTTATCAACTATTTTTAAATATAAAACAACATTTTGGAAAGTAATGCTCTGTGTTGTAGAGCATAAATTTTTCTATAAAGGATAAAATTCTAATTTTGAAATATAAATTCTCATCAACATATGTGAAAGGATATATTTCCATAATTTTTTATTACATATATTTTTAATTCACCTTTCAAAGTCAATGTAACTATAATTTGGACATTGGGGCCAGGACATGGTGGACCTGGAAGCAATTGCTGATGAGCTCCTGAAGATGATGGATTAGCTATGGGTGGGCCCTGGTTTCTCTGTGTGCTGGCTTTCTGATGTTTTTTTGTAGCTTTTTGTGGCTGCCAGTTTTAATTGGTTTTTATCTCTTTGGTAGCCTTTGCTTGTTGTCTCTAACCTCTCTTTTGGTCTCTATTTTGTAATCGTTATTTTGTGGTTTCGGTCCCTATAAAACCCGGCTTATCCCTTTTATCAAAACTATATAATTTAGACATGCATGTGTTTCTTACAACCTAACTTGTTGTGTATATATCGAAAACCCTTTTTTCTTTTTTCTTTTTGTGAAATAAGGGCATCAATACCCAGGGAAAGGGTATTTTTTGAAAAAAATTTACAATGGTTTAAGTTATTTTTCCACCTCTGCAAAATGAAGAGCTTGATGTTCGAAGAAAAACCTATGCTCAGTAAAAATTAAAAATTATACATGCTAAAATGAAAACATATCAAAATTATACTTGTTGGAAAGCTCTTTTCAAGGGCTATAATCTTGCAAAATATAATTTCTAAATGACATTACTGAATCCCTTAAAAGCTAAAGAAAAAGAATTTTTTTTCCAGCATTATGATAGGTGTGAAGGAGACTCCATTGTGGGTATGATTTAATACTAAAGGGGTTATATCCAATGGGGTTTGATCTAAGGGGGTCTTATCTATCCTTCTTTAATTAAAAACCTTTAGATGGAACCTCTCAAGGCTTAAATTATTAGTTTTTCTAAAAAAATATGATTTCAGGGAAAAATCATGTCCCAAAATCAAGAACCCCAAATGCCACAAAAGGCCCATGAAGAAAACATTAAAGTAAAAAACCATGTGGATTCCAAAAATTTATAGAATCAACACATTCCAAAGAAAAATCAAAAGTGGAATCCAAACGCTTCATCCAATCCTAAGTCCTCCATCCCACCAAATAATTCTTCCTTACTTCTATCCATTTTTGGTCCTTAGATCCCAAAATCTACACCCAATCCTCCATCTAAATTTCTAGATGTAAAGTCCACTTCTCTTCCACAACCACAAGACCCTTCAAGGTGTGTGCCAATGTTGATCTCCCCAACATTCCCATCCACTCATCCACATGCCTTCTACCAACCCATCCATTATCCAACATTCATCTTCCATCCTGTCATCCCTCTTATCCAATCCTTTGCATAAATCCATATCCCTCTACATCTTTCAATCCATCTTAACCCCCTTACTATCACTCTACCAATGTCTATGAGCATTGTAGTAATAGAAAAAGTAGCCTTTTTCTTGCTTGGTTTGATAATTGACATTAAAATTGAATTAATGGTGTCTTGGAGTAGTGTTACAATGTGTTGTACACATTCACATCATTGTAGGACTTTTATTTAACTAAATCATGCCTTAATTAATCCTTTGCAAAGGTGTTGTAAAGTGTTGTAACACACTTTCATAGTTTTCTAGGATATATTTGCTTAATTAAGTCTAATGAGGCCCCTTTCAATAAAATGTACATAATGTGTACCTTTTTTAAGTGTTGTAAAGTGTTTTAAGGTACTTTCAAACTTATCTAGGTGGTCTTAATTAATTGTAGCTAACTAAATTTATTAACCCCCTTTTTAGGCCTTGATTTTTGACACCTCCCAAAGATCTATCTTGACAATCATAATTTAAATAACAAAATATTTCATTGGGTAAAGCTTGGTCCTAGTAAGTTGAGCCAGGACCCATTCGCCCTTGATGGTGAATGGGTCCTCCCTTAACAAGACCCCCTTTCTCAGTTGATATGGAATAGGTTTTTAGCCTTCTTTTAGTCCCCTAAAGTTTGGTCTTGGAAACTTAGCCAGGACCTATTGGCCCAAGGTGGTCAATGGTTCCTCCCTTAATGAGACCCCCATTTTTGAACTTCATTATGGTGAGAATTTGATTATCTTTCTTTCCAAATCTAGTGTTAGCCTTAATTCTTTAAATTTTAGGGTTGATCTCTTAGTTTAGTATAAATAAGGGGTTAATTCACCTAGTTTGATCCTATAATTTCAAGCATTCAAGCATTCAAGTGATCAAGAATTATAGAGCATGTCGAGAGAATTCATAAGGAATTTAAAGGCATATTTTAAGTGTTTATTGCAGCAATTCAAAGTCATATCATCATTTCAAGGGTTTGATGCATACATTCATGTGTGTTGAGGTAAAAAGTTAGTGTTATATTGAGGATTTATTTACAAAGATTCATCTTACATCCAAGAACTACATTCTTCAAGGCCACTCCGTGATAGTATGTAGATTACAAGACAACATCCAAGGTGACATCAATTACATTGTTTCACATTTCATGCTTCATTCCTTTATTTCATCATTTTGTTTGATTACCTACAAGGGGTTTGACTGAGGAAAACCCCCATTCACTAACAAATCAACAAATTTTTCTACCTTTGAGAGTGTGATTGCAGATTTACAGGTTGAAGATCAAGTTGTGCAAGATTTGGAGCAAAATTGTCAAAGTTGAAAAGTTGCTAAAGTTGTCATTCAAAGTGCAAGATCATAGAAAGACCTTTACAAAATTGCATATAGACTTCTAGAACTTGATAACATGGGTTTTAACAGTGCAGACATCAAGGAACAAGATCCTAAAATTAGTTTTTTGAAACCCTAAAAGACCCATTTCCACTAAAGGTGAATGAGTCCTCCATAGCTCAAAAACAACTTTCTAGCTAGGTACACAAATTTTTATTCTCTAAAAAGATCCCCGATAGTTGATATAATAGTTAGGTTGCATTTTTGGTTGTTATTAGCATCTTATTTTGCATAATTTTAGGTGATAAGGGTCATAGAAAAATAAGTGGTCCATCACTTTATTGATTCATTTGGTGGAACCTATTTTCACCCTCATCATTTATTGGTGAACTCGACATATGCAACATTGCAATTTTCTGATTTTTGGACTGTCTCATTGCATATTAAGTTAGATATTTCATTCATTTACATTGAATTAAGATCTCATTTAGGGTTACTTCTTTTGCATTGAAATATTGCATATCACATAGGGTTTAGTTTTGCATTATTTTGCATATTTCTAAATCTAAAAATTACAAAAAAAAAATCACTCAATTTGAATCTCATTTAGATCTCATTCATTTTCATTTGAAAACCAAAACAAAATTGCATTTCAAATTAGATCTTTCATTTTACCTTTTCATTGCATTTTTACATTGAACTTTTGGAAAATGTGAAACTGAAGTTCACTGTATCAAACCTAGAACTGAAAGATATAAATGAGAACTTGCAAATCATCAAAACATAGTTTAAAAATACCTAACCAAGACTCATTCACCTTTATTGGCGAATAAGTCCCTAATCAAGTCTGATTTGTACCTTCTGGCATCTAAAAAGGCATCAAAATTCACTTTGAAATCCACTGAAACATCCCAAAAAGACCTAACCAAGACCCATTCACCCTTACTGGCGAATGAGTCCCTATTAGCTACATATATGCATTTTCAACACATTAAAATCTTAGTTTTTTAGCTTTTGTTTGGTGCTCTTACCTTTCTTTTTCAATTTCTTGTTTTGTTGTTTCATCAATTTCATTGCATTTAGCTTAAATTTCTTCATTTTAGTGCATTCAAAATTGCATCAAAATATTTCATTTTCAACTTATTGCATTTTGTAATCACTAAATTACCATGTTTAGATCTTAAATTCTAAAAATTTGGAGAACTATTTAGGCAATGTGTGGAAATCCTTGTTCTCTCTGGTTGATGTTTCAAATTATGTTTTTGGAAATGAACCTAATGAAATTGAACTCACTCATGCTCACACAACTCTTAATGCATATCCTCCTCATGATTTTGACATCACTGGAGAAGATGATTCCAACATGAATGAATTCATAAATGATTTCCTTAACAACCTTGAGTCCAATGCATCATTTTATACTTCAATGAAACAACCAACACAACTTGAAATGTTTGATCTTTTACATCCTAAAACTAAGTCACAAGTTGAACCTAAGTTCCCTACCATAGGTGAAACTAGCACCTATGAACAAGCCAAAATTCAACCATCCTATGTCAACAAAGTGACCAACACATCAATCAACCTTGAAGAGACATATGGCAAAGGATTCATGATCTTGCACAAACAAGGATGTGATACAACATGTGAACATAAAATTCATCAACTCCTAGAGCAAATACCAACTAAAGAAACCAAAGGGATAGGATATCAAGATCCCCCTCTGAACATAAGTGCTCCTAAAGAATACCTAAGGATTTGCAGCAATGGTATAGTAGTCTTAGATCCTCCTCATGCTATAAATGCCCTCCTTCCTAAAGAGAAACCCATACCTCCTAAGGATACTTGGATTTAACAAAGACAAGATCATGTCAGGACCTCCTACCCTAATCCCATCTAGAGAAGTTGGTGAATCTAGCAACCGTAAGAGGCCTTACAAACTACAAAAACTAAATTTCCCTTGTCTATCACCTGAAAGTGAAAGAAAACTACAAATACTTCTAAACAAAGAACTTATAACATTACCATGAAAGACAAGCCCATACTATATCCTAAAGATGTAAATGTTCCTCATTGTCGATACCACAGAACTCTTGGACATAGTACTGTTGAGCGTTGTTCATTCAAATTAGTATTGAGAAACTTTCACTTCAATGGCAATGATTTCCATCGAGTGATTGTATAACATACCCTTCTTCTCCTTGTCATGTAATAGTTGTAGAATCTTAAAAAAATCTCACTATTACATGTTATACACTTATTTCAAATCATTTTCTTTAATGCAAGGAGATTATTTTCCTCACATACCTTGGCTCATTCTTGTATTGCACAAAGTGGGGACAAGAATTTGATAGCCTTTTCCTAGTAATGCACTGTCATTGTCCTTTTGGCTAGTTGCCCGCCTTTCGTTTATACCGACCAAGATTGGGAGGTGGAAAACCTACATTAGGTTGACTCACCTGTGACTTACCAATCTCTTTCTTTTTCATTTTTCTTTATGTGATTGCATCTGTGTAATGTGATCCCCCAAGATGTTTCGTTTGATGTTCCTCTCTCTTTTGTGCATTCTTCTATATGTACCTTCATTTTTCTCTATTTTGTAAGCCTTCTTTTTTATTTTTTCTTGTATTTTCATTTTGAGGATGATGCAAGGCATCAAGACATTCATGTCTCTTCCATGTTGACCCAAAATATTTTTCTTTATCTTTTTCATTTGTCTTGTGTTTTCCTTCCGTGGATGATGCAAGGCGTTGAGACATTCATGTTTCTTCCATGTTGACCTGAAAGGTTTTTCTTTTTTTTCACTCTCTTTGTGTCATTCTTCTAGTTCTATGTGTATTTGGGGAATGGTGATAGTTCCATTCTCTATGACAACAATGTAGCATAGACATATTGACCTCAAATCTATAGATCCCTTATGTATTTGTGGGTGCAACCATTCCTTCCTATTTCATGACACATCTTGCTTCAGAAACATATGACTTGGCATAGGGTTTTCCAAGGAAATATCCCATGTCTTAGGACAAAAAAAATTGGCTACTTTAAAGCAATTACTCATAGTGATGGTGTAGCAACTCCGTTAAAGTGGGGGCATACTTCGATGACATCTTTTGGAAAATTTCATGGCATGATTTTCCTTTCTTCTTTTGATGTGTCCTCTTCTTGGTGGTGTCATTGGGTTTGATGTCGTTCAAGACTTTAAGATCTACTGTCATGGCATGATGTGAACAAGGTATCCCATGGGTGATGATCCGACACTTTTGACTCGTCCTCTCTTGGAGACATTAGGCACAATGCTCCCTAAGAGGAAGACCATTACAAGAACAAAGAAAAATCCCCTATAAAATTTTTTTTACATGACATTCAAAAGCATTTACAAAATCATTTTCATTGTGGTGCCTTATCGAAGTTGTTAGGAGGATAACTTTGGTATGGTATGAGAGGCTAATATGATTCTCTCATTTTCCACTTCATTGGGATAGCTCACTTAGTAGAAAAACTGGTTCCACTACCCTAGAGTGAGCAACATATGTTATGGACAAATAGCCACCACCTCACATCACATTGAATCGGTTGTTCTTGATCCTTTGTTTTTGTTTATTTTTCTTGGCCTTTGACAAGGTATGATTATGTATCTTTTTTATTGCTACATACTTAAGTGTCTTGGATGTCTACTTTAGTGTAAGTTTGACATGGGTTCATCCTCTCACTAAAGTGGGGGAAAAATGTAGTAACAAAAAGAGTAGCCTTTTCCTTGATTGGTTTGATAATTGACATTAAAGCTGAATTAATGGTGTCTTGGAGTAGTGTCGTAATGTGTTGTACACATTCACACTATTCTAGAACCTTTATTTAACTAAAAAATTCCTTAATTGATCCATTGCAAAGGTGTTGTAAAGTGTTGTAACACACTTTCATACTTTCCTAGGAAATATTTGCTTAATTAAGCCTAATGGGCCCCTTTTCAATAAAAATATACATAATGTGTACCTTTTTAAAATATTTTAAAGTGTTTTAAAGCACTTTCACACTTATTTAGGTGGTCTTAATTAATTGTGGTTAATTGGAGTTATTAACCCCCTTTCTAGGCCTTAATTTTGACACTTCTCAAAGATCTATCCTGACAATAATAATTTAAATACAAAGTATTTTATTGGGAAAAGTTTGGTTTTAGTAAGTTGAGCCATAACCCATTTTCCCTTGATGGTGAATGGGTCCTCCCTTAACAGGACCCCGCTTTCTCAGTTGATCTAAAATGGGATTTTAGCCTTCTTTCAGTCCCTTGAAGCTTGGTCCTGGAAACCTAGTCAGGACCCATTCACCCAAGGTGGTGAATGGGTCCTCCCTTAATGAGATGCCCCTTTTTGAATTTCATTCTAGCGAGAATTTAATTATCTTTCTTTCTAGATTTGGTGTCGGCCTTAATTCATTAAATTTCATGATTAATCTCCTAATTTAGTTTAAATAAGGGGTTAATTCACCTAGTTTCATCCTCAACTTTCAAGCATTCAAGTGATCAAGCATTATAAAGCATTTCAAGAGCATTCATAAGGCATTTCAAGGCAGATTTCAAGTGTTTATTGCAACAATTCAAAGTCATATCATCATTTCAAGGGTTTGATGCATGCATTCATGTGTGTTGAGCTAAGAAGTTAATGTTGCATTGAGTATTTATTTACAAAGCATCATCTTACATCCAAGATCTACATTCTTCATGGACACTCCATGATTAGTGTGATAGTGTTTCTTCAAAGGCATGGGACTTGTCCATATCACTCATTTAAATGTTTGGTGTTACTTTTCATTCTTTTGATTATAGCAACAGTATCTTTTCCTATTCTCCACTAGTTGTCTAAATTATATATTTTTTTTAGCTTTGAATAGCTTATCTTACCTTTGTATCTCGGTTTTCTATTTTTGGGAAATCTTTGTTCCATTCTTCTTATTTATCTTCTTGTAGCTGCATAAAGGTTTGTTTCCCTCGATTAATTTATGGAAAATATAGATTTATTGTGAAAAACAAACACCTCTATTTAACACATGAAAATATTAAACAATAAAAGAATAAGGAAAGTAAGACCACCCTCGATATTGATGTCCTTATAAAAATATAAAATATATGCACAAAAATTATATGTTTGAGGGAATAATATGTGTAAATTATAAAATCTTAATCTATAATATATAAAAAAAACAGATGAACCACGATCAGAAGATAGTGGAGGAAAGCAACGAAATTTGTGATATAGGAATTTGAAACAAACAATTATCAAAACTAAAGGTTGCCTCTTTCTTGCCACTGCCGAATGGCTGATCTCAAAGAATAGTTAGCGACCAGATCCTTTCGCTCAAGTTTTTAATTTGTCATGGGTGATGTGCGGTGTCCACGATCAAGCCACTCTTGAATCGCCTCCTTTTCGTATGTAAAGCCATCTGTTGCAACATAAGGATCTCGCATAAGGGTCTGCAAATTTCAGAACAAATGCAAGCAGTGTCAGAAATATCTTAATTATGGGCATTTGAAGCATGAAGAAGTCAAAACAAAAGCGTAGAAAGTGATTCTCGCCATTAATATTGGACAGAGGAAGAAGCCTGGAGGATGTGTTTCTTCAGAATTGCCAGGTCTGCCGATGTCACGGGCAACGGCGGTGAAATTTCGAAGCTTATCCAGCATTTGCATCACAGTTGGCTGAATGTCTGGTCTATTCTTTCTGACTGGATCCGTGCAATGTAAAGCAAGGTAAGCCAGTTGAGTAGCTTGGACGAACGGCCATTCACCGGCTGAAGGATCCAAAACCTCCTCCAATTTTGAATTTTCTAGCGCACTTTCAACTTTCTTTACAAGTCCTAATGCCGGTTTCCCCGTTAGAAGCTGAAGAAAAATCACTCCCAGGCTGTAAACGTCGGATTTGGTAGAGTATTCGCCATTTCTCAGGTATTCTGGATCCATGCACAAAAATGTTCCTTTTAGCTCTAATTCTTTGTGTACTTCTCGTGGCAGACGACAAGCGAGGCCGAAGTCGCTGATTTTGCTTACATTATTCTTGTCGAGGAGTATATTTTCGGGCTTAAGATTGCGGTGGACTATTGGATCTGGCTTTAAACTGTGTAAGTATTGTAAGCCGGAGCAAACCTCGGCGGCAATGCGAATTCTGGTGTGCCAAGGGAGCGGCGGAGTGGAGTTTTTGCAGCTCAGACGATCTGTTAGGCTTCCGTTGGTCATATATTCATAAAGTATACAACTCTGCTCAAAACACGCTCCTACCACCGTCACCAAATTGGGATGCCGAATTTCTCTCAAAGTATCGATCTGCCAAGAGAAGGCAATAAAGAACATGTGAATGAAAAAAGGAGGGAAAAAAGGTAAAGTGCTTTATAGTTTATACCCCGCGTCGGAATTCATGCGTGCTCTGCAAACTGTCCTCGCCGACCATTTTCACTGCAACCGTTGCTTTCCCTATTTGGACTTTGTATACGGTTCCGTAGCCACCGCCTCCAAGTTTGGAGTGGTTGGAGAAATTCTTGGTTGCGGCTTTGATATCTTCCAACGAATATTCACTGAATTCCAAGTTAGTAGAGGAGGAGGAGGGTGTTTCCAGTCGAGACCTAGAATGCAACAATTCTTGAAGCCGTTTGATTTCTTCCTCCTTCTGTTTCAAAATACGGTAGTTTTGCATCCCCACCGCGGCGAGCTTCTCCTCTGCTGCTTGAAGCTCCTGGATAGCTTGGTGACGTTCATGTGAGAATTTCTTCACTTGTGTGGTCAGTGATCTCCCGTTGTCGACCATTTCTTGAAATTCCTCTTCCACTTCCTTTAGCCGCATCGCTAACTCTTGGCAATACTTTTTTTTCATTTTTGAGACCAAGATCGCGTCTTCCAAGGCAGCTTCGATAGCTGTAAACTGATAAATACACGAAAATTCTATGACTTGTACCCCGGCCGCAACAATCGCGTCTTAAATAATAGAAAAGAAAAAATATTGCCGTACCTTGCGAGCCGATTTCATGGCAGCCGCCTCTGCATTCTTACGTCTTACGGTCTCTCTTTGCATTTCTTTCTGCGTTTTCCGCCACTTCCAACGCCTCCGTGAGCAGAAATTTCAGGATTTCGGTATCTGTCCTCTCCCCCTGCATTTCATTTTGAATATTTCTAATTCGTAAGAATTATGACTGTTTTACAAGAAGGAAGTCAATAAATAATGTTTAAAGTGAGAGAATACTTGAGATTCTTGTATATCAGAAGAATGTTCTCTGATCGCGTCCGCTGTTTCCAATGACGCTTGAAAACGAGATTGATTCACTTCGTCGGGCCAATCAGGCATACAATCTCCCACAAAATTCAACGTAAACCCTCCCGCAATTGAAAAACTCCCAAAATGAGGAGTTTTAATTGAGACGGCCAAATCTGGTTGGAAATTCGGCTGGAATGAAAATGATCGACCAAAATCCTCTGATGATGTTCCTGGTAGTTTCGAAATTCACATTAGCAAACAACGATTGTACTTATAAATTTCAGCTGTAATAAAAGCACATTGTAAAAACGGATAAATTACTGACCATTATCCATGACAGATCCTTCCCTTACAACTAGAAGTTTTCCTTTGCACACGATCGATATGTCGCAGGAATTGATCGCGTGCATTAGTACGTAACCCGCTTTGCCTGGTCGTTGCATCGTTCTCCTGTACATAGTATAATTTAAAAACCCTCACTTTGTTGAAAACACCTGATGATGATAGAAACTAGAATATTATTCCGCCTACTTGGATTTAGCACCGCTGGCTGACGATGTGCCCATGATAAGCTTCCTGATACCCAGCTCTGAAACCATTTCGACAATTCCTCTGCAAACCTCAGCCCTCTTAAATATCGAAGCCTTTGCTTTCACCTATTGTATATCAAAGTATTTCAGACATTTCGTTTCAGAAAGCCTTTATTTTCGAACACGATAAATACCAGGTCGGATGTCTTTTCATTTATCAAAGAGCTGAGATTCATACCTTGGCTTGGGAGCAAATCTGCAGGTAAAATTCCATGCGATCATTTAAATTTCGCTTTTCATCCTCCTCGTACGCCTCCAGCACACTCTTACATACTCGGCCAACAGTAATTTTCCCAACTGCAATCAAAACTCCAATTTTTAAGTGAATGAAAAAGACACAAACTTCAATCCAAATTTACTGAAACACTTACACGGCGATGGAATGGTGGCAATCGGAAGCTGAACATGAAGTAAAACTAGAGAGTGAGCTGGTTTGTTATGGAGAGTCCATTGGAGAATAGAGACGCTTTCTGACAGGTCTTTTCCTACGGCCACATAAACTTCCTGGCATCGGCTTGCCATTACAGAATCCTCAAGCTTAATGGCTATATTTGGGTAAGTAAATCCCTTTACTACTCCTCCCAAATAGTATGGACATTTTAAAAGCAGTCTGTGGAATCTGGCCGACCATATCCCATACTTTTTTGCGTACTTGGAAGACACCGGCAACGACTACACGCATGACCAGCTATAGGATTTTGTTGTAAGGCGACGACTACACCCATGACAAATCTAAAAAATCATAATATATGTTCTCACGATCAGAAAAAAAATCTACTAAATACATGTTATCCAGAGAATATTCAATTTCATGAATGGTATATTCCTAGGGTACGCTCAGCCAGGTTTGGCACTGCCTAGGTTTGTTTCCGACTTGAATCTAACCACTGGTTTGCCGACACGAATGTGTCCAAGCTATTCGATTCGTTCTCAAAATTGTTGCGAATTGTATATTTGATTCCTATATTCGGATTTGTGTGTAACTATTTTATGATTTAAAATAATCATGTGTCTATTATAATGTATGTTGTCTTATTTGTGGACATATATTGAGATTAAACGTATGAATACACCTTTGGTAAATTAGATCGATTTTTTACAATTTTGGTTTACACCAAACATTAAAAACAAAGTATTGTTTGATATTATTTAAAACAGTTATTGAGTTCTTCTAGAAATTATGTGACAAGATTTTTCTATATTTTGTTTAAGATAAGATTGTATATATCTTATATCAATGAAGTTAATATTGATTGAATTTGATGGGTGACATATCTCACCATAGATTTGCATATATTTTTAGATTTGTATGTCTTTTTAATATCATGATATATACAATTTTATTCAATTTTATCCAAGACATTAATATGACTGAAATTCAACCATAAAAAATAATGTATTCTAAATCTAGTGGAAATATTTTGCCACTTATCATGTCTATAATTAATTTGCTAACAATACTAATAAAATGAAATTTGTTGAATTACTTTGAAAATATTCTTCTAAACAATGTATAAAAGTTAAAATAAAAAAACCTAATTCACCAAAACTTAGAATTATGTTGCAAATGTTAATGAAAGAGAGGCAATGTCAAATGAGAATTAAAACTCTAAATATGATGTAACTCATCATTGTATTTGAACATGAATGCATTTAACTTTAAATTGATAAAAGATGTTAAAATTTACATATATAGTGTTTTTTGAGGAAACTATATGAAACAAATAAATATAAACTCAATCAAAAAATATAATTATTCACTATTTTTTATTAATATTATTTTTTGTTGCTAATTTTTAAAATATTTTAAACTAATAGATATAAATTTTATTTATATTATTATTATTTATTTTAATCATAATTTCTCATATTTTCTCTATTTCACCTTTTCAATAAATTAAAATTATCTCAAATACGATTAAATTATTTATATTCATTGGTCCACAATCTTTTGAATAAAACATAATGATATTTATCAAATATGGCAATAAATAGAATTGGAAAGTAACATGAAAATACATTTGCACTATTAACATTTTGATAGTCAAAGTTAAATAGTTAAAAGATTTCATAGCTTACATCACACTAATATTACTATTCACAATTATTATCCAATAGAATGATAGATAAATTAGTTTAAAATATATTTTTTTAAATGAAAAAAATATATATTACAAAATTTGATCAAACTATTTTAATTCTATCATCTCATTGGTTCATTTGTTGACAACTAATGAATTGGATGAATGCATTAGTATTCCTACCTCGATAGGAACTAATAATATTCATGTGATCTTAATTAAATAAGGAGTTTTGAGTTTTTGATTTAATTATATACAATATATTCATAGATCTTCTATTTTTCACTATCTTTAGATTAAAATATTAGTGTTAAGATGTATATGATTTGATTCTTTGTCGAATATATATTGTTTGTTTTGCATCTATATTGTGTAGTTATGTTTGGTATGTTATTTGATTGTTCAAGTGCATGTTTCATTAATTGTTATAACCTTAACTTATAGTGTGCATGAGAATACATATATTTGACTTGTGGCTATCATAACCCTTATTTAAGTAATATGTTTATTTATATAGTTTATATAGGCAGTTAGGTCAACCAAGGTGGCATCCACAACATATGTACATGGTAAAGAATTGGTTAGTTTATTATCATTGCATAGTGTATTATACTCCTATTGAAGACTGTAAGAGGTAGCTTCCTCAATGTGGATTATTATTGTTAGTTATTTGTGGTATATTTACTATTATATACTTCTCCTTTGCAAGTTGTTTCATCAAAATTTATCAATATCTAGAAGGAAAGAAATCAGGTATTTTTTCAAATCTAGAGGTTAAATTGTGAGCCACATATTCCTTTAAATTTGACAAGTTTATTTCCATAATTTTGGTGGTTAATCAATGACATATTAAATCTCCTACAATTCAAATTTGACATAATTTGTAGTTTTGAATGATATTTTGTGAAATTATGGTTTTTATTAGAACCCAACCATGCGTATGTAGAAACTTTCTAGACTTAACCAAGTAGACCAATCAATTATAATGAACTTATATAATCCTACCCTTTATAACCAATTTGACAAATATAAGTAGACTTTCCTTTTGTCAAAAAATTTCCTAAACTTGTTTTATAAGGCCCCATGTGTGTTCACTATACTTCAACGCTTCTAAAATGACAAAAAATTTTCTAAGTAGTGGAGTAGGCAGGTCATTTCCTTAGGTTATGTGAGTTGTCAAACTTTTAAAAAAATTGAGATTCTCATCTTGGTATTTCATCCTTGTTGTTTCCACCTTCCCTTTGTCTATTGGGTGGTTAAACATCATTCTTGTAGCATAGCTTTCCACCTGATTCCAAAAATATAGTTTGAAACCTTGTCAATTTTATCTAGGTATAGCCTATCAAACTTTTTGGAACTGCCACACATATCATCCAAACCCTAAAAGCTTGGTCCTTATAATTGAAAAAATTCCTAAATATTTTGGTTCTCAAATTTTAGGCATCTCTTAACCTGAGTATGATTTTCTTTCTTTTCTAAAGGATTAGAGTTCCAATCACTTTCCTTAATTCCTTCTTAGTGCAATATTTTTAGAGATTTCATTTGAAGGATGTTTTTATAATGAACTATAAAAATCCAATAATTATGCCATGTGATGTCATGCTAATGTCATCCTATATTAAGGTTGTGTGCCTAAGATTATATGTTGACATCATCTTTGTATGATACTAATGCCATGTTCATGTCATCATTTTGTCAAAGTTATGTGTGTGACCCCTACCTACTGATGTCATGTTTTCACCTTAAAATTTTAGAGTCCTTGAATGTCAAAATTTTAGGATTTTTCTTCCTAGGTCCCCATTTCCATGAAATCCTTGAATTCTAAAGCCTATATTTTCTCATTAAAAAAATCATTTTTCATTTATGTCATACTTTCAAAAAAAATCATCTCTCAATTCATCTCATTCCTTCCTATAACCCAATTGGTATCCTTACTAGAGTACCCCTTGCATCCTCAACAAATCATTCCAATCTTCATTTCTGAAATTTTCCTGTCTTTCTAAGTTGATGTCCATAATTTCCTATACCCAAGTACTTGTTCCTATATTTCCCCAATTTCCTAATCTTTCTTTCTTTTCATGCCACTTTTTAGATTTTTTTGTCTCTCCATCATCCTAGTACTTGTTAAAAGATATTCTCAAATCTTGAACGTTGTTGATTCCTTCATCTATTTTTTCATAGTTAGGATTTTACCTATTTTCCTACCTTTATACTCTTATTAAACTTTCCTCAAAATCCCTCTCCCTAATAATTTCCTTTGTATTCCAATTTGGATTAGTCTATTGGTATTTTCTCCATAAACATGTTAGGTTTGAGGTATTCTTGAACCCCAATCCTTGACACTCAATAGCTCTTTTGATTCATCAGGCCTATTCATTTGGATTTCCCTCACTCAGTATGGCATCTTTGTAACCCATGATCCTAGGTACTCAAAATTGTTGTATGAGGCATGGATTTTTTCAAATCCTTAGAATTGAAAACTCCCACCAATTTTCCATTGAGTTCTTGCCACCTCACTAAAATTTCCTGAACAACCTTATACATGTTGAAATGGACTTGAGGTGACATAAATATACTGAAAGAAAACAAAAATATATTTCCAATACCCAAGGAGGATCAAGTATGATTTTGGCATGTGATTTAAGTAGCTTCAATAAAATTTTGTTGAAAATAATTAGTGTTTTCATTTATTTCTTGGAAAATCCTTCCAGAGCCATAAGAAGAATGTTCAAACCCACTTGTTTTCACCCAAGTATCAGGAATTAAAAATTCAATGGTTTCATGTCCATGGTCAATTTATTGTATTAGATTAAATATTGTATGGAATAGGATCTCACACCATATCAAATGGTATTTTCCATGTATTTTTCAATTCTCCAATCATGTCATGCATAGATTGGGATGCGATTAGTTAGAGAATAAATGGAAAATATTAATGGTAGAATCTAGATGTTGGCTAGTGTGTACTTTAACCTAGAGATTTATTTTTTGATACACTAATGTGTGATACATGATGTAAAAAATATGGATTTCTCTTGCATGCTTTATCAGCCACATTTTTCACACCTTAATTCTAGATCTATATAAGGTCATTTGATATTCATTGTAAAAGGTTGGGTTTTCTAAATTTCTATAGGTGTAGTGTAGGAAAAAGTATCCCTTTTCAACACTTAATTTGGGAATGAATAATTAATAATAAAATGAGCTTAATGATGCCTTAATTTAGTGCTAAAATATGTTTTACATATTCATATTAATTTTAGGGTCCTTTTAATTAAAATGGACTTAATTGTACCTTATTTTTGGTGTTATAAGGTGTACCTTTACACTCTTACACTAATCTAGGGCTTTATTAATTAATTGGGGTTAATTTGCCTTAATCAGACCCTTTAATTCAAATCCAAGCCTAATTAATTATAATTTTAGAGGGATAAAGCCTGACATTTATAAATTCCTTAAAATAATGTTTAACATTAAGTAATGTATGTCCTAGGCAAGTGGCCTAGGACCCATTCGCCATAGAGAGAATGGGTCCTCACTTGCACTTAGGACCTAAATTCAAATTATGTTTTTTTCATTTTTTCAATTATTTCAAATGTGTATTCAGATGTCAACTTGTGCTATTTGAATTTTTGGAATTAAGGTTAAGATATGTATAAATAAGATGTTATTTCACTATGTTTCATCCTAGAATTTAAAGAGAGCATCCTAGATTTTTCATGCAAATATTCCTAGAACAAGTTTATTAGATCAAGGGAATTCAAGAGCATTTTGAAGGCATTCAAAGGTAGATTTATTTTAATATTATTGCAATAATCAAGATTCCATTGTCATGTCAAAGATTTATTGCATCATGCATGTTGTTTGAGCTAATATGGCAATGTAGAGTTCAAGATCTATTCAAGCCTTCAAAATCATTGTTTCAAGAAAAGTTTCATGATCAAGATCCACATCTATTAGAGCCACTTCATGCTAGTTGCAGATTTGTATTCCAAGGTTTAAATATGGTTTGGTGAATAGTAACATAGTGTTGTTCATTCATCATTCCTTCTTTCATGTTTCATTTCATTTCAAGTTTTAATTACCAAAATGGGGTTTGACTAAGGCAAACCCTCATTCACTTAACAAACAAATTTTTTCTCTCTTTGATGTATGATTGCAAATTTTATGTGGAAGATCCTTTCAAGAGAAAAAAAAAAAAAAGTTGTAAAGTTGTCAAAGTTGTAAGAAAAGTTCTCATTTCATGAAAAATCTTCTACAAAATTTATTTTTAGCTATCCGACAGTGGAAATTGGGAATTTGGGAATGCAAGTACAATAAAAGAGAACCTAGAAACAAATTTCAAAGAACCCTAGCTAGGATCCATTCACCATAGGGCGAAATAGTCCTCACTAAGCTTCAAAAGGTGACTTTTGGTGAAAGGTACACATTATCTTCCCTTTTCTAGATCTACATTTCAATTGTTATTTTTGTTAGTTTTGAATATTGTCATTCATTTGTATTTTATAACTTGCATTTTGGATTTTGTTTGATGGTTTTGATGTTTCTCTCCAAATTTCTATTTGAACCTATAGTGAAGAAAAATGTATCCCTTTACATTTTCACACTTGTTTGGGCCCTCCCTACTAAAATTGGGCTTCTTTATGCATTATTTGGTCCTATTTTGCATCCACAAGCCTTATTTAATGCATATTTCTAAGGATAATCCTAACACATATCTAATGAAAAATCGTAATTTAGTTATTTTGCATTATATGGGCTATATTTACTGATTTGGTACTCATACGCCACCTTGGGCATATGGGTTCCACCTAAGTTTCAGGGCCTAGTCCTAAATTTGGCATAGAACTTAACATATCTTGAAATTTGTGTCCCACGCTTAGCCTACTGGGAATCATATGCCCTAATTGGTGTATGAGTCTCACTTAGCTTTGACCTATTTTGAATTCAAATTCTTTGAAGGATTTTATTCTCTAGATCTGATGTTGGCTTGTAGTGTTGTAATTTGTAGAAATCTAGCATAAACAAGTATAAATATAAGGTTATTTCACATATTTTCTCTGAACAAATCAGGTATTCAAGAATAATAGAAAGCTTATATTCACAAGAGTTTTGAAGAACATTCAAGAGAATTCAAGATCATTAAAGAGGTTATTATTAAGTATTTTGGAGCTATATTCAAGAATCAAGCATCATGTCAAAGTCATCATGCATCATGTTTGTTTTTGAGCTAACATTTGTGACATAGGTTCTTATGATTCAAGTAAGCTTTCAAGTCAAGATCCATAATATTTCATTAAGAGTTAATATCTAGATCCATTGGATCCATTTCATACAAGATTGAAGCCTTTATTATAAGGGTTTGGTGAGTTGCAACATAGCTTATTTTTTCATTCATAATTCCTCCATTCTATTTCATTTTATTCAAGGTTTGATTACTAAAATAGAGTTTGACCAAGGAAAACCCGTATCCACTAAAAAAAAAAAAAATTGCTCTCTTTGATGTGTGATTTGCAGATCTAGTTTGAAGTTCCATTGAAGATCAATATTGGAGAAAGTTATCAAAGTTGTAAATTTTTCAAAGTTGTCATTCATCTTACAACATCATGGAAAGTCACCTAAGAGTTAGAATTCAGAGTTTCAGACTCAGAGATTAGAAGGGAGAGAAGCTACAAGAGAAAAGAAGAGGATATTAGAGTTTCAGATCAACCTTGATACTAGGACTAAATTGCCACTTGTGGTGTATGAGTCCCATTATACCAGTTTTTAACATTTTTTTGTAGATCTTGCTTTACCAATTGTAGATTCTAATTTTTCCCTAAAACCCTAAACTAGGACTAAATTGCCCCTACTGGCATATGAGTCCCAATGTGCTTGAAAAGTCATAATTTTGGGATTACATACCTCATTTCAAGCATCTTCATCATTCCAGATGCACCTCTATTTATCTCCAATTAGCTATTCTGATTTGAGTTCATTTTCTAGGTCATATAGTTAGGTTTTGCATGTTATTTCCATTTCTTGTCTTTCTAAGCCTATTGCTTAGTGTTGAACCCCATTTTATCTTTAATCGCACCTTAAGAGACCTTATAGAAGATCCATTTTCTCAATTGCACCATTATATTGAGATCTCTAAGGTTTCCTAGAATGAAATAGAGCAAAATAGGATTCCCTAAGTTGCCCATCTCCTAAAAGATGGGCACACCTCATTTTCTTTCATTTCATTTTGGTGAACCTAGCCTTTGGACACCTTATTTCTGATTTGGAGTGCATCATACTCCTAGATCTATCCTTTATTATCTTTACATTAGGTCTTTGATTAGTTAATTTACATTTAAGGCTTCTAAATCTTGCATTAGTGAAAGTGCATATAGGTTACATTTTTGCATATACATTTTTGCATATTGCATCATTAAATTTCATTTAAAATTTGTAATAGAAATTAGTCTAGAAATCATACAACCATACAAACCATAAATCCTAACATTCACTTAGAATTTTCTAAAATTAGTGTCAAAACCCTCATCTAGGACTCATTCACCCCTTCGGGTGATTTAGTCCTAGTGCAAGTTGTTTTACCCAATTTCTAGGAGTTTTTTGTTGACTATTTCTTAGAATTTGAACCTTGCAAAAACCCTAACTAGGACTCATACATCCCTTTGGGCGACTTAGTCCCATGCTAGATTTGAATCAATATTTTACAACATTAAAACTTTGTTTATGTTCTTCTATTTGATGTTGTTAGATTTATGTTTCAATTTATTGAGTCTCGTTTTCATTCATTTAATTTTATATAGCTTAATTTGGTTCATTTCATGCATTACTTAATTTCATAATTTCATTTACGCATTTTATTCTAGGTTATTACATTGCATTTCATCATGGAAATGTGCTTTGGTAAGCTTTGGATGTCCTTGAAATCATTAGTGGATGTGTCAAGTTGTGCCTTTAGAAATTATCCTAATGAAATTATACTCACTCATGCTCAATCAACTCCTAATGCATGTCCTCCTTGTGATGTTGACATCATTAGAGAAGATGATGACAACATGAGCAACTTCATAAATTATTTCCATAACAACCTTGAAATTAATGCATCATTTTATCCTTCTATGAAACAACTACCACAACTTGAGATGTTTGGTCTTTTACATCCTGAAATTGAAACAAAAAATAAGCCTAAGTTCCCTACAATAGGTGATCCTGGCAGCTTCAATCAAGTAAACATTCAATCATCCTATGTGAAAAAAGGTAACTAACGTATCAATCAACCTAGAAGAGACATATGGAAAATGATTCATGATTTAAAGCAAACAAGGATGTGATACAATAAGTGAACATAAAATTCATCAAGTCCTAGAGCAAATGCCAACTAAAAATACCAAAGGGTTAGGATATGAAGATCCTTCTCCCAATATAAATGCCCTCTTTCTTAAAGAGCAAACAATACTTCGTAACAATGATAAGGATGATAGGATCATTTTAGGTCCTCCTCCTCAACATCTAACTTAGGAAGTTGGTGAATCTAGCAAGCAAGAAAGGCCTTACAAACTAAATAAACTAAATGCTAAGAACACAATGCCACATTACCACCCATGAAAGAGAATTGAAAATTAAATGCTAAGAACACAAACACATCACATTTTCGATATCACAGAGTTCTTGGATATAGTATTGATGAGTGTCGTGCTTTAAAACAAATATTTAAAAAGTTTGATATCATAGAAATAACCCCTTAAATCATGTCATTTTTCTCCTTGCCATGTAATAGTTGTAGGATCATAATATGATCACTATTACATGTTTTACATTCATTATAAATCATTTCAAAATGCAAGGAGCTCCCTCTGATCACCTAGCTCAGCTCATTCTTGTCTTGCACATAGTGGAGGAAAGAATTAGATAGCCTTGTCCTAGTTCATCACTTTCTATTGTCACTTTGGCTAGTTGTTCGCCTTTCATACACAATGAACATGATTGGGATACAGACAACCTATAGGTTGACTCGCATGTGCCTTACTAGTCTTTTGGATTATTTTCCTTTTATGTTGTGTGTGATTGCATGTGCATAACGTGATCCCCCATTATATTTTTTTTATGTATATATCTCTTCATGACATTCCTCTATTTGTATCTACATTCTTCTTTATGTCATAAAAAAAATTATTTTTCTTTGTCTTGTGCTTTCCTTTTGGGGATGATGCAAGGTGTTGAGATAGTTAGGTCTCTTCCATGTTGACCCAAAATATTTTCTTTGTTTTCACTCTCTTTGTGTCATTCTTCCTATTCCATGAGTATTTGGGCAATGATGACAGTTCTAAGCTCTATAAAAATATTGTAGCAAAGACATATTGACCTTCAATCCGTGGATCCCTTATGTGATTTTTTTGGGATTTCATTTTGGGGAAAACCCCTTTTTCATGATGTAGCTTCATTTGGAAACATATGAATTGGAATAGGGCTTTCCATATAAGCTCTCATGTACTCTTTATTGTTAGAATTTATTATTTGCTAGTTTAAAGTAATTTCTCACAACATGGTGTTTAGCGATTTCTTTAAAGTGGGGGCATACATTGGCATTATTCTTTTTACATTTCTCATGTTTTATTGTGTAGTTATCTTACTTCATGCAATGGGTCTTTCTCTTTTTGGTGACATTGGGCATGATTTTCTTTAAGAGCATGATCTCTCTTAGCATATTATATTCCTCTCAGTGGCTTGATATGACACACTACATGATCCCCTAAGTTTTGAATCTTCTATCCTTTGATTGGTCCTCTCTTGGACACATTAGGCCTGATGCTCCCTAAGTTAAGACCTTACATGAACTAAGAAAAACTCCTTTGAATGTAACTTGCACTATTTTTCATTTACAATAATTGTTATATGGCCACCTTGCATAACACACTTTACTTTCCTGTGGAGCCATCTTTTTTGTTCATGGGTGTCAAGCATACAAATATTTCCTTGCCTCATGAATTCCTATTGTTCGTGTTGTGGGACACCTTATCAAATTTATTAGGAGGTATAGCTTTCGTATGGTTACCATATGGGAGATAAACTTAGGAATGAATTTACCATAGCCACTTGCTTGTCTGTGTGAGCGTATACTAGCCACGTGCGTATGTGTCTCACTGGGGGCTCACCTAGTGGATGGCCTAAGGTGCCACTAGCCCTTATGAGCATGTGTTATTTCATATAGTGGACATCGTGTTCTACTTATAATTTTTTTTGGACAAATATCTTAGATATAATCCACATTGAGTTGGACAAATGGTCAAGGATTGATCTACACTCTTTTGTTTTTGTTTTTCTTTCTTCTTTTGTCTTTGGTAGTGTATGCTTGTGCCTTTTTGTTTCTCCTTATATTATTCATATGTGTGTTCTTTTGTTCTTATGTTGGTTTTCCATAGGATCTTGACCCTAGGGGGTTGATCATCCCCCTTGGTCATTTTCATCCTATCTCGCTAGCATTGGTACATTTGGACCCCTCTTGATGTGATTTTTTTTTTACTTTAGTGTAATTTTGAAACAAGTTCCTCCTCTCACTAAAGCAGGGGCTAAATGCAGTGTAGAAAAAATTTATCCCTTTACATATTCACACTTTTTTGAGCCCTCCTTGCAAAAATTGGGCTCTTTATGCCTTATTTGGTCCTATTTTGGATCCACAAGCCTTAATTGAAATGCATCTTTTGAAGGATAATCTCGACACATATCTAGTGAACAATCATAAATTAGTGATTTTTCATTGTATGACCCAAATTTAGTGATCTAAGAATTATACACCACCTTGGATGTATGGGTCCCACCTATGTTTCTAGGCCTAGTCCCAAATTTAGCATAGAACTTAACATCTCCTAAAATTTGTGTCCCAAGCTTAGCCTATAGAAATTCATATGCCCCAACAAGCATATGAGTCCTGCTTATCTTATATCTATTTTGAATTAAAATTCTTGGCAAGATTTTATTCTCCTAGATCTAATGCTGGCTTGTAGTGTTGTAATTTTGAGAAATTTGGCATAAAAAAGTATAAATACAAGGTTATTTCACATATTTTCTCCTAGAAAATCAAGTATTCAAGTATAATAGAAATTTTATGATCACAAGAGTTTTCAAGAAAATTCAAGAGTGTCAGTGTATTCATTAATGACTTACCTACACACAGGTTGACCTAAGCCTACTTAGGAATTCATTGCTATATGACTCATTGACATAGCCTAGATATTTTCTATCTAGATATTTTCCTGATATTTTGTCCAGCTCTTGGATATTTCTCCTTTATAAGGAGAACCTTGACTGTTTAATAATATGAGGTTGATTCTTTTGCAATCTTGTGCTTTTTTGTCTACTCCATGATCTTGGTTTGTACATGGTATCAGAGCATTGTGGATAGCTTCAAGCTGTCGATTATTGTTGTGTTTTGGCTTCAAGCTTCTTTACCACCCACCCTCAAGCCTTGTTCGGTTGCCACTCACTTCATCACCAGTTTTCTATGCACATAGAATTTTTTGGGAAGAGTTGGGAGGCCATGTAGAAGGTGAGAAGGTGTGATTCAGGCATGGTTTATTCACAAACAAAGACCCCTACGCCTGACACGTGTGGAGACCCCTGTTCCTAGAGGGAGCGATTTATTTTCCTCCCCCTTGCTGAGAATATATTTTAGCATGGAAGGTTGTGCATTCTGACAGCTTCAAAGGTAACTTATGTTTATTTCTTTTCCCCATAGTTGACCCTTGTCTAAAGGTGTGATCTGCCTGCAAGCTTAGTGTTTCTGGCACTCGTGAAAAAATTCTCCCAGGTCAGATGGATTTGGGGAAAGGTCGATGCATAAAGGAAAGGCACCCTTCATTTAGAACTACGTCCAATGCTATATCATCCTTAAACTACCTTCAACACCATACATAGTGTAGCCATGGGAAGAGTTTAGAACTGCTATGGTGAACATGGGTGAGCCACACATCTTCATCTCATTTCCTATGTTTGGAGAGACGACATCAAATTTGATTGGGAGTGTGCATGCAGGTTGAGTCCACATAGAAGGTGCCTTTGTAGGCCATACCACCTATGGGACACATAAATCCTTGTTTGCATTTGAAGACTTGTGTCCTTCACTTTTTGAAATCGCTCACCCCTCCAAGCACCTCCTTACTGCAAAAAACTATAGATTCCTTAGTGGCGTTGAAGCTCACATAGCAGATTTAGAAGGCGCGTTGCCCAGAGGGGGTTGAGTACATATCACCAGCCACCAGTTTTCGTTGAACTCTCCAACAACTTCTATAAAGTTGTGATCTCCATCTCTTCATTCACATCTCTCACTCCCACATGCCTCCCTAGTTCCTTTGACTTTGTCAAAATATTTTGCGATCTTTCTTTTTTTTTAAATCATATCATTGCAATTACATCATAGTGTCAAATTGTCAATGTTTGTAAAAGAAAACTTTGCATAGCTTGCAAAAAGTGGATTTTTTTATTTTTTCCATAGCTAAAAATTTGTAAAAGAAGAGTAAATTTCTTCTTTTGCAATGAATGTGGCAAAAAGGAAGCATAAAGGAGAGGTCATGCAAAGGGGGGTTTGTTTTACCATTGTTAAAAATTTGTATAAGAACACTCATTTTGTTCTTTGTAATGAGTTTGGAAAAAAGGAGGATCATAAGGGTTTGTAAAATTCTCTCTCTAGCTTTTTTTAAAAAAATATTTTATTTTCTCAATTTTGTAAATGCAAACTTTTATTGGTGTAAATTTGCAATAGAGTGAAATTATATTTTCAAACTCTATTCAATGATGGTGATTTTTCACTAAATATTAAGTTCCTTTTTCACCATCATTCTTGTATGCAAATATATGCACTAAAATAAAGTTCCAAACAAAGGGGAAATCAAAAATATTTGAAAAAAGGGGGGTCATCTAATTTGGGGGGATTCTTAATCTGTTTATTTTCTATTGTCTTAAGGAATTAACTTATTTGTAATCATGGGATATGAAACCAACTCTTCTATAATCAACCTAAAACTAGGAAACTATAAGTCTTGGTGTGAAGGAATCCTGAAACATCTTAGGTTCCAAAATCTCATGCCATATTTGTATGGACTTATCCCATAACCAAGTAAACAATGTTAGAAGGATGAATGGTTTAATATTCATGATCATATTTGTGGATTAATTGGTTTACATATTCCAGATCACTCTTTGTATGTCATCATGGATATTGAATGTCCACATGAATTATGGATCAAAATTTGGGAAATATATGGAGACTCCAATTTTTCTCCCTTCCCGCACGATCCTTCTATGATCACAGCTCACCTCCCACATCATGATTTAGATACAAAGCATCCAGTTGACATAGAGGAAATCATCATTCCTCCAAATCCTCCGGTAGCTTCATCATATTTCAGAGTCATTTCTTTGAGAGCTTCCAACACTTCTTTGCAATTGGGTATTAGTCTTCATAGCATTGTTGATTGGGATGCATATCTACCTGACATCTCATGTCTTTTCATAGAGTCCCGCATTGCTGACATGGAAGCACACATTGAGGACATTAGTCTTCTTTTTTATGAAAACTTCAATAAAGTTGCATCAGCCTTGTCTTCATCAAATATGATTTCTCTTCCTTCACCTACATCGACTTCTATAGTGACAATATTAGATTCTTATGGTTCTGGTTATCCCCATACATCTATGGTTCTTGTGGTCCCTATTACAGAATCTTCTATGATACTTGATTCATTCCATCAATATTCATCACATGTAAGAATTGGCTTGGAGATTCTAGAGCAACATTCAAAGAAATCATAGGCACCATCATCATCATTCTTGGATGAGCTTCAACTCTATTCAAGATCATACATACATCTTCTCACATGAGAAGATATCTTGCATCTTCAATTGGTTTCATTTCTTCCCAAGGGAAGGAACATTGTGACACGTTCTTGGATCTACGTCTACATCCATTGTCAATTATCCAACCTTAATGTAGCAGGACATGTATTATGTGGGGGTCTCATAGACCTTCTATTATTTTCTCTCTTATGGAGGAAATCATATATTGTACTTAGTGAAAGAAGTAGTACTTCTTCACGTGTAGAATTTTCATGCATATTTTCTCTCTTTTGGAGGGTAGTTTTTTCCCATAGGGTTTTCTACTTTTCTCCACTTCATGAGAGATTACTTTGTGCATGGGTACCTAACATGGCTAGTAGTCGAGACCCATTTTATCCATGCCCACCTAAGTTATGCTTAAGAGGGGGGTGTCAGTGTATTCATTAATGAATTTCCTACACATAGGCTGACCTAACCCTACTTAGGCATTCATTGCTATATGACTCATTGACATAGCCTAGATATTTTCTATCTAGATATTTTCTTGATATTTTGTCCAACTCTTGGATATTTCTCCTTTATAAGGAGACCCTTGACTGTTTAATAATATGAGATTGATTTCTTTTGCAATATTTTGCTTGTTTGTCTACTCCATGATCTTATTTTGTACAAAGAGCATTCAAGACCTGATTATCTAGTATTTTGGACCTATATTCAAGAATAAAGCATCATGTCAAAGTCATCATACATCATGTTTATTTTTGAGCTAACATTTGTGATATATGTTCTTATGATTCAAGCAATCTTTCAAGTCAAAATCCATAATATTCTATCAAGAGTCAAGATCCACATCCATTGGAGACATTTTATACAAGATTGCAACCTTTATTACAAGGTTTTGGTGAGTTGCAATATAGATTATTTATTGCTTCATCATTCCTCCATTCTATTTCATTTTATTTCAAGGTTTGATTACCAAAATTGGGTTTGACCAAGGAAAATCCCTATCTGCTAAAAAACCAACATTTTTCCCTCTCTTTGATGTGTGATTTCCAGATCTAGGTTGAAGATCCATTGAAGAGAAGATTGGAGAAAGTTATCAAAGTTGCATAGTTGTCAAAGTTGTCATTCATTTTGCAAGATCACAAAAAGTCACCTACAGGTTAGAATTTAGAGTTTTAGAATACTAGAAGATATCAAAGTTTCAGATCAACTCTGATAGTAGGACTAAATCGCCACTTGTGGTGTATGAGTCCCAGTATACTAGTTTTTTAGACTTTTTCTATAGATCCTGCTTTACTAGCTACAAATTTTGGTTTCGGCCTAAAACCCTAGAATGGGAGTAAATCACCTCTACACGAATATGAGTCCTAGTGTGCTTCAAAATTCATAATTTTAGGATTGTAGACCTTATTTCAAGCATCTTTAGATTTCTAGATGCAGCTTTGTTTATCTCCAGTTTGCTATTCTGATTTGAGTTTATTTTCTAGGTCATATAGTTAGGTTTTGCATGTTATTTCCATTTGTTGTCTTTCTAAGCCTTTTTATTAGTGGTGAACCCCCTTTTATCTTTAATCACACCCTAGGAGACCTTATAGTAGATTCATTTTCTCAATTTCACCATTAGATTGAGATCTTTAAGGCTTCCCTGAATGAAATAGAGCAAAATAGGGTGCCCTAAGTTTCTGATCTCCTAAAAGGTGGGCAAACCCTATTTTTTTCAGTTTAGAATCTTGCCCCCATCCTTGCATAGAGAGAAAGTTTGTTGATTCATACCTTGAGGTTGATCCCACAAAGCTAGTTTACAATTTCTGGGAGGAACAAATTTTTGCTGAAATCACATATTTTTAGAAAATATAATGATTTAAGCCTTAAAAGGTTCCATTTAAAAAATTCCAATTGAAGAGGGTTTGATCAAACTACCTTAAATCAAACCCCCTTGGATAGAACCCTGCTAGTTTTAAACCACACCTATAATAGAGTCTCCTTTACACCTATCAAAATGTTGATGAAAAACCACTTTTGATTTACCTTTTGGGGGATCAAATGAATTCATTTAAAATTTATTTCTCTAAGTATGTAGTCCTTATTATAAGTTTCCTAAAAATTATAATTTTAAATAAATTTAATTTTATTATTATATTTATTTTATATTTCTTGTGAATGTAGGTTTTTCGCTGAAAATCAAGCTCTTTGTTCTACACATGGAAAAATAGTAGATTATTAAAAAAAAAACATTAAAAATATTAGTGCACTAGATATTAAAGTCCTTGATCCAATAGAGAAAAAAAATTGAATTTCAATACATACAAAAAAAGTTACGCGTTATACGGTCGCACTATGTCTGAATTATAATTGGTTTGAATTCAAAACTTGATTAACAAAAAAATATTCAATAAAAAACTATCTGACCAAGTGGAAGCACTAGATATCAGAGTTACAAATCTAAATTCAAAAGAATTATAATTTTATCCTTCATGGAAAAAAAGTTATGCATTATACGGTGAGTGTCACTTTTTTAAAATGTTATTTTCTGAAAAAACTAGTTTTTGAGGGAGATGGAAAAAGAAGTGCAATTTGATTCAAAAAAATTTGAAAAAAATATATTTTGAATCTATAGAAAAAAATTCATGAAACTCTAGTTTGCATCATCTTCAAATTTTTCATGGTTTAGCTGCTATAGGTGCCTGAAAGTGAAGATTTAGTTAAAAAAAAATATTTCAGTGTCTAGTTTGGCCAAAAATTGTAAACCACTATTGTGGGATCACCCTTGATTTGTCTCACCTTTTTGGTTTTTAGTCACTTCATTGTTTGGATCTCATTTCCTTGAATTAAATTAGAGAAATAGGTCCTTTTTTATCCATTTGTTTAACCAAAACCTATTTTTTTATGTTTCATTTTGGTGAACCCAAGTTTGATCATTGCATTTTCTAATTTTTGAGTCCTCTTTCACCCTATATTTATATCTTGCATTCATTTGCATATCTTTGCATTGAATTGAGTCTCATTTAGGGTTTCTAGTTTGCATTTAACTTTGCATTTCAGGGTATGTGCATGATCATCATAGAAAAAACAAGCCCTTAAGTGGCAAAAAATTCAGAAAAAATAGAGTTAGGCAACTTGACATAAAAAATTGAATAAGTTATTTATATTATTTTAAAAATATGTAAGAATAGAATCTGTAGAAAATTTAATGCAGTTTCTAAAATACTAGGTTTATTTAAAAAAAAATCTATTTGGTGAAAATTTGAAATTTCAATGTAGTAGCACTTAAATTTCAGGGAAAAAATTTAAAAGAAAATCTATGTGACCACCCCAACCACAATAAAATGATAATATTTTTTTATAAGATATTAGATATAAGTAGAGGACTCATGTCCCAATGTGATGCATACTTTTTTATAATTATTTTCGAAATAAATAATTAATTATGATTTTTTTATTACAACTTTTAAAAAATATAAAAACTCGTATGTCTGACCACCTTAACTTGGTCAAAATTTTATGAAATTCAATTTTTTTTTAATCCTATAAGTATGTAAAGCATAGAATGTGACACATGTTTCATATTCAAAAAATGTGATACCATTTCGAAGCTATAGATGTTTTTCAATCATTCTATCAATTGGGACTTTAGTTGTAATTCAAATAGGAAATGAATAATAATTATTTATTAAATTCAAAGTAAAGCTAAGAATCTACTTTAAAAACCCTTTTCATTTCATCAATTTTGGGTAAAAAAAAGTCGTCAGCCACATACCCTACACATACCCTTCATAACCCCACTTTTTGGCCCATCATGATCGTGCACATACCCTTCACTTAAGGATTTTAGGATTGCATCTTTGCACTCTTTAAATCTGAAAAATATTTAAAAATTGAAATCATCTTGTATATTATTTGCATAGCATTGCATCATGCTCATTTGCATTTGAAAATTAAAACAAAATTGTATATCAAATTAGGTTTTCTAAGTTGTCATTTTGTCACATTTTGCATTTGCATTTAATCCTCATTTCTTAGAAAATTAAAACTATAACTTACTGTGTCATATTAGAATCTAGAAACCACTAACATTTACTCAAAAATTTGTTAAAAATTCTTTCAAATCCTAATCACCTGAATCCTCTAGATTTTGCAACTTGCACCAATAAATCATTTCTCTGATTTAATAATTCCCTAATTATTTTCAAAATGGCATCAAAAAGGGAATATTCCTCCAAGTTTGAAAATCCCTCCAAATTTCTTGTCCTCCAACATGGCATTAAATCCTCTTACATTGTCTCTTACATGTCTCCCACTTGGCATTTAAGACCCTTTCTTCTCCCTCCAACAAGCCAGCTTTCAAATTTGAAAAGCCACCTAATGTCATTTATTGGCACATTTTTCAAAATGTGCTCAACCTTCATCCTCTCACCTTTTGACAAGTGGCATCTTGTCAGTAGCTCATGTTTTGTCCCACATCCTCCATTTCTTGCATTCTTCCATCCTTCTTGGTTATAAATAGAGGCCTCCTCTATTGTATTAATCCCCCACCATTCCACAACTTGATCACTTATCATCTTGCATCTTATCATATTTAGAGCTTATCAAAAAGGGGTTGGGAAAGGGCTATTTTCCACATCAAAAAAGCACCAATCCCCTTATGAGATGATTATTTGGTTAACTTAGATTAGATTTACATATTTTATGTTGCATGCATTAATTCATGTTTTTCTCTTCTATGTTTAATCAACAATTTCATAGGGAGCTTGATTATTGTTTTGCTAACTTGACTAATTCTCTTTTGTGTTGATCATGTTAGCTTAGGAAAAAATATTGCTCACATTTTGGCACTGAACAATCAAACTTCACACTTCATCTTGGTTCTTTAAAAATAACTCAATTTTTCCTTTGGGAATTAAAATGAACATGCGTATTTGGTGCTTTGTAAATTTTCTTACAAAATAATATCATTTAAAAAGGTGTATGCACTTCTCTCATGCCTCACAATGATCTTGAGAATCAAAAGTCTTTTTGTGATATTAAGTTGTCAAAAAGATTGCCTCCACATTTTGATTTGGGTTTAAAATTGAACAAAGCTTGTGAGTGTGAGTGGAACATATTGCGTGTGTTCTCTCTTTGTTTCTCAACAAAGATCGATCAAACTACGGATATGTTTTCTTGCTTTTGTTTATCTTAGAGGGCCTACCTTGTGGGGAAAAGTAATTAGCCAAGGGAACGACCCAACCAGTAACATGCTAAAGCCAAGTGTATTTCTAGTTGGTATATAAGTGTGGATACTGGAACAAAGGCTAGTATCACGTGGTTGGTCCTGATGAGAAGGGAAACAATGGTCTCTTGCCACATGGTTCAATCCCTACAAAAAAAAAGTCCAAATTAAAACCCTTGTGTAGAAAAGGCCAAAATCCTTGGTCTATTTGTTGGTGCAAGAATGGACGTGCTGAAGCCACCCCACACTTTTATGATTTTTCATAGAAATGGAAAGTATTCCATGGGATTTTCATGGGTGTTGATGCTTGGTTTCCGAATATAATTGAGTGTCGTGGAGGGGATCCAGTGGGGTCAAGCATCTAACCATTCACAAAAAATAAGCGTAGCTAGACTTGTCCAAGTGGGGATTCAACAAATACAGTCTTTCAAAGCCATAGGGTTGTACTTGTTCTTGGTTACAAAGCACATTTCTTGATCAAAAACATTGGGAAACAAACATTCAACATTGTCATGAAAGCTTCAAACCCTTTAGGAGGAAAATATCTTTGACAAGATTCATGTGTTATTTCTTTCCCTTGGGATTTTATCCTTAGAGGTTTCTAAGCACTTGGATTTCATCTCAATTTTCCTACTAAAGTCAACAATAGGTAACTTTTTCCTTGATTTCATCAAATTACCACATAATTTACTTTGTGGGATAAGAAGAAGTTAAGACATTGGACATCTAGTTTCAAAAGCTAATCAAGAATTTTTTGTGGTAAAAGAGAACTCATTAAGAAAATTTAAGAAACAATTGGACCCCACACATGTTCTTTGTATCTTTTGGTCATATGGTTTTCATGCAAACATTTTTCTTTTGGTTTGAACTACTCTTAGGGAAAATCATGTTCTTCATTATCTTGGTCTTGTAAACAAGGTTCTCCTTAGGTTCATTTAGGATCAAATCAAACACTTCATCCATCCCAAAAATTTATCATCTCATCCAACAAACAACTTTAGAGCTTTGGAAACATCATTATCTAGACTTGGGTACATCATTAAACCAAATTAAAATCATTTGTTTAGTTAGGTGTGTTTGGATGAATCCTTACTCACACACTTAGTTAAATTATCATTTCTTTGAACAAGTTCATCCTAAGATAACCGAGCTAACATCTTAGGGTTTATAGGTTCATTATCCAATCAAACCAATCAAAATCAAACCCTAAGTCTAGCATTGATCCAAAGTTCCTAAAATTTTTGACACTCATATCATTCACCCCTTTCATCCTTCATGTCATCATTGGTCCTGAATGCCTTAGAGGTTCACTTTTGCAAAAAGTTCAAAAAAAAAGAAGAACATGGAATATAAACTTGATCCATACATCATGAGTAATCCAAGTCAACCAAACTATTAAATCCTTACAATGCCACTTAGTTATCAAAACTCACATTTATACAATCCATACATGGGATCATTATCTCCTACAAACCTCAATGGTACAACAAATGTGAGTATGCCTACTCAAAATTTTGGAACACCTTTCCTGATGGTAGATTTAAATCCAAGACCAATCCTAAAAATATATCAACCAAACACTCAATGCATGAGTCTTCCACAAAACAACATCATCCCACAAAATCCATACATGCCAAATGTGAATACACCAAGTTTACCAAACATGAACATTTTAAATCCACACTTGGTAAAATTTGGCATAGATACATTTCTGAATCACACCAATGTTGTTCAAAGTCCAAGCAATATGTTAACAACTCCATGTATTGATCCAAGTCAAGGTAACACCATGCAAAATAAAAGTTACCTAAATCAAGGCAATGTGATCCCCAACCATAACAATGTTCAATTCCAACCTATCATGCCAAATCTAAACATCATCCCAAATCAAAACATTGTCCAAAATTAACTTGTCCATGATCCCATACAAACACCACAAGTGCACATTCCAAATCTACTTGAACAAAAGAATCAACCATATCAAGGGAGTCAAAATCAAAATCAGGATCAAATTTCGCTAGATCAACTTGTTTCACTTGCCAAACTAATTGCCTTATTGGGCCAAGAGACATCTTCACTCCAAAATCAATACACTCTTCTATTGGTTAAACCATGTCATCAAAGCATTGATTTGTGTCCAAAACCACATCAAGAACAATATCTTCAATTTCAAGAAGTTAGATATCAAGATTGACCACATCAACAAATCCAACCCCCACATCTCGAAGATCAATCACCACAAGATCAATCATCACAAGGTCAATTTAAAGTATGAATCTCACAAGGTCAATCATGGAATAGTTGGTACAAGAAAATATCATCAAAATCCCCATTTATGACATCTATCAAGAGCCCCTAGTGAAACCACCATGGTACAATGAGAATCGCCTTTGTGATTTTCACAAAATAAAGGGACACAACATCAAATTGCATTTGACTCAAAAATATCATCCAAGACCTCATTGATCAAAAGATAATCACTATTGGGGATAATGATGAAGATTCAACCACTAGTGATAGCATTGACAATATCTCCACCACAATTGTTGAAAAAAATGATCAAGACCTATCCATCAATAAGCACATTGACGATGTTTCCACCTCATCTAATGACCAACTCACCATACATCAATAGCCACTTTTTAGTCATCTATTTCAAGGAGTGTTAGAGTTATTTGATCCTATTGACATAATCCATGATCCATCGACCAATGATCATGTTGAAAATATTTCTACATTATATAATGAGTTAGAGGAAATATCTCAAGGATTTATTCCAAAGCATGATCAACATCTGTCACCAAAGTCTAGCAATGGTCCTTTCCAAAACATGTTGACCCCCTTTGACCTCATGGTTATAGATATTGAAGGAATCCTCAACTCGGCACTTGATCCAAGTCCACTTAAAGATCACAAAGATATTGAACCACTTACCATGACTAATAATGATGTCCGAGAACCCTTTGTAAGTAATCCATCCTTTGAAACTGACCCATGTCAAGAACTTGATCCAAAGAATGTTGAAAGAAATCTTGAAATCATTCAAGATCAAGAATTTGTATCTCCAAGATACTACAATGATCTAATGGACACTCTCCTATCTATATAGGATGTTGCAAATGATGATCACATCCATATAATACATACTCATCCATCTACCCATGAGATGTTTTTTGTGGCTGGACATGTAGATGATCTTCATTCAGAACAAGATTCCTTTACTCCCGCTATTATTACACAAAAGGAGCATAATATTGATCTATACAATCAAACTGAATTGTCAACATCAGGATTAGATATATCCCAAATTCAGACTGAGGACATCATGTATGAGGATATCTAGCATTATTCACATAAGGAAACAAGTCAGACATAGTAGGGTATTCTAGAGTCAGTAGAGCAACAAATTGAAACCACATCATTTGTAGTGGTCATTTATCAGAGAATGCTTACTGAACAAGACATCTCAAAACAAGCAAGGAACATACCACCATACTAGGGGAAACTTTATCTAGTGCAAGCATCAACATAGGGAGCATGAAGAATCCTTATGATGAAACTAATGCTAATACTACAACCAGCCACACCATGAATCTTCATCCACCCATCATCCCATCCCTGAATTGGGACCAATGCAAAAATAAAGATTTGAATCAAAGCACAAAGAATGTTATCAAAGAAAAAGAAGCAAAGAAGCATATGGTGCAGGAGCACCCATAGGTTACCATAGGTTGTTTAGAAGGTCTGTCTAGGATAGTCTTGTCTAGGACAACTAAGCAATCAAATTTAGTTCAATTGGATGTAAGCCTTAATGGAATTTTTGATTGGGTGTTGATCATCTGATGAAGGTCATGTTGACCATTGGATAGGCTTAAGGTTTTTGCACAAGTAAGGTTTTCACCTTTTAGACCTCTTAGGAGTTTCTTTTCAAATTCTTGCAAAAATGTTTGAAAATGTTGCTCAATAGGAGCTACAAGTGGCCAAGAAGAGCCAAGGAGAGGATGACTAAATTGGTTAACCTATTTATGGGATGCCTTGGCATTGGAGTAGGGTTGGAAGCATTTGTTATGTTTTGAAGTTTTGTGAATTCAAGAAAAGCAGTTGTGTTTGAGAGTGAATTTTCTGATTTTTGCATTGAAGTGAGGTTCTAATGGATTGATCATGGCACTATAATTTGTGTAGGATTGAGAGTAGTTGTTCTTTGAGCTTTTTGAGGAATTAGTTAGTTTCCTTAGTTTCAAGCATTTTTTGTAATTTAGTTTGGTTTTCATACTGTTGCTGGTCTAAACTAGGAAGTTTTGTGAAAATGGAGTGTTGGTTCACTTTCCCATCATACAAATTATACGGCCCTTTGGGAACAGTGACTAGACTCCATGTATGTACATATGGTAGGGTTTAAGGCCTTTGAAAACATAGGAGCTTTTGTGAAAGTCTTTCCCTAGGTGAGCCAGGAAGAGTTCGGCTATTGAAGACCTTAGTGCAGAGCACTTGATTTGTAGGGGTGTCAATTCCTTGACAAATTACTACTTGGAAAAGTAAGATAAGTGTCTTACCAAGGCATGGCATGGAGGAGGAAGCTCCATCAATTCATCTGGTGTGCAAACACTTAACAGTTTGAGAGCAGCCAGGAAAGGGCTTAAAAGACCTATTTTTGCTCATTTTCAAGTTAGGGCGTGTTACGGACAACTAAGACCCAAGACCCAGAAAATCCTTGAGAGGTGGGCATATGAACCAGGAATCCCAAGAAAAGATTGGGGTGTTCTTTGAAATTTCTTGAGAACTAACCTGTTTTCTCGGATAAGGAGACCTAATTGGGGCTCCTAGGGCTAGTAGCCTTTTTAGGCCTAAATGAGGGTTTGGTGGAAGCGACTAAGAAATGGAGTTAGGTGGTCCTTCAAGAACCAAAGTAAGATGGATTGAAGTCATTAGAAACACCTCCACACCCTTGCAAAGATAAATTCAAGATTTTGGAGGATTGTAGCCTTTAGGGTGGATTAGGGCTAAGGTTAGAGTTGCAAGATTGCACCAAGTCTTGACTTGGTAGGAAGATCTAAGTTGACAGTTAGGTTGGAAAGGAGAAACCAGGGGACCCTAAGAAGGAAGAGGTCCTATAGGTTTCAAGTGGTGGAGTGCAACACCCTAGAGGTCTTCCAAGCAAGACCCAGAGCATGAAACAGTGATTGTTTCATCCAACCTCCCTATCAGATTGGTATCAGAGCAGCAAAAGATTTGGGATAGAATAATATATGTCAGAGATTGAGTCTAGTGGTTCTACAGACATGGTGAAAAATGAAGAATTGGCCAAGAAGGTCAAAGAATAGGAGGAATACAATAGGCTATTGAGGGAAAGAATAGCTCAACTTGAGCAAGCAATGAATAATGTGCAAACTAAGACCAATGAGGTCAGTGATAGGTTGGAAGGAAAGGTACCCAAGAGTGAAGAGGTTGTAGAGGAAGACAAGATCCCTGAACCTGACCCTGTTTTGCAAGAAGAGCCTTTCTTGAAGGCATTGAAGGCTTTGAGTGGAAAAGCACTTGAAGGCATACCACTGTTTAGTGGAAAAATGGAAGCTGATCTAGTCATGGATTGGATAGAGGGAATGTAAAACCATTTTGAATGTGATGGAGTCACTGAAACACAGACGGTAAAGGTGACCAAGTCAAGATTAAGAGGTTCTGCCTTGACAAGGTGGAAGTTCATTCAGACAAAGAGGGAAAAGGAAGGTAAGAAGCCTATTTCTACTTGGAAGGGAATGGTTACCAAAGTGAGAGAAGCATACATGCCAGATGATTATGAGATTCAATTGCATAAGAAAAGATAGAGCTTGAGACAAAGAGACCAAGATGTGAATTCTTATGCTGAGGAGTTTCAAAAACTTTGTATGAGGTCTAATGTTTTAGAGGATGAAAGTCTTAAGGTGGCTAGGTATCTTAATGGCTTCAAGTGGAACATTTAAGAGGAGATGACTCTTCTAAGTCCCAAAACAGTGCACCAATGCTATCAATTGGCTATAAATATTGAAGAGAGGAGTAAGAGGAAACAAGACCAGGCTTCTAAGAGTAGAGGTAAAGGTAGAGATCAAAGAGGACATAGAGGTGGATACCAAGGTAGAGGGACTGAACAAAGAAGTCAGGGAGAGTCTAAAATCACAGAGCATGGAAGTGAAACAACTTCTAGAGGAGGCTATGGAAGAGGTAGAGGACCTCGAGGAGGTTCAAATAGAGGAAGAGGAGCAAGCAGAAGTAACTCATACTTTGCTAGTATGAAGTGTTACAACTGTGGTCAAGTAGGACATCCAGCTTATAGGTGCCCAGAGAAAGCATCTTCATCAAATATAGAAAAGAGAGTAGCATATGCTCAAGAAGACACTATGAGTGTCAAGTCACCAGAGGTTAGTCACATTGAGTCAGAAATGGGGGAGAAGTTGATGTTTAGCAGGGTTCTAATCAGACAACCAATCAAAGAGGAGCCAAAGAAAAGGAGAGCCTTATTTAGGGTAAGATGCAAAATACTTGGGAAGGTGTGCAAAGTTATAGTGGATTCAGGGTCTACTGATAACATTATCTCTAAGGTAGTTAGAAAGTTGAAGTTGCAGAAAGTACCCCACACTAACCCTTACAAGGTGACATGGTTGAACAAAGGGAAAAGTGTTCTTGTAAATGAGTAGACAACGGTGGAGTTCTCCATTGGAGGATACAAGGAAAAGTTGATTTGTGATGTGTTGCACATGGATGCATGCCATCTTCTATTGGGAAGACCATGGCACTATGACAGAGGAGCCATCTATGATGGAAAGGAGAACAATATCTCATTCAAGAAGGATGGAAAGACATTCAAACTACAGTCACTGTCAGATGAGGAAGAAGGATAGTCAAAGACCCCTAGCGTCTTGTTAAGTAGTGGCAAGGAGTTTATCAACACTCTACAACAAGGAGGGGAAGGATCTATGGTCATGGTACAACCTAAGGATGAAGATAAGAGTAAGAAAATAGTCATACCAGGAGCAGTCCAGAAGTTGCTTGAGAAGTTCAAGGACATAGTCAGTGATGGAACACCAGCAACCTTACCTACAAAGAGAGCCATCAGTCATCAAATTGAATTCATACTAGGGGCTTCATTACCAAACAAAACAACTTACAAGCTTACACCAGATCAGAACCTAGAAGTAGCTAGACAAGTGCAGGAGTTGTTAGACCAAGGACTAATTAGGAAAAGCATCAGTCCGTGTGTAGTACCAATGGTCTTAGCAACCAAGAAAGGTGGTAAGTAGAGACTTTGTAATGACTCTAGGGCTATCAATAGGATTACAATCAGATATAGGTTTCCTATTCCTAGGATAGAGGATTTGATGGACTATCTTGGAGGAGCACAATACTTCACTAAGTTGGATCTCAAGAGTGGATACCATCAAATTAGAATCAAAGATGGGGATGAGTGGAAGACAACCTTTAAGACAACTGATGGGTTATATGAGTGGAGAGTTATGCCATTTGGCCTCTCAAATGCCCCTAGCAAATTCATGAGGCTTATGAATGAAGTGCTTAAGGACTTCACAGGGTTATTTGTGGTGGTATATCTAGATGATATACTCATCTTTAACAAGATAGCAAAAGAAAATCTAAAGCATGTGGAGTTGGTTCTTAAAAGATTGGAGGAGGAGAGGTTAGCCATCAACTTAGAAAAGTTTGAATTCTTCAAACAAGATCTTTTGTATTTGGGGTTTTTAGTATCCCAAGGATCATTGAAGATGGACCCAAGCAAGGTGGAAGCTATGCTAAATTAGCCTACACCAACCACCGGGACAGAGGTAAGGATTTTTCATGGGTTAGCTCAGTTTTATAGGAAGTTTATAAGGAAATTTCATGGCATATGTGCACCAGTACTTGATACAATCAAAGGTAGCCTAAAAACTAAGTTTAAATGGACTCTTGAAGCAGAGAAGGGTTTTGAGAAACTAAAACAAGAAGTGGCAACTCAACCTATCCTTTTGTTGCCTAGTTTTGATAAGTTATTCACTGTGGAATGTGATGCCAGTGGAATTGCATTAGGAGGAGTACTAAGCCAAGAAGGCATGCCTATAGCTTTATTTAGTGAAAAGCTCAATGAAGCTAAGAAAAATTATTCTACCTATGACCTAGAACTGTATGCTCTAGTACAGTCACTTAGAAAGTGGAGGCATTATCTCCTACCTAAGGAATTTGTAGTGTTTACTGATAACTAGGCACTTAGCTACATCAACACACAAGAGAAGTTGAGCAATAGACATTTGAAATGGATGGAATTCCTCCAAGCCTTCACATTTACCATCAAGCACAAGAAGGGACAATTGAACAAGGTGGTAGATGCATTAAGTAGGAGGTTGCTGACAGTGTAAGAGATACAAATAAAGAGCATTGGGATAGAGAGTTTCAAGGATCTCTATGGAGAAGATGAAAACTTCTCAGAGGCATATAAGGTATGTTCTGATTTTGAGAATCACTTTCATAGTCAATTCTTAGAGTATACATTGCAGAGTGGACTTTTGTTCAAGGGGAATCAGTTATGTGTTCCAAAAGGTTCAATGAGAGAGAATCTTATCCAAGAGAAACATAATGGTAGTCTTAGTGGTCATTTTGGTATCAACAAGACACTGGAATTAGTGCAGAGGTTCTATTATTGGCCCAAGTTTCCAAGGGATTTCAGAAGGTATGTGGAGTAGTGTGTAGTTTGTACGAAAGCCAAGGGGGGAGCTAGCAATGCAGGTTTGTATCAACCTGTACCCATTCCCAATAGACCGTGGGAATGTATTAGCATGGACTTTGTGGTAGGACTCCCTAAGACTAAGATAGGGTTTGATAGTGTCTATGTGGTGGTAGATAGGTTCAGTAAGATGAGTCACTTTGTTCTTTGCAAGACCACCCATGATGCTAGCTATATTGCTCATCTTTTCTTCAAAGATATTGTGAGGATCCATGGATTGCCATTCAACATTGTCTCAGATAGGGATGTGAAGTTCATGAGTCATTTTTGGAAGACTCTATGGAGAAGATTAGGTACTAACTTGTCTTTTAGATCAGCCTACCATCCTCAGACCGATGGACAAACTGAGGTGATAAATAGAGTGTTAGGTAACCTTCTCAGGTGCCTCACCAAGGAGTATGGACAGACATGGGACTTGGTCAAATCACAAGCTGAATATGCCTACAATGACAGTGTGAATCGGACCACAAGCAGAAGTCCTTTTTAAATAGTGTATGGAATGCACCCAAGAGGTGTGTGTGAACTTAGAGATTTAGGAGCTACAGAGCATAGGAGTGGCCATGCTAAATATTTCTCTCAAACCATGAAGGAGATTCAAGAGCAAGTGAAGAAGACAATTACAGAGGCTACTCACAAGTTGAAAGCTAAGGTGGATATGTCTAGAAAAGATCTCCAATTTGCAGTAGGTGGCTATGTCATGGTTCATCTCAACAAATCTTGATTTTAGAAAGGAACATCAACCAAGTTGTAGATGAAGAGAGTGGGACCATGTCAGGTGCTAGCAAAGTATGGAAAGAATGCTTACAAGGTGGAGCTACCTGAAAACTAAGGCATTTCACCAGTGTTTAATGTGGTTGATTTGATCGGGTATAAAGGACCAGTCACTGACTTGGATCAGAAAAGTGTGGATGTCTTGAAGGATGTGAGTAACATATCCTTACCTCCTAAAGACAAGCTGCAAGCAGAGAGGATCTTAGAATCAAGGGTGAAGAAGTCTACCCGGTATAAGGAATACATGGAACATCTCATCAAATGGAAGGACAAACCAGAAACTGAGGCTACATGGGTGGATGAAGCTCAGTTCAAGAAGTAGGGTATTTATTTATCTCTAATCTCTCCCCACAATCCTTAGTGTTTGGGCTGAGGGGGAGAATGGTGTAGGAGCACCCATAGGTTACCATAGGTTGTTTAGGTCTGTCTAGGACAGTCTCGTCTAGGACAACTAAGCAATCAAATTTAGTTCATTTGGATGTAAGCCTTAATGGAATTTTTTATTGGGTGTTGATCATCTGATGAAGGTCATTTTGACCATTGGATAGGCTTAAGGTTTTTGCGAAAGTAAGGTTTTCACCTTTTAGACCTCTTAGGAGTTTCTTTTCAAATTCTTGCAAAAATGTTTGAAAATGTTGCTCAATAGGAGCTACAAGCGACCAAGAAGAGCCAAGGAGAGGATAAATGATTTGGTTAACCTTTTTATGAGATTCCTCAGCATTGGAGTAGGGTTGGAAGCATTTTTTATGTTTTGAAGTTTTGTGAATTCAAGAAAAGCAGTTGTGTTTGAGAGTGAATTTTCTGATTTTTGCATTGAAGTGAGGTTCTAATGGATTGATCATGGCACTGTAATTTGTGTAGGATGTAGAGTAGTTTTTCTTTGAGATTTTTATGGAATTAGTTAGTTTCCTTACTTAGTTTCAAGCATTGTTTGTAATTTAGTTCGGTTTTCATACTATTGCTGGTCTAAACCAGGCAGTTTTGTGAAAATGGGGTGTTGGTTCACATTCCCATCATACAAATTATACGGCCCTTTGGGAACAGTGACTAGACTCCATGTATGTACATATGGTAGGGTTTAGGGCCTTTGAAAACACAAGAGATACTGTGAAAGTCTTACCCTAGGCGAGCCAGGAAGAGTCTGGCTAGGGAAGACCTTAGTATAGAGCACTTGATTTGCAGGGGTGTCAATTCCTTGACAAATTACTGCTTGGAGAAGTCAGATAAGTGTCTTTCCAAGGCATGGAATGGAGGAGGAAGCTCCATCAATCCATCTAGTGTGCGGAACACTTAACAGTTTGATAGCAACCAAGAAAGGGCTTAAAAGACCTAGTTTTACTCATTTTCAGGTTAGGGCGTGTTAGGGACAGCTGAGACCCAAGACCCCAAAAATCCTTGAGAGGTGGGAATATGAACCAGGAATCACAAGAAAATTTGGGGTTTTCTTTGGAAAGTTTTGAGAACTAACCTGTTTTCTCAGAGAAGGAGGCCTAATTGGGGCTCCTAGGACTAGTAGCCTTTTTAGGCCTAAATGAGGGTTTGGTGGAAGCAACTAAGAAATGGAGTCAGGTGGTCCCTCAAGAACAAAAGTAGGATGGATTGAAGTCATTAGAAACACCTCCACACCCTTGCAAAGCTAAATTCAAGATTTTGGAGGATTTTAGCCTTTAGGGTGGATTAAGGGCTAAGGTTAGAGTTTCAAGATTGCACCAAGTCTTGACTTGGTAGGAGGATCTAAGTTGACAGTTGGGTTGGCAAGGAGAAACCAGGGGACCCTAAGAAGGAAGAGGTCCTATATGTTTCAAGTGGTGGAGTGCAACACCCTAGCTGTCTTCCAAGCAAGACCCAGAGCATGAAACAGTGATTGTTTCATCCAACCTCCCTATTAGCATAACAGACAAATCAAATACACATGGATACCAAAGAACACAAAGAAATATTATCCCTATCAAACTCTATTAGTCAAAGAAACTATGGGGAAGAATAAAAAGAGGGAAATTTATCCATCAAAGATGTCCACAAATGAAAAATAAGGCTTTTCAAGTCATGTACAAAGTGTATCAAGCAGTTGGTCCTAATTCCATGCATGCTTTCATATCTACCCATCATTGCTCATCTTCCCAAGTTTGGAGAGTCAAAGATTCCAAACTATCAACCAATCCATCTTTTATCCGTAAACACACTCCATCTATGCCTCCACACATGATATCCAATTCTCACATTGACCATGTATTGGAAACAACCCTTCATCATAAGGGTTCAATCTATCATGATGTGCGCACAAAGACAAAGTTAACTTTGGTATCAACAAAATAGATCAAGAATCTCAAAAGTTGCATTTAGGTGCATGTATCTTGGCAAAGCAACTTCTTCAAGCAGGATATCAATGGAACATTATGACAGAAGCATCTACAGCAACACCATTAGGTGATTCAACATGAGCTTAAAATATTTCATAGAAAAATATAAAAAATTCAAAAAAATTCAAAAATCCAAAAAAAAAAAGAGGTTTGAAAACAATAAAAATAAAAATCGTCCTCTAGTGAAAACCACTATGGTGGTGCTTTGGACAGGTACCATGATGAAAATATGGAAAACAGACGTCATGTGTAGAGTCGAGCATCTACGTGCACTAGTTCAGGAGGAAGCATCTAATCCCATCCATAATAAATCAAGCATTCCATCCATCTCAACCATAATAAATCCATTCATCCATTAACCATTTATCCAATCCATGTGCATATATCTACATCCATATTCTGAGTTATCTTGATCTTGAAATATTTTGGTGCACACTTTACGCTTGCTTATGGTAAACATCTTGACATGGGCCATTTTCATTGATCATATCCTATCCAACATTATCTGAGCCATGAAGTATTATCCAAATGAGCATTCCTTTATTCGAACACCTTATCTTATCACAAGATAATCCTTGGCATCCTTTGCGTGCTTACCATAACCATCCATCCATACACCTATCCAGGCATCCATTCATGACAACTCATACATTGCTAAACACTAGGGGCAGATATTTACATCTTGCTTCGGGAATAAATCATGATCTATATCTTCCAACTTATGTGGTGATTTTAACATTGGAAAACATGAAATCAAATTGGTCAAAGCATGTGTGAGCAAGAATCCAAATAAATAGCCCATGGCATGTTTTGACAAGAAGGAATTCCTTATCAATCTTCATCTTTTCATCAAACATCAATCCAAACAATCACTATCAGTCACATCTAATTTTCACTTCAAAGCTCACATAAAATCAATCATACACTTCTGTTCCAAACTGAGCTTCATCAATCCTAATCAATCAAATACAATCGATCCATCCTCATTTTAGGATATTTTTCCTAGTCCTTGTGTTACTTAACACTATCCTTGCATTGTTGTGTATCCTCAACAATGTTATCATGATCAATCAAATCCAATCAATCCCCCATCATCTTGGGATATACATCCTAATCCTTGTGTTGATTAACACTATCCTTGCATTGTTGTGTATCCTCAACAATGTTATCAATCAAATCAATCAACCTTAGCTTGGTTTTCAAAAAAATCCCAAATAGAGCACTAATATCATCACACATGTCCATATCCAAAATGTCAAAATCATGCAAAAATCCAAAAACATCCAAAATCATATCAAAATCCAAAAACACTCAAAAAGTCAAAAAAAATTCAAAAAACATGGAATTCGAACTACGCCATCTCTGAGCTTAAACATAGGCAAGGCTAATCTTTGATCATCCCCCAAGACAAAAAATCCAAAAACATTCATAAAATCCCAGATAAAACCAAAAACATTTGGAAAATTGGAAAATCAAAACATTTGTAAAATCTTGAAAATACCAAAAAACATCCTCAAAACATTTCAAAACATCAAAAACATTCAAATCACTCATCCATAATAAAACAATATTCAACTTCATCCTTTGGAAACACAAATAGAAACAATCACAACAATCAGCAAAAGTAAACTTCAAATGTAAAATCAAAATCAAAACAACAAACCTTTAAATGAAAAATCAAACTCTTGATCATTCGCAAATATATCAATTGACCTTATATCAACAACCTTTCCAAGCAATCTATAAACTTTCCACCATCCACTAACATGTCCTAGGATGTAACCTTCCGACAATGGGCATTCTCTTTTGGAAAATAACTTTGGATAAACAAAACAATGTTCTACCATCCACTAACATGTCCTAGGATGCATCCTTCCTACAATGGGAATTATCTATTGGCAATCGTTTTGATTCTTACCCTAAACAAAACAAATCCCTTTGGATAGAGTTATGAAGAACATTGACTTGTTTTTGTGCTTGATCTTTTCTTTTTTATTTATCTTATTGTTCTCATTCCAATGACCTCTTGATGATGTCTAATCAAAGCGATTTAGAGAGAAAGGAATGAGGAATCAATCATTATCTTTTTGTCTATTGTGTTTGTTGGACATTCTTGTAATATAACTTGGAAAATAATTTCTTTGTTAGGTACATCCTAGCAAGGTTTCTGTACGTCAAGTTTGAACAAGAATACTCCTATATGTTTGCCAAGTCAAAGTCCATCACACTAGGTACAATGCCATCCTAGTTCTTTATACCTTGACACATCATATCTATGTGTGTTATCAAACATAAGGTAAGTATCCCTTTTAAAGTCCCAATTCTTGACAAGCAAATCATCCATCTCTCAGCATCATCTTTAATAAAGTTTGCTTATTCAATCCTCTTGTCATCATCTCATTTCTTCTTTTATGCACTAGCATCATACCAAGATAATTAATCATCATCACCAATGCATCCATCCTGCATCCACAAACCATCAACATACTGCACATCATATCATATCATATTGATCATCATCATAATATAGATATGTTAGTCTAAGCATTTCATAAATCATACATTTGCAAAAAACATCCATTGCATAATCATATAGGCATCATCACATCATCCATCTCAAATGCATTCCATCATCATTTAAAGTTGTAGGATAATATAGATTGGTTATTCTAAGCATCTTGAAACCATCTCATTTGCATCATTATCATAACCATCCATACGTCCATCTTGAACCTCTTTCTCATGAGATCAACCCTCAAATCGAATTTTCTTTTCGCTTGATCTCTTGAGGGGGAAATGTACCAGTATGCTTCTTTCCGCTGGGGCATCCAAAAAAATTAGATTTTTTTTGAATTTTGATCATAGCAAGTTTATTCTTTGACCCAACATAGTAGGTACATTGCTTCAAAGAGGGGAAAAATGTAGACATGCAAAATTGACATCATGCATCTAATCCGAATTCACTAATTCCATATCATCCTTAATCATCCCTTTTATCATCACTTCCCTCTTTAATTAAATAAATCATATTTTATTTGATTAAATCTCTAAAGTCATTCCATTAAATTAAATAAATTAATATTTATTTGATTTAGTCTAACACCATCTTCTTTAATTAAATAAATCAAAATATTTATTTAATTAAATCTAAATCACATTCTTCTCATCTTTTGATTTAAATCAACCCATAAATCTAAATCAAATAGTCACATCATCTAATCCCTCATTAAATTAATTAAACCTTGATTAATTTAATCCTAATCACCTGAATCGTCTAGATTTTGCAACTTGCACCAATAAATCATTTCTTTGATTTAAGAATTCCCTAATTACTTTAAAAATGACATCAAAAAAGGGAATATTCCTCCAAGTTTGAAAATTCCTCCAAATTTCTTGTCCTCCAACATGGCATTAAATCCTCTTACATTGTCTCTTCCATGTCTCCAACTTGGCATTTAAGACCCTTTCTTCTACCTCCAACAAGCCAACTTTCAAATTTGAAAAGCCACCTAATGTCATTTGTTGGTACATTTTTCAAAATGTGCTCAACCTTCATCCTCTCACCTCTTAACAACTGGCATCTTGTCATTGGCTCATTTTTTGTCCCACATCCTCCATGTCTTGCATTCTTCCATCCTTCTTGGTTATAAATAGAGGCCTCCTCTATTGTACTAATCCTCCACCATTCCACAACTTGATCACTTATCATCTTGCATCTTCATCATATTTAGTGCTTATCAAAAAGGGGTTGGAAAAGCCTGCTATTTTCCACATCAAAATAGCACCAATCCCCCTATGAGATGATGATTTGGTTAACTTAGATTAGATTTACATATTTTAGGTTGCATGCATTAATTCATGTTTTTCTCTTCTATGTTTGATCAACAATTTCATAGGGAGATTGATTATTGTTTTGCTAACTTGACTAATTATATTTTGTGTTGATCATGTTAGCTTAGACAAAAATCTTTCTCACAGTTTGTTATTAGTAGATTTTTGTTTCTGTTTGCAAAATTTATGTTTCTTCAATTTGGTCATATTTAGCTTAATTATATAAAGTTAGCACATTGTGTGATTTCAAAATTGCATTTACAAGACATTATTTTCATTATTTTCCGTAGCATAATAAAAAAATTACCTTGTTTAGAATCTATAAATTACATTTACATATTGCATTCTAGGTCATTGCATTGCACTTTTACCCTCTTTCCATTTTGGGTTGACATTGAGCTTGTAAAAATTGTATGAGCTTTATAACTTGGTCTCCTATTATCAATCCTATTGTGGGATGTAGTTCAAGACTCATGTCATCCTATGATACACCATTCATTATGGATCTTGGGTATTCTAACTCTCTTTCTAATAGTGTTGATAATCAACCCCCTATGGATCATAACCTGCATACCTCATTTCCAATGGCTTCCTTACCTACAACCAATGTGCATGATGTTGTTCATGCCCTTCAAGATAGCATAAGAAGAATGGAAGAAGGCCTAGAAAAGTTACAAGACTTTGTGCACACTGAAATGATGGACACTAGTATCATTCATACTTTAGATAATCTAAGGAAAATGATTGAAACTAAAAATGGAATGGAGATTATGCGAGGTATAGTTCATCTTGTTAATAATACCATCCCTACCTTGACTAGTTGTGATCAAGCTTTGGGACATACTAAAATCCAAGGTGGAAATTTCATTCCTCCTTCCACAATCCCCATCTCTATTCCTACATACACTCATACTCATGTTACCACAACCATTCAACCTACTACCAATTTCAACACTTCCTTAGGTCTTTCCACTAGGAATCCTTCTAGCTTTATGCATTCAAATCTCATATCTCCTCAACCATCCCCCCTCACAAGTTTACAATTCACTCTCCCTACACAAAAAAATACCACTCCACCTTTTCCCCCTCCATCTCATAACACCAACAATGATCCCATCCTTCACAAAAATTTTCCAAAACATGGCATCCCTTCACCAACAAATCACCACCCTAAATCAAAACGATAATGACCAACCTTCACAATACATCAAAACCAGTATGTTATCAAAGAAGATATTAAGAGCACAAATACCACAAGTTATATAGGTTCCTAGATTTGAGAAATATGATGGGAAAGGAGATCCTATTATTTTGAAGAAAAATATGGTGCACCAAAATGAATCAACAAGATGATGAATCACCAATTTTTTCTATAAAACATATAATTGTGTATATGATATGAGGTAAATAAAAATTAGAAAATACTCCTAACTTTTATAGCAACAATGAGGGAAGTATTGAGAGGCTAAAAAAATGTGTACCTTGCTAAAAAAGTGTTGTTTTTAGATCACTGAGGACTCATTTGCCCAAAGTGGTGAATGTGTCCCTATTAGAATTTCTAAAAATTGACTTTGGGTTTTGTTCTTCAAGGTTTGCACTTCTATATCCTCGGCGCTCAGCTCCCAAAATTCTAAAATATATTTTGTAGAGCTATTTTCGTGATCTTGCAATGTAGATGAAAACTTTGTAACTTTTCAACTTTTACAATTTTGCTTCAATCTGGTTCTCGACTTGATCTTCAACCTAGAAATTTTCAAACACACATCCAAGAGGAGAAAAAATTGTTGATTGTTAGAGAATAGGGGTTTGCCTTGGTCAAACCCCGTTTAGGTAATTAAACCTTATGATGAAACAATGAAATAGAAACATGAAACAATGATACCTTGGATGATATCTTGTAATGTAAATCTGCAAACTAACATGAAGTGGCCATGTAGAATGTAGATCTATATCTTGAATTAGATGTGAAACAATGCTTGCAAGTGGATCTTCAATAGTATACCAACATACTATCTCAACAACATGCTTGTTGCACTATGCCATTGACATGATGACATGATCTTGAATTGCTGCAACAAAACTTCAATAATCTACCCTTGAATTCCTTTGAAATGCTCTATAATGCTCTAATGCTTGAATGCTTGGATGCTTGTAAACTTGCTAGGTCACTTAGGATGAAATTATATGAATCAACCTTATATTCATACTAAATCTAAGGATTAACCACAAAATTCAAATACAAGCCGACATCAAATCTAGGATTCAAAATCATTAAAATCCCACCACAAATAAATTCAAAAAGGTTTGTCCTAAGTAAGGAGGACCCATTCGCCACCTTGGGTGAATGGGTCCTAGCACAATTTTCTAGGACCAAGCTTTGGGGAGGTGAAATATCACTAAAATCCCATCACAAATATGTTAAAAAAAGGGTGTCCTAGGTATGGAGGACCCATTTTCCCAAAGTTGTGAATGGGTCCTAGAACAGTTTTCTAGGACACAAACCTTGCCAATTTAAATGTTAAGCAATATTATTAATGTGTCAAGATAGATCGTTCAAAAAATGCAATTAAAAAGGCTTGGATTTGAATTTAAAGGGCCAATTAAGCTCTAATTAATCTCAATTAATTAATGAAGCCCTAGATTAGTGTGAAAGTGTAATAAAAACACTTTACAAAACCCTAAATAAGGCATAATTAAGTATATTTTATCATTAATTATTCATTTCCAGACTAAGCATGAAAAGGGGTTACTTTTTTCAACGCTACATTTTCCCTGACTTTAGTGAGAGTTTCCCCACATGATAAACTCACACTAAAGTATACATTCAAGAAAATTAAGTATGCAACAATAATAAAGATACATAGTCATACCCTATCAAAGACCAAGAAAAGTAAAGGAAAACACATGATCAAGCATAAATCTTCCAACACGATGTGGAATGTGGATGTTTGTCCAAGAAAAAGGATCAATCTTCGATTTTCCAATGTGATGTGGAACACGTCTAGGTTGTTTTTCCATAAAATGCATGCTCACTCGACATAGTGCAACCTTAGGCTGTCCACTAGGTGAGTTATCCCAACGAGGTGGAAAATGAGAGAATCATATTAGCCTCCCATACCATACTGAAGTTAAATCCTCCTAACAAATTTGATAAGGCACCACAATGCTATGCTTTTATGAATTCTTTTGAATGTTATGTCTATAAGTTTTTGTTAAAGGGGATTTTTCTTTTTTCATGTAAGGTCTTCTTCTTAGGAAGCATCATGCCCAATGTCTCCAAGAGACTGGACAAGTCAAGAGTATTAGATCGCCGCTTATGGGATGCCTTGTTCACATCATGCCACAAAGGAAATTCATATGCTTTGAAATATCATGCTCTTGGAGGACATCAAACCCAATGAAACCACCAAGAAAAGGACACATCACAAGAAAAAAGAAAATCACGCCATGAAAATATGCAAAATGTCGAAAGATGTCATCAATGTATGACCACACTTTAAAGTGGTCTCTAATGCCATTACTGTGGGTAACTACTTAAACATAGCCAATTTTTCATCCTAAGACATGAGAGTTTTCCTCAAAAAACCCTACACTAAGTCATATGTTTCTAAAATAAAGCTATGTCATGAAAAAGGAAGGAAGGGACATTGCCCCCAGAAATACATAAGGGATCTATGGGTTCAAGGTTAGTATGTCTTTGTTGTACAATGTTGTTTAAGAGCTCAGAATTGTCATCATTCCCCAAATACTCATAGAACTAGAAGAATGGCACAACAAGAGAGAAAACAAGGAAAAATCCTTCGGGTCAACATGGAAGAGACCTAAATGTCTCAATGCCCTGCATCATCCCCAAAAGGAAAACAAAAGACAAATGAAAAAAAGATAAAGGAAAGATTTTGGGTCAACATGGAAGAGACCTAAATGTCTCAAAATCTTGCATCATCCCCAAAAGGAAAACAAAAGACAAACAAAAAAGATACAATGAAAATATTTTTGGTCAACATGGAAGAGACCTAAATTTCTCAATGCCTTGCATTATCCCTAAAAGGAAAACATAAGAAAAATGGATAAAAGATAAAATTCTTATGAAATAGAGAAGAAAGTAGGTACATATAGAGGAATGCACAAAAAGAGAGAGAGATACATCAGATGAAACATCATTGGGGATCAAATTACACACATGCAATCACATAAAGAAACATGAAAAAGGAAAAGACTAGTAAGGCACATGTGAGTTGGCCTATAGTGGGTTGTCTGTATCCCAATCTTAGTCTATATAAATGAAAGGCAGAAAACTAGCCAAAGGGAGAATGAGAAGTGTTGAACTAGGGGAAGCACCAAGTTCAACACTCTTTTTAGGATATTTATCATTTAAGTTCATAGAAGAGGAGAACAATGTATTCAATTCATTATACACTTGTTCATCAATCATTATAATGTCCATGTCATCATCTAAATTAATCACAATGGGAGGTCGAATGACATTGTCCATGGAATTTTCTTGTTTATGTTGAAGTCAGAGTATAGAATCATAATGCATTGCTTCAAGTAAGTTCAGATTTTAATTTTCTATGTTGTTCTTATCTTCTTGAGTTTGTAACATACGAGAAATAACACAATGTATACACCTACATTGTCTAGCACTTTGATTTTATTTCAATATATTATCAATTTTTGTTTTTCTAAGAAGTGACCTTTGTAAATCATAGGTTTCTTCTCTTACTTGGGAGGAACAGAAGAAACAACAGGAGATTTTTCAACCACTTTCTCTTTAGCTTTATAAACTTGTTTGATTTTAGGAGGGACAATGAGATTTTTTTTTAGCTCACGGTCTCTTATAAGAAATTGTAGGAGGATTTTTCATAGGTTTCTCTTGGATGTTTGGAAGATCTTTGGGTTCTTTCATTATTTTTTCAAGGATAGGTGGTTCAGTCATAGGATGAGGCATGTTTCAAAGGGATAATTCTATGATGTGTTTTTCCTTGAACTTTTGATATGATTTGAAAAAGAAGTCCTCGCAAGGATTAATAGGTTCCATAGGCTTGGGCCAAAAGAAATATAATGAAAATTTGCCTTGAGAAGATGCATGAGTAAACCCACTATGATGCATAGTAAAGATATCATTTCCAAATGGAAACTTTAAAAATTTATGGACAACTGAAGGGACAAAATTCATGGAGAAAAGCCATGGGTAGTCTAACTTCACATGAAATTGGTCTAATTGTGGGATGATAGTGAATTAGTCATTTAATATTTTTGGTCCAACCTTTAAAGGAAGATCTATTGAGCCAACTGTAGGACAAGCAAAACCATTATGCATCTCGATCCATGCTTTCAGTTTATCATATGTATCTTGATAAATTTCATGCATGAATAGGAATTCTCCAGTGATCACATTCTCTCCATAGATAAGATCAATTAATATCCCATTATTGCCTGTTTGTTATTGATTTGGCTATCTATGTAAATAGTACCATTAACTACATGTTTAATTATGTTGTTTCATGAGAAATCAATATCGAAAGGTTTTTTAGTTGAGCTCCTATGAGGTCTAGCTTCGATAAATTTGACCGAGGAATTGATTTTATTATTCTCAAATGCTTTTTTAAGTCCTCATTTAGGAAGAAACAAAAGTTATTAACAATTTTTGTTCCATTTCCTATTTTAAGCACTTTCCTTAGATTTTGTAAAGTAGGAATCATACTAATATTCATGCTTTTAGTAAGGATAAATTCTTGTAAGTTTTCTATAGTTTCATCTAATCTTGTTATTTCTTCTTGCAAGAGATGGACATCATGCACATCAGTGGAAGTCATGGGAAACAATGTTGTAATGATGACAAATGTATCCCTCTATATTTTTGCACTTGTTTGAGCTCTCCTTGTTAAATTAAGCTTAATGTTTCCTTGATTTAGTGTTGTAATGTGTTTAACACATTCACATTAGGTCTTGGCCCCTTGTAAACTAAATGGACCTAGTTGTGCCTTATTTAAAGTGTTGTAAAGAGTACCTTTACACTTTCACACTAATCTAGGGTTTTATTAATTAATTGGGCTTATTTATGCTTTATTTGGTCTTATTTTTCATCCAAAAGCCTTAATTAATGCATCTTTCTAAGCATAATCTCAACATAAACCAATATTCAATCATAATTCATGTGTTTTTGGATTGTATGCCCCAAATTTAGTGATCTGGGACTCATACACAACCTTGGGCGTATGAGTTCCACCTAAGTTTTAGGGACTTGATCTGGATTTCACATCAATCTAAGCATTTCTTAAAAAATGTGTCCCAAAGCTTAGCCTAATGGGACTCATACGCCACTTCTAGCATATGAGTCTCATGTGGCTTAAACCTAAATTAAATTTAAATTTTTGGAGGCATTTAATTCTCCTAGATCTAATGTTGTCTTGTACTATTGTAATTTAAAAATATATGGCATAAACAAGTATAAACACAAGGTTATTTCACTCATTTTCACCTAAAACTTTCAAGAGAGTATTCCTAATAGAAATTTTTTGATTACAAGATTATTTAAGGACATTCAAAAGAATTTCTTAGGTATTCAAGGGCATATTTTTTCATCATTTTTTATCACAATTCAAGATCCATCATTATCAAGCATGTTGTTGAGCTAGTGTTGTGATGTAACTTTCAAGATCCAAGTTAAGCATTGTTCCATATCTAATTCAAGATCAAGATCTACATTCTTCATGGCCACTTCATGTTATATTGCAAATTTACATTTCAAGACTTCATTCAAGGTATCATTGTTCATGTTTCATGTTTCATTGTTTCATCATAAGGTTTAATTACGTAAACAGGGTTTGACCAAGGTAAACCCCTATTTCCTAACAAAATAACATTCTTTCTCTCTCTTCATGTGATAGCAGGTATATAGGTTGAAGAAAAAGTGGATTTGAAGCCCTCAAAATTACCAAAATTTTAAAGTTGCAAAAGTTGTCAAAGTTGTCATAAAAAGTTGTTATAGATCACGAAAGCTTAGATCTAGGGCAAGATATCCAACCTATTTTCATGAAATTAGTGGGAAAGTACATATTTGATCCATCTTCAGAGGCTCACAAAGTTTTTCTTTAGTATTGTACTCCTAAGACACTTTAAAACAAAACATGACCAATACGCCACTTGTGGCATATGAGTCCCAGTATACCTATTTTAAAGAATTTTGTGTAGATTCTAATTCAACAATTCTATATTCTAGTTTTGGCATAGAAACCCTAATGTAGGACTAAATCACCTAGACTAGCATATGTGTCCCAGTGGGCATCAAACATCAAGATTTCAAGGTTTCAGAGCTTGTTTTGACCTCATCTTTCTTCCAAGTACCTTTCTATTCATTCTTAGTTTGTCATTCTATATTTTATTTTCATTTCCTAGGTCATCTATTTAGGTTTTGCAAGTCATTTAAATTTCTTATCCTTCCAATCCCTAGCTTAGTGGTGAATCCCCTTTAACCTTTAATCACACTGTAGGATACCTTATTGCAAGATCTCCTTCCCCCTTTCTACCTTCGGGTTGAGATCTCAAATGTTTCCTTGCATGAAACAAGAGTAAAATAGGAACCTGATGTGAACACTTCTTTTCTGATTTGGAGCACATCATATTCCTAGATCTAGCTTACATTAACTTTGCATTAGTGTTTTGCATTAGTTAATTTGTATCTAGATTTTCTAAATCTTGCGCTAGTGAAAGTGCACATAGGTTGCATTTTTGGCATCTTGAATCATTGAATTTCATCTAAAATCTATAATTGTAATCAATATAGACATCATACAAACAAAATCCCTTAACATTCACTCTGAATTTACTAAATTTGGTGCAAAAACCCTAATCTGGGACTCATAGGCCCCTTTGGGTGATTTAGTCCTAGTACAGGTGATTTTACCTGATTTTTGGGTATTCTATGTTGAGTGTTTATCAGTATTTAAACCTTTGAAAAACCCTGGTTGAGACTCATATGCCCCTTTGGGCGATTTAGTCCTAAATCAAGCCTAAAACTGCCTTTTGCAACATTGAAAACCTTGTTTTTGTACTTCCTAAGCTTTCTGGTAACATATAGTATTAGTTTGGAAAGTTTTAGTAACTTTTTCTTTATGCATCTAGGTAAAAATCATCAATTTAGAGTAGTAATATTTTAATTCTTCCTAAATCAATGCACTCACAAACATCGTCAAATCTGAAAATGTTCACATTTCTGAAACTTTGTATAATATGGATAAAAGTACTTTTCACTTTTGCATATACAATGTTTACATTCACAAAGCTTTGCATAAGTTTGATAAAAGTTCTTTTCATTTTTGGATACACATTGTTTGCATTCTTAAAGCTTTGCATACATTGCATAAAATTACTTTTCATCTTTGGATATACATTGTTTACATTTTTGAAGCATTGCATAAGATGGTTAGAAGTACTTTTCATTCTTGGTCAAATAATGTTAGTATCTTACCTATCTAGGCATGCTAGGAAAAATTTCATATCCCCTCCCTATGAGAATGCTTTAGTGAAAGAGAATACAACCTTGGGAAATCATAATAATCATATTTGTTCCTCTCCTAATATCTCTTCTATTTGTGAAGACGATATTTTGGTGTTAGAAGAACAAATCAATGAGAGTTTTGAGAGTCCAAGTTATTTCTCTCCTCCTACCTATCTTATTGGACAAGACATTACTGAATAGAAGGACAAAATCATAGGTGATCATGATAATCACATTTTTTCTTCTCCTAGTATCTCTCCTAGTTGTGAAGAAGATACTTTGATGTTAGAAAATGTAATCGATGAAGGTCATGAGAATATTTGTTACCTCTCTTCCCCTAGGGAAAACATTATTGAACAAGACAATCCAACCATTGATAACACCCTTACTCATGGTTAAGTCACTTTAGAGGAGCCACACATTGAATTGCATGAACATCTAGTTTGTAGTCCTCCTAAAAACTCTCCTCCTATGGAGGATATCATGGAGCAAGAAAATGATGACATTTCCGCTTCCTTAGATGATGGTGGCATGATGACACTAGATTCCCCTTCATTAGAAAGACATCAAACCAAAACCGTTGAGGTGTTGAATGCAAAAGTGTCCATTAGACCCCCCCTTGATTAATGGACCTCCTAAATACCCTGTGTGACATCTTAAGAATCCTCTAATTCTCTACCCACCATCACACAAACAAAAAACTCAAAACAAGCCCAAACTTATCCTTTACCCACCTAAGAACTAATAGATGTGGAAAATGAGAGTGTATGATGTCACCCTTTTTCCACCAATCACTAAAATATGTCCTAAGAGTCCTAATTGGATTGACTAACAACCTCACAAGGTGAGTCAATTCACACTGAGGAGGACCTAGGAGGGGGATTTTCAGCTTTAAGGGGTTCACCACCAAGCACATTCTTGGAAAATATTTAAATGAACATTTAACCTACAAAACCTAGTTATGCAAGCTAAATGAGAGATGTAAACAATGAAATTATATTATAGGGAGATAGGGATCTTGTGAGGATTCCAAAAATGAAAAGAAGCTACCAAAAAGTGCTATGGAGGACTAAGACACCCAATATGACATATTAGTCCTACTGCTATTTTTGGGGCAAATACGAAGTCTTCAGATGTCAGAACTAGATCTGAAGGAACCACTAAAAATTATGCTTGGGAGGACTAAGACGCCCAAGGTGGCATATTAGTCTGGTTCTAAATTTATGGAATTTATGAGTGTGGTCCCAAAGCTTAAGATTTGAACTTCCTTCTTCACCAAGTCTTCAGATATGAACCTGTTAAAATACCTACAAAAAAAAGGAATTTGGATTGATTTTTTATGGGGGTTTGCCTTAGTCAAACACCTTGTTTGATAATTAAACCTTGATGAAAAAGTATAGATTTGAAAATGGAAATGTGTGTGTGCCCTAATTCTTAAGTGCATCTAAGATTATGCAAGCTCGAACATGAAGGATCCCTATTCATATGTGTTAGAATAATATTCCTAAGATGCAAATGTAAAGGACCTATAAAGGAGATCTCTAATCACCCTAACAAGTCACAAACATGAAATGTACCTTCCTTAGGTAGAGAATAGAGCAATAATGGAAGATGGAATCAATCAAGAAACAAGTCCTTAGGCTTGGATAATGGCTAGTTGCATCTCCAACCTAGAATCTCTCATGATCCACAATAGGCATCCATTACTAATCCCTGGCAATGCTAGATCTTGGCTTGAAAATAGACTTGAAAAACCTACGAAAACACAATAGAAGGCTACTCCAAGACTTTGATACTTCCTTCAACTTGCTCAACTCATGTCTCTTGTCTCAACTTATGTCAACTTCTATCAAATTATGTGAAAAATGGGTGTGAATATATATTTTATAGGCATTCCTACCTAATAACCTGATTATTGGATCTCAAAGGCCAAAAAAAGGGACCAAATAAATTTAAATATTTTTGTTTCCCACTCTTAATTCTCAAAAAATAAAGCCCTCAAGACTAAGACACCGTAGGTGGCATCTTGGTCCCACTAGCTAGTACTAAGACACCACAAATGGCATCTTGGTCTCACAAGGCTTAATTTTCCAATTCAAAAGGTGGGCTACCCAGATTGATGGTTGTTTATGGGTTTTCGTTGGATTTAAAGTTGCAATAAGCCTCGAGATGCACAAAATGTGGTCCTAGGGATCCATAAAAAGTGACCTAAAGGGAAAGTAATGCAAGGGGTGCTAAAATAGGTCCAAATTAAGTGTTTAAATGCAAAGGTATGCATTTTTCTACACTACAAGAACAATGTTTCACAAAAATCAAATTGCGACACTACAAGAACATACAAACAAGTAATGGAAAAAGGGTTTGAAATGGTGGCTAAGGAAAATTTGGAAAAATAAAGGAAAAAACCATAAGCAATGGAGTATACTAAAAAGTGGGTTTGCACAATTCACAAGTATTACAACATAGTTAGAACCCTCCACAAGAAGGTGTAGAGGATGGTGATCGAATGCTCAGGACCCTAGCTCATGAAGGGTCTAGAAGGCTCAATGGCCTTGATCAACCTCATGCTAAGGATTCTTTAAGCCAAGTTTGATATTTCAAGAGGGTAAAAAGAAAGGGAAATTGATCTACCACTTTCATTCTATCAGCTTGATAGGTATAGTGAACTAGATAAGCTAATTCCCAAGTCAAAAATGTGAACCTAATAGCTTTTTGCCAGAAGACCCCATTGTAGAAGATAGACAACAACACGATGCATTGGTGTCCTAGTTGGGCAGTGGCATCTGTATAGAAAAAAAGTATGAAATATAGTTAAGAGTCAATACAGAACTACCTACAATATGATAAATAAAGTTTTAAATAATGATAGAAAGCATAAAGCAGCTAAAATACTAGAAAAGCAAGAAGAATAATTTAACTTAAAAAGAGAAGTTGAAAAGAGTGAAATGTAGTAGAAAATTGAACTTACAATTGGTGTAGCCTCCCACAAGCTCCACACAAATGAAAACCTACACACAATAGAATAAAGAATAATGTTGGGGTTATTTCGGGGCTTGGCATAGTCAAACCCTCGTTTCAGTGTTCCCAACTCCACAGACAACCAGAATAGCCACAAGATAGAAAATATGATAAATAAAATATGGAAGGAAAGCAATACCACACAATTCTAATAACTATATGCTAAGAAATCAAATAAAAATGCTATGTAAAGTGTATATCACCTCCCAAACAAGGTGTCGTCAAGCACATGAAGGGAGATGCAAACTCGCAAGATTGAAAGTGCAACCATTTCCACGACAACGTGAATACAAAATCTAGTAGAGTAATGCCTTTGAGCTTCAACAATGGTGTAAAATGGAGTGTATAGCAGCAAGTGTAATGGAGAAACATGTAGAAGTGTGTAGAGATTGAAGTGAATGTGAAAAATAGACATTTGAAGGTGAAATGGAGGGAAGAAATCCATTTAAGTTTGGTCAAGAGGTGCAAGAAAATTACACTGCCTCGCTAATGGTGAGTTGTAATTCCATTAGAGATTCTAGAGGTGGGAATCTTGTCAGGATGATAGAATACCGTGTAGACGTCTACGTACCACACTGGCATCCTTGATAGAAATTCCCCCACTGACACTACAAACATCCACCAAGTGGGTGGGAATTAGAAGGATGGGGTGTGGAAATGCATCATTAAGTTTAATTTTCTAAGGTGAAGGGATGCAAACAGGGAATTTATGAGGGGTGGGTGTAAATTCACTTCATTACATTTTACCCCCACTTTAGCGAGCATATGTGCTACCATATGTGAGGTAAAGCAGATAGAAAGAGTTTAGAAGAGTATACTTGAACTATTGAGGAAGTAGACTACGATCTAACCCACTCGAAAGCACAGGAAGAGAATGTTTCCCCATAGGTACTCAAACCCAAGGAGAGTTGAACAAAATGCATAATATCTGTAGACCCATAGATGGTGAAGAAAAGGGCTATGTAGGTCTTTAGAACTACAAAATAGAACAAAGAGATCCCGCAAGATGTAAGTGCTTCACAGATCCTCAGAATTGGAAAGGAGGCATCCTCTAGGTGCATAGTCCTAGAGGAATCTGGGTGTAAGAGGCTCTATAGAGTCTAATTGAAAAGCAACTTCACAGACACACCTAGAAAGAAACATGTTAATCTGTAGACAAAACATGTTAGATCTCAAAAAGAAGCCACACAAGAAAATAATCAGACAATCACACAGAAAGTCAATAATTGAAGAAAGATATTTCAAAGGGGTCCCTCAGGAACCCTTCAAAAGAGAGGGTATCCTCTCAAGGGACGCTCAGTTTGAAAGCGATAGAAAAAGAGATTGATTTTTTTCCAATGATTCACGCATCAAGGATTCCTTCTAAAAGATTCGTTTCATCAAGGAATTCGAAAGAAAGAATACTCCCTTGCAAGGGCATGCATAGATTCTATCGAATGAATTTCTGAGATGAAAGAAAAAGTCATATGGGAATCCATGTTGAAGAATACAAATTTTGAAAAATATTTTTAAAAAAGGAGATATTTTAAAGAAGAGATTCATTTTCCACTGAGTACGTCTTTTTGAAAATTGAAGTAGTATGATAGTCCCCCCTTAGGATGGTGCATGCCAAACATAAAGGCAAGTGACAACCTGAGGAGAAAAAAGAAAGATTGAAAGTGATGTTGTGGCTCGTGGAACATGGCAAGTTGTAATCATGGTAATGTTTTCACACATGTGGGGGACAACACATAAACACCATAATGTCACAAAGTGAGCAAAGAAGAGAGAAAGATGAAAAGAAAGAGACATACAATAACATAACGAGTGAGAGATAAGGGGATCTAATATTTTGGGGTCAGAGCTACTCATAAATATAGATATACAAGTATAATAATATAAATGAAGTGTCATCAACCCCCTATTGTATTAGACCATGTGAATAAAGGCACGGGAAAATAAAATGAAAATAAAAAATTGAGTCAACATCGAATGGAGGCCTAAATTCCCCCAACACTTTGCATCGTACCCAATTTTCAAAAATCAAAGGTACAACAAAGAGAAGAATGATGTGGTAAATAGAAGAAGTTTTATGGCACAAAAAAACTCATATATCCAAGCACCTATGATGGTGACAAGAGTCATCTAGAAACATATAAAATAAGCACGAGGGAACACAACGCACACACACACACATAATCTAATCTATAGATAAATAAGAAGCACCCCTAGTCCTCATCAACCAAAAGGTCATCATTCTCCCAATCTAGATCACTATAAGGGGAAGGCGGATAATCCTCTAGGGGTGGAATATCAAGGGGGTACCCTTTGACCCTCCTACAACAAGAGCTAAGGAACAAGGCCCCTCAAGGTCTTCTCCACTTAGTTCCTATGAGGTGAATGTCATTAATCTCGCAAAGATCATCAATAGGGTTGGGAGCTCATCCACAGAGTTGCACATGCACTTTATAGGAGTTCCATGTGTCAAATCAGTGCATGATGGAGGGAGTCCCTGAGATCAATTACTAACCTCACCAAAATATTCAAGAGTAGTGTTGAACTCCAAGGATGTCGAGGCTTCCTCCATCACTAGGATAGCACAAGCCAATGCAAAACCACCCTTCAAAGAAGGTGAACCCTTCTTCCAATCCCCATTGCAAGCAGGGTCATCCTCTATCTTTTGCTTCAATAGAGGATGCAAGATCCCCACAAATGAAGCAAAGAGCAAGGGATAAGAGGAGAAAATTGCAACAAACACCACCGAGGTGTTTGACATGTCCACAGGTATTGAAAAGGGTGGGATGTCTAGAAGGGACATCATAAGGGGAGGCTCAGTCAAAGGAGCAATGAATACCTACACCCTCTTTGGGTGAGGATCATTCATGTGTGCAAGGGATCCATAAGCAAGATTGAGGTGGAGGGAAGGGTATATGTAGGATCATGATGGGCCAAAAAGTGGCAATATGATGGGTATTTGTAGGGTATGTGGCTGATGACTTTTTTTTAACCCAAAATTGATGAAATAAAAAGGGTTTTTAAAGGAGATTCTCATCTTTCCACAAATATAAATTATGCTTTACTTTGAATTTAATAAATAATTATTATTCATTTTCTATTTGAATTACAACTAAAGTCTTGATTGATAAGCTGATTGAAAACATCTATATCTTTCAAACGGTGTCACATTTTTTGAATCCAAAATATGTGTCACATTCTATGCTTCACATACTATAAGATTAAAAAAAATGAATTTCATGAAGTTTTGACCAAGTTAAGGTGGTCAGACATATGAGTTTCTATATTTTTTAAAAGTTACAATAAAAATTCATTATTAATTATTTACATGGAAAAAATTACAAAAAAATATGCATCACATCGGGACATGAGTCCTCTACTTATATCTAAAATATTATAAAAAAATATTATCATTTTATTGTGGTTAGGGTAGTCAGACACCTACTTCTTATTTTTTCCCTAAAATTTAAGTAGTACTACATTGAAATTTCAAATTTTCACCAAATAGATTTTTAAAAATAAAAAAAACCTAGTAGTTTAGAAACTACATTCAATTTGCTACAAATTCTATTCTTACATATTTTTGAAATAATATAGTAACTTATTCAAATTTTTATGTCAATTTTCCTAACTCTAATTTTTTCTGAATTTTTTACCACTTAAGGGTCTATTTTTTCCATGATGATCCTGCACATACCCGGAACTAAAGCGAAAAAAGTGAAAGAGGATACAATAGAAGATGTTGGAGAAGGAGTTGTTGGTTGTCCTTCCTTCTTCTGCAGGGTGACTTTCTCAGCGGCCAAATCCTTCCTCTAACGCTTGTGCTCATGCACAAGGGAGATTCTACAGCTTCAAGAGAGAGAGGTTGTAGCCTAAGGAGGAACAAAGGATTCTTTTTCAGCCATTAGAGTATCCACCACATCTATTTCTAGTGGAGGAAGGGGCTCTTGGATGGGAACATGAGGAAGAGATGGAGAAAATGGTGCAACAATAGCAAGGGGAGCAAGCTTGAGCACCTCAACAACAAGCGTCTTCTTGTTCAGTACCTTAGAGGTAGGAGTAGTAGGAGGCTACAGAGGATGAGACATAGAAGATGCTCCATTGAGACCCTTCCCCTTACCATACAAAATGAGTCGAGGCATTGTGGGTAAGACATGAAGTTCAAACACCCAATGCTTAGGCTTCTTCCAAGAGGGCGCCATCAAACTCCCCAGAAAATGCATAGGAGCAGAAGTTGATGGCACCATAGAAAGGTGAGAGGAAGCGATGGGTGGGACAACAAAGGAAGAAAAAGAAGGGCCCTAAGTGTCGGTAGGATTCCCCTTCTTCCAGGAGGAAGAGGTAGCATGTTGTTGTGCTACAAGGTGAGTCATTTTTTGTTGCACTTTTCCCTCGATCTTATACTTAATATAATTTCGATAAAGTAGGTTTGTTCTAGGAGGAAGAAGACCAACCGAGGTGGGCCAAAAATGATCCAAGGAATAACCCCAATAGGACAAAAATGATCGTGAGATAATTTTTAGACACTTATGAATTACGGCACTAATCCCATTCATGGAAGCTAGCCAAGGGATGCCTAGCTTCACCCTAAACAAATCAGATTCTGGGATGACACCAAAAGTAGTATCCACAACTCTAGGTCCCACTAGGATGGAAAGGGTTATAGAACCTATGGAGCAAGATAAAGATTGTCATGAGTACATATAGTAGTTTTCATCTTCTCATATTCCTCCCTCTATAGTGAATTTAGCCACAAAGTCTCTTCCGTAATAGTATTCACTTGACTTGCATGGTCGACTAGGACTCCTGTCACAATGTTTCCATTGAGGAAAGTGGGAATATATAGGGAAGAGGCTTTGTTATTTATGGGGAAATCCTATGATGTAAAAGTCACATTTGGCGAGCAAGTCGTAGGTTGTTGGGGAGGATCAGGAGTAAATGAGACTATGTGCATGTATGCTAAGGCATTAGGAGAAGCATCAAAAGGATCAATAATTAAGTTTATAGAGTGAGACAGAAAAAGGTATATATAAATCTTCAACTCACTATTAGTGTTAGCCACTGACTTACTCACATTCTGCTTCTTACCATCGAGACAGATGGCACCATCGTTGATGTGATCCTATACGTCATGTTGTAGGCACATACAACATTTAGTATCATGCTCGTGAATACAATGGTACTGATAGAATGTGTTTTTTTCATACCAGTCATGATAAGGCTCAGACAACTTGGTAAACTATCTATTGTTCTTGAGGCCTTGATCATTAGTCATGACAACTACATTTGGAACCCATTTCCCTTTCCCCAAAATTTATACTATGGACCTTCCTTCAGGATGGGAGCACAAGGAGGATCCCCTGAACTGAACAACCATCTTTTGGTACACCTGCAATGCAACACATAAATGCACGAAGGAAGGGTATTTCATCAAGGAAAATTTCTTCTTCCAAGATCACTAAGGTTGCCTATGAATACCTTTTGCACATCTAAGTCGAGAAACTGATATGAAATTTGGGAAAAGAGCACTTGGTATCACACAATGAAATTAGTGATCAAGGAAAGAGTTTTATCATCAAAGCATTGTGGTGAAAGTAATCTGTGCAACTCGCATTAAAGGTTGATACGTGTGTCTGGGGATCACCTTTACAACCATACTTCTCAAACTTAGGTATTTCCATCCCTTGAGGGAAGGGAGTGTTCATAATTATCATTGATAAGGGGCTTTGATAGAAGAAGGGCTGAAAGATGGCTGGGTAGAGGCCTGAGACAGATTTTCCAATTGGTTTTGCATTTGACCCATATTATGTAGGAGAGCATTCAAAATAGGGCCCGAATATGACAAAGAACCAATGGAACCTCCACCAATACTACCACCACCAGAGCTACCTCTAGAAACAACTCCAAAGGCACCGTCATGACCTCCATCGGAACCACTACTAGGGCCACTAGTGTGACTTCCACTGAATTCGCTACCATAGCCACCACCAGAGCCACAATCATGACCACCACCAGAGCCACTGTTGGACATAGTAGAACCACCATCCCCCATTCCACTATAAACCCCGCTACCAAGAACAGAGCTACCCCTAGGAGGAAGATCATTAAATCCAAGGGGTATTCTACTTGCTCTGATAGTAGGAGGTAGATCAAGAGTAGAGACAGAAGGGCCTATTTTATCCAAGCTAGCCAATGTCATAGGCATCGACAAACCAATTTTCCTTTCATAAGTGTAAAGCACATGGGATCGAGTAATACTTGACCTAAGGTTGTAAGAAGGGACGTATGCTCCCATTAAATCGGTAAGTCCACAAAGGAATTCTATGCATCTTTGATCTTTGCTTAGCATATACCTAATCTTACTAACAACTCTAGTGTGCCTAGCCATGCTCTGATCTCTCACCAAGTGATTTGCAAGATCCAAGAGCCTCCTATCTAGAGCCATGAGGTTCTCTATAGGAATAGGGATGACACCATTCTCATCCAAAGGTGCAACTAAAGGGGAGATAGGAGGAGTGGGCATGAGTGGTTTCATCAAAGAAACTTGTATTTGTTGCTGATACCATCTCATGGGAGGCAAGAGCCAAAGTGACCCTCATAAATTCCATCTCTACGTGCCGATGTCCAATGCTTCTTCTAACAACATATCTAAAAGTCGTAGAGTGAGTTGTGAAGCTAATAAAGCATCACAATGCACCTGTCCACAACTTATGTAGATACGAGAGAAAGAACCTCAACATGAAGAAGCAAATATTAAAATTTTTATGTAAGGTTCACCAAAATGTAGAGGAGTGGGACCGAATGCTAAGGACCTTAGGTCATAGAGGGTCTAGAATAGTCAGCTGCCCTGATCTACCCCATGCTAAGGATTGTTTAAGCCAAGATTGATATTGTAAGAGGGTGAAAAGGAAGGGCTATTGATCTACCACTTTCCTTCTATCAACCCGAGAGGTTTAGTGAACCACATGAGCTAATTATTGAGTCAAAATTGAGACCCCAATAGCTTTCTAGCAAAGGACCCCAGTGCAAAAAATGAACAACAGCTTGACGTGCTAGCGTCCTAGTTGGGCGTTGTCATCTGTATGGATAGCGAGTACAAAATACAAGTAAAAATCAATAGAGAACTAACTAAAATATGATAAATAAATTTTTAAATGATGACAGAAAGCATAAAGGAGCTAAAATACTGGAAAAGCAAGAAGAATACTTTAACTTAAAAGGAGAAGTTGACAATCTGAGTGAAAGGTGGTAGAAAATTGAACTCACAATTGGTCTAGCATCTGCAAGCTCCACACTAACGCAAACATACACACAACATAATAAGGAAAAATGTTAGGGTTGTTTCAAGGCTTGGTGTAGTCAAACCCCTATTTCAGTGTTCCCACCTCCATGAACATCGAGAATAGCCATGAGATAGAAAATACAATAAATAAAATATGTAAGGAAAGTAATGTCATGCAATGCTAACAACTATATATTATGAAATCAAATTACAATGCTATGTAAAGTGGATATCACCTCCCAAGCAAGGTTCCCTCAAGCACAAGAAGGGAGATGCGAACTCACAAGCTTGAAAGTGCAACTATTGTCATGATAACGCGAATAGAAAATCCAACAAAGTAACATCTTTGAGCTTTAACAACGGTGGAAAGTGGAGTGTATAGTAGTAAATGCGATGGATAAATTTGTAGAAGTGTGTAGAGATTGAAGTGAATGTGAAAAATAGACATTTGAAGGTGAAATGGAGGCAAGTAAGCCATTTGAGGTTGGTCAAGAGGTGCAAGAACGTTACAATGCCTCACCAATGGCGAGTTGTAATTCCCCTATAGATTCTAAAGGTGGGAATCTTGTTAGAATGGAAATGTGCTCTACAAACGTCCATGTGCCATGGTAGCATCCCCAATAGAAATTTCCCCACCGACACTACATAAAACTGCCAAGTGGGTGGGAATTAGATCATGGATGAGGTAGAAATGCATCGTCGGGTTTAATTTTTGTAAGATGCGAGGATGCAAGCGAGGAATTTACGAGGGGTGTAAATTCAATCCCTTACAAAAGGTCAAGAAGGATCCACAACACTTTCCCAAATAAATCACAAGGGCTCACAACATCCACACAAATAGTATCTACCCCTGAGAATCCACTGCAACCCACTCCACCAAAGAGAACCACACAAACCAGACCCAAATAGATGGCCAAGAGGAGATAGAGAAAGAAACAATAGAGGAGGAAGTTGAAGAGATAGGAGAAGAAGAGGTCCAACAACCTCTTAAGAGAAGGAAAAGAGGACAATAGGATCTGGTACCTCCTCCACAAGTCACTCCTAAGAAACCACAAGTATCTCAGGAGCAACCGCAAGAGCTCATTGACATACTGGCCACTACAAATTCCATCCTCCACCATGGCATACTACCACAAATATCAGAGACCTACAAAGAAGAAAATGTAGAAAATAAAGAGATGATAATACAATGCCTCCTCTGGTATATCAATCACTCCAATAAAGGGCTTGAAGAAGCAATGAAGGAATTTCAAGAGGAAATCATTGTTGCAATAAGGGAGATAAGGGTGAAAGCATTAAGAAAGGAGGAGGAAATAAATGAGAAAGCAATCCCAAAGTTAGCCCAAACATTATTGAGTTGAAGAATCAAGCACTAGTGCAAAAATAAGCTCAAGAGCTCTGCACTAAATAAAGGGTAGACATTATTATGGAAGAGGATCTGAAAGACACCAAAAATATTTGGAAAGAGATTGAAGACATAACTAAGAAGTTATATGAAGAGATGGTACAACATGCTTAGGAATAAGGAGATAATCCCCCTCACATAAATCCCCCTAAAACTAGTTCACATAAGGAGAGTCCACCTAAGGATAACTCGAGAGAGGAATCTAACAAGAGTGTAGACAATCCCACTAGTGGAACATCCACATCCACTTCTACAGTAAAATCCATCAAGGATTTTCTTGTACAACAATAAGAACCATAACAAGTACCATCACCACAATTATTGAAAATGTTAATGGTGGGGTCACAAGTTGACTTGCCTAGCATCTCACCCCTCCAAAAGATATAACTAGGGGGTATTTTTCATGCTACTGCCCATAAAGAGCTTCTATAAGAACATGTACAGCACACGGAGCAACAAGAAAAAGTTGTGGGAACATTGCAAGGGGTCATTCCACATTCTAACTAGGACACATCCCTCCCTTTTTAGAAAAAACTCAAGAAACTAGTAGATGACCTATAGGTATAATTGGCCTCTGCAAGGGATAACATACGAAAGGAGGCCCAAGAAGAGCTTACAAAGAAGAAAATAGAAGAGTATACAAAAAGATGTGCTACCACACACTCCCAATTGGAATCATAGATAAAACAATTCAGATGACATCCAAGAGGCCGAGGTACTATACCAATTTTGTCTACATTGGCCAAACATAATGAAAGGAATCCACACACAAATGCTTCAAATTGAATATCACATAGCACAAGAGGCATATGACCATCTACTAGACCTATCCTGAGCCATAGGGGGTCAATTTGAGAATCTCCACACCCAACTACAATAACTCCATACTCAATAGGAGCAAGTGAAAAGAAAATAAAAAAGTAGAGGGATACAATTAGTAGCTGATTAAGACTTCCAAAAAAATTGGAGGCAAAGTAGATAACACAAAAGATTTTTATTCCAACCGATCTCTGGGAGGCATAACTTACACTAGCCCAAATCCAAGGAAAGATGGGTACATTACTGCAAGCATAGGCAAACTGGGATTCCAACATGGTACGACTCAAGATAGAATACAAGCATCCCCTTCGCAATTGAGCATCATGTCTTGAGGATAAGACAAGGTTTTAAAAGGGTGGATGATGTTAGCAGGGCAAAGATGGGGTTAGAACCTACCGCAGGCTACCAGAAAAGGTTTGTGGTACTAGGAAAAGATATTAGAAATCTTTAGGAGTCATGTCCCTTTAAGGGAATGCATGTATATATGCAATTTAAATCATATGCAAAAGATATATGATGATAGGTAAGAGATAAGATAGATGAATGTACGTACTATTGTGAAGAAAAGACTAAGGCTAGCTCTTGTATGAAATTCAAATATAATATATAGGGGTTATAAGGGTTATATATATGTGTGCATTGAATTTGAATGCTCCTTTTTTATTTTATTTGATATGTCTTGAATATTTCTTCTAGAATCCTACTAGAAATGCTTGTTTTTCTTACTGTATCCTCTAGGATATAAATAGACTACATAAGAAGTATTGGGGTATAGATCTCTGAGTCATACTTCCCCATATTTGTTGCTAATAATGTTATCCATACTCATAGACTTATTTTCTTTTAATATAATTAACTCTATATTATATTTCTCTAAGGCTCTTCAAAGAAAGAAATTCTAAATGGGGAATTAAATCCCCTTATGTTCTAAGAGAGAAGCTTTGTCAATCAACCATAGATTTCTTAGTTCTACCAAGACAATATTTAATTGAGATTTTTTCCATCTCCATCATCTAACATAGTGGTATTATATAATATAATACCAATTGGATATATTCACATTCTCCTACATCTCTAATTTTTGAGAACCTATAAAATATTTTTCAACCAAATCTTGATATAAATCACCTTTGAATTCATGATTTTCAATATTTTCTTTCATAGCTGTCCCCTCACTCTAATGAGGTAATTTTGTTTTACAAAGAGGGTAAATTAAGATTCTTCTTGAGATTTTAAGAGACAAATTTTCTATTTTTGAAAGTCTACATTTTTTTCTTAGAAACGTGAATTCATTTGGATCCTTTTTCTTTAGCTTCATTTTTCTCATTCTACAAATTACTTGGAGTGCTAAAATATTCTCGAATAAAATTGTCATATTCATAGAATCTTCTATATTTAAGGGAAATAATTTCATAATCAAGAACTTGAGACTATTCAAAATATCTAGAATGCAAATTATTAGAAAGAGAATAAGAGATATTTTCACATATACTTTAACATCAATAGATTGACTATGCTTTTAAAAGGTTCTTGAAATATAGACAACATTTACTAGAGGTTTGTAATTATCTTAAAGACATAAAAAAAAGGTCTTTAACTCTTAAGGAAGAGTGTACATTTAAATCAAGTGTATAACCCTTAAGGAAGATTGTATATTTGAATCTAGGCATGGGATACATAAGTATTTCCTTCAATGAGTTAAAGCCCACACATTAATGCTTCATGAAAAAGACAAGAATTACAAAACAAATATGGACCTCTTAAAACTCTAACTCTGTTAGATCCATTTGTGAAGATGGCTATGAAATACGCTTTAGCACAGGATCTTATTTCATATTCTTCTTAAGTCTTTCAACTCTTTATTTCCCCATACACTAATTCCTCCAAAGAGAATTAACAAATTAGCAATCTACAAATCAAGTGACATCATTGGAAACTAAAATCATTTTTTTAAGAATTCATCAAGATTAATATTAATAACTATAATGAGCTGGACTGAGCTGGAGGAGTGAATGCACACACACCTGAATGGTTGATTAAGACAAGGTGACGGCCCGAGAGATGAAGGAATACGGAGAAGTAGTTGGGATTAAATTCCAACATTTTCTGCCTAGGATAGGATAGATCAAGCATACGAACATAGAAAAATCACGTTTGTTTCTCATTGTATAGGACATCTAGATTTGCATGAAATCGCCTCTTTCTTGCCACTGTCGAATGGCTGATCGCAGAGAAAAGTTTGCGATCAGATTCTTACTCACAAGTTTTTCATTTGTCATGGGAGATGTGTCATGTCCACATTGAAACCATCCTTGGATCGCCTCCTTCTCGTATGTAAAACCGTCTGCGGCCATATAAGGATCCTGCATAACCCCCTGCAAATCGGAACAATTTTTTTTAGTCATCACCTGATTTTAAATTACAGTGAAAACCTAATGAGGTCTGGCAAATGTGTAGTAACGGAATCAAATATATCAGGTAATTTGAACTACGAATTAATAGTGAAAGAATGCACAAACTTATCGTTACCTGGAAGATTGGACAGAGGAAGAAGCTGGGAAAATGCAATTCATCTGTCGCTTGGCCCGACTTTTCCCCACTTTCAACGAGCCTGCCAGGGTTTGTTGCAGGGAGCATGTTACGAAGCTGATCTAGCATTTTCATCACAGTCGGTTGCAGTTCGGGCATCTTCTTTCTTTCCGGATCCGTGCAATGTAAGGCAAGATAAGCTAGTTAATTAGCATGCACAAATGGCCAATCCCCAGCTGAAGGATCCAAAATTTTGTCAAAATTTGCACTCTGTAAGGCACGTTCCACCTCTTTGACGAGTCCCATTGCCGGTTTTCCGGAGAGAAGCCGAAAATGAATATTCCGAGACTGTAAACATCAGATTTGGTGGAGTATTCACCGTTTGTCAGGTATTCTGGATCCATGTACCGAAATGTGCCTTTTGGCTCAGATTCTGAGTGTAGATCTTTTGGCAGAAGACGAGACAGGCCGAAGTCGCTAATTTTGCTTCCATAATTCTCGTCAAGGAGTATATTTTCGGGCTTCAGATCGTGATGGACAATTGGATCCGGCTTAAAGCTGTGCAGATATTGTAAAGCGGAGGATACTTCGGCGGCGATACGAAATCTGATGTACCAAGGGAGCGGTGGAGAGGCGTTTTTGCAGCTGAGATGGTCTGCAAGGCATCCGTTGGACATATATTCGTATATTATACAACCTCGCTCGGAGCAGGCTCCTACAATCCGTACCAAATGCGGATGCCGGATGTCCTTGAAAATATCGATCCGAACAAGAGAAGGTTATATAAAAGCTGTAAGAAAACAAAAATAAAAATCTGCACTGCTTTGGAAAAGAGAATTGTGTGCATACCTCGTTTTGGAACTCCCGCCGACCCTGCAAACCGTTCTCCCTGAGAATTTTGACTGCAACCGGTGTTTTTCTTATTTCGCCTCTGTACACATCGCCGTAGCCGCCTTCTCCAAGTTTGCAACTGTCTGAGAAATCGCAGGTTGCTGCTTTTATGTCCTGGAAAGTGTATTGGCGGAATTCAAGGTCATTAGACGACGACGCGGATATCGGGATCTCGACCGGAGGCATTGAATGCAAGCAATTTTGAAGATGTTGAATTTCAGCGTCCTTTTGTTGCAAAATTCGATAGTTTTGCTCCTCCACGGCGGCGAGCTTTTGCCTTGTTGCTTCGACCTCCTGCATGGCTTCCTGTAGTTCACGGGAGCATTCGTTCACTTTTACTCCAAGTGATGCCAGTTTCTCCGCCATTCCTTGAACTTCTTCTTCAACCTCATTTCGTCGCCTCGTGAGCTCTTGGCATTTACGCTCATAACGCTTTAAAAGCGAGATCGCCTCCTCTTTTTCTTTCTCTATTTCTTTGAAGGCGGATTCAAGATTTTTGTACTGAAGATGCATGAAAATTTAGGTGACTTTACTAGAGCAACAACAATTGCATCTGGCAAAAAGGAAGTAGTTCTATACCTTCTGAATTGATATCATTGCAGCCGCCTCTGCTTTCTTACGTTTCACGATCTCATTTTGTACTTCCTTATTCGCATTCACGACCGCTTCCAATGCTTCTGTAAGCTGATGTTTCGACGGTTCGGCATCTGCATTCGCTTTCTGCTTTAAATTTTAAGATAGTTTCAATTCCTTAAAATAAATATCACATGCTTAGATCATTAAATTTGTTTACATGTTTCCAATTTCACATATTAGATTTCGGAGAAGACAAAGAAATCTTTAATTTTGGCTGGACGAGAAGACAGAAATGTATCAAATTTGAAGCAAAGAATAGGATTCATAAGAGTTTTTGTTCGAGAGGATTTACTCGAGATTCTGGAGGCTCATGCTCCACATCGTAAGCTTGATCAACATCTATTTCTGGCATGCCTGCCGCTTCCAATTCCGAAGAAAATTCATCAATCGCGGCCATTATTTCCAAACCGTCCACTTTTTTAGTCCGAGCAGCCATAGAATCTCGCTGAAAATTTGACGGAGTTTGATTACTTTTCTCCGGTTCCATTCCGAAGTTTGAAGGCGATAAAACCGATCGGGCAAAATCATTTGGAGAAGGTTTAACAATGGATGCTTCGGGTCGTTTCCACAGCCAATCGGACGAAGGACTTTTGTTGCTCTTTGATTTCTGACCTGCTAGTACAAATTCACACAAACAAAAATAGAGCATGCAAATTTTAGATGGAAAACATATATAGATTTGAAGACATTCAATTTCTATATAAGAGAGTTTTCGGAAATGAATTGCGTAATAATGTTTCTCATCAAATTATCTTACATATGAAATTGGTGATTTGATACAGTGTACTGACCATTATGCAAAGGTGATCCTTCCCTGAGTAGTACGAGTTTTCCTTTGCATACAATGGAAACATCGCATGACTCTCCCGCATGCCTTTGAACGTAGTTCGCTTTCCCCGGCTATTGAATCTTCATTTTCCTGTACAGAATTTCGAAAACAAATTGATTATTTTATACTATGGAAAAGACTTGGTGATATTGCGTAATAGATAATACAGAATGGCTTCGCGTACTTAGAAACGACACCGCCGGCTGAAGTTGTGCCTATGACAAGTTTCGTGATACCCAGATCTGAAACCACTCCAACAATTCCTTTGGAAACATCCTCCTTCTCAATAATTAAACGCTTAGCTTTGACCTGTGGCATATTGTTTAAATTTAGACTATGAACTCAGTGTGCATCAAAGCTCCATTTATTTACCAAAGCGGATGGCAACCATACCTTGGCTCTGGTACACATATCCAAGTATTGATTCATGCAACTGTTGAGCTCCTTCTCTTCATCTTTCTTGTAAGCTTCTAAGACATCCTTGCTTACTTGGTTCAAAGGAATTCTCCCCACTGAAATCACATAAACGCCGAATTCGTTAAAACATAAAAACTAAAAGAAATTGATATATGCATCCAAATTCAATTGGATCATCGAAATACTTACTAGGTGATGGAAAGTAGCGGAGTGGAGAACGAATATGCAGAAGAATTATAAGGGCTTCTTCCCTTTTATCCAAATTTAGGAGCACCCATTTGAGAGCATAGGCGCTTTTAGACAATTCTTTTCCAACTGCAACGCATATTTTCTCAGCAGAAGGATCACATTCTTCTTGAACAGTTTCTTCAATTTCTGGCAATATTTCAACCTGCGCGGTCCGTCGGCTTACCAGTGGAGTTCTCATGTTTAACGACTGCAATCATAACCACCAACGCTTCACAAATAGCAGTCACAATTAACATTTAAATGTAGTCTATTTATTCTAATTTCAAAAAATTCTATATCTGAGAAGCTCAATCTCATCACTAAAAATAAAATTTATTTGGCGTAACTCTTGAAAAGAAAGCGAATGACTGTATCCATGAATTGAGTAGAAATTTTTATTTTTTCTGTCATTTATCGTTTGTTTTCCCATGGCTGAGACAAGAGAAATTAAACATTTAAGTTAAAGAGATGTCAGTTGTCTCCGCGTTTATGAATAGTGTTTTTGAGAGGGGTATATTCCTATGGTATCTTGATGACCCTGTACCTAGCGCTATCCGCCCACGAAATTTCGACACTGATTGGAACATAAATAAGCAAGGGCGATCAATGTCATCCCCGCTGTTCAAGGTCAACGGGTGTCCGAATACACAATTGGTACACGCCTGCCTTGAATTAAAACAAGGGAATTAAAACAAGGGCATAAGTGCAAACATATTTAGGTCGAAGGCATGTTCTATTTGAGAATAGTCAAGTTAATTATGAAATTAACGGTCAAGAGTTTATTTAAAGCAATGCAAGACGGTTGATTAAATCTCATGCATGGAATGTTTTGAATTCGCCAGCATTAATATATACAGTATTTTTGTTAATAAATCTCGTCTTCCATTAAATGTTTTTTAATTCACCACCATCATTATAGCCTCCCACTTGCATATACTCAACACCACCACTGTACATTTTCTCTAGCATTATAGTCGAGAAGCTCTCCTACCGAAGAATGTGCCAGTTATTCTTCCCAACAAAACATGGCACATAGTGGAGTTCTGTTACCCTAAAATACAACCCTTTAACAACTTCTTGTTTGCATATTTATTTCTCGTTAAACAACTTCTTGTTTTCATATTTTTACCGACTTGTTCATAGTTGTAGTCATTCCTCTTCCTACTTCGTTAGGGATTCGTAATATTGTTCCTACAAGCTTTGCACAATTTTGTTTCATCCTCGGCATCGTTGATAGAAAGACACCATTTCTATAGAATCTTGAGGTAAGTCAATTTCCCTGGTTTGATTACGGCTTTTTGTCAACCTATATATGCTTAGCTCATTTTTCCTTAAGCTTTATTTGATTCTATAAAAATTGTTTCATTATTGTACGTAGGTTAGAATCCGTTCATTTTATTTTACAAAAAAAACTGCTCCATTACGACTTTTTGGCAACCTATTTATGCTTAGCTCATTTTTCCTTAAGCTTTATTTGATTCTATAACAATTGTTTCGTTATTGTACGTAGGTTAGAATCCGTTCATTTTATTTTACAAAAAAAAATAGCTTCATTATGGCTTTGTAATATTGTTCCTGCAAACTCCACACATTTTCCTCCTCAGCATCATTGACATAAAGACACAATTTGTGCAGAATATTGAGGTAAGTCACTTGCCCTAGTTTCAATGAGCGTTTTAGGAAACCTATACACTAATGGATTTATGTATTTTCTTATTCTAAAACATTTATGGTGTTATCTTTTAAATCCTTATGTTCCAACAACATATATCTTTTTCTACATTTTGTCAAACACATTGTGTGCATCCTCCAAATTTCCACATTTAACATACGTGTCAATGAGGTTATTCAATGTAGATATGGGTAGCTCAAATCTAGCTTTTATTATATGTGTATGAGCTAGCTTGCCCTCTCCAAGGTCCTTGGTAGCATAATTGTGGTTTCCATTTTCCTTACCATTCTATGGATTTTGGTACCAATCATGTTGTGTAGGACCAAAACTAGACTCATTGTGACTATAATATGTCAATCTAGCTCTAGGGATTGACACTAAGTGGAGACTCTACACAAGAAGAAGAATATCTTGTAGAAGTTTGTCAATAGGAGTCCATACAAAATTCCACTGGCCTTTATCCTTCGACAAATGTATATACCCTGTCCAAAAGCTCCCATTCTAGCAGAGGCAGGGAGGCTATTGCCAAAGGTTTCAGAGTCTAGAAGAAGCGTGCAAGAGAAAAGGCCATGTCTTCTAAAGGCCTTGATGACGATGTACCCCCAAATGCTAGAAACCTGGTAATAGGTCAGAAAAAAATATGTATCACTTAAGGAACATCAAAGTATGTTGACATATTTGAATCTACTCCATGTAAGATGCATTTGAACGAGATGACAAAAATGCAATTATAAGTGTGCTATAGTAAACAACAAATTTCTTTCCTCTAAACTGTAGAGATTCCCATGATAAAAAAACCAAAGGTTGCATCTCTAATCATGTAAATATCACAAAATTTGAGTTGTATTCAAACAAATCAATCATTCCAACATTAAGAGTTGATTCATTTCTAAGAGTTTATTTGTTTGTTCCATACTGATGATAGGCTTCACTAGCTCAATGTTGAAGGTAATAATTATAGATGGAAAACAATCTATAATGCACAAATTATAAAATTACATGACCAAGTGAGTTTCACTTATAAATAAATGATTCTTGGTAGAGCCTGATAAATCAAGAAACCCAAAAAAACCAGCCTAAAACCTATACGATATAAAGACACAAATGATAGACAAACATGTGCATACCAAACATTACTTGTGCTTTACTCCATGGCTATGGTAATGAGTAACTCATTTGCATAGCTAATACATGAAACTCTATAGTAAAAAAATGATATATAAATACTAATTAGTGGCCCATAACTTTTAGGAAGAGGATTAACATTGGCAATACGTAAGTTACAATCCACAAAATTATTTTTATCTATAAATATGTTTCTCAACTACCTAAAGATGCATCTCTTCTTCTTAACCAACAATGATTTTTTTTATTTTTAAATAATTTAGTAATGCAAAAAGTATGCCTTTTTCCTTACTTGATTTGATATTTGACATTAAAACTAAATTAATAATGTCTTGGAGTGGTGTTGTAATATGTTGTGCACATTCACACTACTTTGGGACCTTTATCTAACTAAAACATGCCTTAATTGATCCTTTGCAAAGGTGTTGTGAATTGTTGTAACACAATTTCACACTTTTCTAGGATGTATTTTCTTAATTCAGCCTCATGGGCCTCTTTCTAATAAAATGTACATAATCTGTACCTTGTTTAAGTGTTGTAAAGGGTTATAAAACACTTTCACATTTATCTACGTGGTCATTAATTAATTGTGGGTAATTGGAGTAATTAACACCCTTTTAGTTCAAATTTAAGCCTTACTTATGACACCTCTTGAAGATCTCTTTCGACACTTATAATCTAATTAGCAAAATATTTCATTAGGAAAAGTTTGGTCCTAGAAAATGGTGCCAGGACCCATTCACCCTAGGTGGTGAATGGGTCCTCCCTTAACAGGACTCCCCTTTTTTAGTTGATTTGGAATGGGTTTTTAGTCCTCTTTCAATCCCCCAGGGTTAAGTCCTAGTAAACTGAGCCAAGATCCATTCACCCTAGGTGGTGAATGGGTCCTCCCTTAATGAAATCCCCCGTCATTCTAGTGGGAATTTAATAAAGTTTCTTTCTAGATCTGGTGTCATCCTTAGTTGTTTGTATTTTGGGGTTAATCTCCTATTTTAGTATAAATAAGGGGTTAATTCACATTGTTCATCCTAGCAAACTTATGTGACTTCATGAGATCAAGAGAGAGAGCATTATAGAGCATTACAAGAGCATTCACAAGGCATTTCAAGGCATATCTCAAGAGTTTATTGCAACAATTCAAATTCATATCATCAGCTCAAGGGTTTGATGCATGCATTCATGTTGTTGAGATAAAGAAGTCGATGTAGCATTGAAGATCTACTTGCGAATATTGTTCAAATCAGATTCAAGGATCCAAGATCTACATTCTTCATGTGCACTACATGTTAGATTGCAAATTTATTTCACAAGACATCATCTAAGGTGATATCAATTACATATTTCATGTTTCATGCTTCATTTCATTCATTTCATCATTTGGTTTGATTACCTACAAGGGGTTTGATTGGGGCAAGCCCCTATTCACTAACAAACAAGTTTTTCTACCCTTGAATGTGTGATTGTAGATTTATAGGTAGGAACAAGTTTGTAGCAATATTATCAAAGTTGTCAAGTTGCAAAAGTTGTCATTCAAAGTGCAAAATCAAGGAATCAAAGCTACAAAATTGCATATAGACTTCCAAAGGTTGATAACAGGGAATTTGAGAGTGCAAACATCAAGGAACAAAACCCTAAAATCATTTTTCTGAAACCCTAAAAGGACCCATTCACCACTAAAAGCGAACGAGTTCTCTATAGCTCAAAAAGAACAACTCTTTGACCAAGTACATAGCTTTTTATGCTCTAAAAACTTCCCCCACAATTGCTATAATAGTTACAGTTAGTTTATGCTTGTTATTTGCATCTTTTAACCCTCATTAATACATAAATTGTAGTGATCTAGTGTGAAAATTTTAGTGGTATATCCTCTTGCTCATGCATTTGGATCTACCCTATTTTTCACCCCAATCATTAATGGTGAACCTATTGAATATTGCAATTTTCTAATTTTTTGGAGTCTCTCATTGCATCTTAAGTTAGATCTTGCATTGAATTAAGGTCTCATTTAGGGTTACTTGTTTTGCATTGAAATATTGCATATCATATAGGGTTTAGATTTTCTTTGTTTTACATCTCTAGGTGAAGCGACAATAGTGGTTTACAATTCAAGTGAGGAAGGACAACTCACAAAAAATGACCCCAAAGCAAAAAGGGTGATTTTGGGGGTTCGTACGAACCTAATGGTTTGAGCGAACCCATTATGGGTTCGCCCGAACTAGGGTTCGAGCGAACCCCTTTAAATTTTGGCCACAAAAAAACACCCAAATGCATGGCAAAGGGGTTCGGCCTAACCTCCCTTGAAGGGGTTCGGTTGAACCAGGGTTTGAGCGAACCCTTTTGGGTTCGGCCGAACCCTCCTTGCCCCTCATCCCCCTCCCGAGACACAAAAAAGGTCTAATTTTTTACGCTTCAAAGCTCAGGTTGAGGATAAAAATGAAGTCTTCAGAAACCCATCTAGAATTAGGTAGTCCTCAGAATGAGCTATCCAACAAATATAATTTTAATATCTTTTGATTTTATTATGTATTTGTTTTTTTAGTTTTATTAAACATTTGTTCTTCACAGAAAATGAAGGTCTTTGTTCTGCACATGTGGAAAAATAGCAGATTATCAAAAAACAAATTGAAAAATGTGAGTGCACCGGATATTGAAGTCCTTGATCCAACAAAAAAAAAAATGAATTTCGATATATACAAAAAAAGTTATGCATTATACGGTCGTGCTATGTCTGAATTGTAATTGGTTTGACTTTGAAACTTGATTAAAGAAAAAATATTCAATAAAGAACTATCTAACCAAGTGGAAGCACTAGATATCAAAGTTACAAATCTAAATTCAAAAGAGTTAGAATTTTATTCATGGAAGAAAAGTTATGCGTTATACGGTGTGCGCCACTTTTTGAAAATGTTGTTTTTTGGGAAAAAACCAATTTTTGTGGGAGATGGAAAAATAAATGCAATCTGATTCCAAACATTTTGAAAAAAAAAAATTTAGAATCTACAAAAAAAATGTGACGAGACTCTAGTTTGCATCATCTTCAAATTCCTCACAGTTTAGCCGCTATAGGTACCCGAATATGAAGATTTAGTTAAAAATAATAATTTCAGTGTCTAGTTTGGCCAAAAGTTGTAAACCACTATTGTGGGATCACCCATCTCTAAATTTGAAAAAATACAAAAACAAATTACTAATTGATAGAGTGAAAACCCAAGATCATCAACTACAAAAAACCTTCACAAAATAGCAAGAGACATGAAGCCATTTTACAACAAGGAGTGAAAACTATGAGATGAATAATTTACATAATGTACAGGCTTATAAAGTTGTCAAAAACACAAATGGGGGAAAAACTGCCCTACGGGAAAAAACCACCCGAATAACAAAATGCAAAATTATGCCTAAGTTAAAACTTAAGCCTATGATAAATGTAATTTACTCTAACACCCCCCTTTAAGTACAACTTAGGGAGAATGCAAATGCAAATATGAAGATGCAGTATGGGTCCTGGCTACATAACCTTGTTAGGTACCTATGAAGCATTTTTTGCTTAGTCATTTTCATTTTTGGCTTGTATAGATGTTTTTAGTTTTGAGTACCCGCGCTCAAGTAGAATTATCAGAAAGATGTGCAATGCACCACATGGTGGCTACGTAGCCTTCATCTCTCATCTTCCTTTCGAGAGATAGTTTAGTACACATGTTGACTCATCAAGAATTTCTTGGGAGCTATATTCATGAGCTCGGAAGTTTCCGCCTTGTTGACATGTCACCTCTTCGTCGCAGGAAAATTGTCTCCCTCAGAGTGATATGTTTCGAGAGTTTGTCGAAGCTGGCTGGCCTATTTCTTTTCTTGGTTTTTGGGATGGAAGTTTTGAGTTGGTGCCTCAGGGTGATGTGATCGATCAACTTGAACTTTTTCTAGGCTGTTGTTTCTAGGATTTTATCATTTACAAGCCTCTATCTTTGCTAAATATCTCAAAAACATCAATGTGGTAGCTTAGAATTGATGAGCAAAGATCGTTGCAACCTAACCAAAGATCTACGATCGGGTTGTGTGCCATTAACTGTCGACACCTAGCAATATCATTTTTTGTGTTGAGGCTATATAAGGAGGGCGACAACACAATGGGGGGTTGGATTCCAAGTTATGGTTTCTTTGTTTAAAAGAGAAGTTTCTTTTGTTTTATTAGGGTTTTAGAATTATTTCTAGAAGCAAAGTTGCAGAACTACTTTTCTTTGGCATGTTATATCTATTATGGTTTAAACTATTGTTGGATTGGCATCCAACCTCTATTTCAAAGTTCATTTGATATTTAAAATCATGAACTGTTGAGGAGAAATTGTTTTTCATAGATGGGAAAAATAGGTTTTGAATGGACCCAAAACCAAGAACAATAGGTTTTGAATGGACCTAAAACCATCAGGACTTACGGGGATCCTAGACCCACACCAAGATGAATAAGCTGCTCAAAAGATAAACTCAAAAACAACCAGCAGCAAACCAGGGACACAGAAAGACAGCAACCAGCCAAAAGCTAGCAAGTTGCCAAGAAGAGCATCAAGAAATCACAAGAATCTTGACTTCGTTGGTTTTGATGGGCCCAACAACCCACTACACTCCATTGTTATAGACAAGACCATCAGCCCATAACACAAGGTTTTGACAGGGACCTTAAACCCAAACCTATGGATTTTGAGGGGATCCACAACCCAGACCATCCAGGTTTTGATAGCGACCTTAAACCCAATACAACTTTTCACATTACAAATCAAGATGAAAGCTCCACCAGTAGAAGTAGCAGAGTCCAACAAAGCACCCCTTCCATCTTTATAGGAAAGGTAAACACAAAAGCACAAAGCTCTAATAGTATCCTTCAAAAGTCGTTTAATCTTTCCACCTCTATAGAAAAGAAAACCCAGCTTCTCATAGCTACAACTATCAATAATCATGGGGTTGAATGTCTCAATGATCTTCTTCCAAATAAATATCTCCACCACCATAGAAGATAAAGAAAAGAGCGCAACATGTAGGTTCCCATCAAAACCCAAACCACCATAAAACAGGGCTTCAATAGCCCCCCAACAGCTTTTCCAAGCACTACAAGCCACATCCCACTCCGCCTCTATAGGAGAACAGTCACTTCTAGCCACATCCATCTCCCCCTCAATAGAAGATAGGACCACCTCCATAGGAAAGACCAGAATAACCCAAAGATGCACCGAAAGAGGCTTGAAAAGCAAGGCCATGGAACCAAGAAGGTGAGGGACAAATAAACCCCCACCGCAACAAAACCCAGAGGTCAGAAGAAATAAACATAGAAACACAAACCCCATCCTAAAAAGGAAAGCACCCCAAAGAGGCCCCGAAGGACTCCATGGCAGAAGCATCTCTCCCAATAAAACAAACAGCGCTTTAGGGAACAAGGAGTGACAAGAAACAAAGAAACCAACGTTTTCTTGCCAAAGGGGCAAAGTTGAAGCAAAAGCAGACAAAGCAACCCTCAGATAAACAAACAAAGAGCTCTCCCAGTTAGGGTTGAAATAGCCACTAGATATCCCAACAGAAAAAACACAAGCAACAACACCCCCAAGCAATAAAAGGAAACCAGATGAGAATAGGGGCCAAGAAGGGGCTGAGAAACTACCAAAAATCAGTGAAACAGACTGAGAACAAACAATGGCAATAGAAACCCTAGAATACACAGTTATGAAGCTCACCCAATCAGGGCAATGCCATCTGCCACACAGTCCCACAGATAAATAGGAAGCCTCCAAACACCCAAGCAAAAAAAGAGAACCATAAGAAGGCAGGGGCCCGAGATAAGAAAAGAAGTCAACCCAACTTGAAACCTCCTTCACAAACAAAGGAGGAAGGTCCACCCACCAAAGGGGAGAAAGAGGCCACCCCTCAGAAGAAGGAACATGACCCACCACAAGAATACAGCCGCCAAGTACAAATCTGGCCTCAACCAAAGACCAAACCCCCCACGGATGCACAACCAACCCTAGGAAGAAAGAAGGGCATCTGCAGACAGCCAAATCCTCCCTCCAACCACCAGCAAACCCTGATACCAGTCCACCACAACCAAGGCAGACCCCAAAACTGTGATTCCACCTGCCACCATCATCTTCTTCATCCAATTCTTCATCTCCCACCTGCATAGAAATTGAAATGCCTCCCCCGCGTCCTTTCCCACCTGAGCACTCCATTCACCATTGAGGAGAAACTGTTGAGACTATGAATGTATCACCTTTTTCAAGCTTTCTTTCTTTATATTATCATTTTGAATGAAACACTATGTCTTGCAAGCTAAATCTAGATAGTTTAAATAGTTGATTTCCATGTTGTATGCTCGTATGGTAGAGTAGTAGCTTAAGAGAACTGGACTATGTCATTGGACTTCTCTATTTTCCTTAAAGTTGTTGTTTTGTCATGCTATGATGTATTAGGAGGAAGAGTTCATGTGATCTCTGAGATATTGTTTTGTTACTCATGAGAAATCTTTATGTTTGATCAGACCTTAATGAACACTTCTTGTGGAAAGATTTGAAAGTCTACAATGTGCTTGAAGTTAGCCTTTGTTGTTCGTTCTCTTTCCAACAATGAAGGGTTGTGGCATTCTGTGTTTATTTATATCACTCATAGGAATGATTTGGGTTTGAAATGTTGTAAAAGATTTGGTACATCACCTTTTATGTTTTATGTTTGCATTTCCTTCTCTCCTTATCTCCAAACCCCAAAGAAGAGCCGACTTTCTATAAAAATCCTAGAGGTATTCAGTGAGACGCAATTTGTGCCCCACTCATTGAATTTCCCATAAGACTATCGGAGAGGCACAAGATTTGATGATCAATAGTACCCATTTATAATGCAAAAAAAAAAAATCTCTCGCAACTGGAGAAAAGGAGAAAAACCTTGTGGGGAAAAAGCCCTCCAAAAGAGAGAAAAGAGAACAAAAAAAATGATGCCTAGATGGAGGACTCAATCACACCCCCCAAGTACTATATACATCATATATATACAATCAATGGCCCCCCCATAAGATGGAAATAGAGAGAATATGTAGTCCCCCCACAATGTGTAATCACTTGCAAAAATGGTATGTTTCTGAAGACAAAATATGATCCAGTGTCGACAAACAACTTGTCTCCCTTTCAGAAGAAACAAAACCAAATAAAAATTTAGGTATGCTTCCCAAAGAAGCATGAATATGTATAATGGAGTCTCTGAAATTTTCTCATGTGTCGCCAAGACCTTCGAAAATGATGCCACGAACCAATCAGGAACATCCCCAATCACAATAGAAGGTGACAAAGAAGGTACCACTAGAAACTGATGTTGAACAATGTCTAGAGATTGAAATGGGGTGACAAAAGTTGTACCACAATTATCATCAAATAGGAGGGATATACCCTCAAATGTGTCCTCCAAATCTAAAATGTGAGACTCCATGAACAATGAACAAATTTTTGACAAATAGGAATCCCAATCAGGAAGACAATCATAATCATGTTGATCAGGAATGATGGAAATATATGATGAAGGTGGATCAACTATCTCTGAAAAAGAATCAATAACCTCTGAAGTAACTGCAACTTCATCTAAAGTCTGAACTATCTCCAAAGGATCACAAGCATTCTTTATCTTCTCTAAAGAATAACAAGACACACTAGTATTAGGAGAGTCATCGAGAGATGGAGGAGTATCAAAATCTCCATATGATTCTTGAAGGTAATTCCAAAGAGCATAATAACTCTCAAAATGACAAAGTGAGTCCAAAAGATCTTCATTTATATGCTCAAAAATGACTTCAAAGACTGTAGCCCTAAATGCTTTCCAAATGGTATAGTTACTACATGTATCTGGAATAGGAACATCATCATACAAATATGGCAATAGATTCTCTCCACCAAATAGTTTATCCTTACGAAGATGGGTGATAACAACATCACTCCATTGCCAATAATTCCCTTTCTCCGAAAAAAAACCCATTAATTCTTCAAAAAAAATAGAGAGATGTCTTCACAAGTATAAAATCTTCTTCCAAAATTTAATCAAACCCAATTTTTAATAGAATATTAGTGGGGCCCACTGCTAGATTTCAATGTGAGTGTTAAGCAAAAACTCCACCTTGAAACATCCCAAGCAACTACCACTTCTAAATGCAAGAGCCTTCAACAAACCACCGTGAGCCTTTGCTCAAACCATCATAATTAGTGTTGAGCTATTTAAATAGCCAAAAAGGACTCCACCTAGTGAATGTGGGATTAAAGTTCCAACTAGAGTAAAAAAACAATGTAAATTTAGCACGCCCAGGCAAAAAAAACTTTGGTAAAGAGTAAAACTCACGCCTAGTAAATCATGGAAACCCTAGAATATTCACTCAATAGGAGAAAATCGTGCATGCACCAATAAGAAAATCCCTGCCTTCACTGCTAGGAAAGTGATCGCCCTCTCTTAGCTGCCTCTAATCACAAACAATGGTACTTGGATTGAGGATCACAGTGCCGAAAAATTTGAATTGCACCCCTCATTGATAAATCATGCCTCTTCCAATGTCCTCCATTCTGCAAATCATAGGAAAAATTCACGCGGCCTCACAAGTAATATGCTTATGAAGAAAATTGGCTTGCATATCAACCACTAAGCCTCCAAGCAAAAACATAGACAACAAGAGATTCAACACCTCCACAAGAGGAATCACACCCATCAAAGGAAATCTACACCCAGATCAATTGATCAAAAAACAAGGAAAAATTGAATGAAAATGAGGCAACTTTGAAAATTTAAAATTTTCAAATGCTAAAATAATTGATCCCAACACTCCAATGAAAACTCTCAATTCCAAAATAATTAATCCCAACACCCCGATCACAACCATAATGCAATTGCATCACAAGAATAGCGTCTGTGTCGTTCAGGATGTCGACTGCAGCTCAAAAAAACAATTGTAGCTCATGGTCGATATCAAATGTTGTGAACCCTAGAGCAATTATAGTGAATGAGAATCGATTGCATCATAGGAACTTGAACCTACAAAATAAAATAAAATTTAACCAAATCTAAACAACTAATGACTAGTATGATATGCAACTAAGGTTAATCTAAGGAGACTAGAAACAAAATAACAAAAAATCACTAGAAAAATTGAGAAATCAGACAAAGTCGAGATGCACCCTAATCTGAAGCAGTTGCATCATTCGACATCACAGTTGTGGCCCTGTGTCACAGTAGATTTTGTCCGTTTAGATAGTGATTGCATCGATCCATACCTGTGACCTACAAAACCAAAATCTCTATATGAATTCTACAAATTTATACTTTTACATCAGGTTCACCAATGTAAATCAGGGTAAAATTATCAAAGTTAGGTAGCAAAGCATATAAATCAAACCCTAATAAACAATGAAGTACAAATAAGCATAAAGACATAAAACATGGAACAATATTACCAAAGAGCCTTCATACCACCATTGATTCACCTTCATTACACTTCTCCATTTTTCTTGATATGAATAATTTCCCTCATATTTGAGTATGCACTAGTAAGCCTATGAAAATGACAAAGCAAAATATTGAAGAGTCTAATTGACTAGAATGCACTTGACTTGATAGCTAGGTTGACAAGATAGCAAGATGTCTCAAGATAGCTTGTAGATGCAATAGAGTAGATGGCTTGTAGTTGAATTGAAAATGGCAAAATAGGCAACTTTTATAGAAGGTCCATTTTTCATGAAGGGCTAAGATTAAAAGATTAATTTGACCTAAAGATCAACAAAAAAGAATGAAAGATCTAGTATGGAATAGGGTTAGGGTAAAATTAGGGAAAATGATAAGGATAGATAGTTGGGATTAAATTATAAAATAATTTAATCAAGGGTGGAGGTTATTTGAGACATGGATAAAGAGGTGAGAGGAGATTAAATAATAATAAAATTATTTAATCTAGGTGGTCAATGAATAATTAAATAATTAAAATAATTATTTAATTATAGAAGAATGTGACAAAGGGAATCTTTTGAATTAAATAATAATTTAATTCAAAATTTCAGGAGGGTGGACCAATTAAATAAATTAAAATTTATTTAATTTATGATAGAAGAGGCTAATGAATAATTAAATAATTAAAATAATTATTTAATTATAGTGAAAAATGGTAAAAATTAAATAAATAAGAATTTATTTAATTTTAGAAAGAAAAAAGACTTAATTTGTGACATAATTAAATAAATAAAATTTATTAAATTAATCAAAGGAAGAAAATAGAGCAATGAATTAGTTAAATAATTGTAATGACAAAAAAGAGTCCCCCCTTTTTCCTTGCTTAATTTGGGAATAATTAATGACAAATAGGACTTGAGATCATCATGGCCTAGTGTTGTGATGAGTTTTACACATCCACATTAGGTCTTGGGCCCTTTTAAAGCTAAATAAACCTAAATTTTCCTTAATTTAGTGTTGTAAAGTGTATATATAAAGTGGACCTAATCTAATGTTATAATGTGTTTTACACATTCACATGGGATTTAGGTCCCTTCTAAGCTAAATAGACCCAATTTTTCCTTAATTTAGTGTTGTAAAGTGTATTTATTTACACTTTCACATTGGATTTTGGGCCCTATTGCATTTATGACCTTTATATCATCATTATTAGTCCCATATAACCCCATATTATGCATCCCAAGGCATATTTTAATCAAAAACCTAACAATATCAACATATAAGCATAATTTACACAATCCCCGACATTTTTACAAACAAGATAGGCCTTGTGTGACCCATTCACCACTTTGAGCGAATGAGTCCCATTTGGCCTATTTTTGAGGTTTTAAGTGGAAAAATTTGTTTTCAAGTTCAAATTTCTTCCATGTCAGCCTTTAGGATCAAATAAATGGTCATTTGATTAGATTGCCTATATAAACAAGCTTTCAAATCCTTATTTCACCCAAGCAACATAAGAATACATGATATCAAATCAAGCAAGGAAGAGTTAAGCATTCCAAGTCTTCACAAGGTCATAAAGATAGCTTTCAAGATCATTTTTGAGGCATTCAAGGGCAAGATTCTTCATCAATTGTTGCAAAAATTCAAGATCTATCATCATGTCAAAGATTATCAAGCATCAAACATGTTATTGAGCTAGTGTTGTGATGTATCATTGAATATCCAAGATCAAGCATTGTTCTACACCTATTGTCAAGATCAAGATCTACATCCTTCATGGCCATTTCATGTTGAGTTGCAAATTTATAAGACATAATTCAAGGTATCATTGTTCATATTTCATATCCCATGTTTCATGTTTCATGTCCATGTTTCATTGTTTCATCATTTGTTTTAATTACCTAAAAGGGGTTTGACCAAGGAAAACCCCCATTCCCTAACATTCAACACTTTTTTCTCTCTCTTTGTGTGATTACAAATCTAGGTGCTTTGAATACTTGAAGATCATTGAAGATTAGGTTAAAATATTGTTGGAGTTTTCTCCTAATTTGGAAGGTCATAATATTCACTAAGAGGTCATCTACAACCCCAAAATAAGAGTTTCAGATTTAGAAACTTGGAGAAGCAGAAAGAGAAAACAGTGAAGACCAAAATTAGACCTTGAAGTTCCAAAAAATCCAAACTGGACTCATTCTCCACAAGTGGAGAATGAGTTCCACTATAGGTGTTTTTTATTTTTTTTACAATTTAGATACCCTTTTGTCTGAAACCTACTCCTATGTAAAAATCCAGAACTAGGATTGATTCGCCCAGAATGTTGAATGAGTCCTGGTGCACTAGGTCAAAAAGTTTGAATTTTCAACATTTCAAAGCTCTTTTAAGTCATCTTCAGATTCCCAGGTGCACACATTTCATTTCACAGCTTGTTATTCTATTTTATATGCATTTTTAAGTCATTTAGTTCAAGTTTGAATCATATTAGGGTTTTTCATTTCATCTTGCATTTCATTATCTTTTCCAAGTATACACTTGGTGGTGAACCCCTCAATAGTTTTCATTCAGCCCCTAGGATAGTCCCTTAGCAGATCTCTTACCTTTATTGCACTCTTAGGTTGAGATCTCTAGGGTTATCCTTGAATGAAATTAGAAAAGTGGGTGTGCTCTATGTCTTAAAACCATATGAGAGCATCTGTCCCACTTTTTCTTCATTTCAATAATTAAAATTATTTAATTAATAGAAGGGTATGTGCAGGATCATCATGGAAAAAACAGGCCCTTAAGTGGCAAAAAAATTAGAAAACTCAGAGTTAGGCAAGTTGACGTAAAAATTTGAATAAGTTATCTATACTATTTAATAAATATGTAAGAATAGAATTTGTAGAAAAATGAATGTAGTTTCTAAACTACTAGGTTTATTTAAAAAATAAAAATCTATTTGGTGAAAATTTGAAATTTCAATGCAATAGTACTTAAATTTTAGGGAAAAAATAAGAAGTAGGTGTCTATCTGACCACCCTAACCACAATAAAATGATAAAAAAAATAATAAGATATTAGATATAAGTAGAGGACTCATGTTCAGATGTGATGCATTTTTTTTTGTAATTTTTTCAAGTAAATAATTAATTATGAATTTTTATTAAAACTTTAAAAATATAAAAGCTTCGTATGTTTGACCACCTTAACTTGGTCAAAAACTTCATGAAATTCAATTTTACTTTTAATCCTATAGTATGTAGGCATAGAATGTTATGCATGTTTTGGATTCAAAAAATGTGATACCATTTGAAAGTTATAGATGTTTTTCAATCAGCTGTCAATTAGGACTTTAGTCATAATTCAAATAGAAAATTAATAATAATTATTTATTAAATTCAAAGTAAATCATAATTTATATTGGTGGAAAACTAAGAATCTCCTTTAAAACCCTTTTTCATTTCATCAATTTTGGGTAAAAAAAAAGTCATCAGCCACATACCCTACAAATACCCATCATATCGCCATTTTTTGGCCCATCATGATCCTACACATACCCATAAGACATATGATATTAGAAAATAATTAAATAATTATTTCATTATTTAATTAATGACGAGAAGGGAAATAATGAAAAATTTAGGAGTCGTAGGCCTAGGACATTTTTTAGTGTCTATAGTTAACTTATGTAATTAACTGTCGACATGTATAATCTAATATATGTTTCCATATTTTAATATATGTAAATACTAAGAAATTTTAAAGTACATATTTCTATATATACATCACAAACAAAATGGCTTCTTTTGCTACGTTCAATGTTTTATTTCCAATGCATCATGTTGTTTGTGAAGATTTTCCATGCTTTGCTACAACATCATGTTATAACGTCATGTTCTCTAGACAATTTATTTACACTGTATTTCTAATTATATTGAATGCTCCACACAACTATTTATTGTTATTGTATATTTATTATCCTACTTGTTTAATGTATTCTTTTATATAATCATATTAAATATATAATAAAATGTATAATAATAAGATCATAACATATCAACAAAATAATTTTCTAAATGACCTATCAATTGATCTCATGTACTACAAAAATGTATACACAAAATAATCCAATATTTTTTCTTAATTTATTATCTTACTTGTTTATTATCTTTCTCTTTCGCATTTTTTTCATTACACATTTACTTACATTAAATGTACATCTAAGTTGTATATTTACTCTTTTTTAAAAGTTAAATATTAAAGCTTCATATTTAGTTACAATTACTTTAAATGCTACACATAGTTATTTACTATTTTATCATTTGACTTCTTAGGATTTACACTTTAATTTTTCATTACCCATGCTTCACATGGTTATTTATTATGTATTATATATAAATTATATGAAGTATTTTTGTTGACAAAAACTTTTTAATGGAGTTAGAAAATAGAAGGTTGCAAGAAAAATGTACTTGACGAAATCAACTACAATGAATATGCTACCATGCAAGAAAAGATGATATTAATAAGAGAAGATGAGAAAATGAGTAGAAACTCATAGATGGCACCTCCACATCTACACTCCTAGCTACATCCACTTGCAACTAAATTACATAATCTAGTTCAACCAGATCCATTTTCTCATATCCATCCACCTCCAAATTTTACTCAACATTTTTACGCTACTAGAAATACCTTCCGCTCAAAATTAGATAAAATTGTAAATATGTCAACTTGTTTATTCTACATGGAAAAATATCCTAACATTAAAACAAGGTAATAGAGGAAATATATAATTGTTATAGATGTGCCTCTAAAAAAATGGACATCATTTTCCCAAAATGGAATAACATGGACCTTGGTGAATAGCCACTATGTTTAAAAAAACTAACTTAAGTTGAAGAGATTATAATTGCAAGGGTTAGCTCGATCCTTTAAGCTACCTATGCAAAGGGGGGCCAACTAATATATAGTGGCCACACTATTTTTTTTCCTCAAGATGTTTCTACTATTGGAACCCATTTTCCCATGTGTATAAATGAACTAGATATCTTATTTATTAACAAAAAATAATATCGAATAACAAGACTATAGCTTCTATGTAATTAGAGGATGTGTATACTAGGCCTTGCAATATAAACTCTTAAATGACCCATACTAAAAAGCTATACAATTAGAAGAAGTTGTATTATCATTCCTGCCAAGTGATTCCACTAACATTATAGAATTTCTATATGCAACAAGCACTATTCTTAGTCCTACAATTGCAACCATGATGCATACAGATGATGCAAATGGTTATTGTGTGGAAGAAAACATGCAATCCACTACTTCATTTGTTGCTAGCCTTCCACCTACACACCAAAAAGTTGAAGAATTGTTCTCTTTATTGCAACTAGGCCAAGGATGGCCACCCTTGTCTATAGATTGGCCACCCATTTCTCTCTCTCCCATCAATGAATACAACACAAAAGATTATTTGTAATAGCTTTGCCCAATTTGTTTCCAAAATTTATTGTTTCCTTCAAATAACAACACATCATTTGGAAGTCAAACTACATGAGTACGATCTCCACTTGCTTAGGAGTACTATGTTAATAGGTTTGGACAACACCCTTGTTCTAGGTACTTCATACTAAATATCATAATGCACCATTGCAGCCAAGAAACATCTTTTTTTGTTCATAAAAAACATCCACCATAGCCTACCAACAACTATTCTTCATCTTCATCAAAGATTAAAGGATTTTTTGAATGACAATCTTGCTAAATACCTCATGCACTTTGGAGTGGAAATTTGTGGAACATGCCAATTTTGGAATCGTTGTAGAGGAGAGCTTTATGATATGGTCATATAAATTGGTTGTCCAACAATATTATTCACACTTAGTGTAGTAGATACAAAATGGCCAGAGTTGCATAGTATAATGCCATCTAATGCACCTACAAATCCACAAGAAGCTTATAGATGTAGGATACAAAATATAGTTCAAAATCCACACCTTACAACACACTAGATGCGCCATAGATTTACTACATTTCATGAAGATGTTTTTGAAAAACTACTTGGTGCAACAAACTATTGGTACAATTAAAGTCTTAATAATTTCATCCATTTACATTGCATACCTTCTAAATAATTCCTATAAAAAATTCCACTAGGCATGAATGGCAACACAAGGGCTCTGGACATATCCATGGTTTCCTTTGGCTAAAATAAGCACTTGATATCAAGAAAATATAATGGAATAACCTCTAATCAATACAAAATGTAGGTGAATACATTAATAGATATGCGTCTACATAGAATCCTAGACCCCTTCCTTTAAGAAACCAAACAACCCACCGAACTTTTCTCAATGATTATGCCTTTAGACCCTTTAATCAACTACACTAAATTGGTAAATTGTGTACAACGTCATACAAAGTGTACCTTACAAACATGTCTTAAGAGAAAAGGCCCAACCCTTCAATGTCACTATAAAGCTCCATGGAGCATACAAGATCAATCAAGCCTTTCAATAAATTAGCATAGTCAACCAACATTCACACCATGTCGCAATGACATTCATTTAAACCTACACAACCCTTATATACTATCTACCTAGAGGGCCAATATAGATTACTAGCCTATTCTATCTATCCATGTTTTCCTCAAATACATTGCAAAATATGCAGAAAAAGTCGAAAGAAAATGAAAAACATGCCACAAAATGCTTTCTCATATCTCAACCAATATTGAATCTAATAAGCTAGCCCCCACAACTTTCTAAAAAATTCTTGCTAAAACATAAGTGGATCATGATATTGGAGTCCAAGAAATTTTTCACCTCCTGTTTAAACTCCCTCTCTCCCTATCAAATAGGATATTTGTTTATTTAAATGTTTTCCAAAAAAAATCCAATGTGTTTCAGTCTCCTCCAAAACAACAACCAAAATAATTCTAGCGTGTTTTAGTCTCCTCCAAAACAACCACCACATCCCTAAACTAAATTGATGCTTAGATGGCTTGGGTAGAAAATCTAGAGTCCATGTCACTTATTGAAGTAACTAAAAAATGGAATTTCAAACCATCTCAAAAGCATATATAATGGAAATAGAACTCCATACATGTCATTGTGCGTGTCTCCCCACGCTTCATAACCATCCTCGTGAAAACAACAAAAACTTTGAAGCATTTTGTTGGAGTGAACTACTACTATACAAGCCATTATGCAATATTCAAAATGATTTTGGTTCATCATCCTCTCAAATTATACAACAATGGGAGAGTTTTGCATGCAATTATCATCCCTAGAATGTTCTACACACACTGTACAAAAACTATTAAAGATACTGATTCTAGTACCAGTTCCGATCAAGAAGATATAATGCAAGATAACAACCCATTTGAATGGAAACTACTATCTCACCTACACCCAAGCCTTCCCCTCCACTTTGATGAACTAGACATGCTTGGTCATTGTGAGATTGACTTGAGCCATGATTGGGAATCTTCCCAATTCAATCCACACCACCAAGTATTAACAACTACATTCATAGAATCCAACCATCTAACAAGTCTATCATCTTACCAATTTCCCTACCCAACATGAGCTATCTGAACCAAAAAAAAAAGAATTTGATATAGTTCTGACACACCTAAATGCTAATACATGCCAATCTCCTCTAAAATTAATTGTTCAAGGAATTGCTAGAATAGGTAAATCACACCTGAAAAAGCCATCAAAATTGCACTCATGAGCTTAGCCCAAAATGACCAATCACCATTACTACTTCTTGCACCTAGAGGTGTAGTAGTATTCAACATAGAAGCATCAACAATCTACTTTTCCCTTCAAATATATATCAAAAATATGGACCCCTTATAAGTACAAATGCTAGTAAGCTTCCAAGATAGAATGCACTTCATTCGGTACAACTGATAGATGAAATGAGCTTCATTGGACCCAAGTTTCTTCAACACATTAACATGAGGTTACATGAAGCATTCCCTAGCAATAAATAAATACCATTTGGAGGCCGCTCGATCATGCTCTTTGGAGATCTTGGATAACTTCCACCAGTCAAGGACATTCCTATGTATGCCTCAACATTATATGGAGGAAATCTATTGTGTAGCTTCACAAAAGTTAACACACTAAAAAAAATATTTTGTCAAATCGGTGAATAGCTTGCATAGATTTCATTTCGTTGTCTCTCCAATTCACAAAATTCAAAACCTACAATTGAAGAATGGTGAGTTCTAATGTCATGCTCTAGCTCAGCATTGACCTCTATAGTGCAATTTGGTTTCTTATCCTCAACACATCTCTTTGCAACAAATGAAATGGTCTCACTACATAATGAACAAATTTTATTGTCTTTGGCAACACTTGTTGTGTTTTCAATTGCAGAGCAACTTAGGGAACTACCAAGTTCAAATCTAGATGGAGAATAACTTCAATCTAAATTTCTTTTATGTGTTCAGCAAAAGGAAATGTTATGTTCAAATTTATGGGTGTAAATAGGGCTTGTTAATGGTGCACTTGGGAAAGTCAAATCAATATTATACAAGGATGTTGAGAATTCTCCTACACTTCCATTATTTATTGTTGTTCAATTCAAAAATTACATTGGACCTACTTGGGACAATAATAATCCAAAAAATGCCCCTATTTCTCCTTTGATTCATGGTCAACAACATCAAATCCCACTCAAAATGGAATGGGCCTTAACAATACACAAATCACAAGGCCTAACACTTGAAAAGGGAACAATTGACATCAACAATGTGAATCAGCAAGGCCTAACATTCATAGTTATTTCTAGAGTGAGTGAACTTCCAAGTCTGTGAATCGAACCAACCTTCACATTTGAATGATATGCACATATGCAACAAAGCCCATATGTATCTCATTGAAATCAAGAGGAAGCACACTTTTTGGCATTATCAAATTCAACCTCCTGAATGAACACTAATACCAAAAACACCTGCAAGTTAGTTACTTATATTTTATTAGCTACATTTTTTTAGCTTCCAACTTCAAAAAACCTCATTGCACACTTAGTTACAAACTCCCTCAATTGATTAGTTACAATTTTTGTACAGGTATTCAAATACATAAAAGTAGCAACAAAATAGGGCCAAACACTACTGCAGCTCAACCATTTTACCAGCACTCAATGCAAGCAATATGTATGAAGTAACAAATATATATGCAAAAAAATAGACCATATTTTTTCTTAATTGACCTTCCACAACTTAATGATTTCCTCAACTCACTAAAGCAACTTACTTGTTCAATACAGTTAATCGTAATCTCTTTCTATAACCTTTCCACATAGATTGTTCTTGTTAGAAAAAATTACACCATAAGTATAGGTGTATAGAATCTTCTGGAAGCTAATTTTCCCTCATGGTATTAATTTTTTTCCTCATCTATGCTATTGTGCATTGAATTCAAATTGGTCTACACCATAAAACCTCTAAGCTTCTCCATACTGGAATCTCACATCATCTACTATCCCCCTATAAGATTTTTGGAGTATAGCACAATGTTTATAGGAATCTATCTTGGATGTCAAAGACTCTACAAGTTCCCTAATACCATGATATTTTATAGAAAATATTGGTCTTTGAGTGCTTGACAACAACACGAGCCAATAATACAATAAATATTTTCACTCCTACTCTTACCCTCATAAGCATTGTTTTTTATCTTTTATGGCTACTATCTTTCAATCTATCAAACACTGCTCCCATGATTATCAGGTATTTTCTCACATGACTACTATCCTTGAATCTCCCCTTTGACTCACATATCTTTGACCAACAACCTCAAGCACACTATCCTTAAATCATCCCTCTAACTATCATATCTCTTTGACCAACAACCTCAAGCACCTTAAAGAGATCTTGTGTATATTTGGAATCATGGTCTAAAAAGAATATATATGATAAGCCTTAAGCACAAGCCCCACCCTTTATACGACATCTATTGCAACTAGGAGAGGTAATCTCCCTATTGCAAAATACCTAAATGGGTGCTTGCTTCAATGATTATCTGATTAAATACTCTAGAATTATAATAACCTCTAGTGAAAGCTTTATGTAAATTTATCTATTGTATCAATATGATCTAATTTTATGCTGCTATTGAGGAAAGAATTTTGGTGTTATGAATTGTGTAGAATTTATTCTTCAAAAAACATATCTATACAAAAATACAGGATATAAATTAATGCTACAACTACTGTATGTAATTATTTTGGGATATGGCATTATATATGAAGAAATGTAATAATCTAGCTATGAAGATATAGAATTCAAATAGTAGCATAGAAAGAATATTTTATTCATTAACAATTTTCTTATTAAAGAAATAGTTTTTTATAGAAACACTCTATAAATATTTGTTATGTTGCCTGTACATAGTTTACCAAGAAATAATTAGAATACACAATAATGGGTAGCTAGAAGAGAATGGAAGAGAGTAGTAAGATCTTGACTTTAATAGATCTAATATCATAGCATAGTTTACTGGAAAAAATAAAAATATTTCCTACATGAATCAAGTTTCCCAGTCGAATGGTAGAATGTTATAAACTATTCATTGAATGTTGATAGTTTTGTGAAGGCCGAGAATAACTAATATGAATATTTATTTCTTGTTGACTTGTTCACATTATTATTAGATCTATGTGTGAAATCAATGATATGATGAATTTATTTCCATTAACTCTAAATTCCTTTGGAGATTCCATTTATTTTGTTATACATTGCACAATTATTGATTTTGTAAAACATACATAATTTTTTTTATATAATCATATTACTATATAATAGAAATGTATAATAATATTCATAATATATCAACAAAATATTTTTCTAAATGAGTTATCAATTGATCTCATGTACTACACAAATGTATACACAAAATAAACCAATCTTTTTTCTTAATTGACCTCCCACATCTCTTTAGTGTACCCATTGCACGCAAAGGTGTGATTTCTAGTTTTAATAAATGTTCATTAGAAATGCTACAACTTATGAATTTTTTTCACCATCTTGGAAACAATGTTGTTAATATATGCTAAAGCCATATATTCTAGTAATACAATTATGAATGAAAGTAATTTTAAAAGGAAAATTTAGGTTAAGTTAAGAAAATGTATATAAATAAGTATAGATTAATTTAGTTTTGATAAAAGGTTGTGGGTTAATAATTTTTATGCATTGTAATTATATATAAGATATATTAAGAGATATTATTTTTGATGTGTTTATTTTTAATCAATTTTGCACATAAAAGTGCAATAGAAACTTTGAGTATGATATCTCTCAACGTATTTTATATATAAATTAGTAAATATGTATAAGCTAGTAGCATTCATGGTGCAAAATGCAAGACATTAAATGAATTCTAGTTAGAGTTATAATTAGTGTTAAAGATAGAATTAGGGTTATGGACCATAGGATTAAGATAAGGGTTAAGATTGGGGTTAGAATTACAATTAGAGTTAAGGTTAGGATTACAATTAGAGTTGGGGTTGGGGATAGGTTAGGGTTAAGATTAAGGTTAGGGTTAGGATTATGGTTACAGTTAGTGTTAGAGATGGAATTAGAGTTTGGGTTAAAATTAGGGTTAGGGTTAGGGTTTGGGTTAATATTAGGGTTAGGGTTAGGATTAGAGATGAAATTAGGGTTAGTATTAGGATAAGTGATATAATTAGAGATTTGGTTTGGGATAAGGTTAGGGATAAGGCTAGAGTTAGGGTTAGGATTAGGGTTAGGGTTAGAGATAGAATTATGTTTAGGGGTAGGGTTAGGGTTAGAATTAGAGATAGATATAGGGTTAAAGGGGGAGATAAGGTTAAGGTTTGTGAGGCCCCTCCTTTAGTGACCATTTGGCTCTTTGTTATTTTGTTACTATTATGACTCTTAAGTGATGATTTCATGATTTCTTATGTTTGCATACTACTGCACATAATTATGGATTGGTCTGGTATACTACTGTTACTATTATTTCTTATGTATTTTGTGGATAAATTATGATATCAAATGGTTTCTCTTTATGTAAAATTATAAAAATGAGGTTTATTGCGGTAAGATTATAATGGATAAAATTTTCAATAATATGGCTTATTTTTTGCACCTTGGGCTCAACAAATCAAGCCAATTTGGGTGCATTGCACCCTAGACCTGCTAAGTTTTTCTTTGATTTCAAACAAAAGAAAATATTTGTATTACCTCTACAAATTTGGAATTTGTTTCTCAATTCTATTATTGTAATAGATCTGTGAGGCTATATTTGGTTGTAGTTAACATTTATAAGAATAAACCTAAATTGGAATACATCTTGGAGACAGTGTAGCAATCTGATCATTTTGGATCTCTTTTTATAATTTTCTTATACATATAACAAGTCTTTTAGTCATGATGATCTTGATATGTTAGATGATTCCCTTGAGGATTTCATCTCTCCTAAATAAACACAATCATACCTTAGCTAGTGATCTACCCACCTTCAAATCTACCTCAACCATAAAACAAACCATTGCTTATTATAGGACCACCATCAAACAAACCAACAACCCCTAGTCATACACTAAACTTTGCAAGACAATTGACTCAATGCAACCATATGTAACAAGATGTATTATAGTAATAACAATATCATGGTATGTCTAGTGCATACAACACATGAAATAAAAAGTGATCAAAGAGAGAACAAACCATCCCTTCGTCAGTTCCTTTTTCACAACCAATTCTCCTTACTACACCTTGTTTGACTCAACATAATGGTAAGGAGTACAATCTTGTGGAGCAACTTCAAGCTACTCTTGCTAAGGTTTGATTATAGGATTTTTTTCAAAACTTAGCAATTTAAATTAACATGCTTCAAGAGGCTTTATAAAAAAAATTTGTGCATTCTATTGCTAAACTAAATCATGTAGTAGCTTTTTTTAAGGGTATGAATTCCACAAACTTGGATATTGTCTTTCATCAAAATGAATTTCCCCCTCTTGAGATACAAAAACAAAATGATGCCTTGATTACAATGGTTTCTATTAAAAAAACTTGCATTGATTTACTCTTATTGATATTGGGTCTGGTATTAACATTTGTAGCATTGATCTTCTAAACAAGTTAGGAGTGGTAAAGTCTCTTATTCAACCTAATACTCTAGCTACTTGTGGTTTTGATAATGTGGGTAGAAAACCATTGGGAACAATAACATTACTTGTTAAAGTAGGTCTTTTTATGTTACCTACTATTATTCATGTCATACATAATGCTCTCATATACTATTCTCTTAGGAATACAATGGATCCATGGCATGAAAAGAGTTCCCTCAAATCTTCATTTTCTTATGAAATACACATATAATTGGAGACATGATATAAAAATGGCTTAAACGTATATCACACATCCTAAATGCAATTTTTCCATTATCGGCATCACTTTCATTATCATTATTTTATTTTGCTTCATTAACATCATTAATCCCCTTTTTAACATCATTTGAATCATTAACTCTATTTTTCTCTATTAATTAAATAATCTTGAATTGTTTAATTAATTCACTATGTCACCACTTGATTTAACTTTATTCCTCTTAATTAATTAAATAAAAATTAATTATTTAATTATTTATCTAACATTACCTTATTCTTCTAAATTAATTAAATAGTTGTCATTGATTATTTAATTAATCTACTTTCCCTCTTCCAAATTAAATAATTAAATCAATTATTCAATTTACCCAAATTCACTCAACATGGTCAAGTAATAAATAAAATCTCATTTATTAAGTCAAATACATCTTGCACATTCCTCTCAACATTAATTAACTATTAAATTAATTAAATCATCCTCATATATTTTGATTGAATAAATCATGTCCACTAATTTCTCAATCTAATTTCTCAATTCCACTTATTACTCCAATCACACTAATCATTCAATCCAATCCCACTGATTATCCAATTAATTCCCTTAATTGGATTAATCGGGTGAGTTAAATGATCAATCTATTTCCTCTCAATGAACATGAAGTGTTGATCTTGATCTTTCATCCTTGCACCCTGATCATTCATTTGAAAATCACAAATCTATAAAAAAACCTTCATCCCTCTCATAATTTAATCTAGAGAACTTGTAGAAAATTCACGTCAAATCGATTATTAAGAAAATTAAGCAAACATATCCTCGCATTCTACATCATCATCTTATCAAGATTTTGCACTCATGGAGGCTTTGTGTTGAATCAAGCAATCCAACATCCATCTTCAGCACAAATACACTCAATCATGGGATGGTACGATTGTAGTTTTGAATTCATTTATGTTTTTATTTTTTTATGCTAACCTTTCTTGTTTAAATTCTTAAGCTTTACAATTACATTTCATGGGTAAGCGGGTCTTGTTATCTTGTTTTGAATTGATTTGAATTCATTCATTGTTACTAATATCCAATCCATATTCCCCTTATACATTTTGGCATGCCCGTTGGGACCTAGGTCCTTGACTCTAACATTTTCATCAAGCTTTGTGAGAAGTTGTAGGTCCTAGGTCGCTATCATCATTTGCAAGAATTGCTTTTTGTCAAACTAGGTCGCTACAGTCTTAAATCCAAATGCGGTTGTCATATTTTCTAGTCACCATTGTAGGAACATAGTTGCTTTTGTCTTTTCATATATTTTGTGTAGGAACAAAGCTGCCATCATCAAGAAGAAGGCCGCTATCATACTATTTTTTAGTTGTGGTTGTCCTAAAAATTGGCCGCTATCGCTAAAACTAGTCGCTATTGTTTTTTTGTTTCGCAGGTTTTCATTGTGTTTTACTGATTGACATTTATAGAGCCGCTATTGTCATGTTAAGAACCACTATTGTACCATTTTCCTACCACTATCATCTAAATGAGTCGCAATCATACTAATTATAGAGCTACTATCACAAATGATAGGGACAATATCATAGTGTTTTCTAGTTTTGTGTCAGTTTTGTAAACTTTCTTGGATTTGTAGTTTACCTAACCCTAATGCAATTTTTGTTTGTTGTATTTTGATTTCATTTGAAATTATTGGTGTAGCTCTTGTAGGGTGATGGATTTTTTTTGTTGAAATACTAATTGTTTTCTTGTAGGGTTGACGAATGGTCCAAAACTCCTAAAGGTATAAATTATTAATGCATTTTCTTGTAGAGCCTTCTTAAAAATCATTTTATTTTCAATCATTTATATGGATGTTTTTAAGTCTTTAAACATTTGAACTTGGTGCTTTAAAAACATGACTTGATATCTACAAACATTTCATTTGCGCTTAAAAATCTAATTGCAATGACAACAAATTTGGTTTACAACATTTGTATAGATGTTTTTAAGTCTTTAAACATTTGAATTTGGTGCCTTAAAAACATGAATTGCTATCTACAAATATTTTATTTGGGATTGAAAATATAATTGCAATGACAAAAAATTGGTTTGCTTCATTTGTATGAGTATTTGATATTTGAATTTTGTTCTTTCAAAACAGGAATTTCTATTTATCACACCTCGTTTGGGCTTAAAATCTAATTGTAATAAATTGTCCACCATGCCTTCTATGATTGGCAAAAGCCAAGTGCATATCCTCTTCCCTTGTGTCTTTTTGACAATCCTGGGTGATGAGAAACACTTTGGGATCTTTGCATTTTTTGTTCGACATCTTTTTATTAGATAAGAGCCTACCTATGAGACACATCCCACATTGGAGAACTCATAAGTGAGCCTAAAAGCACATTTACCAGCAAACTATATTAAAGCATGTGAAATTGAAATAAAGTAACACAAATCTAAGTAGGAATGCCATAACATGCCAATAGCCTTCGTGTGGACATAATGGGTTGCATAGGCTAGGCTAGACACTTAAGAGTCTCACATTTTGATGTATATGTTGTAGTGTTCATGGTTATCATTACACACCTTTGTTTTAGAAACCCATCCAAGTCTTTCTGAAACGTTCTTCAAAGTAGTGAATGGAAATAACATCGTTCCCAAAAGTTACTTACCACGTGTAATGTAGGAAAATCTATCCCTTTACATTTTCACATTTGTTTGGGCCCTCTCTATTAAAATTGGGCTTCTTTATGCCATATTTGGTTCTATTTTGCATCCACAAGCCTTCTTTAATGCATTTTTCTAAGGATAATCCTGACATTTAATAAATGACAAATAATTATCCAATGATTGAGGTTGTGTGTTTCATATCTAGTGATTTGGGACTCATGCCACCTTGGGCATATGGGCCCCACCTAGGTCTTGGGGCCTAATTTTAAACATTGCATTGAACTTAACATTCCTTGAAGTTTGTGACCCATGTTTAATACATTAGGACTCATACACCCCAACTGCCATATGAGTCCCACTTTAACCAGGACCTATTTTATACCAAATTCTTGGTGGGATTTTATTATCCTAGATCTGATGTCGGCTTGTAGTGTTGTAATTTTAAGAAATTTAGCATAAACAAGTATAAATACAAGGTTATTTCACATAATTCCACCTAGTCAATTCAATTATTCAAGCATTATAGCAAATTTATGATCAATCAAGAGCATTCAAGAGCTAATTATCAAACATTTTGGAGCTCCATTCAAGATTCAAGTATCATGTCAAAGTCTTCATGCATCATGTGTGTTTTTGAGCTAACATTTGTGATGTAGGTTTTCATGATTCAAGCAAGCATTCAAGTAAAGTTTCAATCATTCAATCAAGAGTCAAGATCCACATCCATCAGAGCCATTTCACACAAGTTTGCGACCTTAATTTCAAGGGTTTGGTGAGTTGCAACATTACATTTGTTCATTCATCATTCCTTCATATTATTTCATTTCATTTCAAGATTTAATTACCAAAATGAGGTTTGACCAAGGAAAACCCCTGTTCCCTAACAAAACAACATTTTTCTCTCTTGATGTGTGATTGCAGATCTAGGTGTTTTGGAGCTTGAAGATCCTTTGAAGACAAAGTTGCAAAAGTTGTCAAAGTTGTCAAGAAGTTGTCATCTTCACAGAAACTAACCTATAGATCAAAATTTAGACTTTTGGACTTGGAGATTGGACACTTGATGAAAGCTACAGAAGATCACTCAAGGCTACAAAATTTTGAGTCAAACCCTAACAATGGGACTAAATTTCCCCTCTGGGCATATGAGTCCCAATATACCTTTTTTTGCTACTTTTCTGTAGATCCTGATTTACCAGCAAAAGATTCCAAATTCTGCCTAGATTCCTATAGTTGTGGAATAAATCACCTAGCCTAGCATATGAGTCCCAATTCACTTTAGAAACAACAAATTTCAGAGTTTATAGATCTTGTTTAAACATCTCCTATCCTCTGGCTACTTTTTTATTTCTCTCTGTTTAGTAATTTGATTTCATGTTTTAAGTTTCTAGGGTTTAATGCATTAGACTTTGCATTTCTCCTTTGAAGCTTCATTTTAATGGTGAACCCCTTGTTTAATCACATGTAAGGAAACCCCCTTGTAGCCCTTCTCTCAATTAAGTCACTTGGTTGAGGGATCTTGGTTTCGTAATGAACTAGAGAGTGAAATAGGTCCCCTAAGTTGTCCATATCCTAAAAGGTGGACACACCTATTTTCCCTTGTGTTCACCATGTTTGATTTATAGTTGAGGCATAAGGCGTAAAAGAGTTAATTCTCTTTTACAAAGACAGGACTATCAAGATGGTACATTTCCTTAATATATCCTATTTGACCCCTTTATAAAGATGGATTTAAAATCACTCCTTTGAAGTGAAGTAAGCCTATAGAGAAGAACATACCTTTATTCTTTGGGGTATTTTGACTGATATTCTTCGAGCTATATCAAATTTATCTTAATGGAATAAAGACTACGAAATATCCCCTTTACCATTGAGTCAGTTATTGCGATATTCTTGTCTATTGTATGCATCATTTGATATCAAACACATCTCAAGAAAAACATCAAACTTCAAACATCAAAATTTGCAAGCTTATCCAAAATGTCAAACAATACTAAACATTATCATAACAAAACCGTTACAGTTTCTTTTGTCGTTGTTGTTCCAAAATCCTGCCATAGTCTTCCTAAAATCTGACCACTTTTGTTCAAAACACCGCTATTGCCATTTCTCTATTGCCAGTCACTGAATTAGAATTATACAGAGACCACTATTGCTTGGATTACCGCAGCCGTTCTTAAATAGAACCGCTACTGTCCTAATATTTTCCGCTGTCATCCTACTCTCTTGCACATCTAATATTTTATGAAAGAAGAGGAGAGGAGAGGAGAGGAGAGAAAGATACCAAGCAGAGAACAGACATAATCACAGAGATGGTATGAAAATTATTTATATTTCATATATGTTTCAAAACATATATTGTTTGATACCATAAACGGAGCTGTTACAAAGACAAGATCCCCTGTATAATGGCCGCTTCAAACGGTTGCTACAGCAATACAAGCATATGCTCTTCTTTTTCATTACATATTAACTAAAGACTATTAAGCTTAACATATATCTTCAGCAAGGAGAAAGCCAAAATAAAACATTAATGACAATTAATTTCAACGCTTTTTGCAGCGTTGAAGAAAATATGAGAACAGATAATACAAGAAGATCCTATTAAATCTGAGTTATATGTGCAGAGAATGTGGAGGGGAGGAATTGAGACCGAGCTGGGCTGTGCTGGAGAAGTGAATGCACAGACAACAAGGTGACGGCAGGATACGGAGTAGTTGGGATTAAATTCCAACATTTTCTGCCTAGGATAGGATAGATCAAACATACAAACCTAGAAAAATCACTTTTGTTTCTCATTTTATAGGACATTTATATTTGCATGAAATCGCCTCTTTCTTGCCACTCTCGAATGGCTGATCGGAGAGAAAAGTTTGCGATCAGATTCTTACTTTTAAGTTTTTCATTTGTCATGGGAGATGTGTCATGTCCACATTCAAACCATCCTTGGATTGCCTCCTTCTCGTATGTAAAGCCGTCTGAGGCCATGTAAGGATCCTGCATAACCTCCTGCAAATCGGAACATTTTTTTGTAAGTCATCACCTAATTTTAAATTACAATGAAAACCTAGTGAGGTATTGTAGATGTGAAGTAATGGAATCAGATAAATCGGGTAATTTGAACTACGAATTAATAGTGCAAGAATGCACGAAATTATCGTTACCTTGAAGATTGGACAAAGGAAAAAGCTGGGAACATGCATTTCATTTGTCGCTTGGCCTGACTTTTCCCCACTTTCAACGAGCCTGCCAGGTTTTGTCGCAGGGAACATGTTACGAAGCTGATTCATCATCTTCATCACAGTCGGTTGCAGTTCGGGCCTCTTCTTTCTTTCCGGATCAGTGCAATGTAAGGCAAGATAAGCTAATTGATTAGCATGCACAAATGGCCAATCCCCAGCTGAAGGATCCAAAATTTTGTCGAAATTTGCACTCTGTAAGGCACGTTCCACCTCTTTGACGAGTCCCAGTGCCGGCTTTCCGGTGAGAAGCTGAAGAATGACTATTCCGAGACTGTAAACATCAGATTTGGTGGAGTATTCACCGTTTGCTAGGTATTCTGGATCCATATACGGAAATGTGCCTTTTGGCTCAGATTCTGAGTGTAGATCTCTTGGCAGAAGACGAGACAGGCCGAAGTCGCTAATTTTGCTTACATAATTCTCGTCAAGGAGTATATTTTGCGGCTTCAGATCGTGATGGACAATTGGATCCGGCTTAAAACTATGCAGATATTGTAAAGCAGAGCATACTTCGGCGGCGATACGAAATCTGGCGTGCCAAGGGAGCGGCGGAGAGGCGTTTTTGCAGCCGAGATGATCTGCAAGGCATCCCTTGGACATGTATTCGTATACAATACAACCTCGCTCTGAACAGGCACCTACAATCCGTACCAAATGCGGATGCCGGATGTCCTTGAAAATATCGATCTGAACAAGAGAACGTTATAGAAAAGCTGTAAGAAAACAAAAATAAAAAATGCACGGCTTTGGGAAAGAGAATTATCTGCATACCTCGTTTTGGAACTCTCGCCGACCCTGCAAACCATTCTCCCTGAGGATTTTGACTGCAACAGGTGTTTTTCTTATTTCGCCTCTGTACACATCACCGTAGCCGCCTTCTCCAAGTTTGAAACTGTCGGAGAAATCGCAGGTTGCTGCTTTTATGTCTTGGAAAGTGTATTGGTGGAATTCAAGGTCATTAGACGACGACGCGGATATGGAGATCTCGACTGGCGGCATTGAAAGCAAGCAATTTTGAAGATGTTGAATTTCAGCGTCCTTTTGTTGCAAAATTCGGTAGTTTTGCTCCTCCACGGTGGCGAGCTTTCGCCGTGTTGCTTCGACCTGCTGCATGGCTTCCTGTCGTTCACGGGAGGATTCGTTCACTTTTGCTCCAAGTGATGTCAGTTTCTCCACCATTTCTTGAACTTCTTCTTCGACCTCAGTTCGTCGCCTTGTGAGCTCTTGGCATTTATGCTCATAACGCTTTAAAAGCGAGGTCGCCTCCTCTTTTTCTTTCTCTATTTCTTTGAAGGCGGATTCAAGACTTTTGTACTGAAAGCGCATGAAAATTTAGGTGAGTTTACTAGAGCAACAACAATTGCATCTGGCAAAAGAGGAAGTAGTTCTATACCTTCTGAATTGATATCATTGCAGCCGCCTCTGCTTTCTTACGTTTCACGATCTCATTTTGTACTACCCTATTCGCATTCACGACCGCTTCCAATGCTTCTGTAAGCTGAAGTTTCGACAGTTCGGTATCTGCATTCGCTTCCTGCTTTAAATTTTAAGATATTTTCAATTCCTTAAAATAAATATCGCATACTTAGATCGTTAAAGATGTTTACATGTTTCTAATTTCACAGATTAGCTTTCGGAGAAGACAAAATAAATCTTTAATTTTGGCTGGACGAGAAGAAAGAAATGTATCAAATTTGAAGCAAAGAATGGGATTCATAAGATTTTTTGTTCGAGAGGATTTACTCGAGATTCTGGAGGCTCATGCTCCACATCGTAAGCTTGATCAACATCTATTTGTGACATGTCTGCCGCTTCCAATTCCGAAGAAAGTTCATCAATCGCGGACATTATTTCCAAACCGTCCGCTTTTATAGTCCCAGCAGCCACAGAATTTCGCTGAAAATTTGACGGGGTTTGATTACTGTTATCCGAATCCCGTCTGAAATTTGCAGGCGATGAAACCGATCGGGCAAAATCATTTGGAGAAGGTTTAACAATGGATGCTTCGGGTCGTTTCCACAGCCAATCCGACAAAGGACTTCTGTTGCTCTTTGATTTCTGACCTGCTAGTACAAATTCACACAAACAAAAATAGAGCATGCAAATTTTAGATGGAAAACATATAGAGATTTGAAGACATTCAATTTCTATATAAGAGAGTTTTCGGAATTGAATTGTGTAATAATTTTTCTCATCAAATTATCTTACACAGCTTATCTAGAAAACTATCATACGGATTAAACTATCTTACAAAATAAAGATTAAATTCCACTTATGAAATTATTGATTTGATACAGTGTACTGACCATTATGCAAAGGTGATCCTTCCCTGAGTAATACGAGTTTTCCTTTGCATACAATGGAAACATCGCACGAGTCTCCCGCATGCCTTTGAACGTAATGCGCTTTCCCCGGCTGTTGCATCTTCATTTTCCTGTACAGAATTTTGAAAACAAATTGATTATTTTATACTATTGAAAAGACATGGTGATATTGAGTAAAATATCATACAGAATGGCTTCGCGTACTTAGAAATGCCACCGCCAGCTGAAGTTGTACCCATGACAAGTTTCGTGATACCCAGATCTGAAACCACTTCAACAATTCCTTTGGAAACATCCTCCTTCTCAATAATTAAACGCTTAGATTTGACCTGTGGCATATTGTTTAAATTTAGACTCTGAACTCAGTGTGCACCAAAGCTCCATTTATTTACCAAACCGGATGGCAATCGTACCTTGGCTCTGGTGCACATATCCAAGTATTGATTCATGCAACTGTTGAGCTCTTTCTCTTCATTTTTCTTGTAAGCTTCTAAAACATCCTTGCTTACTTGGTTCAAAGGAATTCTCCCCACTGAAATCACAGAAACGCCCAATTCGTTAAAACATAAAAAAATAAAAAAAAATGATATATGCATCCAAATTCAATTGGATCATCGAAATACTTACTAGGTGATGGAAAGTAGCGGAGTGGAGAACGAATATGCAGAAGAATTATAAAGGCTTCTTCCCTTTTATCCAAATTTAGGAGCGCCCATTTGAGAGCATAGGCGCTTTCAGACAAATCTTTTCCAACTGCAACGTAAATTTTCTCAGCAGAAGGATCACATTCTTCTTGGACAATTTCTTCAATTTCTGGCAATATTTCAACCTGCGCAGTCCGTCGGCTTACCACTGGAGTCCTCATGTTTAACGACTGCAACCATAACCGTCAACGCTTCACAAATAGCAGTTACAATTAACATTTAAATGCAGTCTATTTATTCTAATTACGAAAAATTCCATATCCGAGAAGCTCAAGCTCAGCACTAAAAATAAATTATTATTTGGCGTAATTCTTGAAAGGAAAGCGAACGACTGTATCCATGGATTGAGTGGAAATTTATATTTTTTCTTTGTCATTTATTGTTTGTTTTTTCCCATGGCTGGGACAAGGGAAATTGAAGATTAAGTTAAAAGATGTAAGTCGACTCCGCGTTTATGAATAGTGTGTTTGAGAGGGGTATATTCGTATGGTATATTCATGATCCTGTACCTAGCGCTATCCGCCCACGAAATTTCGAGACTGATTCGTAAATAAGCAGGGCGATCAATGTCATCCCCGCTGTTCTATGTCAAAGGGCGTCCGAATACACAATTGGTAGATGCCTCCCTTGAATGAAAACAAGGGCATAAGTTCCAACTTATTTTTAATAAATGTTCATTAGATATGCTACAACTTATGACATCCATCTTGGAAACAATGTTGTCAATATAGGCTAAAGTTATATATTCTAGGAATACAAGTAAGAAGGAAAGTAATTTTAAAAAGGTTAAATTAATAAAATGTATATAAATTAGTATAGATTAATTTAGTTATGATAAAAAATTGTGGTTTACTATTATTTGTGTATTGTAATAATTATATATAAGATACACTAAGAGATATTATTTTTGATGTGTTTATTTTTAATCACATTTTTACATAAAAGTGCAATAGATGCTTTGAGAATGATATCTCCCAGCATATTTTATATATATTATTAAATATATATAAGCTAGCAACATTCATGGCGCAATATGCAAGACATTAAATGAATTTGGGTTAGAGTTATGATTAGAGTTAAGATAGAATTAGGGTTAGGGGTAGGATTAAGGTTACACTTAGCGTTGGGATTAGGATTACAATTAGAGTTAGGGTTGGGGATAGAGTTAGGGTTAGGATTATGATTAGGGTTAATGTTAGAGATAGAATTAGGGTTTTGGTTAAAATTAGGGTTAGGGTTTGGGTTTGGGTTAAGATCAGGGTTAGGGTTAGGATAAGGGATAGAATTAAAGTTTGGGTTGGGGATAAGGTTAGGGTTAAGGTTAGAGTTAGGGTTAGGATTAGGGTTAAGGTTAGAGATAGAATTATGTTTAGGGGTAGGGTTAGGGTTAGGGTTAGAATTAGAGATAGATATAGGCTTAGGGGAGGGGTTAAGGTTAAGGTTTGTGAGGCCCCTCCTTTAGTGACCATTCGACTCTTTGCTATTTTGTTACCATTATGACTGTTAAGTGATGGTTTCATGATTTCTTATGTTTACATATTACTGTACAAATTTATAGATTGGTCTAGTATACTTATGTGATGGAATTGAGGTTGAATAATGTATTTTATGGATAAATTGTGATATCAGATGGTTTCTCTTTATGTGAAATTGTAAAAATGAGGTTTATTAAGATAAGATTATAATGGATAAAATGTTCAATAATAGGGATCATTTTTGCACCTTAGGCTCAGAAACATCAAGCCAATATGGGGTGCACTACAACCTAGACCTACTCATTTTTTCTTTGATTTCAAACATAGGAAAATATATGTATTCCCTCTACAAAGTTGGACTTTTTTTCTCAACTTTGTTATTGTAACAAATCTATGAGGCTATATTTTGTTGTGGTTGTAGTGTCAAAAAATTTTCTCGGTAACATTTTCACACTTGTTTAGGTCCTTGTTAAAATTGAGCTTAATGATGGCTTGACTTAGTGTTGCAATGTGTTTAACACACTCACATTAGGTCTTGGGACCTTCTAAACTAAATGAACATAATCATACCTCATTTAGAGTGTTGTAAAATGTTGTGACATATTTTCACACTTTTCGAGGGTTTTCATAAATAATTGGGCTTCTTTATGCTTTAATTGGCCTTATTATGCATCCACAAGCCTTAATTAATGCATCTTTTCAAAGACAATCCTTACATAAATCAACATCCAATCATAATTCAAGTTCTTTTAGGCTATGTGGCCCAAATTTAGTGATCTGGGACTCATACACCACCTTGGGCATATGAGTCATGTTGAAAATGAAGGTAATATTGTAGCTTAAAACTTGTAAAACTATGAGACTGTAGATCTAATTAAGTGTTCTTTGTCATAATTCTTTGTGTATGATTGCTCTTTTTAGATCAATTTTACCAATTGTAGAAAGAGATAGAAGATTGTAGAAGAATGAGATAAGAAGATAGAAGTGACACAACATATACGTGGAAAAATCCTTTAGGGAAAAAACTCCACCATAATCAATAGTGCTTGTATTATTTAACCTTAGAACAATATTACAATAATATTGTATCAATCCTTAATTGATATGCTCCCTTGCCTTCAACAATCCTTCTTCACAACCTGCAATAAGCTCTCATGGAACTCTCATACACTTGTTTCAATTACAAGCTATCCAAGCATTCCATGTGACGAAGCATGAATCCACACATCCCATGCCATGCTTTAAACCCTCACACATGCACAAGCTCAGCCTACAAACCTACAACAAACTTTGTTTTACTTGCTGTAATAAATAGATAATAATGAGCATGTAAACTCAATAAGGGTTGTACAATACAAGAGCATCAAGCTCCTCACAAAAATATACCCCTATATTGGGCAAGTAGAGTTCCATCATGTAATCTGAAGTCAAACCAAAGTCTCCCTCAATTTAGGCATCCCAAACTAAACACTTAACTAAAAATTGGTCATGAAAATATCTTAGAAGCTCCACCTCAAAGTTGGCACCCAAGAATGGGCCCACTTAACTAAGCCTTGTAAATATCTTCTCATACAAAAGGTGTTAACTAAAAGATGCCAACTTGGGCGCCCAAGGTGGTCCCAAGTTAATCTTAGTTAACTGAAACATCTCTCCACCAATTCATGCAAACACTACACATGATTGATCATCCCCACTTAACTGAATGTATCAACCTATTATCTATCATGCAACTGAAGTCATTAGTCATGCAACTCAATTCAACTCAACTAGCATTCAACTCAAAATAACTACACGCAACTGAAGATAACTAAACCATAACCAAACTAAACTGAATTGATCTGAACTAAACTAAACTAAAACTAAAAACAACTAAACTAAAATGATACTAAACTGAACTGAACTGAACTGAACTCCACTCATGTAAATATCAATCCCTAATTTGTAGGATCTTTACATGCATTACTGAAGTGTTATCAATCCTCCAAATAGTTAACTTAAGCAAGGTGGGTTCCACCTTCCATGTGGGTTCCCCATGTGCTCCTATTTTGTAGGAGTTCTTCTTGGACATCTCCACATGTTTCTATCATTTAGGAATAATCATAAATGTCAATTTACATGTTCATTTCATTCAAATTTAATCTCTTTCTAATCCTTGTTTTTGGGAACACTTTCCAAGGACTTAGCAGATACATGAAATATGTTTAGGATTGCAATTAAATGGCATCCTATTTCCAAAATTATCCCAACTTAACATTATACATTGCAATTATTATAAACAAGGAATCATTATGATAAATCAAGTACAGGACTCAAGGCCAATGGCCTTCTTGCACCAAGAGAACTTATTTGTAGAAACTACTTTCATAACATAATCTGCAACATTGATCAAAGTTTCAACTTTCTCAATCAATACCTTCCCACTCTCAACCATTTCTCGCACAAAGTGATACTAAAAATTAACACGCTTAGTACAAGCATGGTACATGGGATTTTTGGCTAAACAAATAGCACTCTGACTATCACATTCAAGTCTAATTTGCTTGCAATTAAAACCAATACCTTTCCCAAGTCTCTATAACCAAACTGCCTCTTTAGAGGTATGTGTAACAATCATGTACTCTGCTTCTATGGTGGGAAAAGCAACCATTGGCTGCCTCTCACTCATCCAACTAACCGCAACTCCAAACAAAGTAAACACACAACCACTTAGTTGGTATGAGTTTTCCACAGTCCATGTAGTTACAAATTTGGCTTTTGGATTCAACTATGTTTTTTTTTTGTCGATGTTTCAGATCACACTCATTGATCCATCATCAGGAAGAGGAAGAAAATTTTGACAAGAAAACTAACATAGTTGAATCTAAAAGCCAAATTTGTAACATAGCCACTTGTCGACATCTGACTGTCCAGGTCTCCTGCCCAATCTAAATGAACAAAACACTATATGTCCAATGATATGTGCATAATATCAATATCATTAGCACCATGATAAACCAAATAGTAATCAAAAGTACCTCGTAAATATCTAAAAGCCCTCTTAACATAAGTCCAATGTTCTTTACCAAGGTTACACATAAACCTACTTAGAACTCCCACTACTTGGGCTATATCTAGTCTTGTATAGACCATTGCATACATCAAACTACCAACTGCACTTACAATGGAGTCACCAAGCCATTATGTAGACCTCCATACATGCAAAACCATGGGCTCAAAACCATGAGCTCCAAAAACCATGGACCAATACAACTAGCACAAAACCACATGCTAAAGACCACTAAAGGTTAATCCACTAACTCTAACCCAAGAACTAGTTTAACCCAACAATCCCCCCCTTTACCACCTGAGAGAACTTCTCTCTTACAAAGCCTTTCCTTTCATGGATTGAGCAAGCCATACCAGGTCTTACAACCATCAACCCAAATACATGTATTAAATTTTACACACAACTGCATGTTTAGTTTCCACATCTCATAACTAGATCCATTGAATCTTTCAATATCTAAATGAGAAGTAGAACTCATTGTAACATACTTCTTTTATGAAACTACAATAACACAATAGTAAAAGCTCCCACTACAGCAAAAAAACCTTCAAAATTTTAAGAGAAGGGCATCCCAAACTCTACCCAACCATTATCTCTGATACCAAATGTTAAAAATGAAGGTAATATTGTAGCTTAAAACTTGCAAAACTATGAGATTCTAGATCTAATTAAGTGTTCTTTGTCACAATTCTTTGTGTATGATTAATATTTTTAGATCAATTTTACCAATTGTAGAAAGAGACGGAAGATTTTAGAAGAATGAGACAAGAAGATAGAAGTGACACAACATATATGTGGAGAAACCCTTTCGGGAGAAAACTCCACCATAATCAATAGCGCTTGTATTATTTAACATTAGAACAAGATTACAATAATATTGTATCAATCCTTGATTGATATGTTTCCTTGCCTTCAACAATCCTTCTTCATAACCTGAAATAAACTCTCATAGAACTCTCATACACTTGTTGCAATTACAAGCTATCCATGCATTCAATGTGACCAAGCATGAATCCACACATCCCATGACATGATTCAAACCCTCACACATGTGCAAGCTCAACTTGCAAACCAATAGCAAACTCTTATTTACTTGTTACAATAAATAGACAATAATGAGCATGTAAAATAAATAAGAGTTGTACAATACAAAACCATCAAAATCCTCACAAAAATCTATGCCTATATTGGGAAAGTAGAGTTCCACCATGTAATCTAAAGTCAAACCAAAGTATCCTTCAAATTAGGCACCCCAAATTGAATGCTGAGTTGAACATTGGTCAAGAAAATATCTTGCAAGCTCCACCTCAAAGTTGGTGCCCAAGAATGGGACCACTTAGCTGAGCCTTGTAAATATCTTCTTATGCAAAAGGTGTTAACTAAAAGATGCCAACTTGGGTGCCCAAGGTGGTCCCAAGTCAATGTTAGTTAACTCAAACATATCTCTCCAACAATTCATGTAAACACTATGCATGATTGATAATCCCCACTTAACTGAATGTATCCACCTGTTATATGTCATGCAACTAAAGTCATTAGTCATGCAAATCAAGTCAAATCAAGTTAACTAGCATTCAACTCAAAATAACTACATGCAACTAAAGATTATTGAACCATAACTGAACTGAACTGAACTAAAATAAATTGAACTTAACTCAATTGAATTGAACTCAACTCCACTCTTGTAAATATCAATGCCTAATTTCTAGGATCTTTATGTGCATTACTGAAGTGTTATCAATCCTCCAAACAATTAACTTAACAAGGTGGGTTCCACCTTCCATGTGGGCACCCCATGTGCTCCTATTTTGTAGGAGCTCTTCTTGGATGTCCCCACATGTTCCTATTATTTAGGAATAATCACAAATATCAATTTACATGTTTATTTCATTTGAATTTAATCTCTTTCTAATCCTAGTTTTGGTGAACACATTCTAGGGACTTAGGAAATACATGAAATATGTTTAGGCTTACAATTAAATGGAATCTATTCCCAACAAGTCCCACCCAGGGTTTTGGGTCTCAATCTAGATTTTACACCTTTTTATGCATTTCTAAAAATGGTCCCATAATTTATGCCTAATGAGACGCATACACCACCTTGGGCATATGAGTCCCGTGTGGGCCAAAATCAAAATTAATTCAAATTCTTGGTGGGATTTTATCCTCCCAGATCTGATGTTTGCTTCTAGTGTTGTAATTTTGGGTAATTTGGTATAATTAAGTATAAATGCAAAGTTCTTTCACTCATTTTACACCTAGCAAGTTTAATGAGCATCCTTTTAGTGAATTTGGGAATTCAAGTGTTTACAAGAGCATTCAATCTTCTTCAAGAGTTGATTATCAAGTGTTTTAGAGCATTCTTCAAGCATCAAGCATCATATCAAAGTCATTAAGATAAAATTTTGATGAAGGGTTTCATGATTATGTTGGAAAATATGCCTCAACTTGCTGGCTTGAACCTCTCTTAAAAATTTGGCATTTTTCCGTTTGTTGGCCTTCATTGCCAGACTATCTTCAAAATATAGAACCTTGAAATCTAAGTCACAGGGTTTTGAAATATCCTAACTTGGAAACATTGAGCTTCCCTTTGTTATCATCATGTAGTGGGTTTTGGGAAATTCCTAACCTCTGATGGAGGTTATGAAGTTTGGGTTTCTCCTAAATTAGCGACATCGTTATTGGCATGTTGCAAGTTTCAAAAATTTCCTAACCTTCAATATTGAGGTTGTAAAGTTTGGTTATTCAATGACAAAGTGACATCACTGATGGATGGTGGGTTTGGTTTGTGTGGAAGGTGACTTCAATTGTACGGTAGTGACATGGTTGTTGCATGGATGGTGGGGACCACATGGGTCCAACCGATAAGTTGTAAAAAGGATATGGAGATGGTTGATTTGGATAACTCAAATTGTACAATGATGGACTTGGTCACTTGTGGAGACTACCTAGGTGGGACCCAAATGCTACCAGGTTGGAAAGAAATGGTTGGTTGTTGAATTTTTTTAGTTGATTCATGATTGATTTGGAAACTGAACAAATATCGAAGCCAATACAGTTGAAATGGTTGGTTTTCTGGAACCTAAGTGGCAATGGTTGGTTGAAAATAATATATATTGAATCACTCTATATTGTGAGTAGTTCAGATCAATTGGTTAATTTTCTACATTGTATGCTTACGAACATTGTAATAGTGTGTAAGAAAAAAATCTATATTGAGGATTTGTGTATGAGGTCGATCTAGGAAATGTATGTTGTGAAATAACATCTGAGAGTGGAGTCTAGAACTCTGTATGTAAATTGACTTACTATAATCCAAAGTGGCTTTACTTGGTGTGTGGGTTTTTCTCTCGTAAGGCTTTTCCTACGTAAATCTGGTGTTCAATTATGTGTATGGGTTTATCTATTTGTTCTTTTGTATGTGTTTCTTAATTGTACTATAATTGAAATTGAAAATGAAAAGTACCCTCTACATTATTTATCATGTAAGATTGGCATTTGGAAGGCATTTTTGCATATTTATTTCCTTACAATTGGTATTAGAGCTTGGAAATTTGTGTTATCCTTGTGTGTGAGTTGGGATTTTTGTGCTAGCCTTGTCCAATGGGAGTCTTGCAAAGAAAATCTATTGTCTTGATTAGAGATTGAGATGGCAAGCACATCAGGAAAAATAGAAATTGAAAAGTTAAATGGCAACAATTTTGAGTTAGGGAAAATCAAAATGGAAGACCTGTTGGTGGATAGAGATCTTTGGATTATTGTTATGGGGAAAAAACCATCAGGCATGAAACAAGAAGATTGGGACCTCGCAGATAGAAAAGCTAGAGGGTTGATAAGACTTTGTCTTGCCAATTTTGTTCTCCTGAACGTCCATGAGGAGAAGACTACATCTACATTATGAAAGAAACTTGGTGATATTTATCAAGGAAAGTATCTAGTGAATAATTTATTCCCGAGGAAGAAGTTATACTCCTTGAAGATGGAAGAAGGAGCATTTGTAGCAAACCATTTGAATTCTTTTAATATGATTGTTGCTTAGTTGGACTCTATGGGTGTGAAGATAGAGGAGGGGGATCAATGTATGCTTCTATTATGTTCCTTACCTAACACATGGGATCATCTGGTGATGGCTATTGGAAGTACAACATCCACCTTTAAAATGGAAGATGTGGTTGTTTCACTGTTGTTAGAAGAAATGCAAAGGAAATCTTCTGAGATGGCCAAGGAGGCCCTTGCTATTTGGGGTAGACCAAAGGAGAGATGCAAGAAGAAAGACAAGAAGTCTAAATCCAAATATGAAGGGAGATCAGAGTCTCTTGGCAAGAAGTCCAAGGTGAAATGTTGGAGTTGTGGGCAGACTGGTAATATTCAGAAGGATTGTAAAGAGGAGAAAAAGAAGAACAAAAACTCTTTGGATAATGAATCTTCTAAGAGTGATGCGGATGCCTTCATTGTAGCCTTGGTGACTCGGGCATTAGATGATGTCTGGATAATTGAATTAGGTCCATCTTTTTACATGACATCTCACAAATATTGGTTTATGAAGTACGAAAACTATGTTCCAGGTGGAAAGGTGTATCTGGCAAGTGACTCATCTCTTGAAATTGTTGGTTGTGGAAGATTCATTAAATTTCTTGATGGAAGAATCAAAGGAATTGATGGCACAATGAACATACTAGGTCTAGCTCAAAATTTGCTTTCTATAAGTAAGCTTAAAGATGTTGGCGTTCAAGTTTCATTCTCGAGTGGTGGATGCAAAATGACTAGAGGCTCAATGGTGTTGGAAAAGGGTACTCGAATTGATACTTTGTACAAGTTGGATGCATATGCTATACAATGCAATAGTGTCTCTATAAATTCAGAAAAGGCTACTCATGTAGAAAAGGAGAATGAAGTTCCTCTGGGTGCAAACTCTTTGGAGGTGAAACTCCCAATAGAGAAAACCATGTGTGGACATGAAAAAATTGACCCTTATACTTTTTCTTGTTTTCTCCCTCCTTGTGCTTAATTGGATTGATTTTACCTTGATTTAATGTTGCAATATGGCCCACACATTCACATTATATCTTGAATCTTTATGAATCAATAAGACTTTATGATGTCTTGTAAAAGTGTTGTGAAGTGTTGTAACAGATTTTCACACTTTTCTAGACTCTTCTTATTATAATTCACCTACATACCCCCTTTTATCACTTACCATGTCTTATTTTAAAGTTTTGTAAAGTCTTGTAACAAATTTTCACACTTTTCTAGGCTTGTCATCAATAAATACACCTTTTCTTATGCTTTTTTGGCCCCTTTATTCACTTACAGGCCTTAATTAAGTGTATTTTTAAATATAAAATTGAAAAACATTATTTACGACAACTTAATTCACAACACCCATTCACATGCCTTGAGTGGAACCCATTCACCATTAGGGGTGAATGAGTCCCTCTTGGGAAAAAAATCAAAATAAATTCAAATTACTTGCAGGTTTTTATTTCTTAAGACCTAAGGTCAACTTGTGATGTATTTTTAGGAAATTAGGGCATAATTATGTATAAATATATAATTTTCTATTAATTTTAGAGCCCATTCATTAAAATACTCATTCATGCATCCATTCCATCATAGCATTCAATCATTATAGCATCCTTAATCATTCAATCAAGCATTCAAGCATCTTGGAGTAGCATATCTTCAAACTTCAACATCAAGGGTTTGGCAAGTTTATGACATTGCATGTTATTGTTTCATCATTCTCTTTTTATTTTATTTCTTTTTTAATGATTTGATTACCAAACCGGGGTTTGATCAAGGGAAACCCCTATACTCTAACCCTTAACACTTTTTCCCTCTGTGCATGTGTTTTTTGTAGGTCTTGTATGCAGATTTTTCAAAGAGAAAGGTATTAAAAGTGTCATCAAATTGTCGAAGATCATTCAAAGTCAATAAAAACCTATTGAAGCTTGGAGAACATTTTGCTGTCATATTTTTTAGATTTGGATCCAACAACTTGTTAGGCAAAAAAGTGCAGATCAGGAACCACAGAGTTGACCCTTGACTTTTCAGAAATCTGCAAGTGGACTAATTCACCATATGTGTTGAATGAGTCCCACTACCAGGCTAGAAAAATTATTTTATGAAGTTTTCTAGTCCTGACATCTTGAAACATGACTAATTTTCCATCTATGGTGAATGAGTCCTAGTGGGCTTCAACACTAATCTTTGTAGCATTCCAAAACATCTCTAGATCTACTTTCAATCTCCAGGTGCACCTCATTTAGTTTCATTAAGTTCTATTATTGTTTGTTTATGTTTTTAGTTCTTTTTGCATATCAGATCATGTTTTCAAACACTTTACATTTTTTAGTTTTGCATACAAAATCAATATATTTTACTAGTCCTTTGCATTTAGATCATCTCATCTAGACATATTTCATTCATTTTACACTAATCTTGAGTGTGAACATAGCCGGTTTTTACCCTATTCCTTTCCTTTTAGGTGAAAGACCCTAGAAGTGAAAGAGAACATTACGGTACCAAAACCCGTGTTTACATTTTGGTGAACCCATATTTAGAAAAAAATTACTTCTAATTTCAAGTGCATTTACATCCTAGGGCTAGCTTGCGTCAACATTGCATTACATTTTGCATTGTTTTGCATCCTAGGGTTATCAAATTTAAATTAGTGATAAGATCATATAGATTTCATTTTTTCATTTCCAATCATTTAAAAACTTTGAAATTATGCATCTACATCATATTTTTGCATCAAAAAATCTTAAAAGCATAAAATTCATTTTAAATTTTTTGAGAAATTTCAAAAAAATTCATCCCTAGACTCATTCGCCACCTTGGGCGAATTAGTCAAGTTGCATATTTTCCATTAGAATTTTAGTCATTTTCATAACATTTTCTACATTTCTATTTTTTGTTATTGCATCTCTTTTCCTAATTCCATATTAGTTGTTTTATTCCATTTATTGCATTTAGTTTTCTTTCATTCATATGCATCATGGCTTTTTGCTTTAATAAGTTTTGGATGTCATTAAAATCTTTAGTGGACATGTCAAATTGTGCCTTTGGAACTAATTGTAATAACCTTGAGCTTCCTCATGCTCCTTCAAATCCTCATGAATTTCCTCCTCATGATGTTGACATCATTTTAGAAGATCATGACAACATGAATAAGTTCTTAAATGAATGCCTTGATAACCTTGAAGCTAATGCATCCTTTTATCCATCCATGAAACAATCAATCCTTCCTAATGTATCACCTCTTGATATGTTTGGGTATTTACATCCTAAAAAAAATGAAGGACCTATGTTCCCTCCCTTAGGTGGACCTAGTTCTTCTACACAACCAACTCCTCAATCATCCTATGTTAACAAAGTCACTATTACTCCAATGAACCTTGAAGAAACTTATGGCAAAGGTTTTACCATCTTAAGCAAGCAAGGATGTGACATAACAATTGAACATGCAATCCATCAACTTTTTGAGCAAGAAACAACTAAAGAAACCACAAAAGGGATAGGCTATCAAGATATCCCTCATGACCATAAGCCTCTTAGAGATTATCTAGGCTTTGTAATGATGACATGGTGATCTTTGACTCTACCCTTGATTTGAACATCCTTCTTCCTCCTGAATAACCCATGACTAATAATAGTCATAAGGATACAAGGATCTCCATGGCTTATCTTCCTCCTTTAATTCATGAAAAGGGTGAATGTAGTAAATGAGAATTACCTCACAAGTTGAAAAAACTAAAGTCTCCTCTCCATCCACCACCTAAATGTGAAAGGAAACTACAAATTCTTTTAAACAAAAGTCTCATCATATTACCACCTATGAATAGGCTGGTAATATGTCTTAAAGATTCCAACGTACTCTATTGTAAATACCATCATGTTCTTAGACACCATAATGATGAGTGTAAGACATTGAAGGAAATACTAAGTAGGTACCACTTTGATGACACCGATTGCTATCCCATAATCCCATAGTACACTTTTCCCACCTTCCTTAACATGCAATAGTTGTAGAATCTTGTATTCTCACTATTGTATGACCTTTCCCATCACCTATATCAGCTCATTCTCACATTGCACTCAGTAGGGGCAAGAATTTGTTATCGTTTTCCTAGTAATGCATTTGTACTTGTCCCCTAGTTATGTTTTTCACCTTCCGCTTATCCTCACCGAGATTGGGAGGTGGATGACTTGTTAGATGGTTGACTTGCATTCGCCTTACTAGCCTTTTACATTTTTCTTTTCCTTAGTGTGATTCCATGTCCATAATGTGATCCCTCATGATGTGTTGTTTGATGTTATCTCTCTCTTTGTGCAATTCCTCTATTTGTCCCTTTAGTCTTCTATATGTCATACATTGTTTTTCTCTTTTTTCCTTTTGTTTTTCTTTTGGGGATGACACAAAGCATTGAGATTCCATATGTCTCTTCCATGTTGACCCAAAAGGTCTTTCTATTTTCTTTTTCACTTTTGTTTTATGTTTTCCTTTTGGGGATGATGCAAGGCATTAAGACCGAAATGTATCCTTCATGTTGACCCATAAGGCTTTCTTTTTCATTTCACCTTTTTCTATTCTCTAAGTTTCGCCTTTTTTTATGTTTTCCTTTTGGGGATGATGCAAAGAATTTTGACATCCTATGTCTCTTCAATGTTGACCCAAAATGAATTATTTTTCTTTTGTTTTTTCTCTCTTTGTGTCATTCTTCTAGTTCTATGTATTTGGGGAATGATGATAGTTCTGAGCTTTTTAATCAAAAAAATGCAGCAACAAACATACTGACCCCAAATCCATAGATCCCTTATGTGTTTGGTGTTTTCATTTTGGGGGAAATCCCTTTCTTTTCTTTTTCTATTCTTTCACATGATGCAGCCTTACTTGGAAACGTATTACTTAGAAAAGGGGCTTTCCAAGTTGGATCTCATTCCTTTCTTCTTGTTTGCATTTTTTATTTTCTACTTTAAAGTAATTTCTCATAGAACGTTGTGTATCAATTCCTTTAAAGTGGGGGCATACATTGGAATAATTCATTTTACATTTTTCTTTCTCCTGGCTCTTAGTTTAGCTTTGTTACTTCATATGATGCATTTATGACTTTGTGGATGACATTGTGTATTGTTTCCTTCATAAGCATGATCTATCTTAGCATATTGCATTCCTCTTAGTGCCCTGATGTGACACACTGCATCCCCTAAGTTGTGAATCTTGTATTCTTTGGTCGGTCCTCTCTTGGAGACATTAGACACAATGTTCCCTAAGCTATAGGCCTCACATTCAAGCTAATTAAGACACCTTTTAACATTCTTTTCATGTTGAATTTTTCATTTATATGGCCACCTTGCATAACACAACTTGCATGCATGTGGTGCCATCTCATTTGTTCATGAGTTCTAAGCATACAAGCTTTTCTTATCTCATGAAGCACGAAATGACATTTTCCTTTGTGGTACCTTATTAAAGTTACCAAGAGGTATAAATCTGGTATGGATGAGCAGGAAGCCCATTATGAGGCATGACTTTCCCCATAGCCACTTGTGTGTTTGTGTGTGCATAACAGTTGTGAGTGTATGTTTCTCACATTTTGGGATTTCTCACCTGATGGATAGCCATGATTTCTGTCACCCCAGGGTGAGTATGCATTTTATTTCCAAACAAACAACCTAGATTTGATACACAATAGGTTGGACAAATGATCAAAGCTTGATCTGATTCCTTTCTTTTGTCTTTCTCTTTCATTTTCCTTTTTTTCACTTTCATGTGCATTCTTTGTAGTTATGTTTAGTTTTCCATGGGATCTTCATCCTGGGGGCTTGATCATCCTTCTTGATCATTTTTGTCTCATCTTGCTAAGCATTAGCTTATGGAACCGCTCTTGAGATGCATTGCTCTACTTTAGTGTGAGTTTGAAGCAAGTTCACCCTCTCACTAAAGTGGGGGCTAAATGTGGACATGGAAAAAGTAATGCTTCAATTTTTTCTTGTTGTGTCCCTCCTTGTGCTTAATTGGCTTGATTTTACCTTGATTTAATGTTGCAATGTGGCCCACACATTCACATTAGGTCTTGAATCTTTATGAATCATTAATACTTTATGATGTCTTGTAAAAATGTTGTGAAGTGTGGTAACATATTTTCACACTTTTCTAGACTCTTCTTATTATAATTCACCTACAAACCCAATTTTTATCACTTACCAAGCCTTATTGTAAAGTTTTGTAAAGTCTTGTAACAAACTTTCACGCTTTTCTACGCTTGTCATCAATAAATACACCTTTCTTATGCTTTATTTGGCCCCTTTATGCACTTACAAGCCTTAATTAAGTGTATTTTTAAATATAAACCTAACAAACATCATTTAAGAAAACTTAATTCCCAAAACCCATTCACATTCCTTGAGTGGTACCCATTCACCATTAAGGGTGAATGAGTACCTATTGGAACAAAAATCAAAATAAATTTAAATTACTGGTGGGTTTTATTTCTTAAGACCTAAGGTCAGCCTGTGATGCATTTTTGGGAAATTAGGGCATAATTGTGTATAAATATATAATTTTCTATTCATTTTAGATCCCATTCATTCAAGTATTCATTAATGAATCCACTCCATCATAGAACTCAAGCATTCTAGCATCCTTAATCATTCAATCAAGCATTCAAGTATCTTGGAGTAGCATATCTTCAGACTTCAACATCAAGGGTTTAGTGAGTTTATGACATTGCATGTTATTTTTTCATCACTTTCTCTTTATTTTATTTCATTTTTAATGGTTTGATTACCAAACTAGGGTTTGACCAAGGCAAACCCCTATATTCTAACCATTAACACTTTTTCCCTCTTTGCATGTGTGTTTTGCAAGTCTTGTACATTGCAGATTTTCAAAGAGAAAGGTCTTAAAAGTGTTATCAAATTGTTGAAGATCATTCAAAGTCAACAAAACCCTATTTGAAGCTTGGAGAACATTTTCTTGTCAAATTTTCCAAATTCGGATCCAGCAACCTGTCAGGCAGAAAAGTGCAAATCAAGACCCACAGAGTTGACCCTTGAATTTTTAGAAATTTGTAGGTGGACTAATTCACCATTTGTGGTGAATGAGTCCCGCTGCCAGGCTGGAGAAATTTTTTTATGAATTTTTTTGTTCCCGTCATCCTAAAACCTGTTCTGATAGTTTTTAAGAGAAATAGGACTAATTTTCCATCTGTGGCGAATGAGTTCCAGTGGGCTTCAACACTAATATCTACAACATTCCAAAACCTCTCCAAATTAGCTTTCAACCTCCAAGTGCACCTCATTTAGTTTCATTAAGTTCTGTTATTGTTTCTTTATGTTTTTAGTTTATTTTGCATATCACAACATGTTTTCAAACACTTTTCATTTCTTATTTTTGCATAAAAAATCAATCTATTTATCAGTTCTTTTCATTTAGATCATCTCATCTAGGAATTTTTCATTCATTACATTAATCTTGAGTGTGAACATAGCAAGTTTTTACCCTATTCCTTTCCTTTTAGGTGAAAGACCCTAGAAGTGAAAGAAAACATTAGGGTACCAAAATCTATGTTTACATCATGTTGTGGCATCATAGACTCGGTCACATAGGAGAGAAAGGCTTAAAAGCCTTGAAAAATAAAAACTTGGTAGAAAGGCTTGATAATTGCAACCTTGAGTTTGATTTTTGTGAACATTGTACTTATGGAAAGCAACACCATGTTTCTTTTTACTCTAGTCCTTATAAATCTTTTGGTATACTAGATTATGTTCACTTTGATGTGTTTGGTTCAGAGGATGTTCCTTTGTTATCGAAGTATAAATATTATGTTTCTTTTATTGTTGACTATTCGAGAAGGGCATTTGTATACTTTCTTAAAAGTAAATCAGAAGCATTCAGTCAGTTTAAAGAGTTTAAAAACTTGGTTGAAAATTAGACTGGAAGGAAAATTAAATTCTGAAGGAGAGATAATGGTGGTGATTTTTGTTCAACAAATTTTGAAAGGTACTACAAGGACCATGGGATTAAAAGGCATAAAACTATGCCTTATACTCCACAGCAGAATGGGTTTGTTGATAGGTTAAACAAGAAACTAATGGAAAGAGCAAGTAGTATGTTGAGTAGTGTTGGTTTGGAGAAGAAGTTTTGGGCTGAGGCTATGGAAACATGTTACTTGGTTAATCTTCACCTAGTTTGGCTCTTGTTGACAAAACACTTATCGAAGTGTGGTCTGGTAAGAAGCCCTCTTTGAGACATATTCATTCCTTTGGCTATGAAGCATGTGTTTATGTGTCAATTGAGAAAAGATCTAAGTTGGAAAACAAGGCTATTAAATGTATCTTCATTAGCTATGGTATTGGTTTGAAAGGATAGAATCTTTGGAATCCTGTTACTAAGAAAGGTGTGTATAGTAGAAGTATAGTCTTTCAGGAGCTAAAACCTTCTGCAGTTGGTCTATAGTTAGAAACAAAAGTAGAAGAGAAGAAGAATGATGTAGTTGAAATTCCTCAAACTCCAAATAAAGTGGAACTACAAATTCAAAGTGTACCTAAAACTAAGGAGACCTCTAGTAGAGCTCTAGGAGTTATGAATAGGAAGAAGAACCACAACCTCAGTCTCAACCTATGAGGAGGTCTGCACAGGAAAAGCATCAACCTTATAGGTATGGATTTTCTATGTTGGATATGAACTGTGCCTATGCTTTTATTACTAGCACTAATGAGCCTAGGATTATGAAAGAGGCTATTAGTATGTATAATTTAGATTCATGGTTGGAAGCCATGAATGATGAAATAGCATCTTTGAAAAAAAAAGAGGATTTGGTACCTTTTCCTGAAGGTCGAAAGCATGTTGGCTATAAATGGGTATTTAAGAAGAAAATTGGTCTGGATGGTAGTGTTGAGAAGTATGAAGCTAGGTTGGTTGCGAAAGGTTATTCCCAAGTGGATGGTTCAATGATTATGGAGAAATATTTTCTCCTATAGCTAAGATGACAAATCTATTAGATTTCTATTGTCACTTGCAACAACATATGACTTAGAGGTTGAGCAGACGGATGTGACGACAAAATTTCTTCATGAAGATCTAGAAGAAGAAATTTATATGTCGCAACCTGAGCACTTCATTAAACAAGGTAAAGAAAATCTGGACAAGTTAAAGAAATCTCTCTATGGTTTAAAGCAATCACCTAGAATGTGGTAACAAAATTTTGACACCTTTGGGTTGTCATTGGGTTTTGTGAGATCAAAAAGATCATTATGTGTATTACAAAACATAGAATGATCATTTACTTATTACTGCCCTATTTGTGGATGATATGTTATTCCTTGGGAATAGTAAGGGTATGAATTTTGTTTTAAAATCTTAGTTGTCAACATAGTTTGAAATGAAAGATTTAGGTGTAGCAAGGTACATTATGGGTATGGAAATCATAAGGGATAGGGAAAGTAGAAAGCTTTGGCTCAGCCAAAGTAAGCATGTTAATACTTTCCTTGAGAGATTTAGTATGATACATTGAAAGTAGTTAGTTGTTCGAGTGTTGCAAGGAATTAAGCTATCTATTGAAGATTGTCTGAAGTCTCCTACTGAGATGGAGGACATGACCAGGGTTCCTTATGCAAGTTTAGTTGGTAGTTACATGTATGCAATGTTATGTACCAGGCTAGACATTTCCCAAGCAGTGGGAGTTCTTAGTTGATTTTTGGCTAATCTAGGAAGGCTGCATTGGGATACTGTGAAGAGTTCTCAAGTATGTGAAGGGTACTTCTAAGTATGAATTGTGTTATCATGGAAAGTTGGCAAGATCACAAAAATCTCTTAGCATTCATGGGTATGTTGATTTTGATTGGGAAGGGGACATTGACAGCAGAAGATCCACTAGTGTATAGATCTTCATGTTATTTGGTCATGCAGCTAGTTGGATAGTAAGCGACAGGCTATAGTCACTTTATCTACTATGGAAGAAAAATATATGGCAGCAACACATTCCTATAAGGAAGCCATTTGGCTTAGACATTTGTGATCTGATGTTGGGTTTAATGCAGGGCAGATTACTATTTTTCATGAGGGTATGTGCATGATCATCATGGAAAAAGCAAGCCCTTAAGTGGCAAAAAATTCAGAAAAATTAGAGTAAGAAAATTTTATGTAAAATTTTGAATAAGTTATCTATATTATATTTTCAAAAATATGTAACAATAGAATCTATAGAAAATTGAATGTAGTTTCTAAACTACTAGGTTTGTTTAAAAAAAAATCTATTTGGTGAAAATTTTAAATTTCATTGCAATAGTACTTAAATTTCAGGGAAAACATAAGAAGTAGGTGTCTATCTGAGCACCCTAACCACAATAAAATGATAATATCTTTATATAAGATTTTAGATATAAGTAGAGGATTCATGTCCTTATGTGATGCATATTTTTTTGTAATTTTTTTCCAAGTAAATAATTAATTATGAATTTTTTATTACAACTTTTAAAAAATATAAAAAATCTCATATGTCTGACCACCTTAGCTTGGTCAAAACTTCATGAAATTCATTTTTTTTTTTAATCCTATAGTAAGCAAAGCATAGAATTTGATTCATGTTTTGGATTCAAAAAATGTGATACCATTTGAAATCTATAGATGTTTTTCAATCAGCCTATCAATCAGGACTTTAGTTGTAATTTGAATAGAAAATGAATAATAATTACTTATTAAATTCAAAGTAAAGAATAATTTATATTGGTGGAAAGTAGAGAATCTCCTTTAAAAACTTTTTTTGTTTTATCAATCTTGGGTAAAAAAAAGGTCGCCAGCCACCTACCCATCATATTGCCACTTTTAGGCCCATCATGATCTTGCACATACCCATGATAGTTAGAGTGTTATTTGTTTGGCAAAAAATCCTAATTTCCATGTCGAGATGAAGCACATTGATGTTCAGTATCATTTTGTTCATGATATGGTGGAGGATGGAAAGGTTAGTCTTGAAAGGGTGGATAATCTAGAGAATGTCGTTGATGCATTGACAAAGCCTGTGAGCACATACAAATATATGTGGTACGTGTCAGTTTGAGGGGCCTTTGGGCCTATGATACTAAATAAATTTTAGTTTAGAGGAAGTAGATAAGTCTTTGTCGAGTGGGAGCTTGTTGGAAAATATGCCTCAACTTGCTATATTGAACCTTTCTTAAAGACTTGGCATTTTTCTCTTTGTTGGCCTTCATTGTCAGACTATTGTTGAAATCCAAAACCTTGAAACATAAGTTGCGGTGTTCTGAAAGATCATAATTTGGTGACATTGAGCTTCCCTTTGTTATTTTCATTTCGTAGGTTTTTGGAAATTCCTAACCTCTAATGGAGGTTGTGAAGTTCAAGTTTCCCCCAACTTGGTGACATCGTTATTGGGATATTGTGGTTTTCAGGAATTTCCTTACCTTTGATATTAAAGTTGTGAAGTTTAGTTATTCAACGACATAGCGACATAACTAATGGATGGTGGGTTTGGTTTGCATGGAAGGTAACATTAGTCGTACGATAGTGACATGGATGCCATGTGGATGGTGGGGACCACATGGGTCCAACCAATAAGTTGTAAAAAGGATGTGGTGATGGTTGATTTGGTGAACCCAAATGGTACGATGGTTGACTTAGTAGCTTGTGGAGAGTACCTAGGTGGGACCTGAATGTTGTCAGGTTGGAAAGAAATGGTTGGTTTCTTACTATTATTTGTTGGTTGACGGATGATTTGGAAATTGAATGAAATTTGAAGCCGATACAGTTGAAACAATTGGTTTTCTAGAACCGAAGCAGAAATGGTTTGTTGACAATAATATATATTGAATCACTCTATATTGTGAGGAGTTTGGATCGATTGGTTAATTCTTTGCATTGTATGGTTACAAGCATTGTAACAATGTGTAAGAAAAAAATCTATATTGAGGATCTGTGTACGAGGTCGATTTGGGAAATGTATGCTACTTTGAATTAACATTTGAGAGTGGAGTTTGGAACTTTGTAAATTGAATAACTATAAGACAAAGTGGCTTTACTTGGTGTGTGGGATTTTCTCTCATAATGGTTTTTCCACGTAAATTTGGTGTTCAATTCTATGTATGGGTTTATCTATTTGTTCCTGTGTTTGAGTTTCTTAATTATACTATAATTGAAATTGAAAATTTAAAGTACCTTCTACATTATTTCACCTATAATATTGACATTTGGAAGGTGTTTTTACATCTTTCTTTCCTTACAGATTCAATCTAACTTTCAATTCAAGATCTATCACATTCATGCAAGATTCAAGATCTACATCCATTGGAGACACTTCATGTATGTTTGCAACACTTTATTGCTAGGGTTTGGTGAGTTACAACATTAATTTTTGTTAATAAATCACTCTCTTTTCTTATTTCATTTCATTTCAAGGTTTGATTACCAAAATGTGGTTTGACCAAGGAAAACCTCTTTCTACTAACAATACAACATTTTTCTCTCTCTTTAGTGTGTGATTTGTAGGACTAGATTGAAGAAACATTGAAGAGTAAGTTTGGAGAAAGTTATCGAATTGTTCAAAGTTGACACCTTGCATTGAAGATCATTGGAAGACTTTTATAGCTTGCAAATAAAGTTTTCAAATCCATAAATTAATTGGAAAGGATTCTAGAGTAGACATTGAGGAGCATATTCAGGCTTTGAAGTTTTAGGAAACCCTAATTGGACTGATACACTAGTTCTAGCATCTGAGTCCCTATATAGGTCATTTTCTAGATTTTTGTAGTTCTAGATACCCTTTTGCAAGATTTTAGTTTCTATCCAAAAACCCTAATCTAGGATTAAATCACCCAAATAGGTGTATGATTCCTAGCAAGCTTTAAATTCAGTGCTTTTTAGAATTTCAAAGCTTCATCCACTCTTCTTCAAGTTTCCAAGTGTAGACTTTTCATCTCTCAGTTTTCTATTTTGATTTACATGCATTTTTAGGTCATTTAGTGATGTTTTGCATTGCATTAGGTTTAAGTATTTGGAATTTCAATTCATTTTTCTTTCCAAGACCTAGCTTGGTGGTGAACCCCTCTTTAGTTTACAATCAAACCCTAGGATAGCCTTATTGCAAGATCTCTTTCTCCTTTGCATGTCTTAGATTGAGATCTCTAGGGTTTTCCTTCAATGAGAGATTGTGAAGATTGTTATTCTATCTCCCAAGCATAGAAGCAAAAAAATTCAACCATTCATTTTGGTGAACTGACATTTAGAATATCATAATTCTGATTTGGAATGTGTCATCATCCTAAATCTTGCTTGCATTAACTTGGCATTCTAGGGTTTCTAAATTTTCCATTAGTGAAAGCGCATATAGCTTGCATTTTTGCATCTAACATAATTGAAAATAATTTAAAAACTACATTTTCACTTAGGTTATAGATCATACGAACTAAAAAGCATAAAAATCACTATTTTTTTTGAAAATTTTGCAAAAAACCCTCACTAGGACACATATGCCCATCTGGGTGATTTAGTCCTAGTGTAGTTTTTAAACTATACTTTACAACATTGAATTCTCTATTTATGTGCTCCTATTTTCTATTAATAACTTTTTATTTTACTTTACAAAAATTTTGTTTCATTTACTTCATTGCATCTAGTTCTAATTGGTCCATCTTGTGCATTACTTAATTGCATAGAGAACATTTCTTTTCACATTGTTGCATACTTTAGAATCTGAAATTTGCATTACATTTCATCATGGATATGTGCTTTGGTAAACCATGGATGTCCTTGAATTCCTTAGTGGATGTGTCAATTTATGCTTTTGGAAATGACCCTAATGAAATTAAACTTACTCATGCTCACTCATCTCCTAATGCATGTCATCCTTGTGATGTTGATATCATTGGAGAAGATGATGATAGCATGAATAAATTCCTAAAAAAATTCATTAACAATCTTGAAGCTAATGCATCCTTTTATCCATCCATGGAACAACCAACACCCCCTATAATACTACCACTTGAGAGTTTTAGTAATTTACATCCTGAAGTTGAAAAAAAAATTGAACCTAAGTTCCCTATAATAGGAGAGCCTAGTTCCTCTAGTCAAATAAATGTTCAACCATTCTATGTTAACAAAGTGACAAACACTCCCATCAACTTAGAAGAGACCTATGGAAAAGTATTCACAATATTGAGTAAACAAGGATGTGATAGAACAAGTGAACATGAAATCCATCGACTCTTAGAACAAATTCCAATGAAAGATACAAAAGGATTAGGATATCAAGATCCTCCCCCAAATATACTTGTCCTCCTTCCTCAAGAAAAATTGATACCTCAAATGATGATAATAATGAAAAGGAGATATCTAGACCCCCTTCCCTAATCCCAACTAGAGAAATTGGTGAATCTAGCAAGAATAGAAGGCCTTACAAACTAAATAAATTAAAATTCCCTTGTCTGCCACCTGAAACTGAAAGAAAATTACAAATATTTTTGAACCAAGGACTTATACTATTTCCATCCATGAAAGAAAAGATAAGACTATATCCTAAAGGTGTAGATGTTCCACATTTTTGATACCACAGAACTCTTGGACATAGTACTAGTGAGTGTCATGCATTCAAAATAAGGTTGAGAAAATTCCACTTTGATAACAATGATGGTTACCCAAAGATTGCATAACATACCATTCCACTCTTTATCATGTAATATTGTAGAATCTTGTATTCTCACCATTACATGATCTTTCCCATCACCTACCTTAGCTCATTCTTGTCCTACACATAGTGGGGGCAAGAATTATATAGCCTTGTCCTAGTAATGCATTTTTTGTTATCCCTTTGGCTAGTTTCCCGCCTTCTATATACGATGAACATGATTGGGATGCAGAAGACTTACTCATAGGTTGAATCATATGTGCCTTACTAGTCCATTGCATTATTTATTTTTCCTTTTGTGTGATTACATGTGCATAATGTGATCCCCCCATACTGTTATGTTTGATGTATCTCTCTCTCTTTGTGACATTCCTCTATTTGTACCTTCATTCTTCTCTATGTTGTAAATCTTTTATCTTTTCCCTTTAATATTTTCTTTGTCTTGTGTTTTTCCCTTTGGGATGATGCAAGGCGTCAAGACATTCATGTCTCTTCCATGTTGACCCAAAATCCTTTTCCTTAATTTTTTCATTTTTCTTGTGTTTTTCCTTTTGGGTATGACGCAAGGTGTCGAGGCATTCATGTCTCTTCCATGTTGACCCAAAAAAAAAATTCTTTATCTTTTCTTTGTCTTGTGTTTTTCCTTTTGGGGATGACACAAGGTGTCAAGACATTCATGTTTCTTCCATGTTGACCCCAAAGGTTTTTCTTTGTTTTCATTCTCTTCATTGTATCATTCTTCCAGTTCTATGAGTATTTGGGGAATGATGATAGTTCTGAGCTCTCTTAAAAACATTGTACTAAGAACATACTGACCCCAAATCCATAAATCCCTCATGTATTTGGAGTTTCATTTTTGGGGAAAATCCCTCTCTTTTCCTCTCTTTTAGCATAACGTAGATTTATTTGGAAACATATGACTTGGTATAGGGATTTCCAAATAGGCTCTCATGTCTTCTTTATAGTTAGCATTTATCATTTGCTACTTTAAAGTAATTTCTCACAACATGGTGTTTAGCAATTTATTTAAAGTGGGGGCATACGTTCGCATTATTATTTTTTCATTTTTTTCATGTTTCATGGTGGTCTTCTTAATTTATAAGATGTCACTTTCACTTTGTGGATGACATTGGGTGCGATTTCCTTCAAGAGTGTGATCTCTCTCAGCATATTATATTCCTCTTAGTGGCTTTATACAAAACACTATATCCCCTAAGTTGTGAATCTTTTATTCTTTGATTGGTCCTCTCTTGGAGGCATTAGGAACAATGTTCTCTAAGTTAAAGACCTTACATGAACTAAGCAAGACTCTTTTGAATGTTCCTTATTGTTGCAATTTCATTTTTAGTTATATGGCCACCTTGCATAATACACTTTGCATTCCTATGGAGCCATCTTGTTTGTTCATGAGTTCCAAGCATACAAAGTTTTTCTTGCCTCATGAATCTTGAAGTTCATTATTGTGTGGCACCTTATCAAACTTATCAGGAGGTATAAATTTGGTATAGTTTGAAGGGAAGCCCAATTGAGGCATTAATTTCCCATAGCCACTTGTGTTTGTGTGAGAGTACATACTGGCCATGTGTGTATGTGTCTCACCTCTTTAAAATCCTCACCGAGTGGATGGCTTGAAGTTTAGTTGCCTTAGAGTGAGCGTGCGTTTTTTGGACAAACAACCTATATCTAATCCACATCATGCTATAAAAATGGTAGAAGCTTGATCCATCCACCCCTCTTTTTTTTTTCTTTTTGTCTTTGACAGTGTATGCTTGTGCCTTAATGAAGCTCTCTATATCATTTTTCACGTGTGTTCTTTTGTGCTTATGTTGGTTTGCCATGGGATCCTAACCCTGGGGGCTCGATCACCCCTCTTGATTCTTGTCATCTCATGTTACTTGCATTGGTGCACTTGGATCCCTCTTGAAGCGAGTTCATCAACAATCATATTCTACTCCTTCAGAATGATTCTTCTCTTCACTCTACTTTTCCTTAATTTGCTTCACAAAAATGCTTAATGCGCAAGTGAAACTACGCTTAATTTCTTTCCTAATCTTCTGATATTCACAACATACATCAACTCACATAGAACTCACACCAAAATTAAATAATTGATCACTTATATATATCTGCTATATAAGAGATTTGAGTGCTTTAGGTTTGCTTCAACAAAACAAGTAATATTTATGAATTGTCTGCTTTAAATCATTAAAACATTTAATACAAATCCACAAGAATCAACCATAGCATAGTAACAGCCCAAATTAAGATGCTCAAACATAAAAAAAATTAAACAATAACTCCTCACAAATCCATGACACACCATATTCACCAAGTTCACTTTCAAACACTAACAAACAAAAAAGTAGACAACTACACCTCCTACCTTTCACCCAAATTGATATGAGGCACCAAGATTTTTAGATAACATAAATTATGCAACAAGAAATACTCCCTTGCGATCCACAACACAAAATAGTAATTGACAATCTTCATATGAATCAAAGAACACAAAGCTACCGGATGCTCTGTTCTATCTTAACAAATAAACACTGATCTTCAATCTGCCTGCCGATATGAGGAAAATGCAATGTGCAGATTGACTAGCTGACAAGGGTTTCCATCAATGAAAACACCATAAAGCATGTGCAGTGTCTCTTTCCAACAATCTCCCCCTTTGGCATTGATTGCAACACTTAGTGAAAAATGACTAAGTGTTGGATCAATACCAACAAAAATACACTGCCAACCAAAACTCAAAAAGATATTCAAAACTATAGCTCCCCCTTAGATGAATATACATTTTTCATTGTTCTACTCTCCCCCTTTAACATCAATGGAAAAAATGGGGAATCCTCATGCAAAAATTCAACAAAAACTTCAAGCTGCATCAGTACAACAATTTACACAAATTTGAAAATGTCTGTAAAATTTTTTTTCAACAAGTGCAAGCTTGAGTCCCAACACTTCTTAAGACTCTCTAGAATAGTTATATGACCACAAAGAAAATAAGATTGCATCTCAGCAATTTCCACGTTTGCAGAGTCACTCACTGCCAAAGCATCTTGTGCTTCCTTCAAAGCACTCAACATGGTTTCCATTTTCAGACCAATTAAACCTTTGAGTTCATAGGCTCTTCCCATAATTTTTTCATTTTAATGCTTAACACTCTTTATTTTTTCAAGTAAAGAGATAACTTGACCTTCTTGCATTCCAAAAAAAATAGTTAAAGGATCAAAACCATCAGAAATAGTACCTATCTCTTTTTCATGATCCTTAACCTTCTCATTTTCTTCAGTAAGTTTTGACAAAGAAAAGCATGTCTTAAAAAATTTTCCACCTTCAGATAGAGCATTATGAACACTCTTCACACAGGTAGCTAATAGAGATTTATCTCTAGTTATCATACTTTTCAGACTCCTAAACCTTTTGACATCAAACTCCTTCTGAACTTTGACCAAATATGACTTCTCAAGTGACTCAAAATGAGTACTTACCAAATTTATAAGTCTCTTCAACTCATCGGAGGAGGAACCAAATTGATCCCTGACATGAGTAGGCATGATCCTCTCAAGAATACCAGATGCAAGATTCAATAATTCACTATCCTCAATGTGGGATTTTAGAATTTCTTCCCTAGCCTTAGCTTGTGCAAACAATGAAACTTTCATTTTATGAATTGGGGACAAAGTAGATAAATGAATAGGGGCATCTCCCAACTCAAGATCAAAATCTTATTTTTTCTCAACCAAAATTCTCTTCACTACCTCTACGGTGTCTCTTTCTTCCACTGGAATTTCCTTGACTTCAACCTTCTTTTCTTCACCTTTTGGTTCTTTAGTAACTATTTCTTGATTTCCTTTAAATAGGAGTTTCAGCTTCTTCATTTGACATCTCCTTTCCTTTAGCTAATACAACCTTAGGAGCTTTAGTCTCCATAGGTACTTCTTTGTTATCCACATCAGGAGGATTCTGAATATCCTCAGTATCTACATTCACCTCCTCATTTGCTGGATCAGATACAACATCTTGAGCATTCACTTCTTCAACATTGATCTTGTTCTTTGACATAAATCCTTCCAGAATTTTCTTGGTTTCATCATCAACAACATCATTTTCATCGATCATAAGTTTTTTCACCATTGTTTTATGTTTAAATTCCTTCTTGGATTTGTTTAGGAGTGACTTCATCTCCTTAATAAACATTTCCAGACATAAGTTTGCAAGAATTCTCTTTCTCATATGCTCTTCTTTTGTCCTAGCACTTACCTTTCCCATCTCCAAAACCTCATATAGACTCTTAGGTAAACCAGACATAATTTCAACAAGAATTTTATTGAAAATATTCAGATGTTTTATTGTTCCCTCCTCAAAAATTATTTGTCCTGATTCATCAAAAATTCCATACCACTTGTAGAGGGGCTTGAGGTTTCCATCGTTGACAATAAAATTCTCAACTTCTTCAACTATCATAACTGGTTTGTCAATTTTTTCCTTCTTCTTTGCATTTTCTTCTTCACCAGAAGATTTTCTTTTGGTTACCTTTGTAGCCTGAGTGTCGATAGCCTTTATTTCTTTCACACCTTCATCTAACTCAGTCACCTCACTTTCTAAGACAACTTCATAAGTTCGTGTGCTCTTGTCCTTCTTCCTCTTACCAGAAGCCTTGTCTTGAGCTTCAAATCACCTTCACACTTGAATTCTCCCAAATTTCTCCAAAGTTCACTCTAGATCTCAAAAACTTCTCAAAGTGCAAAGTGAAAAATGAAATATAGAAATGACCTTTTCATCATTCGCATACCTAACTTTAAGATGTAATAAATGCTTTCTCCCTAACTCACATGGATACTTTGTTTTCATACACTGTGAAAAATAACTCTTCTACGGATATTCAATTCTGCATAAATACTCTCTCCAAATTTTCAACAACATCTATGGATCACCAATACAACCATTGAACTCATCCACATCTTGGTGTCAATCACTGGCAGGGTTGAAATATTTTCTTGATAGATCCCCCTAGGCTAAAAGCCTAAAAACTAACTCCTAGAGGAATAACAAGAAGTTGATTCTAGTACTGCCTCATTTTTTTGTAAGAGGGACTCTTCTTTACCCAAGTTTCATTCATCTACTTTCTGATATGATCTATAGTAGACTCCCCTTTTCCTTTTACATCCTTTTTCATGTTTCTTCTTTGATTTATTGGACCTCCTCTGTAGAATCTAGCAATATGATTGGTTTTATTACAATTGTAGCACATCAGATTTCTTTGTCTAGATCAGTTGTTCCACTAATTTTCTCTCAATGTGCATTGATTAGCAATATGGAAAAATCTATTGCATGTATAACATATGACATCTCTATGAAAGTTGTTCACCATATTTCTACATTCATTTGACTTATGACCATATTTGTTACAGTTAAAGCACTGACCAGAGAATGATGGACCATTTGAATTCATTCAACTTCTGCATTGAGCTGCCATATGACCAAATTTATTGCAAGTAAAACAATAACCATTGAACCTTTGAGATTTAGGTTCTCTTACCAGATACCTTCTAGTGTTGTTCATTTGATTTCCTTGTCTGAATCTCCTTTGTCCAAAATTCTTTTGTCCAAATCTAGAGCTTTCACCTTCCTCATATCTAAGACCTCGCTTGTCACCATAAGTCCTTTAACCTTTAATCAATTCATCAAACTTAGCTAAGCTAACCTTGAACTTCTCCTTGTAATCATTTGTAGTGGCAAGTTAATCTCTGAGATCAACAATGTGCTTTTCAAGTTCTTCCTTATTGTGTTTGGTTTGTTCTAACTCTTGTTCCAACTGAATGAATCCATCAATAATTCAGTTGCATTCTTCAGATTTCTCTTTCAGGGATTGGGCAATATTTTCTTCATTCTTCTTTCTATCTTCAATCTCCATAGTCATTCTTCTGAACCTCGATTCCAAACTTGCATGAACAAAGCAAACAATCACATTATTAGATAAAAACTACAAGGTTAGAATAAGAATTCCACATAAAATCCATTTGCATTGTTAAAGAACAAGGAAGAAGGATGAAATAAATGAGCAAATACAAACAAAGATAACTATTCCTATTCTAAAACAAAGCAAGCACTTGATCTTATGGGGGGATTGGTGCTATTTTGATGTGGAAAATAGCCCTTTCCCAACCCCTTTTTGATAAGCTCAATGATGAAACTGATATGAAAATGCTATGAAGATTGTGGAGATGATAATCAAGATGAAATGCTAACGTGGATGAGTTGTGGAGGAGTAATACAATAGAGGAACTCTCTATCTATAGCCAAGAAGGATAAAATAATTCCAAACATGGAGGATGTGGGGCTCAAGAGCCACCAATGACAAGATGCAACTTGTCAACATGTGAGAGGTTGAGGAATGAGCACATTTTGGTCAATCTGCCAAAGAGGGGGATATTTGAAATTTAAATTTGATGACAAGATGAGTTAAATTCTAATTTTGACCTTTGCAAGAGACATGTAAGAGATATATAAGAGCACATAAATTCCTTGTTGGATGTACATGTCAATTTGGGGGGAGATTTCAAACTTGGAGAATATTACTCAAAGATGCCATGTTGAAAGAAAATGGAGAATTTAATAAATCAATAAATTGATTTATTTGTGCAAGTGGGAAAAGCTAGAGGATGTGATGGGTGATTAGGATTAGATTAATCATGATTTAGCTATATTAAGTGTATGTTAGGTGATTTGACATTTTTTCTTTAGATTTATGGATTAAACTAAATCAAAAAGGAGATGGAAAATGATAAAGACTTGATTAAATAAATATTTGATTTATTTAATCAAAGAGGATGATTTTAGTACTAAATATGAATTTATTTAATTTAGATGGAGGAATTTTGATATTGGATTTAATGAACTTGTTTTATTTGATGAATAGATGAAATGCATGATGATAATTTTGCATGTCTACATTTTTCACCTCTTTGAAGCAATGTACTTGTTGTGTTGGTTCAAAGAATTAACTTACCACGATCAAAATTCAAAATTTCTCTAATTTTTTCAGATGCCTCGGGGCAAAGAAGTACACTAGTCCATTGCCCCCTCAAGAGATCGAGCGAAAATTTTTGATTTGAAGGTTGATCTCATGATAAAGAGGTTCAAAATGGATGGTTATGATGATGATGTAAATGAGATGGTTTTAAGATTCTTAGAATAACCAATCTATATTATCCTAAAAAACTTAAATGATGATATGATGTGATGATTCCTATATGATTATGCAATGGATGTTTTATGAAAATGTATGATTTTATGAGATGCTTAGACTAACAGATCTATATTATGAGGATGAACATGCATGTGAGATGGTGTGCAGAATGCTGATGATTTGTGGATGCAGGATGGATGCAAGATGGATGCATTGGTGATGTTATGTTAGCGTAGAAAGAAAGAAGAAATGAGATGGTGACAAGAGGATCCAACAAGTCCATGATCTAACAAGACTTTATTAGAGATGATGATAATGATGATGATGATGATTTGCTTATCAAGAATTGGGATTTTAAAAGGGCTACTTAACTTATTTTTGATAACACGCGTAGGTACGATGCATCAAGGTAAAAATAACTAGGATGGCGTTGCACCTCACATGAGATGGACTTTGACTCAAAAAATAGATAGGAGTATTCTTGTTCACACCTGACATATAGAAACATTGCTAGCATGCACTTCTAAAGTTTCAAACATCTCGGGTCAAAACACATAAAGGTATAGCCTATCAATGCAATAGTCAACAAGCTACCCAAAACACCTTCCATACACACCTAACAGAGCAAGTATTCACCAAGGTTATTTTACAAGAACATCCAACAAGCACAGTAGAAAAAAGATAATGATTGTTGCCCCATTCCTTTCTCTCTAAATAGTTTTGAGTAGACATCATTGAGAGGTCATTGGAATGAGCGCAATAAGATAAATGAAAAAAAAAAAGATCAAGTACAAAAACAAGCTAGTGTTCATCATACCTTTAGCCAAAGGGATGTGTTTTGATAGGATAAGAATCCAAGGTGATATCCAAAATGATGCCCATTATCGGAATGATATATCCTAGAACATGCATTGTATAGGATGATAATGGTTTGATAAGTTGATTGATAGGCTATTGATATAAGGTTGATTGGCATGTTTGAAAATGATCAAGAGTTTGATTTTTCATTTGAGGTTTTCTTTTGCCAATTGTTGTGGTTGTTTCTATTTTTTTTGCAAAGGATGAAGGTGAGGATCATTTTATTATGGATGATTGATTATCGCGGGTGAAATCGAAAAAGGACGGATGGATTTTTTCAAATATTTGGATGTTTTTGACATTTTTCGAATGTTTTGAGGTTGTTTTTGGTATTTGCAAGATTTTACAAATGTTTTGATTTTTAATTTTTCGTATGTTTTGGGGTTTTCTGAGATTTTATGAATGTTTTTGGATTTTTTGTTTTTTGAAATTTTTTGGATTTTGATGTCTCGGGGGCTAATCAAAGATTAGCCTTTCCTATGTTTAAGCTCAGAGATGACATAGTTTGAATACCATGTTTTTGATTTTTTTGACTTTTTGGATTTTTGCACAATTTTGACGATTTGGATATGTGTGACGATATCAGTGATCTATTTGGGAATTTTGTTAAAAACTAGGTTAAGGTTGATTGATCAGATCAATGGATTGATAATGATAACATTGTTGAGGATACACAGCAATGCAAGGATTGTGTTAAATAACATGAGGATTAGGATGGATATCCTAGGATGACGAGGGATTGATTGGATAACATTGTTGAGGATACACAACAATGTAAGGATAGTGTTAAATAACATGAGGATTAGGATGGATATCCCAAGATGATGAGGGATTGATTAGATAACATTGTTGAGGATACACAACAATGTAAGGATAGTGTTAACCAACATAAGGATTGGGAAGGATATCCCAAGATAATGTTGAATTGATTGGATTTGATTGATCAGGATTTTGAAGCTTGATTTGGAACAAAATTCATTTACATGATTTGATGTGAAGCTGGCATGCAAATTAGATGTGACTGATATTGATTGTTCGGATTGATGTTTGATGAAAGATAAAGCTTGATAAGGAACACCTTATTGTCAAAATACACCATGGGCTAGCGATTCAAATTTTGGCTCACAAATGTTTTGACCAATTTGATTTCACGTTTGCAAATGTTTGGATCACCATATAAGTTGGAGGATATAGCTCAATATGTATTCCCAAAGCAAGATGAAAATATCTACCCCCGGTGTTCTATCAATGTATGAAATGCCATGGATGGATGCTTGGATAGACATTTGGATGGATTGATGCGGTAAGCATGCAAAGGATGCCAAGGATTATCTTGTGATAAGATAAGGTTTTAAGATAAAGAATGCTCATTTGAATAATGCTTCATGGCTCAGATAACATTGGATAGGTTAGGATCAATAAAAATGACCCATGTCAAGATGTTTATCATAAGCAAGTGTAAAGTGTGCCCCAAACTTTCAACAAGATCAAGATAATTTGGACTATGGATGTAGATAGATGAAAATGGATTGGATAACCGGTTCATGGATGGATGGATTTATTATGGATGAGATGGATGGAATTTTGGATTTATTATGGATGGGATGAGATGATTTCTCCTGAAGTAGTGCATGTAGATGCTCAATTCTACACATGATGCCTTTTTTCTAGGTTTTCATCATGGTACCTGCCCAAAGCGCCGCCCATGCGGTTTTCACTAGAGGATGATTTTTCTCTTTACTGTTTTCAATTCCTTTTCTGACTTTTTTTTTTGGATTTTTCTGAAATATTTTAAACTCATGTTGAACCATCTGGTGGTGTTGATGTAGATTCTTCTATCATGATGTGTCATCGATAGCCTGCTTGAAGAATTTTCTTTGCTAAGATATGTGCACTTGAATACAGCTTTTGAGATTCTTGATCTGCTTCGTTGATACCAAAGTTAACTTTGTCTTTGTGCACACATCGTGATAGAGTTCCTTCTGAATCCTTATGATGAAGGGTCATTTCCAATACATGGTCAATGTAAGAACTAGACATCAGGCATGGAGGCATGCATGGATTGTGTTTAGGAATAAAATATGGATTGGTTGACAGCTTGGAATCTTTGACTCTCCAAACTTGGGAAGATGAGAAATGATGGGTGGATATGAAAGTGTGTGTGGAATTAGGAGAAACTATTTGATACACTTTATACGTCACTTGAAAAGCTTTCTTTTTCTTTTGTGGACATCTTTGATGGATACTTTTCCATTTTTTATTTTCCCCCATAGTTTCTTTGATCAATGGAGTTTGATAGGGATAATATTTCTTTGTATTCTTTGGTATCCATGTGTATTTGATTCGTCCTTCATGATTCTCTACTTCTTTTGCTTTGATAATTTTCTATGTTCTTTGATTCAAATCTTTATTTTGATGTTGGTCCCAATTCATGGATGGGGTGATGGGTGGATGAAGATTCATGACATGGCTGGTTGTAGTATTGGCATTGGTTTCACCATAAAGATTCTTGATGATCCGTATGTTGATGTTTGCTTGAGACATAGTTGCCCCCAATATTGTGGAATTATCACCTTCATACTTTGATTCTTCCTATTCTAAGATGTCTTGTTTAGTAAGTACTTTCTAATAAATGACCACTACAGATGATATTGTTTCAATTCGCTACTCTGCTAACCCCAAAATGTCCTATTTTGTTTGACTCATTTCTTTGACTCTAGGAATCAGTCTGAATTTGGGATATATCTGATCCTGATGTTGACAACTTAGTTTGACTCTAGGAATCAATAACCTGCTCTTTTGTGTAATAATGTCAAGAGTAAAGGAATCTTGTTCTAAATGTAGATCATTTATGTGTCCATCCAAATAAAGAATCTCATAGGTAGATGGAGGAGTAAGTGCTATGTGGATATGATAATCTTGTATGGATAGGAGAGTATCCATTAGATCATTGTAGTATCTTGGAGATATGAATTCTTGATCTTGATTAATTTTGGGGTTGCTTTTGACATGATTTGGATCAAGTTCTTGACATGGGTCAGTTTCAAAGGATGGATTCCTTACAAAGGGTTCTTGGACATCATCATTAGGTATGATAAGTGGTTCAATAACCTCTTGACCTTTGAGTGGACTTGGATCAAGTGTCGAGTTGAGGATTCTTTCAGTATCTATAACCATGAGGTCAAAGGGTGTCAATATTCTTGGAAAGGACCATTGCTAGACCTTGGTGAAAGATTTTGATCATGCTTTGGGATAAATTCTTGAGATATGTCCTCTAACTCATAAGGAAATGTAGAGAAATTTTCAGCATGATCATTGGTTAATGGATTGTGCATTATGTTAATAGAATCAAATAATTCTAACACTCCTTGAAATAGATCACTAAAAAGTGGCTCTTGATGTATGGTGAGTTGATCATCGAATGAGGTGGAAATTTCTTCAATGTGATCATTGATGGATAGGTTTTGATCCTTGTTCTCAACAGTTGTAGCAAAGAGATTATCAATTTCTTCAACCATAAGGTCAAATGATATTGACATTTCTTGAATTGGATCATTGTTGGCTATTGTTGGTGGATTTTGATCATGATTGGAAAGTGACTTTTGATATATGTTGATTTGATCATTGGATGAAGTGGAAACATCTTGAAAGTGTTTATTGATGGATAGATCTTGATCATTGTCCCCAATAGTGATTATCTTTTGATCAATAATGTCTTGGATGAGATTTTTGAGTCGAATAAAATCTAATGTTGTGTGTCCCTTTGTTTTGTGGAAGCCACAAAAGTACTTCTCGTTATATCCTGGTGGTTTAACTAAGGGCTCTTGATAATCCTCATAAATAAGGAGTTTAAGGAGATTTTCTTGTGCCAACTATTGCATGATCAATTTGATGGGTCTCCCTAGTGGTGTGTATTTATGTTTGTTACCTTGTGAGATTTGACCTTATGGTGATTGATTTCGAAGATGTGGTGATTGGGTTTTTTGTTGATGTTGTTGATCTTGATATCGAACTTCTTGACATTGGAGATATTGTTCTTGACATGGTTGCGGCCACAACTTACTGCTTTGATGACATGGTTCAATCAATGGTAGGGTACATTGATTTTGGAGTAAAAATGTCTCTTGTTTCAAGGCTTCAGTTAGTTTTTCAAGTGAAGCAATTTGGTCTAGCAAAACTTGGTCTTGATTTTTATCTTGGCACCCTTGATGTGGTTGACTCTTTTTCTCAAGGAGATTTGGAATGTGTACTTATGGTGTTTTCATGGGATCATGGACAAATTGATTTTGGACAATGTTCTGATTTGGGATGATGCTCAGATTTGGCATTATGGGTTGAAATTGAACATTGTTGTGGTTGGGAATCACATTGGCTAGATTTAGGTAACTTTTATTTTGCATGTTGTTACCTTGACTTGGATCGATACATGGATTCATTATCATCTTGTTTGGACTTTGAACAACATTTTCATGTTTTGCGAGCATATCTATCCCAAAGTTTTCCAAATGTAGATTTGAAATGTTCATGTTTGGAAAACTTGTACTTGGCATACTTGAATTTGATGGGATGATGTTGTTTACTTGAAGATTCATGCATTGATTTTTTGGTTGATAGATTTGTAGGTTTGGACTCAGATTTAAATCTACCATCGGGAAAGGTGTTCCAAAATTTTGACTAGTCATACTCACATTTGTTGTACCATTGAGGATTGTAGGGGATAATGATCCCATGTATGGATTGCATAAATGTGATTTTTGATAATCAATCAGCATTGTAAGGCTTTGATAGTTTGATTGACTTGGTTGACTCATGATATATGGATCAAGTTTATACTCCATGTTCTTCTTATGTTTCGACCTTGTTGCAAAAGTGACCTCTAAGGTGCTTAGGACCAATGATGAGATGAAGGATGAAGGGGATGAATGATATGGGTGTCAAAAAAAATTAGGAACCTTGGATCAATGCTAAACTTTATGGTTTGATTTTGATTGGTTTGATTTGGATAATTAAATGTATGAGAAATGATGCATTCCCACACACCTAACTAAACAAAGTGATTTTGATTTTTATGCTTACCCAAGTCTAGAACGATGTTTCCAAAGCTCTAAAGTTGCTTGTGGGATGAGATGATAAATGTTTGGGATGGATGAAGTTCTTTATTTAATCCTAAATGAGCCTAAGGAGAACCTTGTTTACAAGACCAAAATAATGAAGAACATGCTTTTCTCTAAGAGTAGTTCAAAACCAAAAGACCAATGTTTGCAGGAAAACCATATGATCAAAAGATACCACGCACATGTGTGGGGTCCAATTGATTGAATCTTTTCTTAATGGATTATTTTTACCACAAACACTTCTTGATTAGTTTTCAAGTTGAATGTCCAATGTCCTAATTTTCTTTCATCCCACAAAGTGCATTATGTGGAAATCGAGGAAATCAAGGAAAAGGTTTCCTAATGTTGACCTTAGTAGCAAAAAATTGAAATGAAATCCAAATGCTTAGAAGCCTCTAAGGATGAGAATCCCAAGGGAAAGCAATAGCATGTGAATTTGTTCAAGGATATTTGCTTCTCCTAAAGGGTTTGAGATTTTGATGCCAATGTTGAATGTTTGTTTCCCAATGTTTTTGAACAATCAAAGTGTTTTGATTTCAAGAAAAATCACAACCCTATGGATATGAAAGACTGTATTTGTTGAATCCCCACTTGGACAAGTCCAACTATGCTTATTTTTAGCGAATGGTTAGATGCTTGAGCCCACTGGCTCACCTCCATGACACTCACTTCTCGAGGTAGCCAAGTATTAGTACCCATGAAACTCCCATGGCATAATTTCCATTTCTACTAAAAACCATAAAAGTGTGGGGCAGCTTCAGAATGACCATTCTTGCACAAAAAAAATAGATAGGGATTTTCGCCTTGCTACACAAGGGTTTTAATTCAGACTTTCTGTTCGTGGAGATTGACCCATATGGTGAGAGACCATTGCTGCCCTTCTCGTTGGATCCAACCGCATGATACTAGCCTTTGTTCTAGTGCCCACTTTTATATCCCGGTTGGAAATACTCTTGGCTTTAGAGTGTTATCAATTGAGTCATTCCCTTGGGTGAGTACTTTTTCCCCAAGGTAGGCCCTCTAATATAAACAATAGAGAGTAAACATATTCATAGTTTGATCAACCTTTGTTTAGAAACAAAGGGATAACACATGCAATAGGTCTACTCACACTCGCAAAGTTTGTTGTTCAATTTTAATCCCAAAAAATGAAATATGGAGGAAATTACTTATGCAACTTAATTTCACCAAAATCCTTTTGATTCTCAAGATCGTCGTGGGGTGCGAGAGAAGTGCATACGTCTTTTGATGATATTACTTTGTGTAAGTAATTATGAAGCAATGGAAACACTTGTTCATTTTAAGTCCATAAAGCAATGATTTTCATTCGTTTTAAAGCACCAAAATGAGATATGAGAGTTTCCTTGTTCAATTGTTAACCTCAAAATAAATTTAGTCAATTTTCCTAAATTTCAGTTTAACCCTTTGCAATGAAAATTGAAAGCTGTTGTAATGCTCATTTTAAAGCCCAAAAAAAAATGAGTTAGTCTAAAATAGAAAATCAAAGCATAAGACATAAGCTCCAAGCACTAAAAAACACTTTATCAACTCCAAATTTAATGCTTAATTTATCTCCAAGTTTCTTCAAAGACCTCTTGCAAGCTCCTTGTGCAAACAAAATCCCTTCTCTTCGCTTTTCCTTCCTTCCATCTCCTTCCTTTTTCTCATTTTCCTATAAGATAAAAACAAACAAGTCAGGTGAGGATCAAGTTTATTTGATTAAATTAAAACCAATAAATCTTGACAAGTAAAGATTTTGATTCTCATTTATAGAATCCTACAGAGTTTCATAAATGACCAGTATCAATCAACGAGGATGCCTACAACACAAACACTCTCAAAACAACTAGAGCAGTTAATGAAAATGCTAAGTCAGTGTTAGAAGTGGACAAAATAGTGGAGGAAAAAAAGAAACATTATTTATGTGATTGGTAGCTTTTAATCCACTAAAACAACTTTTTAATGTGATTTGATGCTGACTTTCATTCTGTACACACACAATGTCAACGCTGGTAAAAAATTAAAAAAAACATTGATGTCAACACATAGAACTCTGCATAATGCAATTAATGAGAACACGTTGCCCTATTAAGATTCTGAAATGCTATCTTAGTTTTGTCCCCGTGTTCTGACAATTGCAAAGTGAGGGATGGTTCGAGGTAGAGGAAGGTAGGTAATGAAAATAATATGCTAAACTAATGCTGGATATTAATGTCCTGCTTCACTTGGTAGTACTAAAAGAGAAATCATTCACTTCTCTTCCCTCTTTTCTATCTAAACTCCAACAAGGATCTATCCCATCTACAGTCGTTGCTTCTATCCATCTTAATAATAACATTATATTGGATGATAGATTTAAGAAAACTGCAACTTAGCCAATAAAGTTTGGCATTAAAGAGACATTATTTCTATCCTAGTATTAAATTGTCTATTGATATATCTTCATGGAAAAAAAATTGGTGCTGGAGATGATAAGCTTCCACATTAACTATCAAATTTGTTGGTGTTGGAGATGAATATTGAGAGGCATTATAAATATTCAAGTAAATACTATTGGCAGGTGTAAGGCTAAATTCTATAGTAAATGCATCTGGCAGATGTAGAATACATCAAGACCCCATAAAAATTTCCTAGTGCAATTATACACACTTAAAATATGCATTCATTTCAATTCACCATTTTAATTAAATAACCTTTCTTTAATTAAATCTAACATTTCATCCTTTAATTAAATAAACTCACTTTACTTAATTAAATCATTACCTCATTTGGTTAAATAGATCAATTTTTAATCAAATCCTAACATTAAATCTTTGGATTAAATAAATCATCTCCTAAATTCATCTCCTTTAAATAAATTAGCCTTTATCTTACATCACCCTTTTAATTAAATAAACCAAACTTTATTTAATTATATCTCAAATTCATATTCCTCCCTTTTTATTTAAATAAATCAAAGTGCCTATGTCAAAATGGGTCAAAAACATCTAATGTAGACATGCAAAATTAGCATTATGCATATGCATCCGCTCATTCATAAATCAAATTCAAATTTATCTGCTCACTAAATAAATCAAACACAACAAATCCATTCACTAGGTAAATCAGGACTATTAAATAAATCAACTTGTCTCACATCAACCTTTAATTAAATAAATCATGCATTCATTTAATCAAATCCAAATGCATCTTCCATCCTTCTTTATTTAAATAAATCAAATATTCAAGTCAAAGAGGTCAAACATCCTAATCATCATTAAACTAATCTAACCATGATTAAATACTAATCCTAACCACTTGCATTCTCTAGATTTTGCCACTTGCACCAATAAATCAATTTATTGATTTATTAAATCAGCATTTTCACTCAACATGGCATCTTCCCTCAAATTTGAATTCAAAAGCAAGTTGAAAGGTACATCCAACAGGGCATTTAATAAGTCTTACATGTCTCTTACATGTCCCCTTGCAAAGGTCAAACTCAGCATTAAATCTCATTTCAAATTTGAAATTTCCCCCTCTTGGGCACATTTCCCAAATCTTGCACATGCATCAACCACTCATAACTTGACAAGTGGCCTCTTCTCATTGGTGGATCTTTAGTCCCACATTCATCCATTTGGCCAATCCTTCATCAATAAAATCTATAAATAAAGGGGTTAATCTCCATCAAGATCATCCACAAAGATAATGCAAAGTCGCTCTCTTCATTTGAGAACTGATTTTGTCCACAACTCCACAAATCATCTCCAAGATCATGCAAGGTCACTCTCTTCATTTGAGAAACGATCTTGTCCATCATTTTCATTAGCTTATCTAAAGGGGTTGGGAAAGGGCTATTTTCCATATCAAAATAGCACCAATCCCCCCATAAGATCAAGTGTTTGCTTCGTTTAAGAATAAAGAGTAGTTATTTTTGGTTGTATTTGCTCAAGTATTTTATCTTTTTCTTTGTTCTCTAACAATGCAAATCAATTTTATGGGGGATTCTTATTCTTATTCTTGTTCGTTTAAGTGAATTTTATGCTTGGTGATATATATTTATTTCTCAACTACCAACTACTTACATTGAATCATTTTCTGCGAAAGAAGATTTGAGTCATTATGTTTGTCTTTAACAGGTGAGCCTTTTTTACTACAACATATCTTCTTTGAATTGAATCTCTAACATTGACTGCATTATTCATTGGCATTGACTGCATTATTCATTGACTACATTATTCCAGTTAGGTGCACAGAATTGAGGTATAGGATATTATAGCAATGGACGTTTATATGCAAATCCTCTTTGTCAGATGTCCTTTTGATGCAGGCAGAATGGCAGTCGGTGGAGGTATTTTATACAGGAAGGAGGCAGTTAGTGAATGTCCTCCAACACATGGTCTATGGGACTTTATGGTGGAAAATTGTGCCCCTTATTCTAGTTGCATGGGAAGAGTGGCGAATGACATAAAGGAGTAGTTGGGGGTATGTGAAGGATCATCATGCAAAAGACAGGCCCTTAAGTGGCAAAAAATTTAGAAAAATCAGTGTTAGGAAACTGGACGTAAATATTTGAATAAGTTATCTATATTATTTCAAAAATATGTAAGAATAGAATTTTTAGAAAATTGAATGCAATTTCTAAAATACTAGGTTTATTTAAAAATAAATAAAATCTATTTGGTGAAAATTTGAAATTTCAATGCAGTAGTACTTAAATTTCAAGGAAAAAATAAGTAGGTGTCTTTCTGACCACCCTAACCATAATAAATTAATAATATTTTTTTGTAAGATTTTATATATAAGTAGAGGACTCATGTCCAGATGTGATGCATATTTTTTTGTAATTTTTCCAAGTAAATAATTAATTATGAATTTTTATTACAACTTTTAGAAAATATAAAAACTCGTTTGTCACCACCTTAACTTGGTCAAAACTTCATGAAATTTATTTTTTCTTTTTTAATACTATAGTATGTGAAGCATAGAATGTGACGATGTTTTGGATTCAAAAAATATGATACCATTTGAAAGTTATAGATGTTTTTCAATCAGCCTATCGATCGGACTTTAGTCGTAATTCTAATAGAAATGAATAATAATTATTTATTAAATTCAAATTAAATCATAATTTATATTTTGGAAAGTGAGAATCTCCTCTAAAAACCCTTTTCGTTTCATTAATTTTGGGTGAAAAAAAAGTCGTCAGCCACATACCCCCATAATATTGCCACTTTTTGGCACACCATGATCCTACACATACCCTTGGATTAAAAGTTGTCACAAATATCATTGCGTCTCTCAGATTTTTTTTAGAATAACTGGTTCACTAAATGCAGACTCAAGCTTTAGATTTTAAATTCATGTTTTTAAGGAATAAAATCTTTGTTGAAAATAAGTCTTTCTTGAAATATTAAAGCTTATTATCCCATTTTTTATGGCTTAGCTAGTGGATTGAAATGACTCCATCATTATGTGTAGAATCAATTGATGCCTATGGAAATCCTTGTTGAAAACCAATTAATGCATTTTACTTTTTGCATAATCAATTAATCACTCTTTTGAAAAGTCAATTAACGTATGTCTAGCTATTGGTGGGTTTAGAATATTTGAATGTTGATCGAAACTTCCAACTTGACTTTTAAACATAGTGGTGATTTTTGAGGAAAATCTAATCTTGTGTTTTTATTTCACAGGTAAAAATTGACATTGGAATCAAACATTGCAATTGAGTGAAAGCAAGTGAGAGTGAAGTTGAAGGAATCAACATTAAAAAAAAAAAAATGAAATCAAAAGAGCATTTTTTTAATGCTTAAGGCTCCCATTATACACTTTAATTTTCTGTTTTGAATCAACTCACACCTCTTTTGGGCTCTTAAAATGAACATTTTGATTTTCATGACAAAGGGGCTTAAAATGAATCTTAGAAAAAATCCACTAGATTTCATTTAAAAGATTAATAAATTGAACAAATCAAATCTTCATCTTTCCTTTGGTGCTTAAAACGAATCTTATCATTGGTTTGAAGGATAAAATGAATGTGTGCCTTTATTTTTTTGTAATTATTTTCACAAAGTAATATCATCAAAAGACGTATGCACTTCTCTTGCACCTCACGGCAATCTTGAGAATCAAAAGGATTTTTTGGTGACATTAAGTTGTGTAAATAATTGCCCATACACACTTCGATTTGGGTTTAAAATTGAACAAAACACTTTGCGAGTGTGAGTTAGGTATATCGCGTGTGTTCTCCCTTTGTTTCTAAATGAAGGTTGATCAAACTACGGATGTACTTGCTCACTATTATTTACCTTTAAAGGGGCCTACCTAAGAGACACATCTGAAAGGAGAACTCGAAGGTGACTCCAACCGGTTTTTCATTCAGGCCGGTATACAAATGGATAAGAATAAACTGTCAAGTCCTCATGGTATGTAGGCCTTAGCCATACAGTGTCTTTCATAATGGGGTACTATCGTAAAATGTATAAGAGCCCCTAGTAGGATTGATTAAAGCCTTTAGTGGCTTGCTAGACGCTCGCAAGGTGCCATGTCCCCGATGTTGTGTCATTAAGAACGTTGTTTGTAGTTACCAACCAATCCATCCAATGAGTTTATCAAAGTGGTGCATTGGAACTTAGATTCCAAGAAGTTACTTGCCATGTCCAATATTGGTTGAAATATAGAGGTTAAGACTTCATTCTTAACATACCTTTATATTTTGTCCTTGGTTGCATGTAAAATCATCTCTTCTACTATGAAGGGAATGAGGCAAGCCCACTAAGAAAAATGTACCAATTGAGCTAGGGTGTTATATTGCTTGTGAGTTAGTTTGAAAACACAGTGCTTTTATCAAAAACATTTGAAAACCAACATTCAACATAAGCATCAAATCTCAAACCCTTTAGGAGAGGCAAATATCCTTGAACAAATTCACATGTTATTGCTTTCCCTTGGGATTTGTATCCTTAGAGGCTTCTAAACATTTGGATTTCATCTCAATTTGCTTCTACTAAAGTCAAATTTAGGCAACCTTTGCCTTGATTTCCTCAATTTCCGCATAATGCACTTTGTGGGATGAAAAGGAATTAGGACATTGGACATTCAATTGAAAACCTAATCAAGAGTGTGTTTATGGTAAAAATAATTCATTAAGCAAAGATTGAATCAATTGGACCCCGCATATGTGATTGGCATCTTTTGTTCATTATGGTTTTCATGCAAACATTGGTCTTTTGATTTTGAGTTACTTTTAGAGAAAGGCATGTTCTTCACTATCTTGGCCTAGTAAACAAGTCCTTCCTAGGTTCATTTAGGATAACATCAGACACTTCATCCATCCAAAAATTTATCAAAATCCATCCCCCAAACAACTTTAGAGCTTTGGAAACATCATTCTAGACTTGGGTAGATCATCAAAACGAAAATCACCTTGTTTAGTTAGGTGTAGGGGAATGCATCTTTTCTCATACATTTAATTGAATTAGCAATCCTTTGAACAAGTTCATCCCAAGATAACATCTTATATCTTAGGGTTTACAAGTTCATTATCCAAATCAAACCAATCAAAATCAAACCCTAAGTCTAGCATTGATCTAAAGTCCCTATACGTTCATCACTCATATCATTTACACCTTTCACCCCTTTCATCCTTCATCTTGTCATTTTTCCTAAGAACCTTAGAGGTCACTTTTGCAACAAGGTCAAAACACAAGGAGAACATGGAATACAAACTTGATCCATACATCATGAGTAATCCAAATCAATTTAACTTTCAAAGCTTTACAATGCCTATTGATTATCAAAACTCACACTTATGCAACCATACATGGGATCATTACCTTCTACAAATGTCAATTGCACAACAAGTGTGAGTATGCCCAAATCAAATATTGGAACACATTTCCCAATGGTAGATCTAAATCCAAACCTACAAGTTTTCCAACTGAACAATTAAAGCATGAGCCTTCAAATGAACAACGTCATCCCACCAAACCCCTACAAGCCAAATGAGAATGTACCAAGCACAAGTTTTCAAAACATGAATCCAGCAAACATTGGGATAAATATGGTTAAAAATCATATGAACATTGTCCAAAATCAAACACAAGTACACACTCCAAATCTGCTTAAACAAAAGCCAAATCAACTATATCAAGGGAATCAAGATCAAATATAGCGAGATCAAATTGCTTCACTTACCAAAATAGTTGAGTCATTGCGCCAAGAGGCATCTCCACCACCATTACCCATATCAACATCATTTCTTGGTTTAGGGCTTCCCCCTTTACCTAGCAACAATCACTCCATCCAAATCAATCCACCTAACAACAATCAATTCATCACATCAAATCCATTGAATATACCATTGACATCGCACCAACAGATGGTATCTAATAAAATGAAAACATCAATCTTGACAAATCAAGATATGGTCTCTCAAGGACCTACCGCCTTAGTCATTCCAACCATTCCTATCACCTCGATCACAAAATCCACCCCTATCATGCCCATCACATCTCAACCCCTCACTACCATGATTGCTTCAAGCGTATCTCAACCACTTGTCACTACATCCAACACAATTCCAAATCCACCACCACTTCCACCAAAACCAAATGCATCAAGACAATATGACATTGCGCTAAAAGCTCACTAGGCCTACCAAAAGGCCATCCAACAATATCTAGCCACACAACAAGTGAAATGAGCTCAACAAGTGCAACAAGCCTCTCAAGCTACCCAAGCCTCTCAAACTATCCAACAAGCACAAGCACAAACACAAAAACTGACAATTGTTGAGAACAAGGATCAAGATGAATCCATCATTGAGCATCTTGAAGCTATGTCTACTTCATCCAATGATCAAATCAGCATAGGTCAAGAGTCACTTTTCAATCATGATCAAAATCCACCAACAATACTTAGAATGTCAACATCATTTGACCCTTTGGTTGAAGACATTGTGAATTCCTCCACTATGATTGTTGAAAACAATGATCAAGATCTCTCCATTGATGAGCACCTTGAAGATGTTTCCACCCCATCCGATGATCAACTCACCATACATCAAGAGCCACTTTTTAGTGATCTATTTCAAGGAGTGTTAGGATTATTTGATCCTATTGACATAATGCATGATCCATTGACCTATGATCATGTTGAAAATGTCTCTACATTGCCTTATGAGTTAGAGGACATATCTCAAGAATTCATTCCAAAGCATGATCAAAATCTTTCACCAAGGTCTAACAATGGTCCTTTCTAAAACATGTTAACTCCCTTTGACCTCATGGTTATAGATACTGAAGGAACCCTGAACTCGACACTTGAGGATATTGAACCACTTACCATGTCTAATGATGACATCCAAGAACCTTTTATAAGCAATCCATCCTTTGAAACTGACCCATGTCAAGAACTTAATCCAAGGTGTGTCGAAAGCAACTTCAAAATTATTCAAGATCAATAATTTGTATCTTCAAGATACTACAATAATCTAATGGACACTCTCTTATCTATGCAAGATGATCATATCCACATAGTACTGAATCCTCCATCTACCCATAAGATGCTTTCTATGGATGGACACATAGATGATCTTCATCTAAAACAATATTTTGTTACACAAAAAGAGCAAATTCTTAACTCCTACAATCAAATGGAGTTGTCAACATTAGGATCAAATATGTCCCAAACTCAGATTGAGGACATCATGAATAAATATATCTAGCATTATCCGCTCAAGGAAACAAGTCAGATAGAACATCCAGAGATAGCGGAGCAACAAATTAAAACGTCACCTACGGTGGTCATCTATCAAAGAATTCATTCTAAACAAAAGCTCTCGGAACAAGCAAAATCAAAGCATGAAGGTACTACTACCACCATACTGGGGGCAAATTTGTCTAATGCAAGCATCAACATAGAGAGCACAAAGAGTCCTTATGATGAAACTAGTGTCAATACTACAACTAGCCACGTCACGAATCTTCATCCACCTATCATCCCATCCATGAATTGGGACCAACGTCAAAATAAATATTTGAATCAAAGTACGAAGAATGTTATCAAAGAAAAAGAAGCTGAAAAGCATAATGGACAAACAAAATACATATGGATACCAAAGAATACAAAGAAAGATTATCCCTATCAAACTCCATTAGTCAAAGAAACAATGGAGCAAAATAAAAGAGGGAAAAGTATCCATCAAAGGTATCCACAAAAGCAAAAGTAGGCTTTTCAAGCAATGTACAAGGTATATCAAGTAGTTGGTCCTAATTCCATGCACACTTTTGTATCCACCCATCATTGTTCATCTTCCCAAGTTTGGAGAATCAAAGATTCCAAGCTATCAACCAATCCATCTCTTATCCCTAAACACACTCCATCCACGCCTCCACGCATGATATCCAACTCTCATATTGACCATGTATTGGAAACAACCCTTCATCATAAGGATTTAGAAGGCACTCTATCACGATGTGCACACAAAGACAAAGTTAACTCCGGTATTGACTAAGCGGATCAAAAATATCAAAAGTTGTATTCAAGTGCACGTATCTTAGCAAAGAAACTTCTTCAAGTAGGATATCGATGGCACATTATGACAAGGGCATCTACATCAACACCACTAGGTGGGTCAACATGAATCTTTCAAAAAACTAAAAAAGGTAAAAAAGTAAAAAAAAAAAACAATTAAAAAAATCAAAAAATGATTGAAAATAGTAAAGAAAAAAATTGTCCTCTAGTAAAAACCACTACGGTGGTGCTTTGGGCAAGACCATGATGAAAACCTGGAAAACAAGTGTCATGTGTAGAATCAAACATGTATGTGTGCTAGTTTAGGTGGAAGCATCTCATCCCATCCATAATAAAATCCAGCATTCCATCCCATCCATAATAAAGACAACATTCCATCAGTCTTATCCATAATAAATCCATTCATCTATGAGTACCATTTATCCAATCCATCTTTATCCATCTGCATCCATCATCCAAGTTATCTTGATCTTGATGAAAGTGTGGGGCACACTTTACACTAGCTTATGGTAAACATCTTGACATGGGCCGTTTTCATTAATCCTATCCTATGCAGCATTATATAAGCCATGAAGCATTATCCAAATGAACATTCTTTATCCGAACACCTTATCTTATCATAAGATAATCCTTGGCATCCTTTGCATATCCATCCATCCATACACCTATTTGAGCATCCATCTATGACATTCCATACATTGCTAGACACTGGGGGTAGATATTTGCATCTTGCTTCAAGAATAAATCTTGATCTATATCCTCCAACTTATGCGGCGATCCGAACATTGGAAAACATTGGCAAACTTGTGAGAAAAAATCTGAATCACTAGCCCATGGCATATTTTGACAAGAATATGTTCCTTATCAAGTGTTATCTTCAATCGAACATCAATCCAAGTAATCACTATCAGTTGCATCTAAGTTGCACGTCAAATGTCACGTCAAATCATTTGAACAACTTTTGTTCCAAACCAAGCTTCATCAATCATGATCAATCAAATCCAATCAAAACATCAGCATCAATCTATCATCACCTTATCCATCCCAATCCTTGTGTTGCTTAACACTATCCTTGCATTGTTGTGTATCCTCGACAATGTTATCATCATCAATCCTGATCAATCAATCCTTGCATTGTTGTGCATCCTCAACAATGTTATCGTCATCAATCCTAATTAATCAATCCTTGCATTGTTGTATCCTCAACAATGTTATCATTGTCATCAATCCATTGATTTGATCAATCAACCTTAGCTTGGTTTTTAGCAAAAATACCAAATAAAGAACTAATATCGTTACACATTCCATATCCAAATCATCAAAATTGAGCAAAAAATCAAAAAAATTCAAAACACATCAAAAATCCAAAAACACTCAAAAAATTAGAAAAATATCAAAAGCATGGCATATGAACTACGTCGTCTCTAAGCTTAAGCATAGACAAGGCTCATCTTTGATCAACCCCTGAGACATCAAAATCCAAAAACATTCAAAAAACATCAAAATCCAAAAACATTAAAAAAAACATCAAAATCCAAAAACATTCGTAAAAAACATCAAAATCCAAAAACATTCAAAAAACACAAAACCCCAAAACATCACAAAATTCAAAAATCAAAACATTTGTAAAATCTCAAAAAATTCCCAAAAAATAGCCTCAAAACATTTCAAAACGTCAAAAACATCCAAATATTTGAAAAAATCCATTCGTCTCATCTCGCTTTCACTTGAAATAATCAATCATCCATAATAAATTGATCATCACCTTCATCCTTTGGCAACACAAACAGAAACAATCATAGCAATTAGAAAAAGCAAGCTTCAATCATAAAATCAAAAGAAAACAACAAACCTTTAAAACAAAATCAAACTCTTGATCTTTTTCAAACATGTCAGTCCACTTTATATCAACAGCCTATCAATCAACTTATCAAACCATCATCATCCCATACAATGCATGTCCTAGGATATATCATTCTGACAATGGGCATCATTTTGGATATCACCTTGGATTCTTATCCTATCAAAACAAATCCCTTTGGCTAGAGATATGAAGAACATTGACTTGTTTGCGCACTTGGTCTTTTCTTTTGATTTATCTTATTGCGCTCATTCCAAGGACCTCTCAATGATATCCGAACAGGGGATTTAGAGAGATAGGAATGGGGCAATGATCATTATCTTTTGTTTGTTGTGCTTGTTGGATGTTCTTGTAAAATAACTTGGCGAATACTTGCTTTGTTAGGTACGTCCTAGCAAGGTTTTTGTATGTCAAGTGTGAACAAGAATACTCCTATCTCTTTTTTGAGTCAAATTCTATCGCACTAGGTACAACGCCATCCTGGTTCTTTATACCTTGATGCATCGTATCTACATGTGTAATCAAACATAAGATAAGTATCCCTTTCAAAAATCCTAATCCTTGATAAGAAAATCATCCATCTATCATCATCTATCATCATCATCATCATAAAGTCTCAACCAATCATGGACTTGTGGGATCCTCTTGGCATCATCTCATTTCCACGCTAACATAACATCACCAAGGCATCGCCAATGCATCCATCATGAATCCATCCTACATCTGCAAACCATCAATATTCTGCATATCATCTCACATGCATATCATCATCATAATATAGATCTATTAGTCTGAGCATCTACATAAATCATTCATTGCATAATCACAGCATATCACATCATCAATCTCATCCATTTCACAGCATATCATCATTTAAATTGTTTAGGATAATATAGATTTGTTATTCTAAGCATCTTAAAATCATCTCATTTACATCATCATCCATAATCATCCATTTTGAACCTCTTTATCGTGAGATCGCCCCTCAAATTGAAGCTTTCCACTCGATTTCTTGAGGGGGCAATGTACCAGTGTACTTCTTTCCACTGGGGCATCCGAAAAATAGAAATTTTTGGAATTTTGATCATGGCAAGTTTATTCTTTGAACCAATGCAACAAGTACATTGCTTCAAAGAGGGGAAAAATTTAGACACACAAAATTAGCATTATGCATATGCATCCACTCATTCATAAATAAAATTCACATTTATCCGCTCACTAAATAAATCAAACACAACAAATGCATTCATTAGGTAAATCAAGACTATTAAATAAATCAACTTGTCTCACATCAACCTTTAATTAAATAAATCAAGCATTCATTTAATCAAATCCAAATGCATCTTCCATCCTTCTTTATTTAAATAAATCAAATATTCAAGTCAAAGAGGTCAAACATCCTAATCATCATTAAACTAATCTAACCATGATTAAATACTAATCCTAACCACTTGCATTCTCTAGATTTTTCCACTTGCACCAATAAATCAATTTATTGATTTATTAAATCAGCATTTTCACTCACAATGGCATCTTCGCTCAAATTTGAATTCAAAATCAAGTTGAAAGGTACATCCAACAGGGCATTTAATAAGTCTTACATGTCTCTTACATGTCCCCTTGCAAAGGTCAAACTCAGCATTAAATCTCATTTCAAATTTGAAATTTCCCCCTCTTGGGCACATTTCCCAAATCTTGCACATGCATCAACCACTCATAACTTGACAAGTGGCCTCTCCTCATTGGTGGATCTTTAGTCCCACATTCATCCATTTGGCCAATCCCTCATCAATAAAATCTATAAATAAAGGGGTTAATCTCCATCAAGATCATCCACAAAGCTAATGAAAAGTCACTCTCTTCATTTGAGAACTAATTTTGTCCACAACTCCACAAATCACCTCCAAGATCATGCAAGGTCACTCTCTTCATTTGAGAAATGATCTTGTCCATCATTATCATTAGCTTATCTAAAGGGGTTGGGAAAGGGCTATTTTCCATATCAAAATAGCACCAATCCCCCATAAGATCAAGTGTTTGCTTCGTTTAAGAATAAAGAGTAGTTATTTTTGGTTGTATTTGCTCAAGTATTTTATCTTTTTCTTTGTTCTCTAACAATGCAAATCAATTTTATGGGGAATTCTTATTCTGATCTTACATTTTTAGGCTAATGATGTAATTTGTTTGCTTTGATTCATGCAAGTTTGTAGATTTGGGATCCACACCTAATCATCATCTTAAGTTAATCAAACTATAATTAATCTAATCTAATCACCCATCACATGCTCTAACTTTGCCCACTTGCACAAATAAAGCATTTTTAATTCATTTATTAAAATCCCCATTTTCTGTCAATAAGGCATCTTTGGAGAATATTCCTCAAGTTTGAATTTGAAAACAAGTTGACTTGTCCCTTCCAACATGGCAATAACTCCCCTCTTACACGTCCCCTACTTGACATTTAAGTCTCTTTTTATCCCTCCAACAAGACAAATTTGAATTTGAAAAGGCCAACCAATCTCATTTATTGGCACATTGACCAAAACTTGCACATTCCTCAACCACTCACAACCTGACAAGTGGCTCCTTCTTATTGGCTAAATTTTTATCCAACATTGCTCTATTTTGGGTACTCTTACAACTTGAGATTCTATATTTATAGAAGGCTCATTCTTCACTAATCCATCCACAATCTTCATACAAAGTTACTCTCTTCAATTGAGAGATAATTTTGTCCACTTCATAGCATTTCATATCATTTTCATCATTTAGCTTAGCAAGGATTGGGAAAGGGCTTCTTTCCATAGAAGCGCCAATCCACTATGAGATATGATTCACTTCATGTTTTATTGCATGCTTTCAATTAGTTTATCTAATCCTTTGTTGTTTTCATTGCATTATGAGGAATGTTGAGTTATCTCATAGGGATGTTGACTGTTTTCTTTATTTTAAAATACTAATCATGCTTTGTGCTTTAGGATTTTAGCCATTTGTAGATTTTCATCAGTGCCCCTTGGCAAAACACACCCACACCAAAAACAACAAATCCAAAACCATCATCAAAACAACCATCACGCAAACACAACACATCAAACAAACAATCAAGTGATCAATAACATCAATGATCAAAGGGGACCACCCCAGTGAAACAAGAATTTCATTAAACGAAAGTACACCTCTCTTGGGGAACCACTTGAAGTCATCATGAAGAAACTGATAAATGAAAACCTCATAAAGATTCCCACTTATGAGAACTACCAAGAACCAAATGTTAAACCTCCTTGGTACAACAAAAATCAGCTCTGTGACTTCCACAAAATCAAAGGGCACACCACAAACAATTGCATGAGGTTAAAGAACATATTCCAAGACCTCATTGATCAAAGAATCATAAATGTGGAACAACCAACAAGAAACCAGAACCTCAAAATATACACGAATCTGATACCTAACCATAACAATAAAGGGAACAATAACACTGATAAGGGGAAAGGAACCTTCAAAAATGTGAATCATGTGTATGAAACTTTCGTTGCTTCCCTAGATGAACACTATGTAGTAATCACTATCAAAGGAGCTCAAGTTGATTATGGAGTCACCATAAGAGGTGGAAATTTTACTATCGTAGGATCATTTCAACCAAATAGAACTTTCACGTCCAATTCAATATCCATTCCCAATGGTTACAACATCCTTGATTAGCTAAAAATAATGCCAACACAAATATCCATCATGGAGTTATTAAAAATCTCATCCACCCATAAGAAAATCCTTGAGGAAGCATTAGTTTCATCCACCGTCCCTATAGATCTTGATACAAAACAATTCCAAGCTATGGTCGGCAACATCATCACTCCAAACTCCTTACATTCTCTGATCATGACTTTCCTACTCAACCATCTCATAATTGTGCACTCCATTTTAGAGGTCCTAGTGCAAAAAGGTAAATTCAAGCGAGTCTTGTTGGATGGAGGTGCAGGATTGAATATTTGTTCCCTCAAGCTCATCAAGTAGTTACAAACCTCAGAGGATTCCATTGACAAAGGAAAAGGTATTACAATTAGAGCATATGATGATCGGGAAAGAGTGTCCCAAGGCACAATCAAAATCAATATTCAAGTAGGGCCAGCTATCCAGCTATCATGGAAACCATCTATCAAGTCTTGGATCTTGAGTTGCCTTATAACATTCTCCTAGGATGTCCATGGATCCATGCAATGCAAGCGGTAGAATCAGCATTCCATCAATATGTCAAATTCACATATGAAGGACATGAGGTCACCATCCATGGAGATCCTAAACCATTCTCCTACTACAAGAACCTTGAGGAAAAATATAGGGTGATCCCACAATAGTGGTTTACAATTTTTGGCCGAACTGGACACTAAAATTATTATTTTTAACTAAATCTTCACATTCGGGCACCTATAGCAACTAAACCATGAGGAATTTGAAGATGATGCAAACTAGAGTCTCATCACATTTTATCTGTAGATTCTAAAAATATTTTTTTCAAAATTTTTGGAATCAGATTGCATTTCTTTTTCCATCTCCCATGAAAACTGGCTTTTTCCAAAAAACAACATTTTCAAAAAGTGACGCACATCGTATAACGCATAATTTTTTTCCATGAAAGGTAAAATTTTGATTCTTTCGAATTTAGATTTGTAACTCTGATATCTAGTGCTTCCACTAGGTTAGATAGTTTTTTATGGAATATGTTTTCTTTAATCAAGTTTCGAAGTCAAACCAATTACAATTCAGACATAGCGTGACCGTATAACGCGTAACTTTTTTTGTATATATCAAAATTTAATTTTACATTTTTGTTGGATCAAGGACTTCAATATTTGGTGCACTCATATTTTTATTTTTATTTTTGATAATTTTCTATTTTTCCACATGTGTAGAACAAAGACCTTCATTTTCGGTGAAGAACCAATGTTTAATAAAACTAAAAAAACAAATACATAATAAAATCAAAAGATATTAAAATCACATTCATTGGATAGCTCATTTTGAGGACTACCTGATTCCAGATGGGTTTATGAAGACTCCTTGATTTTCATTCTCAACCTGAGCTCCGAAGCGTAAAAAATTAGACTTTTTTTGTGTCTCAGGAGGGGGATGAAGGGCAAGGGGGGTTCGACCAAAATGGGTTTGCTTGAACCAGTAGGTTCGTACGAACCCCCAAAATTATTATTTTTTGCTTTGGAGTCATTTTTTGTGAGTTTTCCTTCCTCACTTGAATTGTAAACCACTATTGTGGCTTCACCCAACAAAATCCCTCAAGTTCCTAAAAATTATGAAGGCCCATCAACATCGTACATTGATCCAACCATTCCCACTTCCACTTTTGCGACAGAGACACCCACCACTCCCGCCATCCCCACCATCTCTGATATCAAAGTAATAATCTAGGATAATGGTTATGGAAACTACACGATTCCCAAAAATTATTTTGTGGTAGGGGAGTTACCACAATCTCCCAGATCATGAGGATGTCCACAATCAAATGAAGCCTCCACATCTCAAACATCCCCTAAAGAATATCCCAACTTTAGAATTTGGGGAGATCTCGATCAAGAAGTCATAGAGGAGGACCCATCTCATCTCCTATACCAAGATAAATACCAAAATCCGATCTACTAATGGATGATAAAAGAAAAGGTTTGCAAATGATGCTTGCAATGGGCTATGACAAAAACCAAAGACTTGGGAAAAATGACAACAGGCTTATAACACCTATCATTCAAGATATGTGAATGAGAAATATTGTCCTTGGATGTACCCCTCCGATTATAACCATAGGTGGCCGAAATCCTCTAGTTAGAAAGGTCAACAATCCGCAACCGAACTTCGCTTACCTATATCTACAGGTCGAGTCATAGACAACTTCACATTTGACACAACTGACGTTTGTAGTAGTAGTGATGGTGAGGATCCCATAACCAACCTAACTAGGCTCGTTGAGGATACCACCCTTCTCATGATTATCACCTTATCGTTTGAGTCAGACAATCAAAATCATGAAATCCACCTAGTTTACCCCCAACTCATCGATTATGACCAACAAGGACCACCAATTCTTGACACATTTGAAAATGATGAGGCACTCTTAGAATTCATGGCACTGTGGGATAACATTCTATGTGGAGATCACAAAGCAGGATTCATCATTGAGCTAGATACTCAGGCATACTATGGGGCAATGATTGAATCCATTAGTCACAAAAGTGAAAAATTGAGAATAATATCTAAGTCCTTGAGTGAAAACCACACTGTGGCACTCTTCGACACAAAAAAAGTAAAAAGAAAGGATGCATCCAATGGTGAAAACCTCTCTGAGGCACCTGAGGATGGGGGATTCAATCTTCCTTTTAGAGCTCTTCATCAAGAAAAATCAACAATTCTCACAGAAAAGACCAATCCAGTTAATCTAGGAACAGAGGAGACCCTGCACATCACATTCTATGTGGAGTCATTACTATCAGAAGAACAAGAAATCCTAGCAGCCTTCTTGGGAGAGAGACAAGTTAACTTTTCATGGAGCTATACTAACATGCCAGGGCTTGATCCAGAAATTGTAGTTCATCACCTAGTAGTATACTCTAAAGCAAAGCCTATTAGACAAAAGCTCAAGAAAATGAACCCTCAAATTGCCTTGCTAGTCAAAATGGAACTAAAGAAGCTATTGGATGCAGGATTCATTTGACCAATAGACTATCCAGAATGGGTGTCAAACCTAGTTCCTATCTCAAAACCCAATGGGGGCATTAGAATCTGCACAGATTTCAGGGACTTGAACAAGACATGTCCAAAAGAAGATTTCATGTTGCCCAACATTGACATGATTGTGGACATGACGGCAGGACATGAAATGCTTTCCTTGATGGACGGTTTCTCGGGATACAACTAGATAATGATTGCTAAAGAATACCAACACAAAATGACCTTTACTTGTCCATGGGGGACTTAATAATAGAATATGATGCCATTCAGCTTGAAGAATGCAAGAGAAACATACCAAAGAGACATGACATTAATCTTTGATGACATGATCCATAATTTTTTTGAAGATTATGTCAATGAAATTCTATCCAAATCTAGAAAGAGGAAGGATCACATAGCAACTTTGAGTACTATTTTTGATAGGATGGAGGAATAAAAGGCCAAATTAAACCCAAAGAAGTGTGTCTTTAGCATACAATAAGTAAATTTGCTAGGATACATAGTTTTAATGAGAGGTATTGAGGTAGACCCTGCTAAGGTAAAAGCAATCCTTGAGATGGAGGCACCCAAAATATTGAAACAATCGAGAGGTCTCCAAGGCAGGCTTCAAACCATCTAAAGATTCATAGCACAACTGGCAGATAAACAGAATCCATACTCTCACCTACTTCACAAGGGAGTAGTGTACAAGTGGGCTAACAAGTGTGAAGAAGCCTTCAATAAGATCAAAGAATATCTACTTACACCACCGGTCCTCATGCCACTGATCCCAAAAAAGTAATCAATTCTCTACGTGTTAGCAACAATAGCAGCCCTTGCAGCTCTTCTAGCTCAGCATGATGAAAACGGGATAGAAAGGTCCATATATTATATTAGTAGGACAATGGTCGGTCATGAGTTAAACTACTCATTCATTGAAAAAGCATGTTTAGTAGTAGTGTTTGCTTCACAGAAATTTAGACATTACATGTTGGTGCACAAAGTCAAAATGATTGCCAAAATTGATCCCCTCAAGTACTTACTATCAAAGGAAATGCTCACTAGAAGAATGGATAAATGGGCCATGATACTATCAAAGTATGACATTAAATATGTGGAGTGGAAGGTAATTAAAGGCCAAGCCATCACAGATCAACTTGCAGAAGCACCAATCTATTTAGAGAATCCTCGCATCTCAGAGTTTCTAGACAAATCCATCTTCAACCTCAACATAGCTGACCACTGGAAACTTTACTTTGATGGCTCATACACGCAACATGGATTAGGAGCCGGTGTGTTATTTATCACCCCACAAGGGGACTGCATACCTAGATCATATAAATTAGCATTCCCCTACACCAACAACATTACAGAATATGAGGCTTTAACCATAGGTCTTAGAATAGTAGTACAGTGGCACATCATGGCTCTCAAAGTTTATGGAGACTCTTAGCTGATAATAAACCAAGTGAATGGTGAATACAAAACTAAGGATGATAAGCTCACTCAATACAAGAAACTAGTGGAGACTATCAAGGAATCCTTTATCGAGATCACATTTGAGCAAATACCTAGAGCCAACAACAAAGCAACAGATGCCATGGCAACAATTGGATCCCTACTGGACATCCCTCACAATGTCCCAAAAAATGAATTCTTGGTAGAGCAGCTTCTTGTGCCCACATTCAAGGTACAAGAATCATAATTTGTGTGTGAAATTGTTGGTCCCAGTGATCCCTAGTACCATGAAAATTATACCTACCTACAAATAGGTGTCCTACCTGTTGACTTACCTTCAACCTTAAAATGAATCTTTGTCAAAAAGGCATCCTAATTCATCATCCTAGGAGATGCCCTATATTGTAGGAGCATAAAAGGAACCTTATTACGTTGTTTAAATGTTGAGGAGGCATTGACTGCTTTAACTGAGGTGCATAACAACATCTGTGGTTCACACTCGAGTGGAATGACCCTAGCCAAGAAATTGCTGAGGATGGGGTATTATTGGCCTACAATGGAAAGAGAGGTGCATGACTACATCAAAAGGTGTCTATAATGTCAACAACATGGGGACCTAATCCATGCTCCAGCTCAAGAACTTCATCCCATCATCATACCATGGCCCTTTTCGTAGTGGGGACTCGATCTCATTGGAAAAATCACTCCCACTTCATCTAATGGCCACAAGTTCATCACAACCGCCACTGCTCTTTACTAAGTGGGTGGAAGCAATACCCATGACATATATAACTGGGAAGCAAATATCAAAGTTCATCCTAAACTATCTCATTTGCCGCTATGATGGCCTACAAGCCATTATCTCAGATAATGGGACACCATTTAAGAATCAGGATGTTTTTGACTTGTGTGAAAAATTTTAAATCCAACATCACTTCTCCACACCATATTATCCCCAAGGCAATGGCCACGCAGAAGCCACAAATAAAACCATTTTAAAGATCCTCAAGAAAATAGTCAATGATGTAGGTCGTGACTAGCATCTGCAGCTCAATCCCTCCCTCTGGGCCTACCGAACTAGTATCCACACACCCACTGGTGCCACTCCCTTCTCCCTGGTCTATGGATCAGAATCAGTACTCCCCATTGAGATCGAGCTCCCATCACTAATAATATCACTGTAAAACCTCATCACAGATGAAGAATATTGAGTATCAAGATTAAATGAGCTGGAGCTACTGGATGAGTGGCATATAGATGCTTTAAATCATTTGAAATTCTATCAAAATAGACTCAAGAGGAGCTATAACAAGAAAATCAGAATCAGGACTTTCCAAGTCAAAGAACTGGTACTAAAGGAGAGTCAGAATAATGTCCCAAATCTAAACAACAAAGGAAAATTTGAACCCAACTAGTTGGGACCATTTTTTATCATAGCAAGCTATAAGTCAGGGGCATAGTAGTTATCAACACCCAAAGGGGAACCTCTACAAGAGCCCATGAAAAACTCTCATCTCAAAAAGTTTTATGCCTAATCTTTCAAGGTATATAACCTAAAAATCCAAAAAAATCAGAAAATGTCCTGAAGAAATGGTTACCTTGGTGAAAACCAAACAGGAATCTTAGTGACAACAAAAAAATAAAAAAAAAGAAAAAAATTAGAAAAAGGATAAAAAATAGTAAAGAGATAAATCGTCCTCTGGTGAAAACCACTTTGGTGACACTTTGGACAAGGACCTTGGTGAAAACTTGGAAAATAGGCACCTTGTGTAAATAAGCACTTTCCATCCACCAGGATCTTTACGACTTGTTTTGCATCATCAATCCTTTATGTTTCCATCATCCATCATATTCAAATCTCCATCCATCACCCATCCATTTGGCATCTGCATCATAGCTTGGTCCTGTGTTCATATCATGATCCCTCCTAGTACTACTCAGTCCATCCTCAAGGTCAGTTTGTCCTACCTTTATCGGAGTAGTCTATTGCATCATGCTAGGGGCATGTTCTCATCAGATCATATTTGTGTATATTCTTTAAGTCCTAAAATCTCAGAAAATCCTAAAACATCATAAAACCAAAACAATCCAAAAACATTGAAAAATCACCAAAATCCAAAAACATTCAAAACATATCAAAATCTAAAAATAGGTCAAAAAGTCAATAAAAAAGTCAAAAATAGAGTCGTCTTGTCGAACTATGAGTCTCTGAGCCTTGAACATAGGAAATTTTGATCTTTGATCATCCCCCTAGACACTTAGGTCAGTCCTTTAGGAGTTCGTCATAATAAACTAACATTTCATCATGTATATCTTCATCTGTAAATCAGTCAAGTCATTAGTCAAACCACATGGTCTTTTCATGTATAATGTAGGAAAGGCTAATCTATTGATCAACTCCCAAGGCCCCTAGGATAGGTCCTTAGGTTAGGCTCTTGGTCAAAATCTCAGAAAATCCCAAAACATTGGAAAATCAAAAATCAAAACATTTGAAAATCTCAAAAAATACCAAAAACAACCTCAAAACATTTCAAAACATCAAAAACATCCAAATATTTGAAAAAATTGATCCATCCCATATTTCTTACACCCGTAATAACATCACTCATAATAAACGATCATCATCCCCAACCTTTGGTGAAACAATCAGAAACAAGTCTAGTAGGTGAAAAGTGAAAATTCAAAACATCAAGTCTCAGGTTTAGGTCAGTACGTAAACAAGTTGGTCAAATCTTTATGTCAATAGCCTATTATCTAATCAATCACATTTCAATCATTTGATAACATCATGTCTTAGGATGTATCCTTCCTACAATGGGAATTATTTATCAAAAAGAACACTTTGGATAAACAAAATGATGTGCCACCATCCACTAACAAAGGATGTATCCTTCCTACAATGGGCATTATCTTTTGGCAATAGTTTTGGTTCTTATCCTTAAAAACACATTCCCTTTTGGTTAGCGATATTGAAGAACATCAGAGCTCTTGTTTGTTTACTTTATCTTTGTCTTTTGACTTATCTCTTTGCACTCATTCCAATAACCTCTCGATGATGTCTAAACAAACGGATTTAGAGAGATAGGAATGGGGAAACGATCATTATCTTTTGTTTGTTGTGCTTGTTGGATGTTCTTGTAATATAAATTGGTGAATACTTGCTTTGTTAGAGATGTATGGAGGGTGTTTTGGGTGGCTTTTTGACTATTGCATTGATAGGTTATACCTTTCTATGTTTTGGTCTAAGATGTTTGAAACTTCTAAAGTGCATCCTAGCAAGATTTCCATATGTTAGGTATGAGCAAGAATACTCCTATCTATTTGTTGAGTCAAATTCCATCACACTAAGTGCAATGCCATCCAGGTATTTTATATCTTGATGCATCGTGCTTATGTGTGTTATCAAATATAAGGTAAGTGGCCCTTTTAAAACCCTAATTCTTGATAAGTGGTGCAGGGGCACCTAAAAACATGTAATTGCAAAGTGCATTCTATGAGGGTTAGTCTAGGAGTTAGTGATAGTATGAGTAATTTTTATGTTAAATAAGGTATTTGAGACCATTACTGATGTAATTAGGGGTCTTTGATGTTATTTAGTTCAAAAAATGCAAAAGGTTGCATAAAAATGTACTAATTGTCAACAAATTGTTAAAAGTGCAAAACTAGGCAATTAGGGGTCTAATTGGTAAAAAGTTGGTTTCCAATGTCCAACTAATTAAAATTCCAGTTGGAGGATGTTTGTAAGGGTGGTTAGATGTTAAATAAGCCTCTCATGGTCGAGATATGGTTGTTGAATCATTTTTTTTTTAAGTTATAATTAAAAAAAGGCTGCTTTCTAGAAATTTCTGTGTAAATTTGCTGCTAAAACGTGTGGTACGACCTTTGTATGACCTGTACGGGCTCAACCCTGGTATGGTTGGAAAGAGGAGAGAGTCAATATTTCATTGGAAAGTGGTTTGGTGAATTTTCATTAAGTTTAGAGGGTTTTATTGACGTTTTACTGAAACTGCCTTGTTTTGGTGTAAATTGGTGATTTGAGAGTATTAAAATGAGTTTTTAGGGCATTCCACCTACTGTAGCAATTGTAACTCGGTGGAATGGCCCCATTTGTTGTAAAATAGATTTAAAAATTATTTGAAGGTCAGAGGAAGTGTGTTTGTGGGTTTTGGGTGTTGCCCTAGATTGAATTTGGGTGATTTTCCTTATGAAAGTGAGGAACTAAATGATGGTTTATGAGTTTTCTGGAAGAAATAACCTATGTGATGAAGTTTAAAGCTTGTGAAGAATAATTATGCATGTTTGAATAGGTGGTAGAGTCTAGAAAGGTCTGGAGGTATGATTTACAATAAACCCTCCTTTTGAAGGCCTAGAATCAAGGGTTTTAGGCTGTGCTATGTTGGAAGAGTGATTTCTAGAAACTATTGGTGGATTTAGTAGTTTTTTGGAATTTTAATTGCTTCCCCAAGGTTTCATAAAGTTTGGTGGAGTTTAAAGGGTACTTTCTTTGTAAAAGTGGGCTAATCCACTAGCCTTTTCCATGGCAGGAGTATTGGATCTTTGAGTTTGTCCAAAAGAGTTGATATTGGTTTTCCTATATGTTTTATAACTTGCAAAAGGGTATCTTAATCATCCTTGAGTTTGTTAGGTGTTTTGGAAAATGTTGGTGAAAATGCCTAAACTTGGTTTGCACTAAAACTGGGGTTTAGGAGTGAAATTGGGAAATTGTGCTTCTGATGATTGTAGAACTTGGAAGGCTGGTTGAATTACTTTATGTGGTCATTTTAATCTTTCTGGATACTTCTTGAAGGTAGGTTTCCAAGTTGATTAAGGTTGAGCCTCCAGACTCTGCATCAGAGTGGTATCAGAGCGAGGAAGTAGATCTCTTAAAGATTGAAGGAGAAAGGACATCATGGCTACCAGAGGTTTGAATGAGAAGGAGAAACAGATGAGGAATGCAATTTTCAAGACTAGGTGCAAGTGCAAAGGTAAGGTATGCAAGGTTATGGTTGATTCAAGTAGTTTGGATAACTTGGTAGCTCTTGAAATGGTTGAAAATTTGAACTTAGAAAGTTTCCCACATGATTCACCTTATTATGTTTCATTGATTAATGGTGAGAACACATTTTTGGTTAAAGAAAAATCATGGGTTGAATTTGAAATAGGTGAATATAAAGACAAAATATTATGTGATATTGTACCATTGCACTCTTTTCATCTAATGTTTGGGAAACCATGGTGTTGGGAAAGATTTGCTGTGTACTATGGCAGGGATAATAATTACCAAATTAAAAAGGATGGGAGGATTTATGTTTTAACTTCATTGGTGGAGGATGGCCAAGACAAGAGGACAAGGGTGATACTGCAGGAAAGACACAAGTTCTTAGGATATAAAGCAGACAAAGAAAAGGATGAGGAAATAGGGCATAGAATAGTTGCAATGGAGAAGGAAAAACACCATGAAGCAGCATTGGGAAGGACAGTGCAGATTGAAGACCTAAGAGAGACAAGGGCAATGAAGGTCAAACATGAAATGACCTTAAAAGAGAAAGGTAAGCTTGAAGGTTCTATTGAAGATAAAGGATAGAAAGAATTTTGTTCATTAAAGGATAAAGGTGTTCTAGGGTAGACACCTATGAAAGGTACAGTGGTACAAGAAGCTGAGACAGAGTATTGTGAGCAGGAGGCACTTGGGGCAGAGATCTCTCAAAGAGAAGTGAATAAGAATGAAGGAGAATTAACAATGGAGATTCAAGGAAGGCCTAGTGAGGTCTATAGAGGAGATGAGCAATGCCTACTGACTGGACAGGGTATTGAACAATCACAAAAGTCTGATAACAAAGAAGGTGAGTTGCAGCAAGGCAAAACAACTGATGACAGGGAAGTTTTGAAGGCTGAGAATGTTAAAGGAGAAAGAAGATATGTAGATAAGATAGGTGGGAAGGTTGGAGAAATCCATGAAAGGCTTGAAGATTATAACAAGATCATGATTGGGGTAGTGGAGTGTCCCTTGACAGCAAATGTAAGTGATAAAAAGATAGGAATTATGAACACAGTGGACTGTGTGACAAAGAATAAAAAGGTCTTGGAAATTGAGAAAATGAAGAATGAGGAAGTGACTAAAAAGAAAAATTATGAGAGGGATGAAAGAAGTCTTGAAAGGCTTGAAGATGATGAGAAGGTTGTAGAAGTCAGGAAAAAGACAGTCAGCTATGAAGATTGGCAAAAAATAGTGAAGGAGACTATGGAAAAATTTGGAGAGTTTAGAGGAGTTGAGCAGAGGTTGGTCACCATGAGAGGTGAAGGACATATGGAAAAGGTTTTTCAAAGAGTTGCAATAAGGATAGAGGTTAGAATTGAGATGTTGAAGATGCTTGGCCAGGGAATGGTTAAGAGAAGACAGTGTGTGTGGTCTCCAACTGAGTTGGAGAAGAGAGGAAAATCTGAGTTTGGGACAGTGAGTTGTCCTTGGTTGCTGAGTTTAGCAATTAGGCTATTGTATGCTATTGAGACAAGGGATCTAAGCATAATTCATTTGAGTGCAGGTGTGAAGTGGAAGGATAAGGGGTTGAGAGTGAAGGGAATCATTGATTTGTTCATCCTTTTGACAGTGGTCAGACCAAAGGTTAAAATGAAAGTGGAAGGGAAAAATGCAGATTATGTTGCAAATAATAGAATTGAAGGGTAGAACTACATGTATAATTGGCCAAGGCTCATGGAAGAGCATGAAAAAGAGACACTAATGCATGGTTGTTTCAGTTTGTGTATTGAATTTTTGTTTGCAGGTGTTAATGAAGACAAAAGGCAGCAAGCAGATTCATTTGAGCAGGATCAAGCATGGCAAGGTGAAGTCAAAGCAAAGTATGAAGGGTATAAAGTCCCTTGGAGGAAGATTTCCATGCAGGTGACTTGGAGCAGGTTTGAAGGGATTGTGCAGAGAGTTGAAGAAAACCTTTGGAGTAATTTATGGGGCATAAATTTTTTCTACCCAGGGAGTATGGTGCAGGGGCACCTAAAAACATGTAATTGCAAAGTGCATTCTATGAGGGTTAGTCTAGGAGTTAGTGATAGTATGAGTAATTTTTATGTTAAATAAGGTCTTTGAGACTATTACTGATGTAATTAGGGGTCTTTGATGTTATTTAGTTCAAAAAATGCAAAAGGTTGCATAAAAATGTACTAATTGTCAACAAATTGCTAAAAGTGCAAAACTAGGCAATTAGGGGTCTAATTGGTAAAAAGTTGGTTTCCAATGTCCAACTAATTAAAATTCCAGTTGGAGGATGTTTGTAAGGGTGGTTAGATGTTAAATAAGCCTCTCATGGTCGAGATATGGTTGTTGAATCATTTTTTTTGAAGTTATAATGAAAAAAAGGCTGCTTTCTGGAAATTTCTGTGTGTAAATTTGCTGCTAAAACGTGTGGTACGACCTTTGTATGACTTGTACGGGCTCAACCCTGGTATGGTTGGAAAGAGGAGAGATTCAAATTTCATTTGAAAGTGGTTTGGTGAATTTTCATTAAGTTTAGAGGGTTTTATTGACGTTTTACTGAAACTGCCTTGTTTTGGTGTAAATTGGTGATTTGAGAGTATTAAAATGAGTTTTTAGGGCATTCCACCTACTGTAGCAATTGTAACTCGGTGGAATGGACCCATTTGTTGTAAAATATATTTCCAAATTATTTGAAGGTCAGAGGAAGTGTGTTTGTGGGTTTTGGGTGTTGCCCTAGATTGAATTTGGGTGATTTTCCTTGTGAAAGTGAGGAACTAAATGATGGTTTATGAGTTTTCTAGAAGAAATAACCTATGTGATGAAGTTTAAAGCTTTCGCAAGAATAATTATGTGTGTTTGAATAGGTGGCAGAGTCTGGAAAGGTCTAGAGGTATGATTTACAATAAACCCTCCTTTTGAAGGCCTAGAATCAAGGGTTTTAGGCTGTGCTATGTTGGAAGAGTGATTTCTGGAAACTATTGGTGGATTTAGTAGTTTTTTGGCATTTTAATTGCTTCCCCAAGGTTTCATAAAGTTTGGTGGAGTTTAAATGGTACTTTCTTTGTAAAAGTCGGCTAATCCACTAGCCTTTTCCATGGCAGGAGTATTGGATCTTTGAGTTTGTCCAAAAGAGTTGATATTGGTTTTCCTATATGTTTTATAACTTTCAAAAGGGTATCTTAATCATCCTTGATTTTGTTAGTTGTTTTGGAAAATGTTGGTGAAAATGCCTAAACTTGGTTTGCACTAAAACTGGGGTTTAGGAGTGAAATTGGGAAATTGTGCTTCTGATGATTGTAGAACTTGGAAGGCTGGTTGAATTACTTTATGTAGTCATTTTAATCTTTCTGGATACTTCTTGAAGGCAGGTTTCCAAGTTGATTAAGGTTGAGCCTCCAAACTCTGCATCAATAAGAAAATCATCAATTTCTCATCATCATCTCTCATAAATTTGGCTTGTTGGATCCTCTTGTCATCATCTCATTTGTCATTTATTCTTCTCTGCACTAACATCATGTCATGAATAGTTAATAATCATCACCAGTGCATCCATCCTGCATCCACAAACAATCAGCATTTTGCACATCATCTCACTGTGCATTTTCATCATCATAATATATATCTATTAGTCTAAGCATCTCATAAAATCATACATTTGCATAAAAAATTCATTGCACAATCATATAGGCATTATCGCATCATCCATCATCACATCATATCATCATTTAAGTTGTTTAGGATAACATAGATCGGTTATTCTAATCATCTTGAAACCATCTCATTTGCATCATCATCATAACCATCCATTTTGAACCTCTTTATCGTGAGATCAACCCTCAAATTGAATCTTTTTTCTCGATCTCTCAAGGGGACAAATGTACTAGTGTACTTCTTTCTGCTAGGGCATCCAAAAAAATCATAATTTTTTTTAATTTTGATCGCAACAAGTTTATTCTTTGAAACAACACAACAAGTACATTGCTTCAAAGAGGGGAAAAATTTAGACACTTAAAATATGTATTCATTTCAATTCACCATTTTAATTAAATAACCTTTCTTTAATTAAATCTAACATTTCATCCTTTAATTAAATAAACTCACTTTATTTAATTAAATCATTACCTCATTTGATTAAATAGATCAATTTTTAATCAAATCCTAACATTCCATCTTTGGACTAAATAAATCATCTTGTAAATTCATCTCCTTTAAATAAATTAACCTTTATCTTACATCACCCTTTTAATTAAATAAACCAAACTTTATTTAATTAAATCTCAAATTCATATTCCTCCCTTTTGATTTAACAAAATCAAAGTATCTAAGTCAAAATGGGTCAAAAACACGTAATCATCATCTTAAGTTAATCAAACTATGATTAATCTAATCTAATCACCCATCACATTCTCTAGCTTAAATTCCCACTTGCACAAATAAAGCATTTTAATTCATTTATTAAAATCCTCATTTTCCCTCAACAAGGAATCTTTGGAGAATATTCCTCAAGTTTGAATTTGAAAACAAGTTGACTTGTCCCTTCCAACATGGCAATAACTCCCCTCTTACATGTCCCCCACTTGGCATTTAAGTCTCTTTTTCTCCCTCCAACAAGACAAATTTGAATTTGAAAAGGCCAACCAGTCTCATTTATTGGCACATTGACCAAAACTTGCACATTCCTCAACCACTCACAAGGTAACAAGTGGCTCCTTATTGGCTAAATCTTTATCCCACATTGCTATGTTTTGGGCACTCTTACAACTTGAGATTCTATAAATAGAAGGCTCATTCTTCACCAATCCATCCACAAATATTCATGCAAAGTTACTCTCTTCAGTTGAGAGCTAATTTTGTCAACGTCATAGCATTTCATATCATTTTCATCATTTAGCAAGTAGCAAGGATTGGGAAAGGGCTTATTTCCACAGAAGCACCAATCCACTATGAGATATGATTCACTTCATGTTTTATTGTATGCTTTCAATTAGTTTATCTAATCCTTTGTTGTTTTGATTGCATTATGAGGCATGTTGAGTTATTTCATAGGGATGTTGACTATTTGAGCCACTTTATTTTAAAATATTAATAATGCTTTGTGTGTTAGAATTTTAGCCATTTGCATATTTTCACATCCACAACAATAAACTTTAAATGCAACATCATCCTCATCTCCAACCTTTAAATGTCAACATCTACCTATATATAAAACAAAAACACAACTTTTTGAACATGAACAACCACTTTTGACAGGATGCCTCAAATCAAATGTTATCTTTTGGAATACATTGATTGCAAACATACAGGACATCTCAAATCAGATGTTGCATTGATTGCAAACATTGACTTTATTGAGAAGGCATATGAAATCTTCAATCAAATGCTATTAGCCAGTGCAAAACCGTGCCCAAATTCTTTTGAAAAGAACTTCAAGCTATTGTAATTTGCAGTGACTACAAACTGATATCAAATATTAAATTGCCATGTGATAGTCAAAGATTAATGTTTACCAATTGGATGAACGCCATATTTTATGCACCGTGGATTCGTGGATGAAATGTTCATGCTTAGTAAATATGTAAATTAAACTAAACACAAATCTGCAGTTTACCAAAAAGGAATGGATGACTAACAGCCATTGCTTTAGTATGAAAGGGTTTGTATTTCAATAGGCATCACGTAGTGAAGCTTTACACTTCTTACGTTTCCTTGCTCTCCTTCTATCATCATTTCTATTGAAAATTTCATTTAGAAGAAGGCCACATGAATATGAGAGGAGTCTATATGCTAAGTACAGTGTTATCTAGTATTTCTCCTTAGCAAATGGTGGCTCCTACAATTTCAAACTCTTCTATAGATACATGCAATCTCACAATCGCCCAAGGATAATAGATGTCTACTTATTCATAATCAACCAGCTTGGATCAACAAACAAAGAAAGTTGAAATCGATGGTGTGAGAGTAAGTTAAATAAACAAAACATAGTGAGAATAAGTAATTGACATTAAATCTACTACAATAAAGATTGCCACTATTCCCATCTCTCTATTTCTTTGGATTACCATAATAAGCAGATTCTGTTTTCAAAATCCCCATTAGATATCAAACATTTATGTTCCCTGCAGAGGTACCTTATGCAAAAAATGTTATCAAAATCCAAAGAAAAGTACCTGTGCTACTATTGATTTTTTCCTTTCGAAATTCAAAAATGAATAAACTTTTCTAATCAAATGAATGTATAGTGGATTATTTATATTGTAAGTTACTAAAAAAAATTATTTTTTTATTTTTAATTTTTTTAGATTTGAGGAAATTAGAAAAGACACCACACGAAACAGACATCACACAAAATAAAAAACAGTGCTATAGAGATAGCAAGAAAGTCTCCCAAATAGAAATCATGAATCGCAATTGTAGAAGGAAAGGTAATTTCAATAAAAAGTCTAGCATAAGAAAAAAATAAAAATTGATTGAAACAAATGGAGATGAACAGAAATAGATTATATTTCTACCCCATGGTGGGCACCAAAATGTGAACTCCATTTCCAAACCTTCATGAACAAAGCAAACAATCACATTATTAGATCAAAAGTACAAGGTTAGAATAAGAATTCCCCATAAAATCTATTTGCATTGTTAAAGAACAAGGAAAAAAGATGAAATAAATGAGCAAATACAAACAAAGATAACTATTCCTATTCTAAAACAAATCAAGCACTTGATCTTATGGGGGGATTGGTGATATTTTTATGTGGAAAATATCCCTTTCCCAACCCATTTTTGATAAGCTCAATGATGAAACTGATATGAAAATTCTATGAAGATTGTGGAGATGATGATCAAGATGAAATGCTAACTTGGATGAGTTGTGGAAGAGTAATACAATAGAGGAACTCTATTTATAGCTAAGAAGGATAAAAGAATTCCAAACATGGAGGATGTGGGACTAAAGATCCACCAGTGACAAGATGCCACTTGTCAACATGTGAGAGGTTGAGGAATGAGCACATTTGGGTCAATGTGCCAAAGAGGGGGAGATTTGAAATTTGAATTTGATGACAAGATGATTTAAATGCTAAGTTTGACCTTTGCAAGAGACATGTAAGAGCTCATAAATTCCTTTGTGGATGTACATGTCAATTTTTGGGGAGATTTCAAACTTGGAGAATATTCCTCAAAGATGCCATGTTGAGAGAAAATGGAGAATTTAATAAATCAATAAATTGATTTATTTGTGCAAGTGGGAAAAGCTAGAGGATGTGATGGGTGATTAGGATAAGATTAATCATGATTTAGCTATCTTAAGTGGATGTTAGGTTATTTGACCTTTTTGCTTTAGATTTATGGATTAACCTATTTCAAAAAGGAGATGGAAAATGATAAAAACTTGATTAAATAAAGATTTGATTTATTTAATCAAAGAGGATGATGTTAACTATACTAAATATTAATTTATTTAATTTAGATGGAGGACTTTAGAGATTGAATTTAATGAACTTGTTTTATTTGATGAATAGATGAATTTGACCTAATTAAATGCATGATGCTAATTTTGCATGTCTACAATTCTTATCATAATAGATTCCATCTCATGCTTCAGAACTGTATTCTCTCTGGCAAAATTTTCACATTCTTTTTTATTTTCCTTTAGGGCCTAACTCAGTTGTTCATCTTCAATGCACTTATTGTCATCCTACTTGATCTAATCATAGAGTTCCCTTCTCTTCTCCCTGTACTTATTGATTGTATGTTTCAATGACTCAATGAATCTCTTAGCATTCAGAAGATTTTCTTTCAATTCCTAGACATCATATTTTGACTGATCAAGATCATCTAGGACCACCATAAGTTGTTGTTGAAGACTGCTTGAATCCATTGAAACACTTTCCAAGATCTTTCCCAAGCTGTTAAACTTCTTCCAAGGACCAGAGCTCTGATACCAATTTTTGGAATCAAGCAACACTCAGAGGGGGGGTGAATTAGTGTTGTACAATTTTTAGCTTTATTAATCTAATCAACAAAGTATTGATAACATTCAACCAAAATAAATATGCATAAACATAAAGTAAGAAACAACAACACCATAACACAATAATTTTTATGTGGAAACCCTGTTAGGGGAAAAACCACAATGGATGGCCAATCCACAATATAATCTAAGTATACTCAAAATGAATAATTACAAAATGGGAATGCACTTGCATTTAGGCACACTGCCTAGAGCTCACTGCTCAAAATAAGAAAGGCTCACTATATTAAAAAAGTTTGGAATACTTCCAAGGATTTGAACTAAGAGAGTAGCATCTAAAAATTTTTTATTATAGTTTCAGTTAAGCTCAACAATCAGATTCTACTCCTTCAGACTGATTCTACTCTTTGCTCTACTTTGCCTTAATTTGCTTCACAAAAATCCTTAATGTGCAAGTGAAACTACACTTAATCACTTTCCTGATCTTTTGATATTCGCAGCATACATCAACTCACATCGAACACACACCAAAATTATATAATCAATTGCTTATATATATATATATCCGCTATAAGAGATTTGAATGCTTTAGGTTTGCTTCAACAAAAACAAGAAATATTCATGAACTGACAGCTTTAAATCATCAAAACATTTAATGTGAATCCACAAGAGTCAGCCACAACATAGTGATGACCCAAATTAAGATGCTCGAATACAAAAACATTTAAACAATAACTCCTCATAAATCCACGACACACCATATTCACCAGGTCAGCCTTCAAACACTGACAAATAGAAAATTAGACAACTAGACCTCCTAGCTTTCACCCAAATCGATACAAGGCACCAAGATTTTTAGATAACATAGATTATGCATTGAGAAATACTCCCTTGAGATCCAAAACAAAAAATAGTAATCGATAATCTACATATGAATCGAAGAACACAAATTTACCAGATGCTTTATTCTATCTTAACAGATAAGCACTAATCTTCAATCTTTCTGTCGGTATGAGCAAAATGCAATGTTTGGATCAACTAGCTGACAAGGGTTGCCATCAATGACAACACCATAATGGATGTGTAGTGTCTCTTTCCAACAAAACATACCTCATTTAGAGTGTTGTAAAGTGTTTTGATATATTTTCACACTCTTCTAGGGTTTTCATAAATAATTTGGCTTCTTTATGCTTTAATTGGCCTTATTTTGCATCCACAAGCCTTAACTAATGCATCTTTTCAAGGAAAATCTCAACATAAGTCAACATCCAATCATAATTCAGGTGTTTTTAGGTTGTGTGGCCTAAATTTAGTGATCTAGGAATCATACGCCACCTTGGGCGTATGAGTCCCACCTAGGTTTTGGGTCCTAATCTGGATTTTACACCTTTCTAAGAATTTTAAAATGGTCCCATAATTTATGCCTAATGGGACTCATACACCACCTTTGGCATATGAGTCCTGTGTGGTCCAAAATAAAAATTAATTCAAATTCTTGGTGGAATTTTATCCTCCTTTATCTGATGTCAGCTTCTAGTGTTGTAATTTTGGGTAATTTGGCATAATTAAGTATAAATACAAGGTTGTTTCACTCATTTTACACCTTGCAATTTGAATGAGCATCCTTATAGCGAATTTAAGTTCACAAGGGCATTCAAGTGCTTACATGAGCATTCAAGAGTCTTCAAGGGTTGATTATCAAGTGTTTCAGGGCATTCTTCAAGCATCAAGCATCATGTCAAAGTCATTATGCATCATGTTTTTTTTGAGCTAACAATTATGATGTAGGGTTTCATGATTCAAGCTAACATTCAATTCAAGATCTACATCCATTGGATCCACTTCATGTGTATGTTTACAACGGTTTATTTCTAAGGTTTGGTGTGTTGCAACATTACATTTTGTTCATACATCATTCTCTTTTCTTATTTCATTTCATTTCAAGGTTTCATTACCAAAATGAGATTTGACCAAGGAAAACCTCTTTCTACTAACAATACAACATTTTTCCCCTCTTTAGTGTGTGATTCACATGTCTAGGTTGAAGACACATTGAAGAGTAAGTCTAGAGAAAGTTGTTGAAGTGTTCAAAGTTGTCACCTTGCATTGAAGATCATTGGAAGACTTATATAGGTTGCAAATCAAGGTTTCAGATCTGAAAATCAATTGGAAAGGATAGAGCAGACATTGAAGAGTAGATTTAGGCTTTCAAGTTTCAAAAAACCCTAACTAGACTAATACGCCAGTTCTAGCATATGAGTTTTAGTATAGGTCATTTTCCAAATTTTTGTAGTTCCATATACCCTTTTGCCAGATTTTAGTTTCATCCCAAAAACCCTAATCTGGGACTAAATTGCCTAGATTGGTGTATGAGTCCCAACAATGTTTAAATTTAGTGTTTTCAGCATTTCAAAGCTTCATCTAGAGTTTTCTTCAAGTTTTAAGGTGCACACTTTTCATCTCTCAGCTTTTTGTTTTGATTTACATGCATTTTTAGGTCATTTAGTGAATTTTTGCATTGCATTAGGTTTAAGTATTTGGAATTGCACTTAATTTATCTTCCCAAGCCCTAGCTTGGTGGTGAACCCCTCTTTAGTTTTATAATCAGACCCTAGGACAATCCTACTACATTATCTCTTTATCCTTTGCATGTCTTAGATTGAGATCTCTACGGTTTTCCTTGAATGAGAGAGTGTGAAGATTGTTATTCTATCTTCCAAGCATATAAGCAACAAAATTCAACCTTTTAGTAATTAACATTGACAAGTGTAGTGTAGGAAAAAGTATCCCTTTTTCACACTTAATTTAGGAATAATTAATAATTAAATGATCTTAATTACACCTTGATTTAGTTTGTAATATGTTTTTCATATTCCCATTAAGTTTAGGGAACTTTTAAATAAAATGGAATTAATTGTGCCTCATTTTTAATGTTGTAAGGTGTACCTTTACACTTTCACATTAATCTATGGATTTATTAATTGATTGAGGACATGTTTCCTTATTTGGCCCTTTTAATTCAAATTTAAACCTAATTAAATGCAAAGTCCAAGAGATTAAACCCGATATTCATAAATATCATTACACAACATTTAACTTTAGAAGATGTGTGTCCTAGGTAAGTGACCTAAGACCCATTTTCCATAGAATGAATGGGTCCTCACTTAGATCTAGGACCCTAATTTTGCATAATGTTGAACCTTGATTAATGTGTGTCTTAGGTAAGTGGCCTAGGACCCATTTGGCCTATGGCGAATGGGTCCTCACTTAGACCTAGGACCCCTCTTTAAAATATGTTTTTGGAGATATTTTGAGGCTCAAAATTCAAATCTTATATGTCAGATTTTGGGATTTGATAATTGAAAAGTATAGAAGGAATCCTATAAATTTAAAGTCTCACATTCAGTTTAACACTAGACAAGAGAGAGAATTTCACACGAGATCAAGTATTCATATTCAAAAGCAAGGAGCAAGAAAAAGTGAAGTCTTGGAGTACCATTTTAATGCTTTTGTAGGTCTTCAAGCTCATTTTGTTATCAAAGATCAAGCATTATTGAATAATTGATGATACATGCATATGGAGAATAATGACGGATTCTAGGTTTTTACAGAAGCACTATGAGATTCAACCAAGCCTAATGACTTGTTTCCAAAGTGGTTCCATCTTCTTTGATCATTCTATTTTCATCCTAAAGAGAGGTATAATCAGATTTATGACTTATTAAGGGGATTAGAGTTCTTCTAAAGTAGGTCCTATGCATTATTCATGTTTTATTCTAGGACCCCATTCTAACACAATTGAGTAGGGTTTCTTTGCGGGTATGTGCAGGATCATGATGGGCCAAAAAGTGGTGATATGATGGGTATGTGTAGGGTATGTGGCTAATGATTTTTTTTAACCCAAAATTGATGAAACAAAAAAGGTTTTTAAAGGAGATTCTCAGCTTTCCACCAATATAAATTATTCTTTACTTTGAATTTAATAAATAATTATTATTCATTTTCTATTTGAATTACGACTAAATTCTTGATTGATAGGATGATTGAAAAACATCTATATCTTTCAAACGATATCACATTTTTTGAATTTGAAACATGTGTCAAATTCTATGCCTCGCATACTATAGGATTAAAAAGAAAGAAATTGAATTTCATGAATTTTTGACCAAGTTAAGGTGATCAGACATACGAGTTTTTATATTTATTAAAAGTTGTAATAAAAAATTCATAATTAATTACTTACTAGGAAAAAAATTACAAAAAAATATGCATCACATTGGGACATGAGTCCTCTACTTATATATAAAATCTTATAAAAAAATATTATCATTTTATTATGGTTAGTGTGGTCAGACATACAGTTTGTTTAGGAGATGGCGTTCGCATGCTCTTCAAGCTGAGCTAGGGCGACCATGCCCTAGCTCATTCTCTGTGTGTTGCTCGCTTTTGCGTTGTGGGGGGGGTTTTTTGAAGCTATCGGGGTTGTGGTGGTGGGGTTTTTTCTTTTTTGGAGGCCTTCTTGCTGCCATTTGGGTGGCTTGTGGGTGGAATGGTTTCGATCCTTCCCTTGGGGTCTTTTCTTTTTTTCCATTTCTTGCAAAATTGTCCTGGGGGTTTGCATGCTTGCTAGGGATCTTGTTTTTTGCTATGTCGGGTGGGGAAACATCTGGGGCTAACCCCAAATTGGATTTTTGATCAGCATTTGGTTCGAAGCTTTTGGTGCATGGAGTGAATGTTTTTGATAATATGTTGTTTTCTTTAGAGATGGAGATGAATGGTCTAGGATCAGTTAGTGGTTCCTAAATAACGAAGATTAATGGGTGTTTGGAAAGATGCAAAGAGCGATCAAAGTTGATTATCCAGATGGAAATGCTTGCAGATGATATTGAATACTATTCAAGGCACTCTTTTTAATGCAAGTTCATGGGTTTGAGAGTCTCACTACAATTTTTGGAATCCTGGGCTCAGCAGACTTGGATGCTGGAGGGGGAGATGGAGATTAGGCTCCTTACGAATAACTTTTTTTTGGTCTTTTTTGACTGCATGGCAGATTGGAATAAGGTCTTTGAGGGTGGCCCCTATTATTATAACCAGGTGGGTTTGTTTATCAAGCCATGGCATGCTCGCTTCAACTTGACTGAGGCAATACTGAGTCGGATCCCAGTTTGGGTTCAGTTGTCATGGTTTCCAGTTGAGTGTTGGCAGGATGACGTGTTGCATTTGGTGGCTTCAATGCTTGGTAAACCTATTGGGTCTTCACAACAAACACAGTATAAAAAGGTAATGACTTTTGCTCATATCTGTGTAGGAATTGATTTAAGCAAGCCACTGCTAGATTCTGTTGAAGTGAGTGCTAGATCATATACTTGGGTGCAACAGCTAGATTGTGAAACCCTACCTTTTTGGTGGCATCTTTATCATGAATATGGTCACTTGCAGTGTAGTTGCCCTAGGGCTAAGCCTGTGGTGGCCCAACCTTCTCAGCCTTCTCATAATCCACCTAGGACTGATAATGGTAAGGATCCTATTCCAGGTGATGGTAATAGAGATGATGGTTATGTCCCTGTCAAGGCTCACAATAGGAATCAAGGCCAGAAGCAGACCTTGAGGGAGAGGCAGGATGATGAAACTTTTAATAGGTTTGAGGTGTTGGATGATCTCAGCCAGAAGGAAGTGAATTCGGGGTCTAGGAACTTTGGGTACAGGACAAGATGGGCCACCATTGGAGGCCATGCAGGTTGTGCAAGAGATTGGGGTTGGGTAGATGGATACGGATCAACAATTGATTGTCCAAACTGAACAAGAATTTTCTATTGGAGCTTCAAAGAGTGGTGGAGGTGGTTCCCCATTGCCCCTGAAAGGAGGCAAGGATGTGGGGAAGAGCTCTTTAGCCTCCTCTCATTTGGGTATTCAGCAAAATGAACTGAAGAAAGGGGTTGGTGATAGGACTTCCAAGCTAGGAAGGAAAAAGGATATGGAGAAGATTAAATTAACTGGGGAAACTTTGGTGGAGTCGGGGTCAGTCAAGACTCTGGATTCACATTTTTCATGCCCCCAGAATTGATTTTTCCCTCATGGAATGTAAGGGGCTTGAACAATGGCCCTCAACAAAAAGTTGTTCATGATTTGGTTAGGAATCATTCTTCGGATGTTATTTTTCTTCAGGAGACTAAATTATCTATAGATAATATGTTGGCCATGACTCCTAAGTTGTGGAAATATGGTGAATGCCAGTGTGTGGGGGCTCTTGGTGCTTCCGGAGGGGTGGCTTTCTTTTGGAACCCTCGAAATATTTTCCCTCTCTGGTGAATGTCCTCTAGATCCTATATATCCCTAGTCACCTCTTGGTATGAGACTGGTGAGTGTATTCTCCTCTCTAATGTGTATGCTCCTGTTGAGTTTCTGGGTAAACAAATTCTATGGTCCCATCTTCATTTTGTTCATAGCTTAGCTCCTTACCATCCATGGGTTATGGTTGGCAATTTTAATGCTATTGTGGATTTGTCTGAGAAAAGAGGTGGAATTCCTAGGTTGGAGCCTTCTGCTCTGTTATTCAGAGATAGTATTTCTTAATTAAATCTTATTGATGTTCTACCAAGTAATGGTCGTTTCACTTGGAATAATAGGAGAATTGGTGAGAGTTGTGTTACTAAGAGGCTGGATCAATTATTGGTTTCCTGTTACTGGGTTGGAGGCTTATGGTCCACTCGATCTGAAATTCTTGATTGGAGAGGTTCTGTTCATTGGCCTATTAAGCTTAGTATTATCTCTACTTGGGGGCCTCGTTCTCCCTCATTCGAGTTCTAGCTTATGTGGTTACGGGATCCTACTCTTCATGAACATGTGGCTGAGTGGTGGCGGATTGGTAGGCCAACTTTTGGTACAAAAGTGTACACATTCTCCAAGCTTCTTCAGTTTGTCAAATATCAGCTTAAAAGCTAGAATTGGCGATGTTTTGGTAATATCTTTCATGCTAAGGTTGCTACCCAGGAGGAGTTGAATAATATTACGCGATTGATTTGTGAGAATGGAGCCTCTGAGGATCTTCTAAGGGAGGAGGCTAAGACTCTGAAAAGTGGTTGAGGAATTTGAATTGTGGGAAGAAATCTATTGGAAGCAAAAGGCCTGGGTTGAATGGTTACAGGAAGGTGATAAAAACACTACCTTCTTCTTCAATTCTATGAAGGACAAGAGGCATGGTAATTCCATTCCTATTCTGGTGAATGATAGGGGTGAACGTCTTCCCTCATTTCAGGAAATCTCTGTTGAGGCATCTCAGTATTTTGCTACTTTATTTAGGGAGGATTCACAAGGGGGCTCTATTGAGAAAGCATAGGTTCTTTCTTGTATTCCTCAGTTGGTCTCCAGGGAGGCGAATGAGTATCTAATGAAAGATATCTCTCTTAATGAGCTAAAGGGGATTGTGTTTCAGATGAAGAGGGGTAAAGCTCCTAGTCCCGATGGTTTCCCGATTGAATTTTTTCAGGAATTCTGGGATATCATAAATTTGGATCTTCTGGCGGTTTTCCTTGAGTCCCAAAGGAATAAACAGATGCTTCATGCTTTGAATTCCACCTTCCTTGCTCTCATACCCAAGTGTGAAGGGGTTGATAGGTTATCTCAATTCTGGCCTATCTCTCTCTGCAATGTGGCTTATAAAATCATTTAAAAGTTATTGGCTGAGAGATTGAAGAAGTGGCTTAAAGTGTTGATTTCGGAGGAATAGAGTGGATTTGTGGTGGGTCGATAGATTCCTGACAGGGCTGTCATTGCTACCGAGACCATCCACTCCATGGACAACTCCCACGAGAAGGCTATGTTCATTAAGTTGGATATGGCTAAGGCTTATGACAGGGTTAGATGGTCTTTTTTGTAGAAGATCCTTGTTTCTTTTGGTTTTGGTGAGGAGTGGATCTAATGGGTCATGAGCTGTGTCACATCTATTTCCTTCTTAGATTTGATAAATGGAGATCATTCTAAACTTTTTGGTGCCTCAAGGGGTTTGCACCAAGGGGATCCTCTTTCTTTGTATCTTTTTCTGCTTCTTTTGGAAGGCCTTGAACATTTTTTGAAAAGAAGGGTGGAGCTTAGCATCATTCAGGGTTGGTGATGGGGCGGAGACTTACCTCCACAATCTCATTTGCAGTTTGTTGATGATACTGCCTTGATGGGGATGGCTACTATTAGGGAAGCTACTAACTTCAGGCAGGTGTTGGACATATATCTTTTTGCTTCAGGACAAATGATTAATGAGGAGAAGTCTTCCATATTCTTCTTCATTACGCCGACCCCCATACAAAGAAGAATTGCTAATATCTTGAGGTTTCAAATAGGGGTTCTCCCTTTGACATATCTGGGTTTCCCAATTTATGTTCACCATCTTCCCAAGGGTTCTTGGCAGAATATTATTGATAAGCTTCATGCAAAAGTTAATCATTGGACCCACAAATGGTTGTCTTTTGTGGGGTGGGTTCAGCTTCTCAAGTCGGTGGTGCAGGCTCTCCCTACCTACAAATGTATGCTTCAGGTGGCTCCGATGGGTTTTCTGAGGGAGTTGGATTCTCTTGAAAGGTAGTTCTTATGGGTGGGAAGTTTGTCATCTTCCAAGTGGAGCCTGGTCAGGTGGGATGTTGTGTGCAGCCCAAAGCAATTTGGTGGTGTTGGTCTTCAACAGTCTGCGTTATCCAGAGTGGTTGTGGCTGCTAAGCTATTTTGGAGATGGTGTGTGGAACAGGATCAGTCGTGGGCCAAGATACTATCTCATAAGTATTTCTTGGGGATTCCATGGTAGGATCTCCCTCGTTACCCTCTTGAGGGGAAAGGTTCAGTGATTTGGAATACTCTTTAGAAGGGTGCAAAGCTTATCAAGGAAGGTTTATTTTGGATTTGCAGATGGGGAACTGAAGCTCTCTTCTGTTTAGATTCTTGGAATGGATTCCCTCCACTTACTTCTCAGTTCCCCAACCTACTTCCTTTGTGCCAAAGATTTCTCGAGGCTAGCTAGGCTAGGGTGAGTGACTTCAAGTCTATTGCTTCTTTTGGTCAGTTGGAGGTAGCTCATTAGAAGGATCCCACAAAGTGGCCAGATTTGGGATTTGTAGAAGAAAGTGTTGAGCTTCACAAGATTCTTCATATTAGGAGTTGTAGTTCTCTTTTGGAAGAGGATATTCTTGCCTGGACCCATAATCCTAAGGGGGTTTACTCTATTGCTTTTGGTTATCAGGTGTTATTGGCTCAAAAGCTAACTAGGGCAGAGGTTCATTGGTGAAAAAGGGTGTGGAATAAACTCTCATGGCCTAAATGCAACTACTTTGTTTAGACTTTGGCTTGGAATAGGTGCTTGACCTAGGATAAAATTCGTAAAAAGGGATTTCAATGACCTTCAATTTGTGTTTTGTGTGGGGGAGTGGAAGAGGATTCTTCGCATTTGTTCTTCAGGTGTCCCTTTGTTGTATAGCTTTGGCATTGGTGGTGGGAGGTGTGGAAGCTTCCTTGTATTCATGCATGCTCTTTGGTTGAATTCTGGGATAGTATGGGAAGACCTCCTTCTATGGCTTCCTTTTTACAGGAAGTTTGGTTCGTGGACCCTACCTTTCTGCTTTGGCAGATTTGGCTGGAGTAGAACTACCGAATTTTTCGTGATCAAAAGTTGGTGGGTCAGCAAGTTTGGATGCGTATGCTAGGAATGGTGCAAGATTCAGTTTTAGCGAAATGTGATGTGGTTTTCCCCTTGGAGAGAGGTGATGCTAAGTTGGTGGCTAGACTGGGTCTTCAAGAAATTCATTCATCTTTTCTCAGTTCTAGGAATTGTGGGCATGGAAAAAAGAGGGTTCAATGGGTTGGAAGATGGTTACCTCCTCCCAATGGATTTTTAAATATCAATACTGATGGTTCTTCTAGGGGAAATACTAGGCCTGCTGGAATTGGTGGGGTTGGCAGTGACTCAGCTAGGTCGGTGATTTTTCTGTTATCTATACATGAGGGGGTGAAGACTATTAACTTCATGGAGGGTCTGGTGATTCTTCATGCTATTGAGAGGGCCCTTGATTTGTGATGGAGAAAGGTTGTATGTGAAGTTGATTCACATATTTTGATTAATCTCTTGAATGAGTGAAAGATATCTGATATAAATTGGTAGTTGGCTTCGGTGGTTCAGCAGATTCTTCAGGTTAGTTCTTGGATGGAGGTGGCATCCTTTGTTCACATCCTGAGGGAGTGGAATCATGCTGCCAACTGCTTGGCCAAATGGGCCTCTGAGCATGATAGTGGTTGGAAGGTTGAGGATTGGGATCAAGTTAACCCTGAGCTGCATCTGGATTTGGACCAGTTCTTGGAGGAGGATAGGAGGATACATGGGGATAGTTGATGTGGTTTTATGTTGTGGGGTTTTCGCCTTGTTTTCTGGGGCTGGGTCCCTTGGTTATTATTGTAATGCTCTTTTCTAATTTCTAATAAAGTTTTTACCCCTTTTTTTTCAAAAAAAAGTGTGGTTAGACATACACCTACTTATTTTTTCCCTGAAATTTAAGTACTACTGCACTGAAATTTCAAATTTTCACCAAATAGATTTTTTTTTAAATAAACCTAGTTGTTTAGAAACTACATTCAATTTGCTATAGATTCTATTCTTACATATTTTTTAAATAATATAGATAACTTATTCAAATTTTTATGTCAAGTTTCCTAACTCTGATTTTTTCTAAATTTTCATCGCCAATTAAGGGCCTATTTTTTCTATGATGATCCTACACATACCCTTGCATTGTTAGAAATCTTAATCTTAGACACACTTGAGGTTAGGATCACACATGCATTTCATGTTTCACCTTTCTATTTATCATTAAGGTTTAATTACCAAACTTTGGGTTTCACTGAGGAAAACCCCTATCCACTAACAAAACACCAAATTTGTTTTGCATATTTTTGATAGATTTAGATTTGAGAGTGGGGATTTCAAGTTACAGGAAGCAATTACAGGTCTGGAGCTTCAAATTCATATTCATATTCTTCTAGAAATACTTTCTGAGACCCATTCACCATAGGGCGAATGAGTCCCTGTTAAGGATGTAAGGAAAACAAGTTTTCACAATTTCTAAGGTATAATTTCAAATTATGAGCTTCCTGGAAAAGTCTACTAGCACACATTCACCATAGGGAAAATGGGTCTCTGTTAGGGTTGCAAAAACAATAATTTTTGATAGGTGTGTCGTCACCTTCAAATTTTCAAAATTTGAAGTGCACATATTGAAAAATTTGCCTCTACATACTCAAAAGTGCACCTGTAAAATCTGCCTAAGTGGCCTACTTTGGAGGTTCATAATTTAGTGCCTATTCATTTTTGTGTGAACCCCCTTGCTGGACACATTTACTTGACATATGTGAACATGCATGTCATTTTTTAGCTTCCCATTATGAGTTTTGATAGGTTTTTGAAAAGTGAAGCTGGAGGGTTTTGGCACTGCTTTGTTGTTTGCATACTTTCAGCCTTGCCAAGTGGCCTCCTGTTTGAGTTGATATTTTGCATCTGGATGATCATCATATCAAATGGATTATTTCTCTCCATTCTCCCTATATTAATATACTTCATGGTCTGATTTCAAAGCCTCGTGATTTGATTTGCTATTTTCTTGAGGCCGAAAGCAAATGGAGTTTGCTCTGTTTTCACACTTGCATTTTGAGAATGTTTAAAGGAGGTTAAGTTTGACCCTCAATATCTTTTGAAGAATGATGATTCAAGGAAAGGCCTCTTCCACACATACTCAGTGTACCCAAATAACCCAATGTGTCCAGTGCCAGTTCCCTAGGAGATGATTTGATTTTTTTCAAATTCTAAGTGAGTCACTTTGTCGATTAATATCTTGCGCCTCGGGATATTTTTTCCCAATCTATTTGTTACACTAAATTCTTGGGTCAAATTTCTACATGCCTGCTCAGTTTCAGGGTCTCAAGATAAGTTTTGATGGGTTATTTAATCATTTTCTAATCGTGACAAGGCCAAAAATGGTGTTCTATAAAGTGTCAAACTTTGCAAATCTAAGGACAACCCATTTCTTATTTTGGATTGAAATTTCTACATATTCATTTTCATCAAAATTAGAGGTCATATGATGTATTATTTTAATGCATTTCAGGTGTGGTAAACACGTCTTGGGAGACAATTTACAAATGAGGTATTTGAATTTTAAGGGCTGGGAAATATTTGAGGAAATGGGTTTGCTCTAAATAATTGATGTCCCTAATCAATATTTTTACGGCTCCAAGTGTCTCAGTTTTCCCACGGTAAATTTTCCCTATTTGGTCTACAAGTGAAATTGAAATTTGCAAAGTTCCTAAAGTCTTCAAATATAATATTTAAAATGTTTCAATATTTTAAATGTTATAAAAAGTGGAGTGTAGTGAATTATGGGAATTTTAGGGAAAATTTAATATTTGCTTCAAACTTTATAAAGTTTAGCTTTTAATCTTTGCTTTCCCCACTTTCCCACGACAGTGAAAGCTCACGACGAAAAGTCACGGGGTATGGGGAGATTGTTGGGAGCCTTGTAAAGGGTGGATTTTAATTTGAAGTCTATGTTGCAATGCAAATTGATGTCTTTCCTTCCCTTTGAAGGTATTTTGAGGCATTTTGATGCAGATTGAGATGTGTTGTTTTGAGTGGAATACTGTAGTCACGTTTTTGAGCTTCTAGGCATATTTTGGGGGTCAATTGGAGCTCAAATTTGTTGTTCTATGTTTGAAATTCATCTCCTAACCTATCATATTGCTTGGGTAGAGCTTTTAAGCATTTTTGAAATGGATTTTGAGTGCCAACATGGTCAAAAAAGCCCTCTCATTAAGAAAAACGACCCCAGCTTGCATTTGCAGTCAAAATGTATCAAAATTGTTTAAGGAAATTTTTACATAGGCCATTGAAGCTCATTAATGAAGATAGCCAAGGATGCAAAATAGGAAATAAGCATTCCTCGCTAGCCCGTGAAGAGAAGAGATGATGTCATCACAGAGGCACGAGGACATGGGGATTGGTTTCTCCAAAGAGATATTTCAAGTTTTAAAAAATACTTCACTTTGTTGTTTGTGGCTTCCCCCACTAGCCCAAGTAGAATTTTGATGTCGTCATCAATAGCAACGTGGAAGCGGGGATTGAAGGATAGAAGCCAAGATGGAGCCCATGAAAAATATTTACTTGCAATATTTTGAGCTTTTATTATCAATGTTAAACCTTTATTTAAAGCTTTAAAAAAATGTTTTCCCATGAGCCCATAAATTTGATAATGTTGTGCAAGAAGAGTGATGGGAGAGTAGGGAGAGGCTCATGTTGGGCCCACGTAAAGTCTTCTAAAAGCATTTTTAGAACATTATTGTTGACGGTGGAGAAATGGAGAAATATAGAGAATAAAAGGCCCACAGGTAAATAGTTTTGTAGCCTAGTATAAATTTTAAAATGGCCTCCAAAAGTTAAAGTAAAATTTATAGCAAAGATTTTAAAATATGAGGTGAAATGGTAAGGCACGGGTAAGATAAAATATCACCCGATTATATGATTTTTTAAAATATTTACCATTTTAAAGGGATTTCACCTAAGGATTAAAAGTTATTTTCTATGGGGAAAATGCCAAGATTTTAAAGGCACCAGAGAATATTTTATAATGTGAATAAAGTATTCACTTTGTAAGATAAAAGTGTTTATTTGTTGGAAATGTAAAATGTTACAACAAAATAATAGGGAAAAATAAACAGAGCTTTCAGGGGAGAGTGAAATAAATTTTCAACTTCAGGGAAAAACAAATGGGTGGAGTTTTTTTATAGAGAAGCTGAAAGTTTTTTTTTACCACAAGGGTAATTGAAGAGTGATTTTTAGTTGCAAGGATATTTTCAACAGCAAGGGCATAATAGAGAAGGTCATCATGAAGGGAATATTTTTTTTTAAAAGGGCATCAAGTGCAAGATGCATGAATCTAGGACCAAATTGAAACTTCTTCAACAAGCAAAAGCAGTTATGGATCAACGGGAGCTAAAGATGCCAGGTGTCAATTGAAGATGTAGTTTAAGGGTTTCTCCTTCTTGTATATCTTCTTTCTTCTTCTCATTTGTACAAGTTATGAACTTTTGGTTTAGGGGAAGGAAATAGAGAATGCTTAGCTGGGAATTGGGGTTTTGCTTACATTAAATAAATGTATAGACTTTTGTAATAGTTTCAATTAGTTTGAGCAAATCAATAAAAATATTGCAGAACATATCTCCATTTTGTGTTCTTGGATAGCATATGGATTAAATATATCGATGATATATTGATTTGTCATTGCAATCTTTTTGCAATTGTGTGATTTGTGTATGGGTTTCTTTAAGTAAAGAATTAAATTTTGTATGCAAATTACTGTGGGTTTGAGGGAATGGAATTGATTTTTAAGTATGATCATGCAGTAATATGAGAGGTCGCATTAATTTTCAAAGGGTCACTAATTTGATTTAAGTTGTTTAAGTTTGCATTCATGAGATTAGATTTGACTCCATGCCTTAGGATTAGGCATTCATTTGTGATATTGCCTAGATCATTTTCAGAAACAATCAAATCATTTAAATCTCTTTTACTTTGGTCCTTATGCTTTTATGTTTAAGCTATCATAGTTTCCTATATCTTCATGGTATTTGAAAGAGAATAGAGGTTGAATTTGAGAGAATTTCATCTATTAACTTTCTATATGTTGGAGATGAAGATATTTAAGTTATTTGTTCTTAGTAATGTTCAATGCAAATGGGATTATGCTAGAACTTAGTAGAATATATAGTACCCATCACTCATACACCTGAGAACCATCCACTTTCACAGGTCTATAATTTATTGATTGGCATCTGTTTATCCTAAAATCAGCCCTATAATTAGGAGCACCCTCCTGAGTCTTGTGGAGCTCAAAGTGTAGAAGTATTTCATAGCCTTGTTCATTGGATTTTCTTGTCTTCAACCTATTGATAGTGCAGATTCCTCTTTCAAAGAGGTGGTGACTCTACATAACATTTTACATCATCAGAAGATTTGGTTACAATATGTCTCAAGTATTTTCCTATTGTAATGTTCATGTATGAAGGTTTTCAACAAAATTTTCTAGTTGATACTGTCCCTTATTCAATATTTTAAGATACTAGTAGAAAAGGGAAATGAGAAAGTAGGATATTTGAAAAAGGATATTAAAAAGAAGCTAGTTGTAGAGGGAATAAATTCTTATTTGCAAATATGTTTTGATGTCCTAGTTCTCCCTCTGCAAGTTGTAATATCATGCCTAGAACACATTCATGTCCTCAAAGGAAAGTGTTCACTAATGAAAGATATGAACCTCAGGATTTTAGTAAAATCTAGGGTTACCCACATTCTATGCCAAGAAGAATTAATGAATGTTTTCCTAAGTTTAGAGGATTTTTTAAAGAATCGGCATTAAGACATGTACAAGGTTTCATTGATTTGTTAGAATATTTTTAGATTGAAGAAGAGGATGTTGTCATGAATTTTTTTGTAAGAAGTTTAGAAGATATTGTTGAATACTAGTTTTCTAGTTTACCAATGCATTCCATATGTTCATGGCAAGATCTTGAGAAACTATTCATGGATGAGTTTGGTGAAGTAAATGATGAATGCTTGTCTGAAGAAAGAAATCTACAAGCCCAAGAAGAATATGAAGAGAAATCTAAAATTGAATTTGAACTTATGTCATCTATGGATACATTGTGTGATATAGAAAGATTGGAGGATGAATCCATCTATGATTTTCATGATATATTCATGAAAGTTCTACTTGATATGCCAGAATTAGATAGGCTTGATGAATAATTTTGCATTGATTTATTTTGTGAGAATTGTGAGCTAGGTTTGAGTACTATGCCAACTCACTTGAAGCCCCCTAGAATTAAATGTTTATATCAATGGCTTTCAGTAATTAAGGAAATGATAGATAAATATGGAATTAATCTCCTAACTTAATTATGTGATGGTACTCTTTCAAGACTTAATCCAATGGAAGCAGATGGTATAATAGAAGACAAGAATAATGCATCATTTAGTAGTGAAGAGTTTGTTTCTGAACAACCCATGCCGAAAATGTACGCATAATAAGATTGCAGCCATAATAGTGAAGATGTAAGACACGATGAGATATAGAAAGCATTTGAAGTTACTCTTATTTTCCTTAAAAATATGGAAAGGGTGAGTCAATTTTCTAAATCAAATGAAAGCTGAAATGATTTGGATGACACTGAAAGTATTTTCTCTTCTATGGATTCTAAATATATAGTTGAAGACAATGTTGATTCTGAAGTTTCATGTCTTCATGAAGAGAACAATGTTGTTGTAGACAGAGGTTTGCAACTAGCTGAAAAGCATTCTTGTCTGGATGATCAAGATGATTTCAACTCTATATGGAGCCCTGGTGACTGTGATTCCTTTCAAGAGGAAGAGGTAGAGTTAATTTCTTCAAGTGGAAAGTGTTTCAACAAGGAAAATGATGATAGCATTTATGAAGCCTCACTATTGCATGATGATGGATACTAATTAGACAAAAATTTTGAAGATGAAATGTGTAATCAATAGTGTTATGATACAAATGACAAGGAGTGAAATGGATTTAATTTGGAGAAATCAACCACAAGCATCTACAATAAAGAAACCATTGGTGGTTTTTAGTTTGACGGTGAAGAAGGTAGCACTATTGATTATTGTAGCAGTATGAATGAAGGAGATATGTATGCAAGAGATTCAGTGGATCAATTGGTTAAAGTAGTTGATTATGAAGAGCATGCATATGTTCATAATGATGAAAAAGGAACCCCTTTCTTGTTTGATCCTTCACTTTCTTAAATTACTCATTTTTTCGATTCTAAAGTTACTATTGAATGTTGGCATGAGGATACCATTGATGTAGTTGTACATGAAAGTGAAAATATAGTGACAAATACTGGTACAACTAATGAAACTTTTTATGATGAGTTTTCACTTGAAGAATGTGATTTTTTCAATCACATGGATGCATATGAGCATCTTTTTTCTAAATCAGCAACTCATAATTTTCCTCATGAGCATTATACTTCATATTTTCATGTTGATGCAATAGGAGGTAATACTGAGTATGATACTCCTAGCAACAGTGTTTGTGTTTGGAATGTTCCCAGTGAGGAATCTATTGCAAAAGTAAAATCTGAGTCATCAAATTGTGCATCTGAGGAATGAACCTGGTAGAATATACAATACCCATCACTCATACACCTGAGAACCATCCAGTTTCATAGGTTTGTAATTTATTGCTTAGCATTAGTTTATCCTAAAATTAGATGTACAATTAGGAGCACCCTCCTAACTCTTGTGGAGCTCAAAGTGCAAAATGCTTTCATAGCCTTGTTCATTGGCTTTTCTTTTCTTCAACCTATTGATAGTGCAAATTCCTTTTCCTAAATATTGTATCCCCTAATTTAGGCATTGTGTTTCTCCTTAGGGTTAGAGGTTGCAAGGAAAAGTACCAACAAGAGGCACAACACTTATTACCTTTAGTTTCTTTAGAAATTTTACTATTTCCTCTTGTTTTATGTTAAATCTCTTTGATGTTGTTTGTAGATCTAAATTTGGAGTTGTTTTGTTATTTCAAATATTTCTCCCCAAAGTGCTATTTGACCTTAACCCCTATCTTAGAAAAAAGGGAAATTAGTAGATTCACATTTTGGGTTGACTCATCTAAGGGTTGATTTCCATTCCATTGTGTGGATCTCATTTCCTAATGAAGTGAGGGAAAATAGGACCCCTTTGTTTCTCTTTTGATCTATTTTCCATTTTTGGACACCCCATCCTATTTCCCTTCATTTCATATTGGTGAACCTGACCTTGTACAACAAAATTTTGAAAATTGGAGTCCCTTTGATCCTAGATCTTACTTTTGCAATAGATTGCATTATATTTTCACTGGCTGCACTACATTTAGGGTTCTTTAATTTTTCATTAGTGAACATTGCATTTAGGGTAAATTTTCATGTTTTCATTGCTTAAAATCACTAAAAATAAAAAAAATTGCATTAGATCTAAATTTATTTTGCATAGTATTAGCATTGAAATCATCATTCAATCATTTAGATTTATATTGCACATTAAAATTAGTCACATTTTTCATCAGTCAACCTTAGTCAAACTTGCATTTAGAGGCCTAAAATCTGGAAAATATGTTACATAATTTTTGGTTATAGATAAGCAACAACAAACACATAGGATTACCACATAATTACAAAAGTTAAATCTAAAAACCGCTAATCTGGGATCCATTCGGCCTATGGTGAATGAGTCCTTGTACAAAAAATTTTAGCAAACATTCTAAGTGATTTTAGCCTCTAATCTGCATTTATGTTTTTGTTATCAAACTTGAGAAATAGTTTTCTAAAGTAGTTATCTTGTGCATTGAAAATGTTGTTCATTTAGTTAGATTTTGCAACATTGGGAAAAGTATTTCTTGCATATTCTAGTTAAAAGTATTATTATATTTCCGCATTTTTCTTTCATTTCCAACATTATTGCATCATAAGATACATTAGTTTACATTTTGAAATCATTAGAAAAAAAATTTAAAACACCTAAAAACATTAAAAGAAACAAATAAAACCCTTAAAGAAAGCATAGTTATTTGATTATGTCAAATCTATTTTTCCAAGTTAGCTTATCCCTCCAACCCTTTAGTAGTGATGACTTTGATATTTTAGATGAAGCCCTTGAGGACTTCATCTCACAAGGTTCATCCAGTAAATCTCGTCATGACAAACCAAAACATAGAGACATTAATTCAATCACACTGTACCTTATCATTTACCCTCCCTCACAAAAACCTCAAGTTCTGAACGAACTCATTCTTATCCTAGAACCACTTAGAAACAATGTCTCTCAACAAATGGGTTACAATACTATTTCTCACACATATAATACAAAAAATAATAGGCAACAACAAACCACTCATGTTTCATTACTTTTGCGTCAACCTATCTTTCCTAGTGCTCCTCTTTTACCTTTGAATAGTGGAAAGGAATACGATCTTGTTGAAAAATTTAAGAATACACCCACTAAGATATCCCTATGGGACCTTATTTAAGCCTTACCAAATTACCATAGTATGCTTCAAATAGCTTTGCAACAAGTTATGGTTCCTCCTAATACAAATTCAAACAATTTTACTACACTAGTTCAAGGAATGTATGGGATTAATTTAGATATTGTTTTTCACCAAGGAGAGTTACCCTCCTTGGAAGTTCAAAAAAGACATGAATCATTCATGGTAATAGCTAGCATTAATTGAATTTGGATAAAGAGAGCTCTTGTTGACAATGGTTTGACCCATAATGTGTGTAGTGTGAGCCTTTTGGAGAAGATTGATATGGATAAGAATTGTGTTGTCCTTGTTTCTTTGTCTATCTATGGGTTTGAAAACATAGGAAAACAACTGCTTAGATTCATCACATTACATATTAAAGTTAGTAAGGTAACATTATAAACTCTGGTCTATGTTATGCCTCATGATCTTTCTTACAAACTCCTCTTGGGGAGACCATGGATTCATGAAATGAATGTTGTGCTCTCAACCCTTCACCATGTAATGAAGCATGTTTATAACAACAAATTTCACACAATCAAGGCCTTGTTTGATAAATTATGAGTTTCACTTGCATTCTCTACTATTTGTAGTCTCTAGTTTGGTCTTGCACTTTTCTCATGAACCCTTCTTGGTTCCCTTCACCTTGGCTTTTTCTTCATAGATTCATTTGTGCTTGTTGGCTTATTCCCATATCATATTACATGGTTGGGACACTTGGTGTCCCCCCATTTTTTGGGTGTTTATATAATATTCCAAACATCCACCTCTTGCATAATTGCCAAGTGTCATTTTGGTGCACCTTGGTGAAGCCCAAAAGTTTTGTATTTAAACCCAACTACATGATTGGTTGATTCTGTAAATCATACTTCTCCCCCCAAGAATTATAAGTGCATAGTGGGAAGTGCTTTGGTGCCATGTGGAATCCTTATGCACCTCCATCTATTAGCCTAGTTATGTCTCTTTCTTCTAGCTATTCTTCTCCATAGCTTACCATGTGTTATATCTACATTAGCTAAGAAAGTTGTTTAATCATGTTCAGTACTACATTTGTGCAATTGGATATGCTTCTTGGTGGGTACTTCATGTGGTAAAATACAAAAATATACTGGTGGCATGGTGATTCCATGCATATCTTTTTGTTCTCAAAACCATTTGAAGCCATGTTCAACCACCCACAATTATCCTATATTTAGTATAAGTTGATGCTTTCCTACTCTAGTTTCTTCCCTTGCTATCCCAGCCATAAACATATGGTAACACCATGGTATTTCAAGTACCCTTTCAAATCATGATCTACTTCATACTGCACAAACATGCCATGTGGTAGTGTCAGCTTTCACTTTTGTGCTTCCCAACTTTCCAATTTATAAGCAACCATCAAGTTTTTACACAAAATATTGATGGGACTTGCCTTTATTAAATTTGATCAATTTGATGTCATAATCTACCTATCAACTTCTGATATGGTCGCTCATTTGGAGGCACTTTGACTCATGTCCTTTTTGATCGCCAGATGCTCAAGAGATTTTCTATTTATGTCTAAGTGATGACATAGTACTTTATTGGTAATTTGGCATGTGCTAAAGTCAGAATAAGGCACTTTGAAGTCTTTTCAACATCCCCACTATAGAGAAGATAATCTAGGAAAAAAAAATTCCAAGAGGTTGAGTTGTACTTTCGAGGTGAGCTATAATTGCAACTAGATGGCTTACCTTTCACTTTTTCCACGAGTTGTCATGCATCAAAATGGTTTTTAAGTGCTTTAAAGTTGCATTATTATTTTTTCTCATGGGAATTAAATGAGGAAATAAATTCTCCCCAACTAGAGCTTGCTCTATTTAAAGTGTCAAGGTGATCCCCTCACTACTCTTATTGAATCACAGTTGGTTGGCAATAGGTTATGAACTAAGAATGGAAATTGATTTTTCTCCTATGTTTGAAGTGCTAGATAGCCTTTATTAGTACTATCATAGACCAATGCTTGAAGGTGATCATGAAACACCCACAAGAAGGTATATAAAAGCTATAAAGATGATTCTTGACGTGGATTTCCTAAGGGAAGTGGAGTGCTACAACGTGAACTCAGATATCACATCATATTTTTTGGCTTCCCTCCTACACCTAAGAGAACCAAAGGATTTAGTGGGGTCACTGGTGGCAAAATTGTTCAAAAAACATAATATAGGTGGGCTTGATGCTACTCTAGAAGTAGCATGCTTGGGTTTCAACATTTTGAGGCCGTGGTAAATCTAGTGTGTCCATGTGGAGGGTACTGTTATGGAATGGCTTCCATTCCTTGGAAATTTTTGTATAGTGTCATTAGTGTATCATCGAGCACTAGCAAGAATGGGAAGCTACTTTCTAGAAAAAGGTAGACAACTTGGAGCCCATTTTAGATCTTTAATGGATTGTGGATTTTGACACTATCCCTTCTATGTTATGAGTAGTTTCAACCTACCCCTTGTTTAAAAATATCCTCTCTCTAGCTTCTTAACTCTCTCTCGCTAGAGGCTTACATTTTACTTTGGCCTCCTCTTGTCTACACTTTTGGCATTCAAGGCATTATGTTTTGTTTTTTCCCCCTTCCTACATACATATTTTTTGGGTATGTGCAGGATCATCATGGAAAAAACAGGCCCTTAAGTGGCAAAAAATTCAGAAAAATCAAAGTTAGGAAACTTGACGTAAAAATTTGAATAAGTTATCTATATTATTTCAAAAATATGTAAGAATAGAATTTTTAGAAAACTTGAATGTAGTTTCTAAACTACTAGGTTTATTTTTATTTTTTAAAAAACTATTTGGTGAAATTTTGAAATTTCAATGCAATAGTACTTAGATTTCAGGGAAAGAATAAGAAGTAGCTGTCTGTCTAACCACCCTAACCACAATAAAATGATAATATTTTTTTATAATATTTTAGATATAAGTAGAGGACTCATGTCCCGATGTGATGCATATTTTTTCTATAATTTTTTTCCAAGTAAATAATTAATTATGAATTTTTTATTATAAATTTTAAAAAATAAAAAAACTCGTATGTCCAACCACCTTAACTTGGTCAAAACTTCATGAAATTCATTTATTTATTTTTTTAATCCTATATTATGTGAAGCATAGAATGTGACACATGTTTCGAATTCAAAAGTGATACTGTTTGAAAGCTATAGATGTTTTTCAATCAGCCTATCAATAAGGACTTTAGTTGTTTTTCAAATAGAAAATAAATAATAATTATTTATTAAATTAAAAGTAAAGCATAATTTATATTGGTGGAAAGCTGAGAATTTCCTTTAAAAACCCTTTTCATTTCATCAATTTTGGGTAAAAAAAAAGTCGTCAGCCACATACCCTACAAAAACCCATCATGATCCTGCACATACCCTTCTATACTTTTTGTAGACCTTCTATAAAAGTGATGTCACTTTATATATGTAACTTTGCACTTTTTATATTAATTATATTAATACTTTTCCTTTTATATAAAAAAAACTAACAAAATAATTGAAGAAGTCTTACATAAAATTGTTAATAAACATGGTAAATATTGGCATACTCAAATTTCTTATGCATTATGGGCTTATTGGACAAGTGTTTGTATGGATATAGGTAATACAATGTATAACCTTGTTTATGGTGTAGATGTTGTTATACCATTTGAAACGAATATTTTTGTCACCTCTTGCACCTCTAGGGTTTTGCACCTAAAAGGAGAGAGACAAAGATCAACACTTCATTCAAGAACAAACCCTTGAGATTTCAATGCAAAAGGAGATTGAAATCTGTCAAAAGGGGTTGTCCTAAAGGCTAAAAGTAGAAGAAAGGGGTTCACCACCAAGTGTAAACTTGGAAAATATAATATGTTTGAAAACACACTATGCAATTCAAAAAGACCTAGATCTAATGACCTAGAAATACAAATAAAGCCAAACATGAAGGAAAAGATGTAAATAGTGTGCAACTTGGAAATGTGTTGAAGACTGGAAATATCTCTGAAATTCTACAATTATTGATTTTTAGGCCTAGAGGGATTCATTCGCCATTTTGGGACTCATATGCCACTATTGGGGGATGAGTCTCATTTTGTTGAAAAGTGTCCAAGGATTGAAATCCCAAACTAAAACTTTGCAAGCCTCTGAAGATGGATGAAATAAACACTTTCCCACTGATTTCATGTGGATTGGATGGATATTTTCCCCTAGATCTGAGTTTTTGTGATTCTTGACAACTTTTCATGACAACATTTGCAACTTTATCATTTTGGGCATTTTTCTTCAATCTATAAACCTATAATCACACATTAAAGAGGGGAAAAAAATTTATTGTTAGAGGATAGAGGTTTTCCTTGGTCAAACGTCTTTTAGGTAATTAAACCAAAATGATGAAATAAGATAATGAAGCATGAATATGAAATAATGCAATTAGAAACTTGCCGTGATGATGGATCTTGAATTGCCACAACAATGGATGAAGAATCTTCCCTTGAATGTCTTAGAATTGATCTTGTGAAGTATTGAAATGCTTAACCCTAACTTGCTTGACTTGAAAACATGAATGAATTATGATACTTGAATGAAATGAGGGTTTGGAGGCTTATTTATATAGGAAACCCACTCAAATGCCTATTAATTTGATCCCCTAGGCCGACATTGAAGAAAATCAAACTTAAAACATAATTTTTCCCCCTTGAACTCTAAAAATAGCTCAAATGGGACTCATTCACCATCTTGGGTGAGTGGGTCCCACCTAGATGGGACTCATTCACCCAAAGTGGCGAATGGGTCCCACAGGGGCTATTTTTTCAGTTAGGATGTCGAGGAATGAAGAAATTAATCTTTTATGTTGTTCTAGTCGGGTTTTTTTATCAAAATAAGCCTCGGGATGCATAATATGGGGTCATAGGGGCCTATTAATGATGATATAAAGGGTAATTAGGGATAGGGATACAAATTTCAATGTGAAAGTGTGATTAAATACACTCTACAACATTTTAAAATGAGGTCCACATAGCCTAGGAAGACACAAGAACCAATGTGAATGTGTAAAACACATTACAACACTAGATTAAAACCAAGTTTAAGTTACAATACTTCTAGAATAATGTGAGAATACAATTAAATACTTTTTACAATATTGAATTAAGGGAAAAATAGGTCCATTAGACTTAAATACTTAATAAAAGTAGAAAAGTGTGAAAGTCATTTACAACACCTTTACAAGACATGCATTTTATTTAGTTTGCAAGGGGCCAAGACCTAACGTGGATGTGTAAAACACCTCACAACACTAAATGAAGGCATCATTAATTCCAATTTATCATTACTTATTCCCAAATCAAGCAAGGAAAAGGCGTGCTTTTTTCTACGCTACATTTAGCCCCCACTTTAGTGAGAGGATGAACTTGCTTCAAACTCACACTAAAGTAGAAATTCGAGAGGGGTCCAATCTTACCAATGTGGATGACAAAGGATGAAAAAGATCAAAGGAGGTTGCAAGCCCCCAGGATCCAAGATCCTAATTCAAACCGACATAAGCACAAAAGGACACACACAAGGTGAATGATTTTCAACAAAACAAGACATGCAATCATACAATGACAATAACTAGAAGGGAGAGAAGAACAAAAATAAAAAATAAAAAGGTAGATCAAGCTTTGACAAATTTTCCAACATGTGCATCAGATCTCAGTTGTTTGTCCAAAAATGCATACTCACTCTAATGTGACGGAACTCTTGGTTTTTTGTCGTGAGAAGTCCTAAAAGGTGAGAAACATACATTCATAGCTAGTGCACTCATACACATGCAAGTGGCTATGGGGAAATTCATTCCTCAGTTTAGTCTTCCCGCTCAAACCATACTAAAGTTATGCCTCCTAATAGCTTTAATAAGGCACCACACAAAAAATGATTTTTCGAGCTCCATGAGGCAAGAAAGACTTCTTATGCTTCAAACTCATAGAAATTCTAAATGAAAAATAGTGTGAGGAATGTTCAAAGGGATTTTACTTAGTTTGTGCAAGGTCTCATCTTAAGGAACATTGTTCCTAATGTTTCCAAGAGAGGATATGTCAAAGAAGCATCATGCTCGTTGGAGGAAATCAAGCCCAATGACACCACCAAGAAAAGGATGTATCGCAAGAAGAAAGAAATAACACAATGAAATATGAGTGTCGATCTATCCCCCCACTTTAAAGCAGTTTCTAACATCATTATTGTGATAAATTTCTATAAATTAGAAGAAGACATGATAGCTTACTCGGAAAACCCTAGGCCAAGTCATATGTTTCCTATCAACTATGTCATGAAAAAGGTAGGCTAAATTCCTTCACTAGGAATCTCTCTCAATGGTATCATTGATGATAATACCTACAGAGAAAAAAGACTTCAACAACTTGAGATGCTTGATGAATAGCATGTAAAGGCTCTCAAAAAATTTCAACTCTATTCCAACCTACAGAAATACAATAGAGTAATTCATCAATATTTTAAGAAAGGTGATGTGGTCCTATATAAAAATCAACCTATTTTCAAATAATAATCAAGAGAAAAAATAAAATTTAGCCTAAATTGGATAGGACCTTATCTAATAGAAGCATATTTTTTATCAAGATCATACAAACTTTCTACAATAGACAAAGTATCTCTCAAGGAACATGTTAATGCTATGCATTTATGTAGATATTATACTTAAGTATTCAACATCATTTCAATAGTATGTTGTGTTTTAAATAATGTTGATTAGATTAAATAGATGTTCTTTTCTATTTTTTTCTTGCATTGATTCATTCTTGAAAAACATTTATGTGTCTTGAATTATTTAGTAATCTTTGTAATACATGATCTAGACATGTAGTCTCCCACCATCTACGATATGAAATAGTAAATCTAACATCATCAATGTTAGATATAAGATGTATATCCCATTCTTGATCATCTGAATTTCTCAATGGGATGCTTGAGATGGTAGGATGGGGTATTTCCTATGGTTTGGCACCACTGTTTGTCGATCTTAGATAACTCAATCAAATGATAGGTGTAATCTAAGTGAGACCAAACTATCTCATCACTCGATCAAAGTAAAAATTTGTGATGATATACTCATACCAAATGACAAAATATTTATCTTGTTGCATCTCAGATTACTACTAAGGTGATCCTTCCCAAGCCTTTAGGGTCTTATATGGTCTCCACATGAATTCATCTACCTTTAGTCAATCAAATGTAACATGCTAGTAGAGTAAGTCTCCATAGTTCTAGGCTCTCTTGAGTGTATTAAATACATATGGATATGTTCATGGAACCTTCATGGGATATACTATGGGCCTTGTACAAGTGATTTGCTTGAAATCCCACACTTGAAGCAGTGTACAAGTCCTAAGGATCCCTATCTTGTAAGGCACAAACCATCCAAAATTATAATAAATATGTTCAAGCATGCTTCACCCCCCAAAAAACAAAGCTCACTACTCCTCCATGGCATGTATCATATGGAAAAGGTCCCCATGTAGTCTATTCCTCACCCATCTAGTTATATAGGTAGTTCTACTATGATGATCAGATTCATTGAAGAAGTGGTACATCAACACTCTCATGTAGTAACCATCAAAGTAGAATCTATCCCTTACCCTCTTGAGATATATTGAGACCAATGCAATATCACTGATCATCAAGGATATTAGCTACAGTTTATGCATCATCATGTCTGAAGATCCTACCTCAGATGAGTAGTCTACGGTGTGATGTACATCCACTAGTATAATGGTCATCTCTCCCATCAAAAGATGAAAGGTAGAGGTATTTGCATCCCATTTCTCCATGAGCTCCATGAGCATAACATCATGATTTCTCATTGGGGGCATGGTGTATACCCAACATAGGGCAACTACACATAAATGTTGCTTCTTTGTGATAGAAATATGTAAGGCTTGATCTTAGAGAAGTGAAATCAAATTCCCTCCCAAATGCTCCCATATACATGGTGAATCAGGTATCAAATAAAAAAATCAATTAATTGTTAGTAATCTATTTATAATTATAAATTGGCATCAAATAATCAACTCTAACTCGTAGAACTTTGTACCTAGTTAGGGGCACCCTTCTTGTTCTAGGGCGCCCATGCTAGTCTAGGGCACCTGTAGGTCAAGGGCACCCTCAGAAGTCTAGGGTTCCCAAGCTAGTCTAAGGTGCCCCAAATTTAGAAAAAACTTATAAAATGCATAAAATAAACATATAACCTAAAATGAAAGTGAAAAAATAACTCCTCTCATGTTAGTCTGCCTCGTGTGATGCATCTCTCAAGGCCTCAAGTTCTGGAATCTGATATGATCAGCATTGTTGTGTCTTTGCAACTACGGCTAATACTCTTGCTCCTCTAAGCTTTAAAACTGTAAGTGTGTAAATGAATGTCAAAAGAGTAAAATATTATGACTTATAGATAAAATCTTAGTATTGTGTTTCTCGTACTATGCTTTCATAAAACCATCATAACTTGAGCTAGAAAGCTTCAATTTTGATGTTGTTTATTGCATTAGAATTATAGTTATGCTCTTTTTCATGTTCTATGCTTATCAATATAAGTTTTTTATGCTTGCATGACCTTATCACAAATACTTTCATCAAGACCATAATCAATTTGAAGTGGCAAGATTGTTACCCTGATTCCACCTCCATAAAGCAAGTGAAATCAAGGGGCATACATCTACCATTGAATTTCATTCTCTTTAGAAGTTTCAAACTAACACATTTGATTGTATGTATAGGATGTTTTGTGAGTTTTCAACAATTCGATTTTGCAAGATGTGGTTCCTAACATGTGGTTTTATAGATTATTACAATGGGGGCTTCATTCTCTCATTTGGTGAATGATCTACATCCCCTTTACAATCCTTTTTTGATATGATTTATTTTTAGTAATTTATCTTGCACGCGCACATAGTGTCATATAGCTACTAAAGTGGGGGCTAAATGTAGTATCAAAAATTGTACTCCCTTTTAGGTAAAAGCACAATTTCATGCTCTATTTGGCACTAACTTTAGTGACCTTTGACATCAATGCATTTAGACATTCTATAACCTTAAATTTTCCTATCAAACTAGGAGAATATGTCTATACTACTTTATAAAAAACATTATCAATTAAACTTCATTAAACAAACTCTGAAAAGAACCTTCACCATGGATAAGTCATGACTTTAGAAAAACCTAACTACCCAATACAAATCTTGTTGCGTGTGAGAAATCCAATCTAGGGCACACTGCACCCTAGACCAACCATTTTTCCTAAAAGATTTTATTTCCCATTTTTGTTGGTCTCTAATATCAAAGATGTAATTTCAAATTTGGCCCTTGGTAGTAATTTAATTTTGAAAATTCAAATTTAAGGATGTCATCCTAAACATTAATTCCTCCTAAGTTCCAGTATATAAACATGAATTATTATTTCAAAATTAATAAGAATCATAAGATAATTATATTATGCCAAAATATATTTGAATTTAGAAGTTTTCAAGGTAAATTTTAGATTTAATCAAGATTGCTACAATGATAAAACTTGACGCCAATGGAAGAACATGATGGAATCTAGGTTTTGAAGATTCCTTTGGCCCTCTTCAACCACCTAATGACATGTTTTTGAGGTTTCTCATTTTCAAGCTTCAGTCTACTTGCTGCCCTAAGTAAGGTATCATTGTATTTTATATTTTTCTAAAGGTACTTGAATTTCTCTTGAGTAGATCTCATTTTTATCATTTAGGAATCCTTTTCTAATTTATTTGAGTAGGGTTTTCAAGTATTTTAGCTCTTTATAGCCTTAGATGCTCTTAAGGTTAAGAGAACACACATTTTATCATTCAGCTCCTTGGCTATTTGTGGAGGTAGAAATACCAAAGTAGGGGTTTGACTAAGGAAAAATCATATATAGCCACCCCTTAACTACATAAAAATCACTTGTTGTAGCTAATAAGACAAAATATTGAATTTTCATGTTTTTGTATTACACCAACACATTATAATTGTATAGTTATGGATTATTATAATAAACACGCACTAAAATTTTAATTGTATTCAAGAAGTGATAATACCATTAATAATATTATATAAGGTATTCTAAAAAATTACAATATTACTTAAAAGATAAATGCATGATTTTTTTTTTTGATAAATTCATCCATTTTACTATTAATATTTCAAATCACCCCACTTAAATTTTATCGATTTAATAATTAAATAATTAATAACAATTTTATACCTTATATTTATAATAAAAATGATAAATAATTATCTTATTTTTATTAATAAAAATTTACCTTTAATTATTAAATAAAATGATATTTAATAATAGCCATTTAAAATATCATTCTTAAACATATTTAAAATAACTATCAAAATTTAATAAATTAAAATACTTTATAAATCATTTCTTTCTTATAAAATTATAAAAATCTCTTTCATTTTTACTCATTAAATTTTCAAAAACTATTTACAACATTTAAAACTGCTACAAATAACTTTAAAAACATGTTTATAATCGTATTGATCTAAATATCCTCTGAAGAGAGGAGAAAAGAAAGAGAACAGCAGAAAACAGAGATAAACATAGAGATGGAAAATGATTTCTAGTTCAATGACTGCTTCAAATTGTTGCTACAGCAATACAAGCATATGCTCTTCTTTTTCATTACATTTTAACAAAAGACTACTCAGCTCAACATATATCTTCAGCAAGGACAAAACATTGATTACAATTACAATTAATTTCAACGGTTTTTTAACCGTTGAAGAAAATATGAGATCGGATTATACAACTAAATCCTATTAAATTTCAGTCCTATGTGCAGAGAATGTGGAGAGGAATTGAGACTGAGCTGGGCTGAGCTGGAGAAGTGACTTCGCACACGCTTGAATGATTGATGAAGACAAGGTGACGGCAGTAGAGATGACCGAATACAGAGAAATAGATGGAATTAAATTCCAACATTTTCCTGTCTAGGATAGGATAGATTAAACATACGAACCTAGAAAAATCACGTTTGTTTCTCATTTTATAGGACATTTATATTTGCATGAAATCGCCTCTTTCTTGCCACTGTCGAATGGCTGATCGCAGAGAAAAGTTTGCGATCAGATTCTTATTTTTAAGTTTTTCATTTGTCATGGGAGATGTGTCGTGTCCAAAATCAAACCATCCTTGGATCGCCTCCTTCTCATATGTAAAGCCGTCTGCGGCCATGTAAGGATCCTGCATAACCTCCTGCAAATCGGAACAATGTTTTTAAGTCATCACCTGATTTTAACTTAGAATGAAAACCTAATGAGGTCAGGCAAGTGTGAAGTAATGGAATCAGATATATCAAGTAATCTGAACTACGAATTAATAGTGAAAGAATGCGCAAGCTTATCGTTACCTGGAAGATTGGACAGAGGAAGAAGCTGGGTACATGCAATTCATCTGTCGCTTGGCCCGACTTTTCCCAACTTTCAACGAGCCTGCCAGGGTTTGTTGCAGGGAACATGTTACGAAGCTGATTCAGCATTTTCATCACAGTCGGTTGCAGTTCGGGCCTCTTCTCTCCTTTCGGATCCGTGCAATGTAAGGCAAGATAAGCTAGTTCATTAGAATGCACAAATGGCCAATCCCCAGCGGAAGGATCCAACATTTTGTCAAATTTTGCACTCTGTAAGGCACTTTCCACTTCTTTGACGAGTCCCAGTGCCGGTTTTCCGGTGAGAAGCTGAAGAATAACTATTCCGAGACTGTAAACATCAGATTTGGTGGAGTATTCACCGTATTTCAGGTATTCTGGATCCATATACGGAACTGTGCCTTTTGGTTCCGATTCTGAGTGTAGATCTTTTGGCAGAAGACGAGACAGGCCGAAGTCGCTAATTTTGCTTACATAATTCTCGTCAAGGAGAATATTTTGGGGCTTCAGATCGTGATGGACAATTGGATCCGGCTTAAAACTGTGCAGATATTGTAAAGCGGAGCACACTTCGGCGGCGATACAAAATCTGGTGTACCAAGGGAGCGGCGGAGAGGCGCTTTTGCAGCTGAGATGGTCTGCGAGGCATCCGTTGGACATATATTCGTATATTATACAACCTCGCTCGGAACAGGCACCCACAATCCGTACCAAATGCGGATGCCGGATGTCCTTGAAAATATCGATCTGAACAAGAGAAGGTTATAGAAACGCTGTAAGAAAACAAAAATAAAAATCTGCACTGCTTTGGAAAGAGAATTGTGTGCATACCTCGTTTTGGAACTGCCGCCGACCCTGCAAACCGTTCTCCCTGAGAATTTTGACTACAACAGGTGTTTTTCTTATTTCGCCTCTGTACAAATCGCCGTAGCCGCCTTCTCCGAGTTTGCAACTGTCTGATAAATCGCAGGTTGCTGCTTTTATGTCCTCGAAAGTGTATTGGCGGAATTCAAGGTCATTAGACGACGACGCGGATATCGGGATCTCGACTAGCGGCATTGAATTCAAGCAATTTTGAAGATGTTGAATTTCAGCGTCCTTTTGTTGCAGAATTCGGTAGTTTTGCTCCTCCACGGCGGCAAGCTTTTGTCGTGTTGCTTTGACCTCCTGCATGGCTTCCTGTCGTTCACGGGAGCATTCAGTCACTTTTGGTCCAAGTGATGTCAGCTTCTCCACCATTTCTTGAACTTCTTCTTCGACCTCCTTTCGTCGCTTTGTGAGCTCTTGGCATTTATACTCATAACGCTTTAAAAGCGAGGTCGCCTCTTCTTTTTCTTTCTCTATTTCTTTGAAGGCGGATTCAAGATTTTTGTACTGAAGACGCATGGAAATTTAGGTGAGTTTACTAGAGCAACAACAATTGCATCTGGCAAAAGAGGAAGTAGTTCTATACCTTCTGAATTGATATCGTTGCAGCTGCCTCTGCTTTCTTACGTTTCACGATCTCATTTTGTACTTCCCTATTCGCATTGACGATCGCTTCCAATGCTTCTGTAAGCTGAAGTTTCGAGAGTTCGGTATCTGCATTCCCTTCCTGCTTTAAATTTTAAGATATTTTCAATTCCTTGAAATAAATATCACATACTTAGATCGTTAAATTTGTTTACATGTTTCCAACTTTACAGATTAGCTTTCCGAGAAGACAAAAAAATCTTTACTTTTGGCTGGACGAGAAGAAAGAAATGTATCAAATTTGAAGCAAAGAATGGGATTCATAAGAGTTTTTGTTCAAGAGGATTTACTCGAGATTCTGGAGGCTTATGCTCCACATCGTAAGCTTGATCAACATCTATTTGTGGCACGTCTGCCGCTTCCAATTCCGAAGAAAATTCATCGATCGCGGCCATTATTTCCAAACCGTCCACTTTTTCAGTCCCTGAAGTCATAGAATCTCGCTGAAAATTTGACGTAGTTTGATTACTGCTGTCCGAATCCCTTCCGAAGTTTGAAGGCGATGAAACCGATCGGGCAAAATCATTTGGAGAAGGTTTAACAATTGATGCTTCGGGTCGTTTCCACAGCCAATCGGACAAAGGACTTCTGTTGCTCTTTGATTTCTGACCTGCTAGTACAAATTCACACAAACAAAAACAAAGCATGCAAAATTTAGATGGAAACATATAGAGATTTGAAGACATTAAATTTCTATATAAGAGAGTTTTCGGAATTGAATTGTGTAATAATTTTTCATATCAAACTAACTTATCTTACACAGCTTATCATACGGTTTAAACTATCTTTCAAATAAAGATTAAATTCCAAATATGAAATTGTGGATTTGATACAGTGTACTGACCATTATGCAAAGGTGATCCTTCCCTGAGTAGTACGAGTTTTCCTTTGCATACAATGGAAACATCGCATGACTCTCCCGCATGCCTTTGAACGTAGTGCGCTTTCCCCGGCTGTTGCATCTTCATTTTCCTGTACAGAATTTCGAAAACAAATTGATTATTTTATACTATTGAAAAGATTTGGTGATATTGCGTGATAGATCATACAGAATGGCTTCGCGTACTTAGAAATGACACCGCCGGCTGAAGTTGTACCCATGACAAGTTTCGTGATACCGAGATCGGAAATCATTTCAACAATTCCTTTGGAAACATCCTCCTTCTCAATAATTAAACGCTTAGCTTTGACCTGTGGCATATTGTTTAAATTTAGACTATGAACTCAGTGTGCATCAAAGGTCCATTTTTACCAAAGCGGATGGCAATCATACCTTGGCTTTGGTGCACATATCCAAGTATTGATTCATGCAACTGTTGAGCTCCTTCTCTTCATCTTTCTTGTAAGCTTCTAAGACTTCCTTGCTTACTTGGTTCAAAGGAATTCTCCCCACTGAAATCACAGAAACGCCCAATTCGTTTAAAAAAAAAAAAAGGAAGAAGAGAAGATATATGCATCCAAATTCAATTGGATCATCGAAATACTTACTAGGTGATGGAAAGAAGCGGAGTGGAGAACGAATATGCAGAAGAATAATAAAGGCTTCTTGCCTTTTATCCAAATTTAGGAGCGCCCATTTGAGAGCATAGGCGCTTTCAGACAAATCTTTTCCAACTGCAACGTAAATTTTCTCAGCAGAAGGATCACATTCTTCTTGGACAGTTTCTTCAATTTCTGGCAATATTTCAACCTGCGCAGTCCGTCGGCTTACCACTGGAGTTCTCATGTTCAACCAACAACACTTCACAAATAGCAGTTACAATTAACATTTAAATGCAGTCTATTTATTCTACACAAAAAATTCCATATCCGAAAAGCTCAATCTCAGCACTAAATATAAACTTTTTTTTTGCGTAATTCTCGAAAGGAAAGCGAACAACTGTGTCATTGAACTGAGTAGAAATTTTGATTCTTTCTTTGTCATTTATCGTTTGTTTTACCCATAGCTGAGACGAGAAATTAAACATTTAAGTTAAAAAGATGTCAGTTGTCTCCGCGTTTATGAATAGTGTTTTTGAGAGGGGTATATTCCTATGGTATCTTGATGATCCTGTACTTAGCGCTATCCGCCCACCAAATTTCGAGATTGATTCGACATAAATAAGCAAGGGCGATTAGTGTCATCCCCGCTGTTCGAGGTCAACGGGCGTCCTAATACACAATCGATGCCTCCCTCGAATGAAAACAATTGCATAAGTTCAAATTTATTTTTAATAAATGTTCATTAGATATGCTACAACTTATGCCATCTGTTCACCATCTTGGAAACAATGTTGTCAATATGCGCTAAAGTTATATATTCTAGGAATACAAGTATGAAGGAAAGTAATTTTAAAAGGAAAATTTAAGTTAAGTTAATAAAATGTATACAAATAAGTATAGATTAATTTAGTTTTGATAAAAGGTTGTGGGTTAATAATGTTTATGTATTGTAATTATATATTTAAGATATATTGAAAGATTATTTTTGATGTGTTTATTTTTAATAATTTTTTTACATAAAAGTGCAATAGACACTTTGAGAATGATATCTTTCAACATATTTTATATATATTATTAAATATGTATAAGCTAGTAGCATTTATGGTACATGCAAGACATTAAATGAATTTGGGTTAGAGGTATGATTAGGGTTAAAGATAGAATTAGGGTTAGGGGTAAGATTAAGGTTAGGGTTAGGGTTGGGGTTAGGATTACAATTAGAGTTAGGCTTGGGGATAGGGTTAGGGTTAAGATTAAGGTTAGGGTTAGGATTATAGTTATGGTTAGTGTTAGAGATAGAATTAGGGTTTGAGTTAAAATTAGGGATAGAGTTAGAGTTTTGGTTTATTAGGGTTAGGGTTAGGATTAGAGATGAAATTAGGGTCAGGGTTACGATAAGGGGTAGAATTATAGGTTGGTTTGGGGATAAGGTTAGGGTTAAGGTTAGAGTTAGAGTTAGGGTTAGGATTAGGGTTAGGGTTAGGGTTACAGATAAAATTATGTTTAATGGTAGGGTTAGGCTTAGGGTTAGAATTAGAGATAGATATAGGGTTAGGGGAGGAGTTAAGGTTAAGGTTTATGAGGCCCCTCCTTTAGTGACCTTTTGACTCTATGTTTGTTTGTTACTATTGTGACTCTTAAGTGATGGTTTCATGATTCGTTATGTTTGCATATTACTGCACAAATTTATGGAATGATCTGGTATACTTATATGATGGAATTTAGGTTGATTAATATATTTTATGGATAAATTGTGCTATTGGATGGTTTCTCTTCATGTGAAATTGTAAACATGAGGTTTATTGAGATAGATTATAATGGATAAAATGCTTAATAATAGGGCTCATTTTGCACTTGGGATAAAATAAAATCAATCCAATCTAGGGTGCACTGCACCCTAGACCTTCTCATTTTTGCTCAAATTTCAAACACAAGATATCTATATTCCCTCTACAAAGTTGGACTTTGTTTCTCAAGTCTATCAATGTAACAAATATATGAGGCTATATTTGGTTGTAGTTAACATTAAAAAGAATAAACCTAAATTGGAATCCATCATTAATATTGTAATTAATATCTTGGAGAAAGTGCAACAATCTAATCATGTAAGATCTTTTTTTATTATTTTCTTATACATATAACAAGTCTTTTAGTTGTGATGATCTTGATATATTAGATGATGCCCTTGAATATTTCATCTCTCCTAAATTTCCCACTAAGACTTGTAAGGTTTCAACATGTCAAAGGAAAATAAACACAATCACACCTTAGCTAGTGATCTACCCACCTTCAAATCCACCTCAACCACAAAAAATCCATTGAGCTTATTATAGGACCACCATTAATCAAACCAACAACCTCTGGTCATATCATAAACTTTGCAAGACAATTAACTCAACACAACCATATGCAACAAGATGTATCACAACAACAATAGTATCATGGTGTGGCTCATACATACAACACATGCAACAACAAGTGAACAAAGAAAGTGCAAACTATCCCTTCATTAATTCCTTTTCCCCAATCAATTCTCCTTACTACACCTCGTTTGACTCAACATAATGGTAAGGAGTATGATCTTGTGGAGCAACTTCATGCTACTCCTACTAAGATTTCATTATGGGATTTGGTTTAAAATTCACCACTTTAAATTAAAATGCTTGAAGAGGCTTTATAAAAAAAAATTATGCCTTATATTGCTAAACCAAATCATGTAGCGACTTTATTTAAGGACATGAATTGCACAAACTTGGATATTGTCTTTCATCAAAATGAATTTCCCCCTCTTGAGATATGAAAATGAAATGATTCCTTGATTATAATGGTTTCTATTAACAAAACTTGCATTAGATGTACCCTTATTGATACTGGTTCTAGTCTTAACATTTGTAGCATTGATCTTTTAAACAAGTTAGGAGTGGATAAGTCTCTTATTCAACCTAATGCTCTAGCTACTTGTGGTTTTGATAATGTGGGTGGACAACCATTGGGAACAATCACATTACTTGTTAAAGTAGTTCCTAGTGTGTTACCTACTGTTATTCATGTCATACTAAATGCTATGGCATATAATAATCTCTTATGAATACCATGGACTCATGGCATGAATGAGTTCCCTCAAATCTTCATTTTCTTATGAAATACACATATAATAACAAAGTATACATGATGAAAGCTGATCCTAAGTTTAAAAATTATTTGCAAACATAAATAGGAAAAATAATACCCTTTAACACATTAATTACATCCTCCAAATTAGAACCCATACATGGTGAACACATGGATGAATGTGTTTCACCCACGAATTTTTTTTTGGATGATGTTTGGGGATCATTAGATTTAGTGGACACCGAAAAAGTAACCCTTTTACTTTTTTCGTCTCTTTTGGGCCCACCTTGTGATTTTGGCTTAATTGTGCCTTGATTTAATGTTGTAATGTGGATAACACATTCACATTAGGTCTTGGGCCCTTGTAAACTAAAATAACTCAAATGGTACCTTACTTAAGTGTTGTAAAGTGTTGTAACATACTTTCACACTTTTCTAGGGTCTTGTTAATAAAATAACCTCTTTTAATCATTTACCAAGTCTTATTTCAAAGTGTTGTAACAAACTTTCACTCTTTTCTAGGCTTGTCATTAATAATTGGGCTTTCTTATGCTTTAATTGGCCACATTTTACATCTATAGGCCTTACTTATGAGTAATTTTGAGAATAAACTCGATAAACATCATTTAAAACATTTAAATCCCAAAACCCACCTCAAATGCCTAAGGTGGGACCCATTCACCATTTTGGGTGAATAAGTCCCCTTATGTGGGACCCATTCACCTAGAGTGGCGAATGAGTCCCCTTTGGCTCAAAGTTCAAATTTAATTCAAATTTTTGGTGGGTTTTTATTTTCTAAGATCTAAGGTCGGCCTGTGATGATGTATTTTCAGAAATTATTGCATAATCAAGTATAAATATAAGGTTTTCCTACTCATTTCACCCCCAATCAATTTATCAAGATTATAAGCATTACAAGCATTTTCAAGTCTACATCCATTGGATCCATTACTTGCATGTTTGCAACATTCTACTTCAAGGGTTTGGTTTAGGTTGTAGATTTATCAAAGAGAAATATTGGAAAATTTTCCATCAAGTTTTCAAAGCCATTCAAAGTTTTCAAAGTCCTAAGAGAAGCTTGGAGAAGACCTATAAATTGAATTTGACAGTTTCAAACCCGAATCTGAATCAAGAGGAGAAGAGCAGACCAAGAGCTATAGATTCCACTTTTGAATTTCCAAGAATTTGGAAGTGGAATTTAATTCACCATTAGTAGTGAATAAGTCCCATTGTAGGAGTCCAACAAATATTTTTGTAGATCTAAGTACCCATTTATCTGAAACCTATTCTAGCACTATTCACCTGAAGTAGGACTAAGTCGCCTAGCTTGGCATATGAGTCCCAGTTGGTCTAAAAAGTGGCAATTTTAGGATTGCAAAGCTCCATTCCATCTTTCTCCAATTTCCAGGTGCACACTTTAAGTCTCATAGTTTTCTATTACAATCTATTTGCATTTCTAGGTCTTTTTGCATATCACACTATGTTTTCAAACATCTTACATTTTCCAAGTTTACACTTGATGGTGAACCCATTTCTTGTCTTCATTCATCTCCAAGGATATCTTATAGTTAGATTTCTCATGTCCTTCATTGGATTGAGATCTCTAACATATCCTTGAATGTGAGCATTGTGAAATCGGATCCATCTTCTCTTCTTCCCCTTTTGTGTGAACAAGTTGTGCATCCATTTCCAATGTCAACAAATTTTACCCTACTTTCATGGGAGAATACAAGGTCTCACCATAAAAATTCAAAGAAGTAAAAGAAACCATTGTGGTTTCTACATAATCTCCCATAGATACTCCTCAAGCATCAAATTTTGCAGTTGTTCCTAATTAAGAAAATACCAAATACAAATCCACATATGATCAAAATGATTATGAAAAAACACCTTCTTTAAAAGAATTGGAGGCTATTTATGAAAAGAGGATATAAAATTTTATCACAATTTGGATATGAAGGTAAGGGATGTGGTATAAAGGAGTATGGTATTAGGGTTCACATAGAGTTAAACTTGCAAGAAACAATAAGTGGTCTTGGTTATCATCATTCAAAACCCACTAAGGCTTCACAAAGACATTCACTCAATGTAAACACAATAACATAAGAACCTCTTAAGGAATTTCTCAAGCTAGTTCATCCTAAATTCATAGGTGACAAAAGCAATAATATATCATTTTTTTTTTTCAAAATGATGAGTCACTTGTGGACTTTTCGGTAGTTTATGATAATTTACCTACTTATCATCATGATCATGTGGATTTCCTTACTATTTAAATTTTGAAGAATACTTCACGAAAGATGTTGAGGTATCAAATGGTATAGTAGATCCCAAAGAAATACCTAAAAATATCCTTAGCAATTTGAACCACAATAGACTACTCATATGAGATACTATTGATGTCTCAATAGACCCATTTAATAATGACAAGGTCATTCTAATTGGAAAATTCCTTTATTTTGATGAAAACAAGAACATAAAAAATTATTACATGATTTACTTGAGTTATTTGCATGGTATTGCTCAGATATTCCTAGCATAGATCCCAAGGTAGTTACACATAACATTGTTTTAGAAGATGATGCTAAACTAGTGAGACAAAAGATTCATAAAATGAACCCTAATGTATCTTTGTTGGTTAAGGTTGATATTGAGAAGCCTTTAAAAGCTAGTTTTATGATACAACCTTTTCTTGACTATTGTTTCTTAGCAGTTTTCATAGGAGTTAATATTTCTATTTTAGACTATTGTTGCTTAGTAGTCTTAGGAGTCAATTAAGGAGTTGATTATTGAGAACTTATGAGTTTATTTAGCATTTCATTGATAAATAAATGGGAGATATGGACTTGTAGGAATTAGTTTTATTGGATATGTAATGGGTATGTGTAGGATCATCATGGAAAAAATAGGCCCTTAAGTGGCAAAAAAATTAGAAAAATCAGAGCTAGGCAACTTGACGTAAAAATTTGAATAAGTTATCTATTTTATTTTAAAAATATGTAAAAATAGAATCTGTATAAAATTGAATGTATTTTCTAAACTACTAGGTTTGTTTAAAAAAAAAAATCTATTTGGTGAAAATGTGAAATTTCAATGCAGTAGTACTTAAATTTTAGGGAAAAAAATAAGAAGTAGGTGTCTGTCTGACCACCCTAACCACAATAAAATGATAATATTTTTTTATAATATTTTAGATATAAGTAGAGGACTCATGTCCCGATGTGATGCATATTTTTTTATATTTTTTTCCATTTAAATAATTAATTATGAATTTTTATTAGAACTTTTAAAAATATAAAAACTCATATGTCGACCACCTTAACTTGGTCAAAACTTCATGAAATTTAATTTTTCTTTTTTAATCCTATAGTATGTGAAGCATAGAATGTGACATGTTTTGGATTCAAAAATATGATACCGTTGAAAGCTATAGATGTTTTTCAATCAGTCTATCAATCAGACTTTAGTCATAATTTGAATAGAAAATAAATAAGAATTACTTATTAAATTCAAAGTAAAGTATAATTTATATTGGTGGAAAGCTGAGAATCTCCTTTTAAAACCCTTTTCATTTCATCAATTTTGGGTAAAAAGAAAGTCGTCAGCCACATACCCATCATATTGCCACTTTTTGGCCCATCATGATCCTGCACATACCCTAATGATTTTTTTAATAATGGATACAGAGTAGTTTTTTTAGGGAGTAAGAAATCCTTTAAAAAAAAAAATTGTCTCTATTTTATTGTGTTGATTTCCTCTACATTATAGAGGGTAATTTTATCAAATTGCAGGATCTAAGGATTCCTCTACATCAATTTGGTATTAGAGAAGTTTTCTCATGTGTCTATGAGCCTTCATGCTATATAGAAGTAGTTTGTGTTTGTGTAAGGAGACCTTCCTTGTTGTAAAAATGAGTGAGAAATTTTTTTGTTGACTTTCTCTTTGTGTTCAACCGTGGGGAGAAAAGATTTCAAATGTTGCTCTAATAAGCATTGATAGTTTGTTTTAATTTAGTGAAGGGATCTTCCATCAAGGAATTTCTTACACAAGAGTCAGTGGATTTGAAAAAGGTTGCTCAAACCACCAATCTAGACATAAGGTAGATTCATGGTCTTAAAAAATGATCACGAGTATTTTAGAAAGTGGTTGAATTTTATCATATCACTATCAACAAGGAATTAGGATCTATAGAGAAGTGACAACGAATAAAAATGTAAAAAATAGAGTTATATCATGATGTGACAAAGAGGATAATCAAGGTGGAGGAAAAATAAGACAAAGGTAGAGGCAAAAGTTGACAAAGGACCAGCAAAAAGAGTTGCAAAATTTAGAGTATGAGTTTAAGGAATTATGTTGCATGTTGGAAGAATATGAGACATGCAATCATAAGAAGGAAGAGAAAAATAAATTTATAGCAAAGTTACTAAAGATTTGCAAGAAGGTGAAAAATAATGATGAGGTTAAATACTCATCTTGTGAGTGAAAGGTATATCCAAAAAAGAAAGTCATAGAGGAAAGGATTAGCCAAGGGATAAAAATATTAGAATAGGGAAAAATTAAATCCCTTGAAGAGTTGGCAAGAATATTAGTGGATAAAAGACCTTTAAATGTGATTTTCCAAGATTTACAAAGAGAAGAGAGGGATGAATGGGTTGAAGATGAAGAAATGGATGAGTTGGATGAAGCTGATGAATTGTGTTACCCTGAAAAGGGGAAGTTATTTTAGATTAAAATACACAAGGAGAAGAGTTTCAAGACTAGAATGAAGAGGAATGCAGCCTATCACAATATAAGACCCAAAATGTTGTAGCAGTGGAAGTGGTCCATGTTAGGGAGGAAGCTACAACAAAGATGGATATCTTTGGGAGCCACATGTGTGATGAAGTACTATTAGTTTTTTAAAATGAAACCAATTAGAAGTAGCTAGAAGAATGTGAGTAAACAAAGGAATGTATTTAGAATCCCATGATTAATGGAAAGAGAGAATAAATGGATCATCTCTTTCTTGGAGAAGAAATGAGGATGATTAAGAGAAAGAGCAAAGAAATGTTCATTTGTGGCATAAAAGAGGACAATGTAAAAACTGAGTTGTTTTGTGAACAATATCACATTGAGCTAGGAAATGAAATCCACCTCACAAAATATAAAATCAAAAGCATGCCTAAATGGCATAATGCAAAGGAGGATGCACTTATGGGAAATTTGTATTCCTTAATTTTATTTTTTAATGTATGTACAGGTGCAATAGGACCTGGTATGAGTGATGCAAAGAGCAATGTCAATTTTTAGTGGAGGAGGACTACTAAGCCTTCAAGTAGCTAGAAAAAGAGGAAGAGATCCAATTGGGAGAGGAAGAGGATCTTTATTCCAACAAGAGGTTTGAAACAAAAGAAGAAAAAATATGATGATCTGCAAAGATATCTAACTTAGTGGAAGGGAACACCATGGCTTGATCCCTTAGATTAATCTGAACCAGGAGGTTCAAAAATTCTAAAAGATGGGGAGGAGGATGCAACCTTTTCTTGACTATTGTTGCTTAGCATTTTTTGTAAGAGTTAATTTAGGAGTTAATATTTCTATTTTAGACTATTTTTGCTTAGTAGTCTTAGGAGTTGATTAAGGAGTTGATTATTTAGTTTAGGAGTCAATTTAGGAGTTCGTTGATAAATAAATGGGAGATCTAGAATTGTAGGAATTAGTTTTGTTGGAGATGTAATGATGTTTCAATAATGGATACATAGTAGTTTTTCAAGGAGTAAGAAATCCTAATAAATTTCTTTTATCTCTATTTTATTGTGTGGATTTTTTCTACATTACAGAGGGTGGTTTTATCAAATTGTAGGATCTAAGGATTCCACTGCATCATTTTATCTACCCAATCAACTATTCACCATGGATAACAAACATAGTGGTTATCGTAAAACTAGGTAATCATATATGAATGTGTACATATTTTCATGATCTTAATAAAGAATCTTTGAAAGATGATTTTCCATTTCGAAACATAGCTATGATTGTCAATTCAACTATAGAACATGCATTATTATCCTTCATGGATGGATTTTATAGATATAATTGAAACATTTTATCAACCCCCAAGGCCAATATAAAATAGCATTTATTACATCTTGGGGAATATTTTGTTGGGGTATCATGCCATTTGGATTAAAAAACATTGGAGTAATATATAAAAGAGCTATGATGTTAACATTTCATGATATAATTCATAATATTTTAGAGGATTAAATCAATGATGTCTTGGACAAATTTGTAAATCTTAAAGATCGTGTGAAAGTTCTCCATCAAATATTTGAGTGAGCTAAAAGATATATTATGATATTGAATCCTAAGAAGTGTGTCTTTGTTGTGGATAGTGGAAAACCATTGGGCTTTATAGTGTCACATTGAGGCATTGAGGTGGAAATAACGAAGATTGATGCAATAATAAACATGTCACCTCCTAAGAACATTTCTCGAATGTGTAGCCTACAAGGAAAAAATTAGGCCACACGTTGATTTGTAGCTTCATTGGAAAATCATACCCTTCCTTTTACTCAGTTACTGAAAAAAGAATCTTGCTTTAAATGGAATGAAGATTGTTAAAGGTATTTGAGAAATTAAGACAATATTTGGCTAATCCTCCCATATTACAAATGGAAACATCAATACATCCCTTTATCCTTTACATTTTTTCTTTGCTAAATGCTCTTGTGGCATTATTAACATAAAAATATGTGAATGGTAAAGAGCATCTTATGTACTACACTAGTAAAAAATTAATCAATTATAAAACATGATACAAAAATATAGAAAAGCAATGTTTGGCTCTTTTGTTTGCCGTGAAAAAATTGAGACATTATCTCCTCAATGCTGAGGTGCATGTGGTGATGAAATTTGGTCCACTAAAACACATGTTTTCAAAGACTATTTATCAAGATGCTTAGCTAAGAGGCTAATGTTGTTAATAGAATTTTACCTTAATTTTATCTCTCAAAAATAAATTAAAGCTCAGGCATTATTCAATAATTTAGCTGAAGCTCCCTCACCACTTGCATTACCAAACTAATACTCATTTCTCGAAGATCATGTATTCACATCAAAAGAAGATACAAAATGGGACTTATATTTTGATGGTTCTTGTAACTATGGGAAAATTCTAGGTTAGCAGATTAGAGCATAGAATAAGATAACCCAAAGCAACAATAAAGAACAAAGGAGTAAATAATAGGAAAACAAGAACAATATTACCAAATGTCTTCAAACTCCATGATTGACCTTCATTGCACCTTCTCTATTTGTTGTAATATTATGTTTTTCCTCATCTTTTGTGTGAGAAACCTATGACTATGCTAATGCCTTAAGCAAATGTTGAAGGATTTGGTCCAAAAAGCAACACAATCCAAGTATGCAACTGTGGATGATGAAAATATTCAAATGGTTAGCATTTTAAAACCAAACTAATTCAACATCCCTATGAAATAATGAAACATGTTAGATATGCTAAATAAGATATTAAAACAACAAGAAAAACTAAATGAGCATACAAACAACATGAATCAACTTTATCTCATAGTGGATTGGTGCTATTGTAGAAAATAGCCCTTTCCCAATCCTTGTTTAAGCTCCATGATGAAAATTCTATGAAGAATGATATGGAATGCTAAGATGATAAATGGACAAAATCAGTTCTCAGTTTAAGAGAATAACCTTGCAAGAGATTGTGGAGTCAAGTTGTGTAGTTGTGGAGGATTTACTTGAAGAATGGTGTCTCTATTTGTATATTCTCAAATGCTAAGAGTGCCAAAAATGGAGGATGTGGGACTAAATATTTGGCCAATAGGAAGAGGCCACTTGTCAAGTTGCGATAGGGTTGAGGATGTGCAAGATTTGGGAAATGTGCCCAAGAGGGGGAAATTTCAAATTCAAATTGTGAAATAAATTTTGAGTGGGGGATATGTAAGAGCCATGTAAGAGCTCATAAATGACTTGTTGGATGTACATGTCAACTTGTCTTTGAATTCAAACTTGAGGGAATATTCCTCAAAGATGCCATCTTGAGTGAAAATGATGATTTTAATAAATAAAAAAATTGATTTATTTGTGCAAGTGGGATTATCTAGAGGATGTGATGGGTAGTTTAGGTTAGGTTAATTAGTATTAGGTTATCTTAATGATGATTAGGATGATTTTGACTTTTATGACTTAAATATTTGATTTATTTAATTCAAAAAAGGATGGAATATGCATTTGGAGATTTAATAAAGTTTTATTTATTGAATTAAAGGTTGATGTTAAAGTTTATTTTAAATTAATGACCTTAGGAGATTAAAATTAATGAGTTTACCTGATGAGTGGATGAAGGTGAGCTTGATTAATTTGCCAAGTGGATGAATGTGAAACCTAGTTTGCTTGATGAATGGACCTGATTGAATGCATAATGTTAATTTTGCGTGTCTACATTTTTCCCCTCTTTGAAGCAATGTACTTGCTGCGTTGGTTCAAAGAATAAACTTGCTGCAATCAAAATTAAAAAATTCTTGATTTTTCGGATGCCCCAGCGGAAAGAAGTACACGGGTACATTGCCCCCTTGAGAGATTGAGCAAAAAGATTCAATTTGAGGGTCGATCTCACGATAAAGAGGTTAAAAATGGATGGTTATGGATGATGGTGCAAATGAATGATTTTAAGATGCTTAGACTAACAGATCTATAGATATGATTATGCAAATGTATGATTTTATGAGATGCTTAGACTAACAGATCTATATGATGATGATATGTTGTGATTATGCAAATGTATGATTTTATGAGATGCTTAGACTAACAAATCTATATTATGATGATGATGCAAATGCAATGAATGTGAAATGATCGATGTTTCCTATTATGTATGATATGAATGATATGTGGTATGCTGATAGTTTTATGGATGAAAGATGGATGCATAATGGATGCATTGGAGATGTTATGTTAGCGCGGAAATGAGATGATGACAAGAGGATCCAACAAGTCCATGATCTGACAAGACTTTATTAGCGATGATGATGATGATAGATAATGATGACGATTTGCTTATCAAGGATTGGGACTTTAAAAGGGCTACTTACCTTATGTTTGATTACACATGTAGATATGATGCATCAAGGTATAAAGAACCAGGATGGCACTGTACCTAGTGTGATGGACTTTGATTCGACAAACAAATAGGAGTATTCTTGTTCACACTTGACATACGGAAATCTTGTTAGGACATACCTAACAAAGCAAGTATTCACCAAGTTATTTTACAAGAATGTCCAACAAGCACAACAGATAAAAGCTAATGATCGTTGCCCCATTCCTATCTCTCTAAATCCTTCGTTCAGATATCATCGAGAGGTCCTTGGAATGAGCGCAATAAGATAAATCAAAAGAAAAGATCAGGTACGCAAACAAGCCAATGTTCTTCATATCTCTAGCCAAAGGGATGTGTTTTGATAGGATAAGAATCCAAGTGATATCCAAAATGATGCCCATTGTCAGAACGATATATCCTAGGACATGCAATGTATAAGATGATGATGGTTTGATAAGTTGATTGATAGGCTGTTGATATAAGGTTGATTGACATGTCTGAAAAAGATCAAGAGTTTTATTTTGTTTTAAAGGTTTGTTGTTTGCTTTTGGTTTTACAATTGAAGCTTGCTTTTGCTAATTTTTGTGACTATTTTTGTTTGTTTTGCCAAAGGATGAAGGTGACGATCAGTTTATTATGGATGATTGATTATTGTGGGTGCAAGCGAGATGAGATAGATGGATTTTTTCAAATATTTGGATGTTTTTGACATTTTGCAATGTTTTGAAGTAGTTTTTTGGTATTTTCAAGATTTTACAAATGTTTTGATTTTTTTATTTTTTGAATGTTTTTGGATTTTGATGTTTTTCAAATGTTTTTGGATTTTGATGTGCTTTTGGATGTTTTTGGATTTTCATGGTTTTCTAAATTTTTTTGGATTTTGATGTCTCAGGGGCTAATAAGAGATGAGCCTTGCCTACATTTAAGCTCAGAGACGACGTAGTTCAGATACCATGTTTTTTATTTTTTCTAATTTTTATGAATATTTTTGGATTTTTTGATATGTTTTGAATGTTTTTGGATTTTTCGATTTTCTAATGTTTTTGGATTTTCGCATGATTTTGACGATTTTGATGTGGACATGTGTGATGATATCAGTGCCTTGGGATTTTGTTGAAAACCAAGCTAAGGTTGACTGGTCGAATCAATGGATTGATGATGATGATAACATTGTTGAGGGTACACAACAATGCAAGGATTTGATTGATCAGGATTGATGACGATAACATTGTTGAGGATGCACAACAATGCAAGTATTGATTGATCAGGATTGATGATGATAACATTGTTGAGGATGCACAACAATGCAAGAATAGTGTTAATCAACATAATGATCTGGAAGGATATCCTAAGATTATGGATTGATTGGATTCGATTGATCATGATTGATGAAGCTTGATTTGGAACAAGAGGTGTTCGAATGATTCGATGTGACATTTGAAGTGCACGTTAGACGTGACTGATAGTGATTGCTTGGATTGATATTCGATGAAAGATGAAAACTGATAAGGTACATCTTCTTGTCAAAATATGCCATGGGCTAGTGATTCGGATTTTGGATCGCAAATGCTTAAACAATTTGATTTCACGTTTGCCAATGTTCAAATCACCACATAAGTTGGATGATATAGATCAAGATTTATTCCCGAAGCAAGATGTAGATATTTGCCCCCAGTGTCTAGCAATGTATGGAATGCTATGGATGGATGCTCAGATAGGTGTATGGAAGGATGGATACGCAAAGGATGCCAAGGATTATCTTCCGATAAGATAAGGTGTTTGGACAAAGGAATGATTTATTTGGATTATGCTTCATGGCTCAGATAATGCTGCATAAGATAGGATCAAATGAAAATGACCCATGCCAAAAAATTTACCGTAAGCAAGTGTAAAGTGTGCCCCAAAATTTCATCAAGATCAAGATAACTTGGATGATGGATGCAAATGGATAAAAATGGATTGGATATATGGTTCATGGATGAAATGGATTTATTATGGATAAGATGTATGGATTGTTGGCTTTATTATGGATGGGATGAGATGCTTTCACCTGAAGTAGCGCACGTAGATGCTCAATTCTACACATGACGCCTGTTTGCCAGGTTTTCATCATGGTCTTTCCCAAAGCGCCGCACATGTGGTTTTCACTAGAGGACAATTTTTTTCTTTACTATTTTCAATCCTTTTTCTGATTTTTTTTTTGGATTTTTTTGCTTCTTTTTTTTTAATTTTTTCGAAAGATTTTAAGCTCATGCTGAATTAGAAGGTGTTGCAGATGTAGATGCCCTTGTCATAATGTTCCATTGATATCCTGCTTGAAGGAGTTGCTTTGCTAAGATATGTGCACTTGAATGCAACTTTTGAGATCCCTGATCTACTTCATTGATACTGGGGTTAACTTTGTCTCTATGTGCACATCGTGATAGAGTGCCTTCTGAATACTTATGATGAAGGGTTGCTACCAATGCTTGGTCAATGTGAGAATTGGATATCATGTGTGGAGGTGTGGATGAAGTATGTTTAGGGATAAGAGATGGATTGTTGACAATTTGGAATCTTTGACTCTCCAAACTTGGGAAGATGAGCAATGATGGGTGGATACAAAAGTGTGCGTGGAATTAGGACCAACTATTTGATACAGTTATACATTGCTTGAAAAGCTTGCTTTTGCTTTCATGGACATCTTTGATGGATACTTTTCCCATTTTTATTTTGCCCCATAGTTTCTTTGACTGATGGAGTTTGATAGGGATGATCTTTCTTTGTATTCTTTGGTATCCATTTGTATTTGATTTTTCCATTATGCTTTCCAGCTTCTTTTCCTTTGATAATGTTCTATGTACTTTGATTCAATTATTTCTTTTGACGTTGGTCCCAATTCATGGATGGGGTGATGGGTGGATGATGATTCATGACGTGGCTGGTTGTAGTATTGGCAATGGTTTCACCATAAAGATTCTTCGTGCTCCCTATGTTGATGTTTGCTTGAGACATAGTTGCCCCCAGTATTGTGGAAGTAGTACTTTCATGTTTTGATTCCGCCTGTTCTGAGAGCTCTTGTCTAGAATGCATTCTCTGATAAATGACCATCATAGGTGACATTTCAATTTGCTGCTCTGCTAACTCTAAATCATACTATTATGTCTGACTTGCTTCCTTGACTGGATAGTGTTTGATATCTTTATTCATGATGTCCTTAGTCTAAATTTGTGATATATCTGATACTGATGTTGAAAACTCAGTTTGACTGTAGGAATCAATAATTTTCTCTTTTTGTGTAATAATGTCAGGAGTAAAGGGATCCTATTCTGAATGAGGATCATCGACGTGTCCATCCAAAGAAATCATCTTATGGGTAGATGGAGGAGTATGTGCTATGTGAACATCATTTGTGACATCTCGTATAGATAGGAGAGTGTCCATTAGATTATTGTAGTATCTTGGAGATAGAAATTCTTGATTTTGAATGATTTTGAAGTTGCTTTCGTCATGCTTTGGATCAATTTCTTGACATGGATTAGTTTCAATGGATGGATTGCTTACAAAGGGTTCTTGGATGCCATCATTAGACATGGTAAGTGGTTCAATATCCTCAAGTTTTGAGTTCAAGGTTCCTTCAGTATCTGTAACCATGAGGTCAAAGTGGGTCAACATGTCTTGGAAGGGACCATTGCCAGACCTTGGTGAAATATTTTGATCATGTTTTGGAATAAATTCTTGAGATATGTCCTCTAACTCATAAGGTGATGTAGAGACATTTTCAACATGATCCTAAGTGAACGGATTGTGCATTATGTCGATAGGATCAAATAATCCTAACACTCCTTGAAATAGATCACTAAAGAGTGGCTCTTGATGTATGGTGAGTTGATCATCAGATGGGGTGGAAACATATTCAAGGTGCTCATCGATGGAGAGATCTTGATCATTGTTTTAAATAATTGTGGTGGAGGGATTTCTGATGTCCTCAACCATAGGGTCAAATGATGTTGAAATTTCTTGAATTGGATCATTGTCGAGTATTGTTGGTGGATTTTGATCATGATTGAAAAGTGACTCTTGACCTATGTTGATTTGATCTTTAGACAAGATAGAAACATCTTCAATGTGCTCTTTGATGGATAGATCTTGATCATTTTTTTCAACAATTGTGGTGGGGAAATTGTTAATGCCATCACCAGTGGTTGAATGTTCATTGTTATCCCCAATAGTTATTATTTTTCATGTTTGTGCTTGTCTTTGTTGGGTAGCTTAAGAGGCTTGGGTTGCTTGAGAGGCTTGTTGCACTTGATGAGCTTGTGTTTCTTGTTGTGTGGCTAGATATTGTTGGATGGCCTTTTGGTAGGCTTGGTGAGCTTTTAGCGCAATGTCATATTGTCTTGCTACGTTTGGTTTTGGTGGTAGTGGTGGTGGATTTGGAATCATGTTGGATGTAGTGACAAGTGGTTGAGATACGCTTGGAGCGATCATAGTGGTTTGAGATATGATGGGTGTGATAGGGGCGGTTGGAGTGATCTAGGTGATAGGAATGGTCGGAATGACCAAGGTGATAGGCCCTTGGGAGACCATATTTTGATTTTCCAGGATTGATGTTGTCATTTGATTAGATACCATTTGTTGGTGCGATGTTGATGGAATATTCAAAAGATTTTATGTGATGGCTTGATTGATGTTAGGTGGATTGATTTGGATGGAGTGATCAGTGCTAGATAAAGGAGGAATCCCTCAACCAAGGAATAATGTTGATATGGCTAATGGTGGTGGAGATGTCTCTTGGCATAATGACTCAACTATTTTGGTAAGTGTAGCAATTTGATCTCGCCAAATTTGTTCTTGATTTCGATCTTCACTCCCTTGATATAGATGATTTGGCTTTTGTTTAATCAGATTTGGAGTGTGTACTTGTGTTTGATTTTGGACAATGTTTTGATTTGGGATGACACTTAGATTTGGCATGATAGGTTGAAATTGAACATTGTTGTGATTGGGAATCATATTTAGGTAACTTTGATTTTGCATGGTGTCACGTTGTCTTGGGGTCGTTAACATCTTGTTTGGACTCTGAACAACATTTGTATGATTTGGAAACATATTTATCCCAAAGTTTTTCGGATTCATGTTTGGAAAACTTGTATTTGGTACCTTCTCATTTGGCATGTAGGGATTTGGTGGGATGACGTTGTCCATTTGAATGCTCATGCATTGATTGTTTGGTTGACAAACTTGTAAGTTTGGATTTAGATCTACCATCGGGAAATGTGTTCCAACCTTTGATTTGGGCATACTCACACTTGTTGTTCCATTGACATTTGTAGAAGGTAATGACCCCATGTACGGTTTGTATAGATGTTAGTGTTGATAATCAATCGACGTTGTAAGGCTTTGATAGCTTAGTTGACATGGATTACTCATGATGTATGGATTAAGTTTGTATTCCATGTTCTCCTTGTTTTTTGACCTTGTTGTGAAAGTGACCTCTAAGGTTCTTAGGACTAATAACGATATGAAGGATGAAAAGTGAAAATGATATGGGTGATGAACGTTTAGAACTTTGGATTAATGCTAGACTTAGGGTTTGATTTTGATTGGTTTGATTAGATAATGAACTTGTAAAACCTAAGATGTTAGATCTGATCTTAGGATGAATTTGTTCAAAGGATTGTTGATTTAATTAAATATATGAGAAAGGATGCATTCCCATACACCTAACTAAACAAATGACTTTGATTTGATTTAAGGATGTACCCAAGTCTAGATAATGATGTTTCCAAAGCTCTAAAGTTGTTTGGTGGGATGGGATGATAAATGTTTGGAAGATGGATGAAGTGTTTGATTTGATCCTAAATGAACCCAGGAAGGACTTGTTTATGAGACCAAGATAGTGAAGAACATGCCTCTCTCTAAAAGTAATTCAGAATCAAAAGATCAAATGTTTGCATGAAAACCATATGACCAAAAGATGCAAAGCACATGTGTGGGTTCCAATTGATTCAATCTTTGCTTAATGGATTCTTTTTATCACAAACACACTTCTTGATTAGATTTTCAACTGAATGTCCAATGTCTTAATTTTCTTTCATCCCACAAAATGCATTATGCGGAAATTGAGGAACTTAAGGCAAAGGTTTCCTAATGTTGACCTTAGTAGGAGAAAATTGAGATGAAATCCAAATGCTTAGAAGCATCTAAGGATATGAATCCCAAGGGCAAGCAATAGCATGTAAATTCGTTCAAGGATATTTTCTTCTCCTAAAGAGTTTGAGATTTTATGCTCATGTTGAATGTTGGTTTTCAAATGTTTTCGATAAAAGCACTATGTTTTCAAACTACAAGCAATATGACATCTTAGCTTAATTGGTACGTTTTTCTTGGTGGGCTTGCCTCATGCCCTTCATAGAAGAGATGATTTTACATGCAACAAAGGAAAGAGTATAAAGGTATGTTAAGAATGAAGTCTTAACCTCTATACTTTAACCAAGATCGGACATGGCAAGTAACTTCTTGGAATCTAAGTTCCAATGAACCACTTTGATAAACTCGCCCAATGGATCAATTGGTCACTACAAAACAAGGGTTCTATTTCAAACTTTCTGTTCGTGGAGATTGACCCATATGGCGAGATTCCCCTTTTGGATCCATCTCGTCAGAATCAACTGCGTGATATTGGCGTTTCTTCCAATATCCACATTTATATCCTGGTTGGAAATACTCTTGGCTTTAGAGTGTTACTGGTTGAGTTGTTCCCTTGGGTGAGTAATTTTTCCCCAAGGCAGGCCCTCTAAGATAGATAAAAGTGAATAAACTTATTCATAGTTTGATTGACCCTTGTTTAGAAACAAAGGGAGAACACATGCAATAAGCTCATTCACACTCGCACAAGATTTTGTTCAATTTTAAATCCAAAATGAAGTGTGGAGGCAATATTTTATGCAACTTAATATCATCAAAGAGACTTTTGATTCTCAAGATCGCCATGAGGCACAAGAGAAGCGCATACGCCTTTTTAGATGAGATTATTTTGCAAAAAAGATTACAAAGCATAGAAGACACATGTTTGTTTTAGCCTCAAAGCAATGATTTGTTCAATTTTAAAGCACCAAGATGAAGTGTGAGATTTTTCTTGTTCAATTTTAGCCCAAAAGTAAAGTCTATTCAGTTTCTAGTGTTCAATTTTAATCCAACTTTGAAAACAAACAATGATCTAGTTGGCTTAAAATAGAAAATTAAGGCAGTAAATGGAGGCCCCAAGCATTAAAAAATGCTCTATAAACTCTGAATTTAATGCTCCATGAACTCCAAGATTCCTCCAAAGATCGCTTCCAATGTTTTAATGTTGCAAGTTTCATGTGCAAATGAAATCCCTCCCTGCAAGATAGAAAAGACAACTATGTGAGGATCAAGTTATTTAATTAAGATCATTTTGAGCATTACCTAGAACAATAGACTAGTTTCAAATGAAAAAGACTTAATGATTTTGAACTAGTATATGCAACATTAATAAGATTCCAAAGATTTTAAAGCCAATCTTAACCATAAATATCGGTAACAAGGCTCAAAGCCTCCTTGCTAACAATTAAATTTTAACAACGATCAGATCCTTTAGACAAAAAGAATTTTAATATGTTAGCAAATACTAATGGATTTAATGGCAACAAACACTATTCATGAAAAGCTCCTTCAAAATATTTTGTTTACCTCTTTGTGCACCCAATCAATTACTAAGAACAACAATATTAAATACAAAGAAGTATTCAATCGATGATTTTAATTCATAATGTGTTAAATAGATGTCTAATGAATAAAGCCTATTTGAAGAAATATTTACTGTCCATAAAAGTCTTACTGTCTTTTGGGTTTACACGATGGTCATAGGCAAAAAAATTTAAAAGTTTTGAATGGCCCACCTTTAATAAGACATTGTTTTCATGTTTGCTACCATTGTCATCTTTAATGCCTACCTATGCTAATAAAACCTCTGCCAACAACTATGTCTTTAGCGAATTCAAAGTCTTAATGAAACCTGCAGGATGAGTAAATGATGGCGACTAATGGCTCCCCAAAAATTCATATAATATTGTGAAAATCATAAAGTAAGACAAGTCATGTGAATTAGATGATTAAAACAAACCACCATTGTAACCGCAGTATTGAAGGCTCGAGTGATTTTCAGCAACACACCACATACATTCAAAGCATCAATAAGCTAGAAATTAGTAGCAGAGCTTAAGCAGATTTAAGAGGCTTTTAGAGAATTTCAAGCGATGAAATCAACAGGTGTGAAGCTAAATTCCATCACTTTTTCAGCATCCACACTACCTGCTAAGACTCAAACAAAATGTATGAGGTATATTTGTCAATGATAATAAAACTAGTAGAAAATGATGTCAGTTTTTTTTAAAAGTATCGAACAGTCAACAGAGAAGCTTGACAAGATAGTAAATGTAAATTTGAAATTCACATATTTGAGCGATTTTTTAAGCATAGGTTCATTCACCACTATGTAAAGAAGCTTTAAATATCAACTGTGATAGCTCAACAATATAGATTGCAATGAATGCAAAGCTTTGAGGAATAAATTTGCACCCCACACATCTTTTGAATTGGAGCTTCTATAGTGACACTCTATGGAATGTTCTTCGAGATATGTGGAATGAATCTACGCCTTGCACTTTCAGGTTCTAATTCTTTTGGTGGAGATTCCAAGACTATAATCCTTAGCAATGTGAATCCTAACTTTGCAGATGTACAAAAGACGATATCATCTCTGAATTTTTTCTCTTCAAGAGCACGTAATTTTGAAAAAAACCTTGAATTGTGATCAATTTAAAAAGTCACTTTTATTCCCTGACAGAATATGAAGTCTGGATTTCACAAAAAAGATGCTGATTTTGGTCTGCACATTTGGCGCCCATTGTGGTTGTGCATACTTTGCAATTGTGGCGTTCATTGAGACTGCATTTGCTTGAGGCATCATCTAAAGAATCATTCTCAAAATTGAAAGTGTTTACAAGGAACTCTTTTATTTAGTTGAAGTAAATGCCACCCTTCAACTCCATCAGGCCCATGCCATGCATCATTACTAATGATATCCTTGCACGATCAATTATCATATATGATTTGATGGAGAGCCAACAAAAATCTATTCACAGAGTCTTAAATTTTTCTGATGATTAACCTGCTCATCATTAATTGTTCTTATTTGATTGTATTCCTTTTAATCTTGTTGACAACTTTGTTTGTTTGCTTCACTATGTACTGGACATTCACAAGAGAATTTGTAAGGTGGGCAGTGAGGATGCAGGAATCCACTGACATTCTATACCAATATTGTGTGTGCAGTCTGTAAGAAGTAGAAAGACTTCATTAAAAGCTTCGAAAGTAGGGAAGAATGGAAACATTTAGACAATATTTTTTTCCTAAAGATCGCGCCTAGACACCACCTACTCGCATTAAGTGTGAGTGGACGCATTTGACCTTTAATTTATTAAACTCCTTTATTCTTTTCTGATCTGCAAAATCTAAGTTTTGTGGTCCATCGAATGCCATAATTACTTTGGAGGCACAAGAGAAATCACTAAACGATGCTTGTGAGATTTTCCTTCACCTGTGATAAATAGGTAATGTCCAACTGCTTGCCAATCTTTGCATTTGACTGAATGATTCTTAGCATAGCATTTTATGAATTCTCAAGGTAGTTTGTATTTTGCATTTGAAATGTCGTCGGTATGGAAAATAATTTGTTAGTAAAGGTTTGAGAATTTAACTTTATGCTTGTCACTTACATTTGCTTGAAATTTTCTGAAAGCCTTTTCTAACAAATGCATTTAATGCCTATCTTGCAAATACAATACTCCATGAGACCACGTCTCTCTAAGGTAATCTGAAAAAATAGTTCGCGTGCCTTGTCTCATTTCTTTGAGGAATTCTATCAAAACTAATTTGTGCCTTGTTTGTATTTCCACATTTTTTGCATACGTGACTTCCAAAGATCTTCCTACTGTGATTTATGTTGTTGTTTGGATGGTTTATTACATTTATTGTAGGTGAGTGTATTGCAGGCACTGCTTATCTATTTTCAAAAAAGTTTTTACAGATATTCATGGTTGTTGGCATCATCTCCATTTGCCTACACTCATTGGAGTCTCTTCTGGAAAATTTCTTGTATTCACACAATGAACTTTGGTTTTCTTCCATGCCTAGGGTGTCAACAAATATAAGTGATTTGGAAAGTGACAAATGGTGATAGGCGAAGCAAAGGATTTCACCATAAATTTCAGTCAAACTATTGACAGGGTGCTCACCACATATTGCGCAAAAAGAAATTGGATTGCTAAAGTGCATATACTGCCCTCTCAGAAATTAAAATACATCCCATTTATTTTACTTTTTTCTAGCTAAGCGATCTAAAAAATATTTGGAATTCAAATCCAACTTTCCCTCCACTTTTATGGTGCATTGAAGATCTCTATATAGATTGTCGATTAATTGCTTTGTCCTCTTGTCTATTATCAGCTAACTCTTTTTATCTCTTTGGCAGTGAGTTGGTGTTGTACATACCTATCTCATTAAATGGCCTCAGTCAGTTAATTTTCTGTTCCAGGGTACCAAATTTCAATGGCGGTCGCTCCTTCATGGCACTAAAGGCCTCGAAGATTGATCTAAGTATGGCAACACATAAATCTGCATCTTTTTTGTGAAATCTAGACTTCATATTTTGTCAGGGAATAAAAGAAAATTTTTAAATTGATCACAATTCAAGGTTTTGTTCAACATTGCGTGCTCTTGAAGAGAAAAAATTCAAAGATGATATCATCTTTTGTACATCTGCAGAGTTGGGAATCACATTGCTAAGGATTATAGTCTTGGAATCTCCACCAAAAGAATCAGAACCTGAAAGTGCAAGGCGTAGATTCATTCCACAGATCTCGAAGCACATTCCATAGAGTGTCACTATAGAAGCTCCAATTCAAAAGACGTGTGGGGTGCATATTTATTCCTTAGAGCTTTTCATTCATTGCAATCTATATTGTTGAGCTATCACAGTTGACATTTAAAGCTTCTTTACATAGTGGCGAATGAATCTATGCTTAAAAAATTGCTCAAATATGTGAATTTCTAATTTACATTTACTGTCTTGTCAATCTTCTCTATTGACTGTTCGATACTTTCAAAAAAAAACTGACGTCATTTTCTACTAGTTTTATTATCATTGACAAATATATCGCATACATTTTGTTCAAGTCTTAGCAAGTAGTGTGGACGCTGAAAAAGTGATGGAAATCTGCAAATGGTTAGCATTTTAAAACGAAACTAATTCAACATCCCTATGAAATAATGAAACATGTTAGATGTGCGAAATAAGATATTAAAACAGCAAGAAAAAATAAATGAGCATACAAACAACATGAATCAACTTTATCTCATAGTGGATTGGTGCTATTGTAGAAAATAGCCCTTTCCCAATCCTTGTTTAAGCTCCATGATGAAAATTCTATGAAGAATGATATGGAATGCTAAGATGATAAATGGACAAAATCAGTTCTCAGTGTAAGAGAATGACCTTGCAAGAGATTGTGGAGTCAAGTTGTGTAGTTGTGGAGGATTTGCTTGAAGAATGATGCCTCTATTTGTAGATTATCAAATGCTAAGAGTTCCAAACATGGAGGATGTGGGACTAAAGATTTGGCCAATAGGAAGAGGCCACTTGTCAAGTTGTGATAGGCTTGAGGATGTGCAAGATTTGGGAAATGTTCCCAAGAGGGGGAAATTTCAAATTCAAATTGTGAAATAAATACTGAGTTGGGGACATGTAAGCGCCATGTAAGAGCTCATAAATGACTTGTTGGATGTACATGTCCACTTTTCTTTGAATTCAAACTTGAGGGAATATTCCTCAAAGATGTCATGTTGAGTGAAAATGATGATTTTAATAAATCAATAAATTGATTTATTTGTGCAAGTGGGATTATCTAGAGGATGTGATGGGTAGTTTAGGTTAGGTTAATTAGGATTAGGTTATCTTAATGATGATTAGGATGATTTTGATTTTTATGACTTAAATATTTGATTTATTTAATTCAGAAAAGGATGGAATATGCATTTGAAGATTTAATAAAGTTTTATTTATTTAATTAAAGGTTGATGTTAAAGTTTATTTTAAATTAATGACCTTAGGAGATTAAAATTAATGAGTTTACCTAATGAGTGGATGAAGGTGAGCTTGATTAATTTGCCGAGTGGATGAATGTCAAACCTAGTTTACTTGATGAATGGACCTAATTGAATGCATAATGTTAATTTTGTGTGTCTACAGCAACTATGAAGCAATTATGAAGCAAGCCTAAGGTATGCAAATTCCAAGATGTTGAGATTTCCTAAGATGTAGATTTCAAGAGATGAAGTGTGTCAAATGAGGCCAAAATTGCCATTTTATAGAAAAGTCAATTTTGGATGAACGACCAACATTGAAGATTGACAAATTCCCTAAGATCAATAGTTAAAATTGAATGTGAAAACCCACAATTAGGGTTAGGGAAACATTAGGGTGAATTCAAAATGAGTGGTCAAGATTTGATTTTAGAAAATCAAATCAAGGGACAAGGTTGCATGTGACAAGGAGATAAGGATGGGACAGAAAAAGAGAAAGCTAGAAAAACAAATAATAAAAAAAATTACTTAATTTATAGAGGAAAGTTATTATTTTGAATTAAAAATTAATTTAATTCAAAGGTGGGGCCATGTGACAGTAAATAATTAATTTAAATTATTTACTAAGAGAGAAAATTAGAAGGTGGACAATTTTAAATAAATGACTTTATTTAAAATTGGAAAAAGCCAAGGTGGATAATAATTAAATAAATTATAGGAATTTATTTAATTATAAGAGGACATATGGAATTAATGGCGTATTTAAATAAATAACTAAATTTTATTTATTTAAATAATCAAGAAGAAATGGTGGACAAGTAATAATTAAATAAATTTAGGAATTTATTTAATTATAGAGGGACATAGGAAATTAGTGACGCATTTAAATAAAATAAATATAATTTATTTATTTAAATAGTCAAGAGGCATAAAATATGTGAATTAATTAAATAATTGAGAATTATTTAATTAATAGTTGAATTTGGACTATAGAAGAAATATGATAAGACATAGAAAAAATGTGGTTTGCAGGTCTAGGACATTTTTATGTGTCTACAGTTCTAAGTGTCAAACTAGTTCTAGTGTTGGGGTGATCCTATTACCTCCTTTAGGATTCAAGCTAATTCCCTTATCATACCATCTAAACTAACTTTGTATGAGTAAGTGCAAAAGGATGGGGGGCCAAAAAGGGGGCTTAAATGGCCACTTTTTTTCTTAGAAATTAGGAAACACTAATGTGTGAAATTTATACACAAAATTTTTTGACCCAAAAAACAAGGATTGTAGTGCTCTGAGTCTACTTTCTACACTACTATTTTTTTTTTTAAAATTGTTGAGATTAAGGAGTTCAAAAGAGGGGACCACAAAAATTGGTATTATTTTTGTTAGAAAAATATAACATAGCAACTTTTGTGGCTCCCTAGCACGGTGAAATTTTTTTTAGTATTTTTAAAATTGCTTTGGTGAGAAATTAGCTAACAGTATGTAATTTATGCTTGATTTTTATGGTAAATTTTTAATGAATATTTGATTTTTTACTAATTTTCAAAGTGGACACTTACTGAAAAATAGAATTTTTGTCGTGCTACCCCTATAAATTTTGGAAACTAATTGAATTTTTTTTAATATGTGTAGAATGGAGTCTAGTTTCTAAAAATTTAATTTATTTGAAATTTTGATGAATGGTTAATTTATAATGAAAAAACACCAAACGTTGGTTTTTTCCAAAAAAAGACACAAAAACAAAAAAAATTATAGATAAAAGGCTTAACATTTTCAAAAAGGTAAAAAAATTACATCTTTATATAGCTAAGAGAGAGCCTAACATTACCCAGGTGTTTGATTTGTTTGACATTGAAACATGTGCAATCTTGACGGTGAGCATGAACCCGATTATGTGAATTATTGTAGAATTTGTAGAAACATGTCTTTAGATGTTGAGAAGGCCCTCCAAGCCTTTGGGTTGGTATTCTAAGGAAAATACCAAGTCCAAGGCTCGGGGATTCCCAAAGAAAGATATAACACGAGTGCATTATTTCTTAGTTTTGAGATGGTTTTTTCCTTTGCGCAAGACATAACGCGAGCTCATTATAACATGCTCGCATTATGTCTTGCTTTGTGTTAAGTTCTACTCTATTGAATGTATGTATATATATTTGTATGTTTGTATGTATGTATTCTTGTATGTCATGTATGTATGTATGCATGTAATGTATGCATGCATGCATGCATAACTGCAATGTTTGTGGGCTGCATGTAAGACTACGCACACATTTGTACGTAATGCCTGCATGCATGTCCACTAACATGCATACGTACATGCATTTTAGAGGGAGCCCAGAATGTAAGAGTTGTCCAGGTAGGGTCAGGCGCAGGAGGAGGAGGAGATTCATGCTCAGATGGAAAGACAGAGGTGAAGATGATTTCTCAGGAGAGGAGTGGAATGGAGGAGAAGAGGGAAGAGAAGGGGTCTAGGCAGGAGGAAAGGACTTAGGGGAGACGGATAGGAGGGGAGACACAGAGACAAAACAGAGATAGATAGACAGACAGAGATGAGATAGAGGATGGAAGAGGGATAGATCTAGGGAAATGGAGGAAGATGAGAGTGAGGAGGGGGTGGAGGGAGAGACTTAGGATAGGGAGGAGAAGATGGAAATGGAGGAAAGAGAGAGGTGGAATGAAGAGAGGGTGGAGGGACTTATCTGGAAGGGTGGATAGATGAGAGGGGGAGGGAAGGGAGGGGTGGAAGGGAGGGGGGGTGGTGAGACCCCTGGGATAGGATAGAGAGGAGGGATGAGGAAGAGTGGATTGGAGTGGAAGGTGGAGGGGATAGGGGACACCGAGGGTTAGGGAGGAGGGAGAGGATGGATGGATAGAGAGAGGGGGGGAGAGGGCAACAAAAGCCTATTGCCTAGGTCTGGGGTGAGGGATAGGCTGAGTGGATTGGCTGAGGATAGAGGATTTGGTTGAGGGTAGGGGTAGAGGTTTAGGGGGTTTAGGGTTTAAGGAGGGTTTATGGTTTAGGGGCTGAGAGTTTAGGGGTGTTAGGAGGGTTTAGGTATAATGAGGGTATTTGGAGGAGGTCTTGGTGGAGGAGGGGTTGGAGGGTGGAGGGGAAATGGATGGAGGAGGCTTGGTAGGCTGGATGGATTAGGGGTTAGTGGTAATGGAAGGGTGGGAGGTTGGAGGGGGGGTTTAAGGTTTAAGGAATGAGGGTAGAGGGTTGAGGGCCGAGGGTTTAAGGCTGAGGGATTAAGGATGAGGCTGAGGGATTAGGGTAGAGATTTTAATGGATTTAAGGGTTTAAGGTTGAGGGAGGGGTGGTTAGGGTTGAGGGAGGGATGGAGGGAGGGAGGAGATGGAGGGAGAAGTGAGAGAGAGAATGAGAGAAGAGAAGGGAGAGAAAGAGATAGATGAGGGGGATCCAATGTATAGGGTAGAGGATTGAGAATTGAGGGTACTATAGGGTTGAGGACCTATAGGATTTATGGTTGAGGGTATTGGGTTGAGGGTAGAGGGTGGAAGGTTCAAGGGTTTGGGGTTTATGGTTTAGGAGGTTTAGGGTTGACCAATGTATAGGGTAGAGGGTGTAGGGTTGATGGATTTTGGTAGAGGTTTAGGGAAGAGGTTTAAGGGTTTAGTGTTTAAGGGTTAAGGGTCGAGAGTTTAAGGTTGAGGGTAGAGGGTTGAGGGTAGAGGGTTGAAGTATTAGGGTTGAGGCTTGAGGGTAGAGGGTAGAGGGTTTAATGGTTTAGGTTTAAGGGTTAAGGTAGGGGTTAAGGGTTAAGGGTAGAGGGAGAGATAAAGGGAGTGAGAGAGAGACCTAAGAGAGGGAGATGGGATAGGAAGAGACTTGAGAGGGAGAGAGAGGGAGGGAGGAGGGGAGAGAGATAGAGGGTTAAGGGTAGAGTAGAGGGTTTAAGGGCTAAGGGTTTAGGGTTTAGGAGGGTAGAGAGGGGAGAGAGAGAGAGAGAGAGAGAGAGAGAGAGAGAGAGAGAGAGAGAGAGAGAGAGAGAGAGAGAGAGAGAGGGTGAGAGAGAGAGAGAGAGAGGGAGGGAGTGGGAGAGAGATAGAGGGTAGAAGGTTAATGGTAGAAGATTTAAGGTTTTGAGGGTTAAGGGTAGAGGGGAGAGAGAGAGAAAGAGTGATTGAGTGATAGAGAGACTTGAGAGAGGGAGAGGGGATAGCAGGGAGAGACTTGAGAGAGAGAAAGATTTTAATCAGTTGTAACAGATTTTAATCTTTAGAACATTCACCAGAAATTAGATCAATCGTAAATCATTTACTCTACTAAAATATTTAAACATTAAGTGAAAAGGTAGAAACTAAAAAGCATCACATAAACACAGTAACACCATATTTATGTGGAAAACCAAACAAGGGAAAAACCACGGTGAGGATTAGCTCACAATATAAAGAATATCAAAACTGATTACAAAGGCTCGTTGTCAAAATAGGCTCACTGCCAAAGTACATGACTCACTGTCCAACAAGGGTTAACCACTCAAAGGGATCATTGCCACATAGATACAAAGAAGATAGAAGAGATATGTCGCAAAGAGAAAACAATCCCAATGCAATAGAGATTTTCACCACAATTCACTCAACCACTTGTAGACATACATGAATGATAGAGTACACCTTCAACTCAATGCTTCTAGAAACTCAACAATTAGATTTCGCAATGATCTGCCAAACTCGCATCACATACATATTGATTCACATCCACTTCGCATATATCTTGCACTATTTCTTTGTATTATCTCTTTGTACATCGCTCACCAATAACTCATCCTGTATTTATACCATCTTCAACTTTAAAACATATCCAAAGTCAGCCATCCATCACTTAAATTAAAATTAGATCAGCACCAAAACATTCTAGGGTGGAGTTAGAATAAGGGTGACCCAAACACATAGTTGATGAGGACCTAAATAAGTCCCAACACGGTTCATGAAATTAGTGTTTAACTCAAGGTCGGCCAAACCAGTATAAAACACATAGAACAATTAAGCATACACAACCTTTAACACAATCCAATCTTTCCAAACAACAAAATTATCTTTAGTATGATCAAAAAAACTTAATTCTAGAACTGCAAGTCATAAGACTCAAAAAAATGAAATCTGAACTAACTACATTTCTCCTAGACCTCAGCTAGAACCCCTCAAAAATAAAGTTCACAATTGGTGAACACAAATTGCACTGTAGAATGAATTAAAATCCAAAAATTTGGATATATTAGCTTCTAACAACCATGATCAACATATCTAAACCACATGAACATAGTAGAAAAACCTAGAGCAACCATTGAACACCTGCAACCTTTCTTCATTACAATTTTCTTAATATCCTTGACATATACAACCAACAACCTACATACATGACATTAATGACAACAACAACTAATTGATAACCAATTAACCAGTTGACATCAATGACAACATGTTCATTCTTGCAACAATCTCCCCCTTTGTCATTGATGGCAACACATGATGTGAAAAACCATCAAAGACAACAAAATAGCTCTAAACACACTTCTCATGATTTTTCTTTCTATTTATCCCCCTTAGTAGATAACATTTTTCAAATCTTCTTCATCTCACATCTTCTTCATCTCTCCCACTTTGACATCAATGGAAAAGGGAAAGGATATTTTACATTGATTTCCCCTTTAACATTAAGAACAAAATACTTCTTTCAATGACAACACACTACACTACATTCTCCCCCTGAGAGGTAGCCACCAAAACATCAGTCTAGAAGAAAGATAGATCCATAGACCCACTAGACTAATGCATCTCCATATGCATCTAGTTCAAGAAAGGAGTGGAAATAACCCCTAACTTCTCCCAAAGATACTCAAAAGTATCTTTAGGAAGAGCCTTTGTAAATATATCAACAATATGATCCTTTGTAGGTACATACTAAACCTTTACTTCATTCGCCACAACCTTCTCTCTCAAAAAGTGATACCTGATAGATAGATGTTGTCCTTGAGTGCATCATTGGATTCTTTGAAATGTTAATTGCACTTGTACTATCACAAAAAATAGAAATAGGATCATCATACATCACTTTGATATCTTTCAATGTCTATTTCATCCACAAAACTTGTGTACAACAATATGCAACAATATACTCAACTTTAGCAGTAGACAAAGAGACTGAATCTTTCTTTTTACTCAACCATGCCACCAATCTACAACCAAGAAAGAATGCACCAAGGTATGTGCAGGATCATCATGGAAAAGCAGGCCCTTAAGTGGCAAAAAATTTAGAAAAATCATAGTTAGGCAACTTGGCGTAAATATTTGAATAAGTTATCTATATTATTTCAAAAATATGTAAGAATAGAATCTGTAGAAAACTAAATGTAGTTTCTAAACTACTACATTTATTGAAGAAAAAAAATCTATTTGGTGAAAATTTGAAATTTCAATGCAGTAGAACTTAAATTTCAGGGAAAAAATAAGAAGTAGATGTATGTCTAACCACCCTAACCACAATAAAATGATGATATTTTTTTATAATATTTTAGATACAAGTAGATGACTCATGTCCTGATGTGATGCATTTTTTTTTCCAAGTAAATAATTAATTATGATTTTTTTATCACAACTTTTAAAAAATATAAAAACGCATATGTCTGACCAACTTAACTTGGTCAAAACTTCATGAAATTAAATTTTTATTTTTTTAATCCTATTAATCCTATAGTATGTGAAGCATAGATGTGATGTGCTGGATGTTTTGAATTCAAAAAATGTGATACCGTTTGAAAGCTATAGATGTTTTTCAATCATCCTTTCATGAGGACTTTAGTTGTAATTCAAATCAAAAATTAATAATAATTATTTATTAAATTCAAAGTAAAGCATAATTTATATTGGTGGAAAGCTAAGAATCTCCTTTAAAAACTCTTTTTGTTTCATCAATTTTGGGTTAAAAAAATCGTCAGCCACATACCCTACGTATACCCATCATATCGCCACTTTTTGGCCCATCATGATCTTGCACATACTCACCACCACTTGTACTTTTTATGACATCTACACATCCAACCCAATTTGCATCTATATAAGCACTTAGTGTAAAGTCAATATCCCTAGGATACCAAAAGCCATAATCTGGAGTGCCATTCAAATATTTGAATATTCTTTTAATAGCAAAAACATGTGTTTCCTTAGGATCTTCTTGAAATCTAGCCACAAGACGTATTGCATGCATAATATCCAATCTAGTAGTTGTCAAATATAACACTCCACCAACCATAGATCTATATTTACTCTAATCAACCCTAGGTGAGTCACATCTTTACCTAGTTTGCAACTAGTCACCATAGGAGTGCACATCAGTTTGGAACCATCCATCCCAAACTTCTTCAACATCTCTCTCACATACTTAGACTATGAAATAAAAATCCCTTTCTCTGTTTGATTAATTTGCAACCCAAGAAATAAATTCATCTTAGCAAACATTGACATCTCAAATTCTTTTTGCATTTCTTTCACAAACATTTTTCACATTGTTTCATTTCCTCCAAAGATAATATCATCAACATAAACAACCATAATCAATATTTTGTCATTTTCAATTTTAAAATGCAAATTACTATATACCATACCTTTGTTGAAACCTTGTTGAATCAGATACTTGTCTAACCTTGCATACCAAGCTCTAGGAGCTTGCTTCAATCCCTATAAATCTGTCTTCAATCTACATACCATATCTGATTGATTTGACAACTGAAATCCTTCTAGTTGTTTCAATTGTAGACCTCTTCTTCCAGCTCACCATTCAAAAATGTAGACTTAACATCCATCTGATAGACATAGAAATATTTATGAGTAGAAAATGCTAAGAACATCTTGATAGCCTCCATTCTTTCCACCAAAGTAAAAGTCTCTTGAAAATATATTCAGGTTCTACTTGTGAGCAACCCTTACACACAATCCTTGCTTTATTTCTAACCACTTCTCCATTCTCATTCAACTTGTTTCTGAATATGCACTTTGATCCAATAATGTTTTTATCTACCAATCTAGGGACCAATTCCCACGTTTTATTCTTCTCAATCTACATAAGTTCTTCTTTCATAGCTTCCATCTAATGCTCATATTTACATGCTTCACTTACAGACTTTGATTTAATCTCAAAAATTAAACACAAATTTATCTCAATAGTAGCAGTTCTGCTGCTTGTCGATACTCCTTTTGTCTTATCTCCAATGATCTAACTATCTTAATTATTTTTCCACAAATGTTTAGGTGTCTTAGGGGGACACCACTAGAGCTTCTTCATTTTGTTTCTCTTGCTCATCCTTCTCTTGTTCTTCCACAACTTATTCAATCCATATGCAATCAAGTTCATTAGATACATATCCATCAACTTCAATATAATTTTTCATTGCTTCATCAACCTTGAAATTTGTGCTTTCTACAATCTTTCTCAGTCTTTTATTGAAACATCTATAAGCTTTTCTTCTAGTAGAATATCCAAGAAAAATACCTTCATCACTTCTTGCATCAAACTTCCCTAAATTTTCTTCATCCCATCTGATATAACATTTTCTTCCAAATACCTTGAAATGCTTAACAACGGAAATTCTTCCACACCATAGATCATAGGGTATCTTTGTACTATTTTCTCTTGATTGAACTTGATTGAATACATAAACAACAATGTGAATAGCTTCTCTCCGGTAAACTTGCAGTAGACCAGCCTCAGTAATCATTGATCTAATAGGTTCTTGAATTGTTCTATTCTTTCTTTCAACAACTCCATTCTATTGAGGAGTTCTTAGAGCAGATAACTATATTTTTAGTCCATGAACTTCACAAAACATATTAAACTCATGGGAGGTGAATTTATCACCTCTATCAAACCTCAAGCATTTTATTATCAAATTTACTTCATTCACAACCATAACTTTGAATGTCTTGAATCTATCCAATGCATCAGATTTCTCTCTAAGAAATGTTTAACCCATGTATACCTAGAATAATCATTAATCAAAAGCATAAATTACCTTTCACCTTGTAGAATTCTCACTCTTGTAGGAACAAATAGATCTATATGAATTAAATTTAGTAGTCTAGTACTAGATTTTTCCTTTGATCTGAAATGATTTCTTGCTTGCTTTCCAAATTGGCAATTCTTGTAAATTGCATTAACATGCTTTGCAATCCTTGGTAGATATCTCATGGCTTGTACTACACTAATCCTTGCTAGATTATCAAAATTTATATCACATTCTCTAATACGATAGCCAACTATCATTAATCTGAGTCATAAAGCATCATCCATCAACACCCTTAAGTTGATATATGTTTCCTTCAGATTTATTTCTTGCAATAATCACTAGTTTAGATCCTTTCCTGATTTCCCATCTTTCATCCTTAAACACAAGATCATATCCCTTGCTACAAATCTAAACACTCAAAATATTATGCCTTAAACCCTTAACATAGTAGACATCATCAGTATTATTCTTTCTAGATAAAAACTTACATAACCTATCCCACAAATCTTAGCACCAGTATCATCTCCAAACAAAACTAACCCTCCATCATATTTTGCAAGTTTAAAAAAATTACTCTTATAACCGGTCATGTGATGTGAATAGCCACTATAAACATAGTTATTTTCTTGTTTAGCATGTAAGGTAGAGATTATAGTACCTTTTTCTTTCTCTTTTTTTTTTTCTCTTTCTCTTTCTCTTTCTCCATAGGAAATTCCTTCATCTGGTTTTCAAAATTAGCAGAAGTATTGTTTAGCATGTAAGGTAGAGATTATAGTACCTTTTTCTTTCTCTTTATTTTTTCTCTTTCTCTTTCTCTTTCTCTTTCTCTTTCTCTTTCTCTTTCTCTTTCTCTTTCTCCAGAGGAAATTCCTTCATCTGGTTTTCAGAATTAGCAAAAGTAGGTTCATCTTTTATATCCAAGAACAAGCATTCATTTTCATCAGGATATCCATAATCAGACTCTTCATCAGAGATACTAGCATCCTCATTCACATAATATGCTTTATTAATCTTCTTTCCTTTGTTTTCTTTGTTAAATATTTTTTTATTCTTCTTAGCTCTTTCTAGACATCTCAAAGCATAATGGCCTATTCCACCAAAACTAAATCATTTAAAAGGTAACTTACCTTCATACTTATTGGAGCCTTTTTTCATCCTTCCCACAAAGTTAGCTTCTACTTCATCAAGATTTTCATCATCCAGATCTTCATATTTTGTAGCCATAAAAGTAGTTTTTAATTTGGATCCATTTCTCAAATTTGGCTTTCTCATCTCATAAGATGTCAGAGTTCCCAATAATTGATCTTTAGTGTAAGTCTTGTAGTCTATATGTTCTTCAATAGCACATACCTTTTCATTGTATGCATCAGGGAGAGTTCTAGTAATCTTATTTACAATCCTAGATTCATATATTGTAGCACCAAGTCCACGCATTCCACCAATTATCTCATCCAATCTATGTACATAGGCCTTAACATTCTCATCTTTAGACATATGCAGGAGCTCAAACTGTGTCTCCAAATTTTGCAACTTTGCTTCTTTGACCCTTTTATCTCCTTCATGCACCTTTTCTAAAGCATCCCATACTTCCTTAGCATTCTTCATATTTTGAACTTTAATCAAAACAACTTAATTCTAGAACCGCAAGTCATAAGACTTAAGCATACACAACCAGGGTAAAACACATAGAACAATTAATCATACGCAACCCTTAACACAACCCAATATTTCCAAACAACAAAGTTATCTTCAGTATGATCAAAACAACTTTATTCTAGAACTGAAAGTCATAAGACTTGAACAAAAAGAAATCTAGACCAACTACATTTCTCTTGGACCGTAGCCAGAACCCCTGAAAAACATAGTTCACAACTGGTGAACACAACTCACACTATACAATGAATCAAAAGAAAAAAATATGGATATAGTAGATTCCAACAACCATGATCAACATATTTGAACCACATGAACATAGGAGTGAAACCTGGATCAACCTTTGAACACTTGCAACCTTTCTTCATTACAATTTTCTCAATATCCTTGACGTATATAGCCAACAACTTGCATACATGACATTAATGAAAACAACAACCAGTTGATAACCACTTGACATCAATGACAACACCATCATTCTTGCAACAAAAGGGACATCATGCCTTGCAAGAGATAAGCTTGGATTTTTATTTTCTATGTTGCTCTTTTCTTCTTTATTTTCTAGCATATGAGCACTAGCATGACATCTATGACTAAGCTCTCTAGCATTTTGATTTCTTCGTAATCTCTTGTCAATTTGTGATTGTGTAGGAGCAGGTTTGTCAATCATAGGTTTCTTTTCTTCCCTTAGGGGAGGAATGGAAGGAACCATGGGAGGTTGTGAACAACCACTTTCTCTTTAGCTTTGTAAACTTGTTTTATTTTATGAGGAATAATGGGATTGTTTTGATTGTCTCATGATCTCTTATAGGAAATGGTAGGAGAATTTGTAATAGGTTTCTCTTGGATATTTGGAAGGGATTTTGGTCCAATCATGGTTTTTTCAAGGATGGGCATGGCTCAATCATGGGTTGAGGCATATTTCTAAGTGATAATTCTACTATGAACTTTTCCTTAAGCTTTTGATATGATTTGAAAAAGTAGTCCTCATGAGGTCTAATAGGTTCAATAGGCTCAAGCCAAAAGAAATACAATGAAAAGTTCCCATAGGAGGACATAGGATTAAAGCCACTATGATTTACAGTAAAGATATGATTGCCAAAGGGAAACTTTAGACATTCATGCATGACTGACGTGATGACATTCGTGAAACGAATCCATGGATAGCCTAACTTCACACAAAATTGGTTCGATGACGGGATGATGGTGAATGAGATATTTAATGTTTTTAGTCCAAATTTTATAGGGAGATTTATCAAGCCAATTGCAGGGCAAGCAAAATCATTATGCGTTTTGATCCATCCTTTCAGTATTTCAAATATTTCTTGATAAAGCTCATGCACAAATAGGAAATCTTCAATGATCATGTTCTCTAAACAAATGGGATCAATTAATATCCCATTGGTAGGCTTGTCATTGATTCTTCTAGATATGTAAACTGGACCATCGGGTGCATGTTTGATTATGTCATTTTTTGAGAAAGCAGTATCAAGGGGCATGTTGATTTTGACTTTACAAGGTTTGGCTTCAATAAAGTTGACTGAGGCATGTATGTTATCATTATTTTGATTGTTTAAGCTCTATGAAGTAACCAACCAAGGCTACATAAAATTTGTATTCTGTGTTTAGTTTTAAGCATTTTCCTTAGGTTTTGTAAAGTAGAAATGATCCCAATGTCCATGTTTTCAGTACTTGCACAAAGTCTTGTAACCTTTCTAGGCCTTCATCCATTCCTTTTATGTTTTCTTGTGGGACATGAACAACATCATGCACATTGGTTGTAGGTAAGGAATTAATTGGAAATGAGGTATGCATGCTATGATCCATATGAGGTTGATATCAACACTATTAGAAAGAGAGTTAGAAAACCCAAGATCCATGGCGAATAGTGTATTGAGGGATGAAATGAGTCTAGAACTATGTCTCACAATAGTACTGCTAATAGAACACCAAGTTGTAAATCTTATACATGTTTTACAAATTCAATGCCAAGCCAAAATGGAAAGAGGTTAAAGTACAATGCAATGACCTAGAATGTTATGTGTAAATGCAATTTTCAAATTCTAAACAAGATAATTTTCTAATTACACTATGAAAAAATCTAAAAACAAAGTCTTTCAAATGCAATTTTGAAATCACACAATGCACTAACTTTATCAAATTAAGCTAAATATGATCAAATTGATGAAACAAAAATTCTGCAAACGGTAATAGAAATCTAAAAGCAACAAATAGAAATGTAGAAATGAATATTTTAATGCCCAAAAAATAAAAATGTGACCTAATCAAAGAATCATTCACCCTAGGTGAATGGGTTCTAGATGAGGGTTTTGAAACAAATTTTTACAGATTTTTGAGCGCTTTTCAACATTTTTTAGATTCTGGCTTGATACAGCAAGTTTCAGTTCCAATTTTTTGTAAACTGTCATAGAAAATTGGACCCTCTTGAGAAAAGAGACAATTTCATGCCTAATTAGACCCACTTTTGAGTCCCCTTGCATCATTTATCCTTTAAAACAACATTTATAGGCCCCTAAGACCCATTATTTTTTATCTAGAGGCTCATTTTTCTTGAGAAATCACTTAAATCCTAAAAAACAACATTCAATTCTTCCATATCTCGAAAACCCACCTTCAAAAATTAGCAGTGGGACCCATTCACCACCTTGGACGAATGAGTCCCCTCTGGTGGGACCCATTCACCAAGGGTGGCGAATGAGTCCCTTTTGAGGGAAATTTCAATTTTGAGTGGGAATTCAATTAATTCAACTTAATTTTTTGGTGAATGTCGGCCTCTTAGGTCTAAATAACAGGAAAATTAGGTGTTGTTGCTTATAAATACTCATTTTTAGTCATTTTACACATCTCTTTTTTTCCATTTCACAAAATCAATTTCTAAAGACAAGTCTTCTACAACAAGTTTAATTAGAAAAGTTGAAGTTTTAGGGCAACAAGGTAGGGTTTTTGTAAGTCTTTAAGCTCACTTTTTTTATCTAGATTCAACATTGCAAATATTTGATGATGGATGCCTATGGTGAATCATGGAGAAATCTAGGTTGAGCAGATGTAACTAGCCATCAAATCACACCTAAAGACTTGTTTTCAAAGTGATTCCATCTTCCATTGCTTTTCTATCTTTAGATTAAGGTTCATATTTCATTTACATTTCATTTGCATGTCATTCTATCTCCATCTTTAATATGTTGTGATATTTCTAGGTTTGAGATCTTGCATCACACAAATCACATTTACATTTCATATTCTTGCATAATAGAATAGGGTTTATGACATACTTTAGATTTTCCTAGTCTTTAACACATCTAAGACTAGGGTTTTATGCATATTTTTATTGATTCAAGGTTTGATTACCCAACTTGGGGTTGGACCAAGGAAAACCCCCCATTAGACAAAAAAAATTAAGTTGTTTTGCAGGAATTTTTTGAGATCCTGATTCGGGTTTCTGTCAGAAAGTGTTGTATAGGTGTCAAGGTATAGAAAAAAATTTTGAAATCACAAAAATTTGAAAGATGGATTGATTCACCATGCATGGAAAATGAGTCCCTCTTGAGGTTCCATTTTTAGTAAAAGGCAGATCTAGACACCCAATTAGTAGAAAATAGCTCTTGTGCAGAAAAACCCTAACTTGGGACTGATTTGCCCAAGGTGGTGAATGAGTCCCAATCAACCCAAAATTAGGTTTTTCATATTTCTAGATTGCTTTCTAGTCTTCTTCATCTTCTTAGGTGCACATATTCTGAGATTTGGCTTTCTATTTAGTTTAGTTTACATTTTCATTCATCAGTTCAAGATTTTTGCAAACATCATTGTGTTTTCAAACATTGCATTATTCTTAGGTTTTGCATTCGTAATCTCTTAATTTCATGGATTAATTTCCTTTAGATAATTTCATTTAGTTTCAATAACACAATACACATCTTAATTTGAGTGAACCACCTAGACTTTTGAGTGGGGTTTATCTCTCTCCTTTTAGGTGAAACATCCTAAGAGTGCGAGAGTAGTCCATAAATCCTACACAAAAATCTATGGTTAATTTTGGTGAACCTACATATTGAACATCATATCATTATGATTTACATTTATATTTGCATCCTAGGCCTTAATTGCATTGTCTCTTGCATTGTTCTTGCATCCTAGGGCTTCTTAAACTTTCATTAGTGAAAATATCATTTAGAGTTCATTATTGCATCTTATTTCATTACTTCATTTCAAAATTTTACATTATCAATCTTTATTTACATTGTCCAAACCTGAAAACCTTCAAAAAAGTTAAAAAATATAGAAAAATCTTAAAAAATATCTCCCTTGGGACTCATTCACCACCTTGGGTGAATGATTCCCACTGCAATTTTTGCATCAGAGTTCCCAGAATTTAGTTTCTTGCTTTGCACATTTATGTTTCCTACAATTTCTTTTCAGTCATAGTTCAGTTATCTTTTGTATCATTAGCATAAGCACACTTTTTCTTTCATGCCATTTATGAATATTCTTAGGTTTTTCAAAATTTCCTTTAAAGTATTTGTTCCTAGTTCTTTTAGATTAGATTCATCGATACATAAAAACACAAAAACTGAAACATCAAAACAACCTTTCAAACAAATGATTCAAATTAGAAACACCATCTCATCCAAGCCCCTTAGTAGTGATGATGTAGATAAGTTAGATGAAGTTCTTGAGGACTTCCTCTCACTCACTTCATCCTCTAATGCTTGCAATGAGAAACCTAAATCACTTAATGATAACATATCCCTCAAACCTTTTGGTTACATGATGACTTTGACTTGTTAGATGAAGCCCTTCAAGACTTCATCTCGCATAATCATCCACTAAGGTTTGTTGTGACAAACCCACAATAACAAATGTTAACACCTTCAATTTTGAACAACTTAAAACAATTAATGATAACTTACCCTTCAAGCCTTTTAGTCATGATGACTTGGACTTGTTAGATGACTCTTTTCAAGATTTCATCTCACTCAAATCATTCACTAAGGTTTGTTGTGAGAAGTCTACAACTAAGGATGTTAATGTAATTCAAGATCAACTCATTCTTTATCTACCCTCACATAAAAAAAAAATTCCAATAAACCTACGTACACTCTTTACCCACCTAAAACCAATGTTTTGCAGCAATCAAGTAATGTTATTGTTTCCCATACATATAATACCTGAAACAATCCACAACCGCTGCAACCAACCCCACCCTCTTTACCTTTACCCAATCCACCTAGTGCTCCTCGTTACCTCCCACACACAAAGGAGTATAACCTTGTTGAACAATTAAATAATAATCCTACAAATATTTCCCTTTGGGATTTACTTTAGAACTCACCAAATTACCACACTATTCTTCAAACAACCTTACAACAAATTGTAATTCCTCCTAGTAAAACTCTGAATGATGTGGTAGCTTTAATCCATGGAATGATCCAAGTTAATCTAGATATTACCTTCCACCAACATGAGCTCCCTCCTTTAAATTTTTGAAAAAAAAATTAAGCCTTTATGATAATTGCTCAATTCAATTGCATAGGTATCAAAAGAACCCTTATCGATAATGGTTCTACCCTTAATGTGTGTAGTGTGAATCTCCTTGATAGATTGTGTGTTGATAAGTCACAAATAATACCTGATTTCATATTCATTTGAGGATTTTACAATACAACAAAACAACCACTCAATATAATCACTTTACCTACTACGGTTGGGATGGCTACTTTGCAAACTCCTATTCATGTCATGCCTTATGATCTTTCGTATAATCTTCTTTTAGGCAGACCATGGATTCATGAGATGAATGCAGTGCCTTCGATCCTTCATTTTAACATGAAATATGTCTATAACAATCACATTTATCAAGTTGAATTAGAACCCGAGCCTGAAAGTTGCTTGCACCTGGAAAAAGGAGCTACAAGTCCTCTGAAAACATTAATTCCAACATCCAACATAGATCCTCTTGAAATTAAACACAACGATGACGAATTGGCATCTAAATTATTTGGTGATGATTGGGGATCCTTAGAATTCACACCTTCATTTATGGGAAAATACATAATCACACAAAAGAAAGATGAGAAACAAGAACAACCAACCATCATGTCTACTCAAAATTCTGAACAATCTTCTCAAACATCTATCTCTTCTACTTTGGAAGAAAATGCAACCAACACAACAAACTTTGATGAGATAGACTATCAATCTGCTCCTACTCTAATAGAAATGGAAAGACTTTATGGAAAAGGCTATGAACTTGTGAAACAATTAGGATATACTGGAAAAGGATGTGGAAAACATGAACAAGGAATTCGTGTTCCTATCGAACCTAATACGCAAGAGAAAAAAAACCAGATAATTGGGATATTCTTTTTCTAAAATGACAAAAGCTACTCAACAACCATCTTTAAACATCAACGCTATTACATGTCAACCAAAACACCAACTCATAATCAAACATCTTGAATTGCTTGATATGAACTTACCACCATAATGGAAGTACGTTGATAGTGATGAAACTTTGCAACAAATGTTAGGATTTTATGATAATGCATCCTCTACTACCTCCATGAAACAGGTTGCTCGTGCTACAATCATTACTGTTATGCCTTGCATAACCACCCCATTTTATTTTGGAACAAAATGGGTCCCCCTTTTTTATTTTGATTTTGTTGGCCTTTGGTTGTTTGGTTGGGTCTTAGGAGTTCTTTGTTTTCCTCCTAAGTTTGTCTTTTGCTTTGTCGGAGGTGGGTCCAGAACCAAATCTAAACATGGAACTCTTTCAAGGTTTCTAGTTTGGATATAGTTTCGACTCCGACTCTGCCTTCTCTTTTGTTAGTCCTTTGTTATGTTGGTTGTTTTTTACGAACACTTGGGTTGGTTCGCTCTCTTGTTTGTTGGTCATTTCCTTGTGTTTTGTTTGTTTGCTCATGCATGAGCGGAACCGGGATTGGAACTCATGTGGGAAGTTTCAAGTTTCCATTTTGAGTTCCCGTCCCGACTGCGTCTCCACTCGTTTTCTTTCTCTTTTTTTGTTATTTGGGCCGAGTCTGGTGTTCGCTCTAGTCCCGCTTCCCTTGTGCTTGTGTGTTTTGTTCTCTGATTTTTGGTCAAGACCAGATCTGGACCCGAAATGGAACTTCAAACTTTGTGAAGTTCCCTTTCAGTTTTGTCTCCACCCCCCATCTTTGTTTGTCATTTTTTGTCGGTCCTTTTGTCGAGGTCGGATCTGGGGTTGGAAATGAAATAGGGAACTTTGTGTAGTTTATTTATCTTGTTTCTGACCTGGCTCTACATTCGCCTTACCTTTTGATGTTCTATGGACTTGACTTAACTGTCTGTTCACGTCATTGGCTCCATCCCCGAACGACTGCATTTATGGCATTAAATGCAACCTGTTTGCACGCACGAATTAATGATTAAAGGTTTAATTATGCTTAAACTACCTCATTGTTATTATTATGTGAATTTTTTAAGCAAACCATGGCTAAGAAAGTCTCGAAAGAATTGATTTGATCATGGGGGCGAATTGCAGAGAAAATCTTGGCTAATTTCTGGTCAATCCTGAAGAGCTTTTTGAGGTAGGTTTCTTTTTTTTTCCTTCTCCTGTTTCTTCTTTTGAGTGTGTTGTTTTGACGCATTCACGGGAGGGGTTTTGTTCTTTTTCTTTTGTTTTTGTTTCCTTTGTTGGTGTTTTTGTTGTTCTTCTTGATCTGCTTGTTTGGTTTTTTTCTTTTCTATTTCGTTCCATTTTGGGTTTGTCTTTCCGTTTGTCATTTTTGTTTTGTTGTCGCTTTTGTGACAAGTCCATTTTATCGTGCTCTGGTTTTGACTAGGGTTTCAATTTTTGAAGGGGTTTCTTGGCTTCAGTGATAAATTTCATCTTGAAATTTTTTTTCTAGTAATCTCATGTCAGTTTTGGGTTGTTCGTACAGGATTCTTGTTGTACCCTAGTTTTTAGAAGTAGGGTGTCAAGCGAACTAGGGTTTTGCAATATAACCTTTTCCATTGTTTAAATGACTTTTGTACAGAGGAGCTATTGGAGGGTTAAACTATGCTATTTCTAGTTTCCTTTTGGGTCCATGTGACCCAGGGTTTATGGTTCATATGACTACCTTGTTTGATAATACTCTCTATTTGCTAGAATTATTCTACTCCCGTTCATTATTATGACGTCTTTATATCTTTGCTCTTGGTCGAAACTGGATCTAGAGGGGAAATTAAAATTGGTAACTAACTTTTTTTCTGGTCTGATCCCCGTTTTGGTCCCGCATCCGGCCCTATTTTGGTTCTAGTTCGGTTCCTGTTTTGGTCCCACCTCTGACACTATTTTTCTCCTTGTCTAGTTCTGATCCCAGCCTCGTGTCTAGTTTTGATCCCGGCCCCGCCGCATGATAAGAGAGATTGTGTATGCCTAATACTTCTATGGTTCCACCTCCGATAAAGGAATAGTTTGATCAAGTAAAATATTATCTTAGGAGGATGGAGGATGGATTATATGATTGACTAACTTAGATGTTTTGTTCATCTAATATAGGAAATTGCTGCAGGAATTAAGAAATGTTGGGAGCATCAGATGAGGCCACTTAGAGAAGCCACCAGGTGAAACTTCATGGCAAGGAGTTAGACCAAAGAAGATCAAGGTGGAATAGCTTCTGTATACCTTGAGATGTAAGCATAGGGAAGTTTCCCTCATAGCTATCAAAATTGATTCCGACTGGGCTGATATTACTAACACCAATTTGGGCCCTTTTAACTATGAAGAATTGCATGAGGAGACATTCACTGAGGATCAGGTCATAGGAAGGATAGAAAGGATCATTCAATCCAGGCTAGCACATGTTGCACTCTTCCTCCTATCTATCCAATGTCCGGAGTTGATTCTTGCAATAGTTGGGGAATATAACCCTGCTACTAGACAGTGTGTGGATGTAAAGGGTAATGTCATTATTGACTTCATGCCTCCAATGATCACATTCTTGTTTCATATACCTGATCCCAAGAATCCTAAACAATTGAATGAGGTGGAGGCTTTGAAGCTGTATAGTGATAATAAGGAGAGGAATAGATTTCACATGAATAAGACTTGGATGAGGGTAGAGAAGAAGTCTCTGACCAAGCTTCCAGACTAGCCTAAGAGGGTAGACTTTAGTAATGAAATTGCAGATATAATCATGTTCCTTTCTAGGGTGTTTGGTAAAAGGGATGCTTCACTATTTAAAGAATGGATGTTTCCTTTCATTTTATTTTTGATGGGAGGAAATAATTTGACTGGTCAATGATAGTAGCGGACAACATTCACAATCAGATGATAAAAGTAAGAGAAACCAAGCATTTCTTTATGACCTCCTATGTAGTTTATGCAGCTGCCCGAGTGGGGATTTTTCTTGGACTTCAAACAGTAGGTATATTGGGGGAAGCCCAAGGACAAAAGAGAGTGTGGGAGTATTATAATCAGCTCACCTTTTGGGCATCAGAGCAACATTATAGAAGGGTTAATGATTCCTTTCTTTATGTCATTATTAACAAACTAAATGGTGATGTGAGATATAGGCTTAGCAGGGAGGCAATGGCTTTTGTGAATGAATGGGAGCATTGGTTTATCCAGTACCCCAAATTCACCTATTCTAGGTTAGCAGGTTTTAATGGTCACCCCCATTTGCTACCTAGATGTTGTGGTGATAGGATCATTTTAATGGAGTTTATTTATCAAGCCTTGGCTATTTATTTCCATTTTGGCAACAAACACAAGACTGGGTGCAATAAGTTTCCAATGAGGTGGGGAGCCTTTAGCTATCCACACATTCAGGCAACTAATGTCGTTTGTGATGAATTAGTTTATTTAAATTTGGGCTTGTATACTACAAGTAAATACTATGACCCCAAGCACAAGATGAGGGATTTGCTTCCAAGTGTCTTTGAGAAGCACTTTAATCTGTTGGAGGATTTTTGGGAGGACTTGCAAGATGAATATGACCTTAGAAAAAAGAATTATGAAATGATACCTATCCCACTTATGGTTGAGTTTGGGATAAAAGAAGACATTCCAGAAATATTGTCTAATGATGGGATAGTTTTGGAACCCGGGTATGATGCAGACAAGATTGGTACTAAGGATCTTGATCTAATAGATTGGAATGCTGATGAGACAATTGAGATAATGCAGATTGCAAGACCGGTGCTCGATAGGAGTATTCAATGGGTGAGTTTGAGGGCTAATCAAGCTGAGGCTCCATCATCTAAGAAGAGGAAAGTTGTAGGTAACACCCAAGGATATAAAATGGAAAAGAGAAGGATGGCACCTAAGGAACCCTTAGAGTTTATGCCTTCTAATACACAAGAGGAGGTGGTTCATCAAGACCTTCCAGAGGTATAGGAAGATGAAACAATTGCAGAGGTGGTTGCTTCTACATCTGCTATAGGGGAGGTACCTACTCAGCCCTCTGATGCACAGGAATTAGGTCAAGAATCACCAAAGGGAGCCCTCCATGATGAAGTAGAGGTCTTAAAGCGAATGGAGGATAAAATTGAGATACATAATATAGAAACAGATTCAGAAAAAGACTCCATCTAATAAAGAGCATCATGTATTAACATCTTTTGATATGACAGATGATGTAGGAACCGAACACATATTAACTGAAGAAGATCAGTGGAAACTCTTTGAAGATGCAAAAAGAGAATTTGATGCTAAGGCACAAGCTAAGGCATCAGTTAAGCAACAAGAAGAGGAGGCCAAGGCACAATCTGAGTTGGTAGTCAAGCAGAAGGAGTTGGAAGATAAGGTCAAGGCTGATGAATTAGCTCAACAACAACAACAAAAGGAGTAGGAGCTTAAGATTCAAGAAGAGAGGGATAAGTTGATGATGTAGCAGAAAATTCATAACCTTGAAGAGGAAAAGGCCCAGCAAAGGAGAGAAAAAGAAGCTATTGAAGCTAAGCTCAAAGCACAAGAAGAGGCTTATAGGAAAAAGGAAGAGCAAGAACATTTGAAAAGGGAAAGAGAGGCTACTGAGATTGCTGAATATGAAAAGAAGTCCAAGGAGGCATGGGACTATGTTGAAGAGTTGAAGAAGCAGTGGGATCAAATGTTAGAGAAAAAGAAAGAGGAAGAGGAATGTTTAAAGCAGGAGCTAGAGGCTAAAAGGCTGCAAGAATAGAAAGATAAAGAGGATTCAGAAAGGTTAGCACAGGAAAAGGAACAAAGTAATCAGCAAAATGTGCAGGAAGTTGATTCTCAACTGGGGCCTACATTGTTACAACCTCTATCTTCCACTACTGTTGCTTCTGCTTCAGCCTTGGTAGCCACTACTCCTATTGCTCCTACTTGGTTAAAATTGAACTTGGAAAGAAAACAAGTTGTTCAACCACAACCGTTGAATTGGGAGGAAATGATGAAAGAAATTGGGAAGGAGAAACCTAAAAAAAAGGCCTGGGTTCTTCACTCTACTAGGCTCACTAATGCTAGAGAGATTGTTGCTGAATGTGCCATACCTGTAATGGGAAGAGTCATGATGATATGAAAATCACTGATTATTAGTTGAGGGCAATAAATTTGGGAAAGCCTACAAGAAACCAGCAGATGAGTTTGATTGATATTGTGGCCTCTTCAACTAAATCCTAGATGATTAAAGATAAACAAAGGAAGAATGAGCTTAAGGCTCAATTGGATCAGCTCCATAGTTTTTTGAAAGATGTTTCAAGTCCCATTTCCCAACAAGCTGCTCTTCCTGAATCCCCAATTTTGTTAACAAAGAGGGAAGTAGATGATTTGATTCAAATGAAAATCAAGGTAGGGATGATGGATAAATGGTTGGATAATCTCAACCAGGAGGTTGATGATGTTCTTGTTGAAGGTTCTAAAATTCATAAGGCTTCTCTTGAATTGGCAGAGGATCTAGACTAGCAGGTCAAGGATCTGGATAAGCAGGATGATGAATATAAGGAATGTGTTAAAAGGCTTGAAGATGTCAGCAAAGTGCCCAAGTCCACCTTGCTGGAATATTCAATTCTTGAGCAGGGTAATGAAGATTTTGTGGAAAAAACTGTGAGCATCATAAGATATAAGTCTAGGGATATGCATGGACATCAAGAAGAAGTCTAAGAAATGAGTAAAGACTTGAATCAATAGATGGTTGAATTAGAGGCAATTGTGGCCATTTTAATCAACTTAGATTCCTCAAACAAAGAAGGCTTGTCTTTGGATAAACTAAGGGAGAGATGGAGGGGTAGGTTTGAGGAAATCATGCAAAAGGGAGATGATGGGGAGGATTTATTGTTAGACCAGTTTATGGATATCCGTGAGGAGGTAAGAACTACTAGAAAGGAGTTAATCAAGTTAAAGGAGATGCAAAGGTTGGTTGTTGCAGAATTTGAAAGGATCAAATTTGAAAGTGATTGGTTAGATGGGTTAGATTTGGGTACTCTTCAACAGGTGTTCTCCAGTTATGATGAGTACATCCTTGAGCATTGAGTGCAAAAGTGATTGACTCTTTTCACCATACTCTCTCTGCTCTTCTCCTCTTTTTGTGGGTTTTGACATAGGCTCAACTCTGAGTTTGATCCATCGGTTTCACTCTCTTCTTGGAATATTAGATTTTTTCTTTGTACAACAGAGTGATCAACCTTGAGACAAGGGTTCCTAAGTCTACTTCTGTGTTCAGTTTTGACTCCATGAATTGTGGATCTTGATTGATAATTGAGAAACTCGTGCATGTGGCACCCTATATGTATTTTTTAGGTTCTAATTTGTAAAGGTCGGCTAATTGAAGAAAGATCAACCACCTGATGATAGAAAATAGTGATTAGATCTAGGATTTCTATGTTTTAGGAGAGATACTCTAAAAGTTCAGTAAAAAAAGTTTGGTTATTTTATAATTTCTCATACATTTTCATGTTATGATTTTAAAGTTTGGATCTATTTTGATAAGGTTAATGGTACATGATCAATCCATGCGCCAGTGATTTTTGTTGTGCTTAATTGTTTCTTATTTGATGAAAGTCAATAGAAGGAACTGGATTCAAGATTATTTCATTCAATTATCTATGGATGAAGTTTATCATATTCATTTAATCTGTGTTTTAGATGATGAGTGAGTGATTTTTTTTAAGTAATTTTAGTGAATGTTGATGGTATTTGAATTAGCATTATGGATGTATGCAGTAGCATAGTTTTTTCTATGTATTGGATATTATTGTAGTTGTGGTTAGGTGGAATAAACACTCATTGACATGCATGTCTGGATATGTAAGAATTTTACTCATGTTTCTTTTATTTAAAGCTCTGATTCATCTTTTTCTTTTATTTAAAACCCCCCAAATGTAGACTAATTGATGCTATGCAGTCTTGTTCTTTGTTACCAGTAAAGGCTCCTTGAACATTACAGTTATATCAACCACTGAATGAAATCAACATAATTGAGAACCAATTACCAGGACCTTGGGAGTTAGATCTCCATGTGTTATATTTCTCTTTTAGGAGAAATAGAATAGTAGTATTATGTTTAATGTTGTTGTCTTGTTTTGAACATCAACAATTACCAAGTAAAACAATAGTGATATCATTGAAGAGTCTCATGAGTCTAAAGTTCCTAAATCTAATGCACTCCCTTTAGGAGATACAATTGATGTTCCAATGGACATTGATGATAAAGAGAAAGTTATTAAGATTTGGAAGTGCCTTACGATGAAGAACAAGAGGACACTATAACTTTACCTCATTATTTTCCTAATATTTTTCCTTGGAAATATTCTGATATGCCAGGAATTGACCTAAAAATTATGACACGCAACATTGTCCTTGCTGAAAATGCTAAACCCGTTCACCAAAAGATACGAAAAATGCACCCTAACATAGCCTTGCATGTTAAAGCAGAGCTTGAAAAACTCCTTGATGCAGGCTTCATCTGACCTATTGATTATTCTCCTTGGATCTCAAACTTTGTCACAATTCCTAAACCCGATAATTGTATTAGGATATGTATTAGTTTTTGTGACTTGAATAAAGCTTCTTTAAAAGATGACTTTTAACTTCCTAATATAGAAATGATCGTGGATTCAACTGTTGCACATGCATTTTTGTCATTCATGGATGGATTTTTTGGTTGTAATCAAATCCTTATTAATCCTCAAGATCAATACAAAACTCCCTTTACCACTGTTTGGGGGACATTTTGTTAGGTTGTGATGCCCTTTAGTTTAAAGAATGTCAGTGCAACTTATCAATGAGAAATGACATTGATCTTTCACAATTACATCCACAAAATTTTGAAAGATTATGTTGATGATATCCTAGCTAAATCATTAACATGATAAGACAATGTAAATGTTCTTCGAAAAAACTTTGAATGAATATGTAAATGTAATATGCGCTTAAATCTGAAAAAGTGTCTTTGGCATAGATAGTGGTAAAATTTTGGGGTTTGTCATATCTCACAAAGTCATTGAGGTGGACACAAAGAAAATTGATGCAATTATTAACCTGCCACCTCCTAGGAACATTTCTCAATTGCAAATGTTACAAGGTTGAATTCAAGCTATATGTCATTTTTTTGCATCTTTAGCCAAACTCACATTACCTTTCACGCATCTTCTTAAAAAGGGTGTACATTTTGATTGGGATGAGGATTGTAAATAGGCTTTTGAGAGTTTAAAGGAATACCTGGCAACTCCACCTATTTTACAACCTGTCGTGCCAAACAAACCGTTTATCTTATACATAGCTGCATCAACCCATGCTCTTGCATCATTGTTGGCTCAACAAGATGATAATGGCAAAGAACATCTTGTTTATTACATCAGTTGAACCTTAATTGATTTTGAAACTCAATACTCACCAATTGAAAAACAGTGCTTAGCTCTTGTATTCACTACTAGTAAATTGCAACATTATTTACTAAATGTTGAAATACAAGTCATGACAAAATTTGATCCTCTTAAACATCTTTTTAATAAAACTGACCTCTCTAGACAATTATCTAAGTGAGTGATGTTGTTAACTGAGTTTGACCTTAACTTTGTTTCACAAAAATCAATCAAAGGACAAGCCTTAACTGATCACTTAGCTAATGCTCCTTCCCCTCATGCTCTACCTAATCATGACTCCTTTCTTGATGATAATGTCTTGCCCGCTGATATTAAAACATGGGGATTGTATTTTGATGGATCTAAGTGTAGAATAGGTTCTGGTGCTAGAGTGGTATTGATTCCACCCAACGGAAAACCTATTCCCTTGTATTATCGGTTAAACTTCCTATGCACAAATAACACAGCTAAGTATGAGGCATTAATCACAAGTTTGCGAGTTGTTTTAACAATGGATGCTAAGCATATCAAGATCTTTGGTGATTCACAATTAGTTATCAAAAAAAATAATGGTACATATCAAACTAAACACGACAAGTTAGAAAAATACAAGAACCTTACAATGAAACTATTAGAGAAGTTTGAATCATTCACCATTGATAACATCCCACAAAAAGACAATAGACATGCAGATGAAATGGCGAGTGCAGCCTCTCTTATATCACCACATGATCCTTCCATAGACTTCACCTTTGTTATTCATCCCATCATGAAACCTTTGATTGACATTCAATTAGAAGACATTTTACCAATAACTCAAGATGACTCGTGTGAATGGTATGATACAATTTGCAGCTATTTAAAAGATAGTACTATTCCTAAACCTACAACAACAAACACTCGAAAGTGTTTACACAAACTACCAGCTCGCTAATGCATTGTTTATATGATCTTTCAATGGTCTCTTATTACGGTGTCTTAAGGATTCTGAAATCCCTTGGCACTTGAATAGGCTCATGCTAGTGCTTATGAAGGTCATTTTGGAGGATGTTCGTTAGTGCAAAAACTATTGGAGACATATGGAAAAGGACTACTTTACTTACATTAAATGATGCCACAAATTTCAAGAACATAGCAATTTGATCCATGCTCCTACTTTTGAGTTTCGTGCCCAAGTTCCCATTTGGTCATTTTCAGTATGGGGATTGGATCTTATTGGAAAAATTTCACCTCCCTCTTCCGCTAGACATATGTCTATCATAACCACAATAGACTATTTCATGAAATGGGTGGAAGTTATTCCTCTTCATTCTACAAATGCTAAAGTAATTTTTCATTTCATTTTGGAACATATCATTGCTTGATTTGCACTTCCTTCTTCCATTTTTTTAGACAATGGAACTCCATTTAAGAATAATGAAGTTAAGAAATTTCTTGAAACATTCAACATTCAACACCATTTTTCCACACCATATTATCTGCAATCCAATGGACAAGCTAAAAAAACTAATAAAATTTTGGAACAAATCCCCAAGAAATTTTTCAACAAACATCATAAATATTGGCATACATAATTACATTATGTTCTTTGGGCTTATCGAACAAGTGTTAGATCATCCATAGGAACTACAATCTATAACCTCGTTTATGGAATTGATGCAATCATGCCATTTGTGTTGCTGAAAATTGTACCATTTGCTTGACATGGGATTAATTCATGATAATTGGACTTAATGAGGCCCTAATATAGTGATTGCGAGGCATTTTATGTGTCCTCGCTAGGTCTTGGACCCTTGCAAATCAAATAATATGCTTCTAACGACATCTTGTAAAGTTGTTGTAAAGTGTTGTAAAGGACTTTCACGCTTTTCTAGACCTAATTAATCTATTTATTACTAATTCAACATTATAATGACATTATTTTATCAATCTAGAAGATTCTTAATGTAAACTTAATGATAAATTAGTGTTGTAATGTGTCTTGCACATTCACATTGGTTCTTGTGCATTTCTAGGCTATGTGGACCTAATCTTAGTGTTGTAAAGTGCATTTAATTACAATTTCACATTAATTTATGTGTCCCAAGCCCTATTCAACATTTACATCATCACCAACATGTTCTATATCACCCATATTGTGCATCCTGAGACTTTATATGATCAAACACCTGACAAGATGGCAATTTAAACCTTATTTCCTATCTCCTTAGCTTCATAGGTGTTGGAATGGCCCCTGTGGGACCCATTCACTATGCTTGGTGAATGAGTCCCATCCAGGTGGTACCCATTCACCATTCCTAGCAAATGAGTCCTATCTGGCCCCCATTTTGACCCTTGAGCGAGAAAAAGTGAAATTTAAAGTTTATTTTCACTACATGTCGCCCTGTGATGGAGTATAATCGAGTACTAAGGCACAATTGACTATAAATAAGTGTTTTTATTCTCATTTTACAACCAACCATTCACTATTACATCTCTCATCATTTTTTTATCATCTATCTTTCTCTACAAGTCAAGCAAGTTAAGGTTTCTCCATTAGAAGTCTTTAAGTTAGCTTTCAAAAGCATTCAAGAGTTGCATCTTCATGTATTGTTGTAGAAATCCAAGATCAATCATCATTGCAAGGTAATCTATTTCATTATTACATGCTTCATTTATTTATTTCATCATTTTGGTTTAATTACCTAAATGGGGTTTGACCAAGGAAAACCCCCATTCCCTAACAATCAACAATTTATCTTCTTTTTTTGTTTGTATGCAGATTTTAGGTCCTTTGGAAGCTTAAGAATCATTGAAGATAGAATTTCAAATTCATCCAAGTCTTCTTCCCTTCATTCAAGTCAAATCATCAACAAAAAGCCATTTTCAGACCCAAATCTGACAATTTCAGAAGTGGAGACCTGTAGGAGGTAGAATTGCATACCTAACTCCATAGAATATTCCACTAATTTTCCAAAATTCTATAAATGGACTGATTCACCACCCATGGTGAATGAGTCCCACCTATAGGCCTGAAAACAGGTTTTTTCAAATTTCAACTCCCAACAATCAGAAACAGGTTTCTAGAAGACTTTAGCATAAGTAGGACTGATTCGCCATGCTTGGCGAATGAGTCCCAGTGGCCATTAAAAGAAGTTTTAGAGACATTCTAAAACCTTCTAGTGACTTCATTCTGCCTCTAGGTGCACTTTGTTCAATCTTATTAAATTTTGTTTTCATTTATCTAAGTTTCTAGTTCGTGGTTGCAATACACAATGTGTTTTCAAACAAGTCTTTTTCTTTAGGTTTGGCATAGTTAATCAATCAATTCCATAACTCAATTACATTTAGATCAATCCATTTACATCATTTAACATTGTGTACATCCTAATTTGAATGTGCATAAGTATTTTGGAGCCCAAATCTCTCTCTTTCTAGGTGGAAAACCCTAGGAAGAGAGCTAAGCATTTTAGGTTCCCAAAATCTGTCACACCCTTCGAGTTAGAAATTCCTATGTTGTGAATCTCTCTCCAATAACTTATTGACGATGCCACTTATAAATAAAAATGATTGCACCAACTTGAGATTCTTGATGAAAAGCATATTAACGTTCTTGAACATCTCCAAGCTCATATCAAACAATTAAAATGAAGAAACAACACACAAGTCATCCATAGAATGTTTCATAAGGGTGATTCTGTTCTTATTGAGAATTAATGTAATACTAATGCTGACAATGAAGAAAAAGATAAATTCATCCCTAATTGGTTAGGACCTTACATAGTTGATACCAATTATGAGTTTGGTGCCTATATCTTAACATAGCTTGATGGAATACCCCTTAAGGAACCTATTAATTCCACACATTTTCATCGGTATTACTTCTAACCTCTTTGAATAGTATGATTGTTAAAGCGGTGTTGTTTAAAGTTATTTGATGTCATTTGAAATAATTTTCACATTGCTTCGTTCTTGACAACTAATCTTGTGTTTGTCTTGAACACTAACGTAATTATTTAAGTTCATTTTTATAAGTACTTTAGGATTCATACTATTCACCCTTGTGTTATGTTAAGTTAGATCCTTATATTAGTTATAGGTGTATTTAATTTAACACATTCTCTATTCACTAATGTTGTATCTATAGTAAAATTGAAATATGTTTTATCTTATATCACATCAATCTTGATAAATCATGAAGAAATTAAGGATATGTGTAGAATCATCATGGAAAAAATAGGCCATTAAGTGGCAAAAAATTCAAAAAAATTAGAGTTAGGAAACTTGACATAAAATTTTCAATAAGTTATCTATATTATTTCAAAAATATGTAAGAATAGAATCTATAGAAAATTGAATGTAGTTTCTAAACTACTAGGTTTATTTAAAAATATATATATCTATTTGGTGAAAATTTGAAATTTCAATGCAATAGTACTTAAATTTCAGGGAGAAAATAATTAGGTGTCTGTCTGACCACCCTAACCACAATAAAATGATAAAAAAAATTATAATATTTTAGATATAAGTAGAAAACTCATGTCCCGATGTGATGCATATTTTTTTGTAATTTTTTTCCAAGTAAATAATTAATTATGAATTTTTTATTACAAATTTTAAAAATATAAAAAATCTTATGTCTAACCACCTAACCTTGGTCAAAACTTCATGAAATTCAAAAACAAATTAATCCTATAGTATGCAAAGCATAGAATGTGACGCATGTTTCGGATTCAAAAAATGTGATACTATTTGAAAACTATAGATGTTTTTCAATCAACCTATGAATCGGGACTTTAGTCATAATTCAAATAGAAAATGAATAATAATTATTTATCAAATTCAAAGTAAAGCATAATTTATATTGGTGGAAAGCTAAAAATATCCTTTAAAAATCCTTTTTGTTTCATCAATTTTGGATAAAAAAAAGTCGTCAGCCACATACCCTACACATACCCATCATATCACCACTTTTTGGCCCATCATGATCCTACACATACCCTTAATTAAATAATTTTATCATAAGTCATTTAATTAATCACATTGCATTTAACATTTAAACACCAAGAGATAGAACAACACCAAATATGCATGTATATATATATCAAAAAAATTATGTACATCTCAATATCATATACCAAATCACTAAGGTCTATGATAACTTGACCCCTCACGCTTTGGCGCTTGAGATTTGGTCCATGGATGTCATGAGACAGTCGTGTGTGATTGTGACCGTGAACTACTGAGTCTAAGTGCATACTCCAAACCCTGTACTCGACCAACAGCCACAAGATGCTCCTCTACCATTTGATCCCTCTCCACTTGTACTTGTGCTACCTCTGCATGCAATCTCTCAACCTCTATTGAGGTATGTGATGATTGTGCTACACTCTGAACTCGACAAAGTTGTCTCCTCACACTCTTGTACACTACTCGTAGCCTCGCGAAAGGTCTAAGTGACTTTGGCTCCTCCTCCATGATCAGTGGGGGCATATAGTTAGGATCCATCTCCTCCTCGTTGATGGATTCAGGAACTATCTCTATGGAAGCCTAATGATAGAACTCTCGCCAGTCTCTCATCACTCCTACAAGATAGACAAGGTACACAATTAGTACACATCATCATGATATATATATATAAATACAAAACATAAATATACTCAAGTACATGCATCAAATCACAAATATCATCACCTATGTTTCCAAATGCATGAGGAATATCAACCTCATCCTCTCTGGGGGGCATGAAGGATGTGCTAGCCTCTCTCTTACTCTGGGTGCTGATGTCTATCATAGCCACTACATGTGATCTAGTCCTATAAGAATGTGAGGGCTCTCCCTACTCGTATCGATCCTCAATCACTACCTCATCACCCTCACTCAGGGGTGGCTCCTCCTTGTAATCTTCCTCCTCATCCTCTCCTCCATCCTGGTCCTCATAATCAGGATCAGCCTCTAACTCATACTTGTCATTAATAACATTAGTAAATATATCTAATGGCTTGTATCATACATCCTCTACTCTATCCTTTGGCTCATCTCCCTCATCTAGTGATGGTCATGCATCACCTATAGGGACATCCATGGGGAACACAGGAGTTGTTCATGTCACTGACCACCACTCCTCATGCTCATCTATGCTACCAACATCATCAGTGTCAACAATTGGTGGTTGATCATGATCTGAACCATCAAAATCACTCTCATAAACATGATCTATAGTAATTTGAATAGTATTACCTAGCCTCTGGGCACTTTGCACTAATCACATAATGAAGGGGAACACCCTTGGTGGTGTTTGCACCTGCCCAAACTGTCACATGACTCACCTATAATATAAAGGTCATACAACATAGTCATGCCTCTCATCTAGAAACCTGTCCATCTACATCCTCCTCAGCTATCCTGTGGGATTTTTCCATTGTAGAGTGAGTAGATAGGGTCTCCATAAGATCTCATCCTCCTCCAACCGGTCAAACCTCACCCTCCAAAAGTGTACATCTTCGTACTTCCACAAGCATCATAGAGGATAGTGGAATTCTCATGGATATCCTACAACCATAGCACAAGGGAATCCAATAGGCTTGGTGCATGTAATATGCTCAAGGAATCACACCTGTAGAAGTGTGCAATGCACCATAGTGTCAATCTCTTGAAACAAAAATCTACCAAGATCATAATATAAGTGTGTTAGGATGCAACGGCCCCATGCATAAACAGTTTTGTCCTCATACATCCCTCAAATAAAACGTACTAATCCTCCATCTAAGTCACTCATCTATCAGGATTGAGAACAAGAGCCACTGTATCCATCATAATTAGTCTAACAATAGGAGCTCATGAATATAGAAGCATGGGAAGCTCGATCCATGCTCTAACACACTCGTCGTGAACTGGTCCACCAAGGAAATACTACATATCCACCTTCTTCTTGTGGAATGACCAATCCCCCTAGAAATTTACCCACTCTCCCTGAATAGGAACTTGGAGAATGTAGTGTATGTCCTCGAGAGTGATGATCATCTCCCTAGTAGGAAGATGAAAGGTACATGTATCGGCATTCCAATGCTGGCACAAGGCCATAAGCATGGTGTCATGGTATCTCATAGGTGGCATAAGATATTCCCAGTAGACACCTATTGTCTATAAATGCTCTGTCTATGTTGTTGATAGTGCTAGAGTGTGATCTCTAAGGAAAGTAATCTACCTCCCCCTAGCCGTTGTTGCGACCGGGCAGGAACCTACCAAAATCATCACAAAATGCTCTAAAATTCATCTAATCTCTTCAATTTTTACATATTTTATCATGCAAATGTGCTAAAGTAGATCTAGTGTGCTTTTCTAATAGCCCTAGACACTTTAGAATCCTTTTAGGACATTTCACAAAGAAACAAGACACTTTGCAAAGAAATGGGACACTTTGCAAAGAAACAGGACACTTTGAGAACAAAAGGGACACTTTGCGAACAAATGGGACACTTTGCAAAAAAAGGGGACACTTTGTGAACTTTTTTTCCAAGATCCTAAATTAACCTCTCCATGCATTAAGAATCATTAAATTATTACAAAATCACAAGGAGAAAGTTACAGAAATGACTCACCTCATAATAAAGATTGTCACGCGCGACCTGCTCTTGAAGCATAACCAATCATGAAGGGTTGTAATCCCATCTACTCGGAATCTTCTCATCTCACTCGTCACTCTCAAGCTACAAGAAGCTAAATTGCAATAGTAAGTGACAAATTACTTTATTCTACTTCTTTTAACCTATTTTCATCCTTTTTACTCTTACGCATTAACTTAGTGTTATGTTATCTTAAGAGTTCATAAAACATTTTTTCTTCAAATCAATATAACAGAATCTCGGGAAATCTATTTCTTACGTCGTTTGAAGTGTTGGAATCATGATTTCGCATCCAACATCATCAATTTCCTATCTTTACATGGCATGGTACTTGGAAATTCCCTACGGTATGATATTCCTTATTCGACGTGGCTAGATTGCTACCTTGATTCCACCTACATAAACCAAGTAGAATCAAGGGGGCATACATCTACCCTCAAATTGGATTCCTAAGAGTTAGACAAAAGGATTTTTGGACAATTAATGAATGTGTGTTGCAAAATGTGGTTCCTAATGTTGTGGTTTTGCAGAAAACTACACTGGGGGATTCATTCTCTAGTCTTTTGAACGAGTATCATTTTTATAAAGTGCACTGTTTAGATTCCTTTAGCTTACATATGCACATAGAGTCATGTGGGTGCTAAAGTAGGGGATAAATGTGTCATAGAAAATTGGACCCTCTTGAGAAAAGAGAGAATTTCATGCCTAATTAGACCCACTTTTGAGTCCCCTTGCACCATTTATCCTTCAAAATGACATTTATAGGCCCCTAAGACCCATTATTTTTTATCTAGAGGCCTATTTTACCTAAGAAATCACTTAAATCCTAACAAAAAACATTCAATTCTTCCATATCCTAAAAACCTACCTTCAAAAATCAATAGTGGGACCCATTCGCCAACTTGGGCGAATGAGTCCCCTCTGGTGGAACCCATTCGCCAAGGGTGGCGAATGAGTCCCTTTTGAGGGAAATTTCAATTTTGAGTGGGAATTAAATCAATTCAACTTAATTTTTTAGTGAATTTCACCCTCTTAGGTTTAAATAACGGGAAAATTAGGTGTTGTTGCTTATAAATACTCATTTTTAGTCATTTTACACCTTTTCTTTCCATTTCACAGAAGCAATTTCTAAATCCAAGTCTTCTACAACAAGTTTAATTAGAAAAGTTGAAGTTTTAGGGTAGCAAGCTAGGTTTTTTGTAGGTCTTGAAGCTCATATTTTGGATCAAGATTCAACATTGCAAAGAGTTGATGATGGATACCTATGGTGAATCATGGAGAAATCTAGGTTGAGGAGATGCAACTAGCCATCAAATCACACCTAAAGACTTGTTTTCAAAGTGATTCCATCTTCCATTTCTTCTTTATCTTCAGATTAAGGTTCATATTTCATTTTTATGTCATTATATCTCCATGTTTGATGTGTTGTGATATTTCTAGGGTTGAGATATTGCATCACACAAATCACATTTTCATTTCTTAGTCTTGCATAATAGAATAGGGTTTTTGACATACTTCAGATTTTCCTACTCTTTAACACATGTTAGGCTAGAGTTTTATGCAGATTTTTATTCATTCAAGGTTTGATTACCCAACTTGGGGTTTGACCAAGGAAAACCCCCCATTAGAAAAACAATTTTAAGTTGTTTTGCAAGAATTTTGTGAGATCCCAATTTGGGTTTCCATCATAAAGTGTTGTACAAGTGTCAAGGTACAGAATAGAAATTTAAAAGATGGACTGATTCGCCATGTATAGCAAATGAGTCCCTCCTGGGGTGCCATTTTAAATCAGATGCAGATCCAGACACCCAGTTAGTAGAAAATGGCTCCTGTGCAGAAAAACCCTAACCTGGGACTAATTCACCTAGGGTGGTGAATGAGTCCCAGTCAGCCTAAAATCAAGTTTTGTCATATTTCCAGATTGCTTTCCAGTCTTCTTCAACTTCAAAAGTGCACACATATTCTAAAATTTGGCTTTTTGTATAGTTTAGTTTACATTTTCATTCATCATTTCAAGCTTTTTGTAAACATCATTTTGTTTTCAAATATTGCATTATTGAACCGTAGATTTTTGGCACCCTAATACTTTCTAGCACTTATAGGGTTTTTCACCTAAAAGGAGAAAGTAGGGCCAAAATTCTAGCTAGGTTCACTCAAATTATGCAATGTATGATTTTATTTGAACTAAATGGAATGATCTAAGTGTAGTTATATGAACTAATTAACTGAATATGTATGCAAAACCTATGATTTATGCAATTTTTGAAAAAACTGTGTGATATGCAAACAATGAACTATGAATGAACAAATGCAAAACAGAAGAGAAAAGGGTTGAATTAGAGTGCACCTAGGTAGAGATTGGAGAATCTGGAATCTTCTAAATGTTGTATGAAATCATAGAAAATCACCAGTGGGACTCATGTGCCACTAATGGCAAATCAGTCCTACTTTTGGTGAAAACTGTCGAAAACTGGTTTCTGAGTGTCGGGATCCAGAATTTGACAAAATCTAGATTTCCATCCTTAAGGTGGGACTCATTCACCACTGATGGTGAATTAGTTATCTCCCAAAATTCTAAGAAATTAGGGGAAAATTTTGTAGCACTAGATCTAAGGTTGTCTGCTTGTCAGGTTGCCGAAGTCAAATTTGCAGAAAGTGGACAGAATGTCTTCTCCAAGCTTGAAATAGGATGTAGTTGACTTGAAACACTTTGTTGACTTCTTTTCCACTTTTCAACAGCTAAATTCTTGTCAAATCTGCATACACAAGTTTTAAAACACACATGCAAAAGGGGAAAAATGGTTAAGGGTTAGGATATAGGGATTTTCCTTAATCAAATCCCACTTTGGTAATCAAACCCTTAATGAAATAATGAAATAAAGGAGAATGATAAACAAATAACATGCAAATGCTATCAACTTACCAAACCCTTATTGAAGAAAATCTAAAGATATGTCAATGGATGCTCCAAAATGTTTGTTTAATGCTTGATTATAGGATGCAAAGTGCTCAAATGCTAATTGAATGCTTGAATGAGTTAGAAGATTGTAGGAGATGTAAAAGAGGAGAAAAACACATTTATACACACTTGTCCTTAGTAACCTGATGATACCTCATCACAAGCCGACATCAAGTAATTTTGAATAAAAACCTAAAAGAAAATTTGAAATATTTTGAATTTGGAGCCAAGAGGGACTTATTCACCACCCATGAAGAATGGGTCCCACCTTGGACTTGAAAGTGGGTGTCAAGAATTAAGTCACATTTAATATTTTTTGTCGGGTTTACATTCAAAAATGCACTTAATTAAGCCTTATAAAGGCAGAAAGGGGTCAAATAAAGTATAAGAAAGGTGTAAATAGTGAAATTATGTCTAGAAAAGCATAAAATATTGTTACAAGACTTTACAATACTTCAAAATAAGACTTGATAGGTGATGAAAAGGTCACTTTTAGGTGAATTGTAATGAATAGAGCCTAGAAAAGTGTAGAAATGTTTTACAACACTTCAAAACACCTTCACAAGACATCATAATTTGAATTTTAATGATGCAGAGTGGTAGGGAAGGTAAACTCACAACCACAAATGGAAAAGTCATTCCAACTCAATGCTTCTCTCAAGTACTCTTATAAGGAGTCATAAACTCCATTATTCCTTTAAGAGATCAACCCCACACACCTAGGGTTCACCACTCAAACCCCTCACCAAACTTGAAAAAACTTGGAACATGCCTAACTAGGCCAATTCAATTCAACAACCTTCTTGCACTTAGGTTTCACCAAACACCCAACACTATGGTGATTTAGACCCCTTTTTCCCTTAAGGCTAGTAGCCCTTGCCTGATAGGATAGTCAATACAAAATACACATGGAGGACTTTTAGGACACTAAACCTATGGACTTTAACACCCAAGATGGACCCCTAAAAAGTCCCAAAACCTTTCCTCTTGACTATCAAGGTATAATCCACAATAGCCCTTTCTACCGCTGCTCCAAGAGGCCTAATTCACAAACCTACACCTGGGTCTTCACTATCTAGGATCACCCCTTCACCCCAAAGCCAAAAATTAGACTCCTATAGGTTTTCCACACATGTTACCATCATACCTAAGTGTCCTTCAAAAATATTTTTTAAAATAAAGCAAAAACTCACTTTTTTCCTTGTCAATTAGGCTTGCCACATAGAGATGTCAAGCCAAAAGTCTTGCACCACTTCCTCCAATGAGCCTGTCATTCTCCAAAACATTTATTGCATAGTATTACAAGCCTAAATATTCCATCCCGCCAAGAATGAGAAAGTCTACCATGTGGGAATGGAAGAAATCCACATATTTCACCCAGAACCTTGATTTTAAGGGTTTTCAGACCACCTGATAGTAAAATTAGGATAACTCCTTTATTTCTCAATGAAATATCATCGCTCTACATTCAAAATGAATCTTATTCAATTCCCTATCCAACCATTACACACTTGGATCATAACATAAAATGTACAGACCGTACCAAGTATGAGATCAGAAAATTCTACAAGAAAACATAGAAATCAACAAACTCTTTATTGCAAACTCCTTCCAAACTTAAACAACATCCTTGCCTCAAAAAAGAGAGGAATATTTAAGGCTTTCCAAGTTCTTCCAACATCCTACAACTGAAATTTGAATCAGTTGGTCGTTGGAAACACAAAGAGACTTTATTTTGTCACTTCAATGCCTAATTAAGGCAATTTAGACAACTTACCTCAATCCGCCTACAAAGATGCCTCCCAAAATATGTGAAAGGAATAAAATCCCACTCAAATGAGAAAGATGACTCCCCTTATATTTCTAGTTACATCAAGGAATCCTTATTTCTTAATTTTTTGAGATGCACTAGACTTACAAAAGGAGGATGGAGACCTTGTTGTACAAAGAAGTTGGTCACCAAGACCAAAATTCAACCAAAAACCTAGAATATCTATTACAAGGAATTTGAAATGGTCCTTAAGACCTTATTTCATCACAAAACCAATAAATAAAATACAACAAAACATTCTAGGTCCAATAGACCCATGGGTGCTCATGCACCATACTCCTAAGCAAGAAAAAGATCTCAAGTCCTCTTTGAGATCAGGTCTTCTATAGTAGTCCCATGTTATTTAATGTTAGTATCATACATCCAAGTGGTGTCCTCTTCAGGTAGACCTTTCCACTTAACCAAATATTCCTTGTATACCTTCCTTCTATTCCTCTTTATCTCCTTTGTGTCTAGGATGCATTCAAGAGTCACAGGTTGGTTGGGGGGTAGTTCCTTTACCCAATCTTTATCCTCCATTGGTGTTGTACCTAGTTCATCACCTACATTCATAGAATCTTTGAAAGGATACAAATCAGAAATGTTAAAGATAGGAGAGATGGCCACCCTAGGAGGTATCTCTATTTCATAAGCATTTTGGCCAAACTTATGGACCACCTTGCAAGGTCCTACCTTCTTTATCATGAGTTTGGTATAATTTCCTTTTGGAAGTCTCTCCTTCTTCAAGTGTGCCATCACCAAGTCTCCAACCTTGAATTGGACATTCCTCTTCTTTAAATCTTCCTTTTCTTTGTACTTCTCAACATTCTTTTGAAGGGTTTCCTTCACTTATTGATGAATATCCCTGATTGTAACAACAAAGTCCTCACCTTTAGCACTTCTCTTATCAACTCCTTGTAGATCTCTTAGTTCATAGACCCCTCTAGGGTGCATGCCATAGACTACTTAAAAAGTTCTTCTAACAATGCTCCTATTCATGGAGTCATTTTATGCAAATTTAGCCTGAGGTAAAATCAGATCCCAAGCTTGTCCATGCTCCTTGGTAAGGCATCTTAAGATATTTCCCAAAGATCTATTCACCACTTCAATTTGTACATTTTTTTGTGGATGGTATGCAGAAATAAAGGACATATTTGTGCCAAGTTTCTTCCACAATGTCCTCCAAAAGTGACCAATGAATTTAGAATCCCTGTCAAAAATAATGCTTAAAGGAAATCCATGTATCCTAACAACCTCCTTAAAGAAGAGACCTACTATATAAGAGGCATCATTGGTGCATTTGCAAGGAAGAAAATGTTCCATCTTACTAAATCTATCAACTACCACAAAGACACTATCAAAACCTCTTTGGGTTCTAGGCAATCCCAATACAAATTCCATACTTACAGACTCCCAAGGCCTATTGGGAATGGGCAGTGGCTGATAGAGTCCTGCATTTGATGAAGTTCCCTTTGCCCTTTGACATATTGTGCATCCTTCCACATACCTTCTCACATCCATCTGCAACTTTGGCCAATAATAAAACCTCCTAACTTGTTCTAAGGTCTTATCAAGGCCAAAATGACCTCCAAGGCCCCCACTATGTTTCTCCTTTTATGATTTTATCCCTCATTAAGCATTTAGGCACACACAACTGGCTTCCTTTGAAGAGAAAACCATTCTATGAACAATAAAAATTTAGAGCATTCACCATGAAAAGAATTAAAATGTTGCTCACAAACATTGTATACCTCTTTGAAATCTGAATCTTCATGATACATATCCTTTAATGCATCAACCCCCATGCTTTGGAGTTGGATCTCTTGCACTATAAGTGTCCTTCTACTGAGAGCATCTGCCACCTTATTTGCTTGGCCCTTTTTATGCTTTATTGTGAATGTATAGGCTTGCAAAGACTCTACCCACTTCATGTGCCTATGACTGAGTTTTTCCTGTGCATTCAAAAAATCAAGGCATGATTATCAGTATAAACAACAAATTCTTTAGGTAACAAGTAGTGCCTCCACTTTTTGAGAGCTTGGACCACAACATACAGTTCTAAATCATATGAAGAATACTTTCTCTTTGCTTCATTCAGCCTTTCATTGAAAAATGCATCTGGCCTACCTTCTTGGCTCAAAATAGCCCCTATCGCTTGATTGCTAGCATCACACTCAATGGTAAAAATTTATCAAAATCAGGGAGCACAAGTATAGGATGCTATGCTAATCTCATTTTTAGATATTCAAACCCTTTATCAGCCTCATTGGTCCAAGAAAACTTACCTTTATTACCTCCTTTGATGGTGTCCAAGATTGGTGCACAAATTTGGCTAAAGTTCTTGATGAACTTTCTATAAAATCTTGCAAGTCCATGGAAGCTTCTCACATCTCCCATGCATTTTGGTGTTGTCCAAGTAAGAATAGCATCCACCTTTAAAGGATCCATCTTCAAACTTACCTTGGAGATGAAAAACCCAAGGTATACTAGTTCTCCCTTCATGAATTCACACTTTTCCATGTTGATCAACAGCTTCTCCTCTTGTAACCTCCTTAGTACCATGTCAAGGTGCTTCAAATGTTCTTCTTTAGACCTGCTAAACACAAGGATGTCATCTAAATAAACCACAACAATCTTTACAATGAAAGGTCTCAATACCTCATTCATAAGGTGCATAAAGGTACTAGGGGCATTTGATAACCCAAAGGGCATCACCAAACACTCATAGATCCCTTCATTAGTCTTAAAAGCTATGTTCCATTCATCCCCCTCTCTGATCCTTATCTAATGGTACCCACTCTTTAGATCAATCTTGGAAAACTAAGATGCTCCTGATAGACAATCCATGAGTTCCTTCATTCTTGGCATTGGGAACCTATATCTGATTGTGATTATATTAATGGCTCTTGAATTAGTGCAAAGCCTCCAATTCCCATCCTTCCTTGGTGCTAGGATGATAGGAATAACACATGGATTCAAACTCTTCCTCACTATCCCTTTATCCGTCAACTCTTGCACTTTTCTTGCAATCTCTTCATTTTGAGCATGTGTCATTTTGTATGCAGCCTTATTAGGAAATGTAGCCCCTGGAATCAGATCAATATGGTGGCTTATATCCCTAATGGGAGGTAGGGAACTAGGTAACTCATTCACCATTATGTCCTTGTACCTTTCCAACAACTCTTGGAGCTCCTTTGGTGCATATTCCTTCTTCTTTGTGGGAATATCCACTTCACTCTTTGGCTTCATAATCAAGAAGAATCCTCTTCCTCCTCTTTCCTTCAAGGTCTTGATGAACTCCTTCTCACCCAACATCAAAAAACTAGGCCCTCATGCTTTGTCGTGTCTTCTTCTAGGAGAGATGAGAGGTTGTAAGTCACCCCATCCTTCACAATGGAATATGTGTTCCTCTCCCCATCATGCTTGGCCTTCCTATCAAACTGCCAAGGCCTACCAAGCATCAAGTGGCACACATCCATAGTGATGATTTCGCATAGGATCTTGTCCTTGTATGACCCAATGTTGAATTCTACCCATACTTACTCATCCACCAAGACCTGTTGTCCTTTACTAAGCCATCAAACTTTGTATGGGTTAGGGTGAGAAATCCTTTTCAAATTTAACTTTTCTACCAACTCAATTGAAGAAAGATTATCAGTTGATTCTAAATCCACTACTATCCTACACACTTTACCTTGTACCTTGCAATTGATTCTAAAGAGTGCTTTCATTTGTGGGGGTTATTCAAGGATTGGTACCTTGAGCAATGTTCTTCTAATCATCAAGTTCTCTCCAACTTCTGATGTGAGGTTTACTATAGGTTAAGTCACACTTTATTCATCTTCATGCACCAATTGATTCCTCCTCTCTCCACCATGAGAGATTGAACCTTGCTTTTCAGGACATTTGAAGGCTAGATGTCCAGGCTGGTTACAAGTGTAACATCTCCCTAAAAATTGATTAGAACCTCTCCCTCCATTAAATCTACCTCTACCATTGGGTCTCCTACCCCTGAATCCCCCTTTATTACTTGATTCTCCACTTGATTCATTAGGATTAGATTCCTCTTGATGTTTTTGGGACTAGTTTATGCCCCCAAAACTAACTCTACCTTTTAAATTCTTGCCTCTTCCTCTACTTTGTTGCTCTTGTTTCCTCCTTATCTTATCTTCAGCCCTATATGCAACTTGTATGCAATCTTCCATGGTCTTGGGAACAACCAAACTAATCTCATCTTGTATATTAAGCCTTAGGCCATTGATATACCTAGCCACTTTTTCCTTCTTCCTTTCTCTATGATCACATCTCATGCTCAACTTGTAAAATTGCTCAATTTAGGATGAAACATCCATGTCTTTTTGTTTCATATTTTGCCTCTTTATGTACTCCTGCACCTCATGATCAGCATGGAGGAATTTTTCCTTCAACCTATGCACCATCCTATCCCATGAGTTGATCATAGATTTACCCATCTTGACTCTTTCTCCTTGGGTGAAATTCCACCGTGTCAAGGTGGATCCCTTCAACTTCGTTTTGGAAAACTTTACTTTCTTATTCTCCACCATGTCTTTGTATTCAAAATATTTATTTAGAGCCTCCACGCACTCTAACAATTCATCCACATCCATCTTCCCACTATATACCAGCAATCAATCTTTACCTCAGAGTACTCTCTTCTGAATGATTGCAAGGCTTTAAGAAGTCTTCTCTCATGAGGGGGTATCTCTTCCCCCTGAGGGTTATCTTCATCTTCCTCAACCTCTGGCTCTTCTTTAGAGGAACTCTCTTCCTTAACTACCACCACTCTTCTTCTATCCCTCACTTTTAAGGCCTCTATCTCTTCTCTCAAGGCCTTCAACTCCCTAAAGACTATCGGTCCAGATTTTAGAGGCATGATGTCTTCCCTTCAACAACTACCTACAATTAGAATCAGGCTATGATACCACTATGATGCAGAGTGGTAGGGAAGGTAAATTCACAACCAAAAATGGAAAAGTCACTCCAACTCGACACTTCTCTCAAATACTCTTATAAGGATTCATAAACTCCATTATTCCTTTAAGAGATCAACCCCACACACCTAGGGTTCACCACTCAGACCCCTCACAAAACTTGAAAACACTTGGAACATGCCTAACTAGGCCAATTCAAGGTTCAACAACCTTCTTTCACTTAGTTTTCACCAAACACCCAACACTATGGTGATTTAGACCCCTTTTTCCCTTAAGGCTAGTAGCCCTTGCCCAGTAGGATAGTCAATAAAAATCCACATGGAGGACTATTAGGACACCAAACCTATGGATTCTGACACCCAAGATGGACCCCTACAAAGTCTCAAAACCTTTCCTCTTGACTGTCAAGGTATAATCCACAATAGCCCTTTATGTCGCTGCTCCAAGAGGCCTAATTCACAGACCTACACCTAGGTCTTGACTATCTAGGCATACCCCTTCACCCCAAAGATAAAATCAGGCCCCTATAGGTTTTACACACATGTTACCATCATACCTAAGGTCCCTTGAAATAGATTTTTCAAAATCAAGCAAAAACTCACTTTTTTCCTTGTCAATTAGGCTTGCCACATAAAGATGTCAAGCCAAAAGTCTTGCACCACTTCCTCCAATGAGCCTTCCATTCTCCAAAACATTGAGTACATAGTATTACATTCCTAAATATTCCATCCCACCAAGAATGAGAAAGTCTACCACATGGGAATGGAACAAATCCACATATTTCACCCAAAACCCTGATTTTAAGGGTTTTCAGACCACCCGATAGTAAAATTAGGATAAATCCTTTATTTCTCAATGAAATCTCACCACTCTAGATTCAAAATTAAGCTTATTAAATTCCCTATCCAACCATTACATGCTTGGATCATAACACAAAATGTACAGACAATACCGAGTACGAGATCAGAAAATTCTACAAGAAAACACATAAATCAATAAACTCTTTATTGCAAACTCCTTCCAAAATTCAACAACAGCCTTTCCTCGACCAAGAGAGGCATATTTAAGGCCTTACAACTTCCTCCAACATCCTACAACTGAAATTTGAATCAGTTGGCTGTTGGAAACACAAAGAGACTCTATTTTGTCACTTAAATGCCTAATTAAGGCAATTTAGACAACTTACCTCAATCCACCTACAAAGATGCCTCCCAAAATATGTGAAAGGAATCTAAGCCCACTAAAATGAGAAAGGTGACTCCCTTCAGATTTCTATTTACATCAAGGTATCCTTATTTCTTAATTTTCCAAGATGCACTAGACTTACAAAAGGAGGATGGAGACCTTGTTGTACAAAGAAGTTGGTCACCAAGACCAAAATTCAACCAAAAACCTAGAAGAAATATTACAAGGAATTTTAAAAGGTCCTTAGGACCTTATTCCATCACAAAACCAAGAAAATAAATACAACAAAACATTCTAGGTCCATTAGACCCATGGGTGCTCCTGCACCATTTAAGACCTAAATGTGCATGTTCAAGCCATATTACATCAATAAATCAAAGAAAAATAGACCAAACATTGTGAAGAAAGGCCGAAAAGACCATGAAATTTCCAAGGGGCCATTTTTCTACTATGCATTTAGCCCCCACTTTAGTGAGAGGATGAACTTGCTTCAAAATCACACTAAAGTAGCCATGCATATCGAGAAGAGGGCTCTAATGAACTTATGTTAGCAAGATGGAATAAAAATGATCAAGAGGGATGATCAATCCCCCAGGATGAAGATCCAATTACAAACTAAACATAAGAAAAAAGGAACACATATGTTGAAATGAAGGGATAGGATGAAGCTTTGATCATTTGTCCAACTAGTTTTGGATTAGATCTAGGTTGTTTGTTTGAGAAAAAGAGAATGCATACTCACTTTGGGGTGAAAGAACTGATGGTGGTCTATCAAGTGATAAGACACAAAAGGTGAAGTACATATGCTAGTTGGTATGCACTCACAAATGCAAAGGTGGCTATGGGGAAAGTCGTGCCACAAAATGGGCTTCCCACTGAACCATATCAAAGTTATACCTCCTGATAACTTTAACAAGGCACCACAAAGGAAAATTTTGGTTTTTGCTTCATGAGACAAGCAAAGTTTTGTATGCTTAGAACTCATGAATGAAAATCAAGGTACCATAGGCATGCAAGTTGTGTTATGCAAGGTGGCAAAAAAGTGCAAAGTGTAAAATGCAAAAATGTAAAATGTAAAATGTAAAAGTGTTCGTAGGAGTCTTGTTAAGTTCATGCAAGATCTATCACTTAGGGAACATTGTGTCTAATGTCTCCAAGAGAGGACTAATCAAAGAATAGTATATTCGCAACTTAGGGGATGCATTGCATCGCATTAGGCCACTAAGAGGAATGTAATATGCTAAGATAGATCACACTTATGAAGGACATCATACTCAATGTCATCCAAAAAGTGACAAATGCATCATATGAAATAACAAGGCTACACTAAGAACCGAGAATGAAAAATGAAATATGGTAATGTATGCACCCCACTTTAAAGGAATTGCTACACATCATTTGTGAGAAATTACTTTAAATTAGTGAAGGAAAGAAAATGAAAAAGGTAAAAAAAGAAGACATGAGAGCCAACTCAGAAAGCCCTATGCCAAGTCATATTTTTCTGAGTTAGGTTGCTTTATGTAAAGGAAAAAAAAAGAAAAGGGAGTTGCCCCCCAGAAAATAGAACACCAAACACAGGGGATCTATGGATTCGGGGTCAGTATGTTTGTTGCTGCAATTATTTTGTGAAAGATCTTGGAATTGTCATCATTCCCCAAAGCACATAGAATTGGAAGAATGACACAAAGAGACCAAAAACAAAAGGAAAACAAAGTTTGTTTTGGGTCAACATGGAAGAGACATTATAGTCTCAATGCTTTGCATCATCCCCAAAAGGAAACACAAGTGAAAATAAAATGAAAAGGTAAACGAAAAGAAAAATCTTTTGGATCAACAAGAAGGAGACATTTCAATCTTAATGCCTTACATCATCTCCAAAAGGAAAAGCACAAGAAAAAAAAAGTTAAAGTGAAAAGGAAAAGGGACCATTTGGGTCAATATGGAAGAGATATATAGCATCTCAATGCTTGTGTCATCCCCAAAAGGAGAACACAAAACAAATGAAAAGGACCTTTTGAGTCAACATGGAAGATACATAGGGTGTCTCAATGCTTTGCGTCATCCCCAAAAGGAAAACACAAAACAAACGTGAAAAAGGAAATGCACGACATATAGAAGAATAGAGGTATAAATAGAAGAAGTATACAATGAGAGAGAAAACATCAAACGCATGATATGGGGGAACACGATACGCACATACAAGAAAAATGGAAAGAGGCTAGTAATGCAAATGTAAGTCAACCATTACCTAAGTTATTGGTTTCTCAATCTTAGTAGTTAAGTGGAAAATGAATAACATAGTTAAGAGACAAAGACAAGTGCATTACAAGGACAACGCTAAAAATTTCTTGCCCCCCACAAATTTTAATGCAAGAATGAGCCGATGTGGGTGATGTGAAAAGATCATGCAATAGTAAGAATAGAAAATTCGACAACTATGGCATGATAAACGGAATTTTGTTTTAAGGAATAATGGGAAAACACTCAGTATTAGTGAAGTGATACTTGTTCAATATGTCATCCAATGTTTGACATTCTTCAGTTCAATGTCCAACAACATGATGATATTTTCAAAATGGTATGTTAGAATCTTTAGGACGAATGACCAACCTATTCATAGGAGGTAAAAGTATAAGACCTTTGTTTAAAAGTAGTTGAAGTCTCCTTTCACATAAATAGGTGGAGGATGTGTAGGAAACTTGATTTTTTTTCAATTTGTAAGGTCATTTTCATTTGCTAGATTCTCCTTTCTCATGAATGGAAGGAGTAGGAGGACCCATGGGGATCCTAGCATCCTTTTCATGAGAATTAGTTAATGGTTGTTCATGTGGAAGGAGAATGTTTAACTTAGGAGGAAAATCAAAGATCACTGTACCATCATCTCAAAGTCTCCAATATTCAAAAGGAGGTCTATCAGGATGAGAAGGATCTTGATATCCTAATCTAGTGGTGTTTTCTTCTGTTGGATTTTGTTCAAGAAGTTTATGAATTTCATGTTCATGTGTTGTGTCACAACCTTGTTTACCGAGGATAGTAAAGCCTTTACCATATGTTTCTTCAAGGTTTATGGGAGTGTTTGTGACTTTGTGATCATAAAATGGGTGAGGATGTGTTTGTTGAGAGGAACTAGGTCCACTTGATGGAGGAACTTTAGGTCCTTCATTGATTTTGGGATGTAAATACGAAAAATGATCAGGAGCTGCAACAATAGGAAGATCTTGTGGCTTCATGGATGGGTAAAAGGCTACATTAGCTTCTAGGTTATCAAAGCATTCATTGTAGAACTTGTTCATGCTATCATCATCTTCTCCAATGACGTCTACATCATGAGGAGGAAAATCATGAGGAGTTAAAGGAGCATGAGGCAGCTCAAGGTCATTAGGGTCACAACCAAAGGCACAATTGGACATGTCCACCAAGGATTTTAATGAATTCCAAAACTTATTAAAAGAAAATTCCATATCAATGTAAGTAAACTAAGATACAAGAAATGACTGAAAAATAGAGATTCTGGAAATTAAAACATAAAGCAACTACAAAAATTTGCAATGTAGGAAATACCAAAAAAATGTCTGAAAATGTTGTGCAAAATGTGCAGGTGGACTGATTCGCCTAGGGTGGTGAATGAGTCCAACTATGAGGTTTTTTTGTGTTTTTCAAAAAAAATCAAGTGATTCTAATGCTTTTTTGAAGCCAATTTAAGAATGCAGATGCATATTTTTAGTTTTTTCAATGATATTGTAGATAGGGAAATAATCAATCAGATTTAGTATTGAAAACAATAAACTGTTGAATCTCAGTTGTGTTTATAGTTTTTCCTTGATGACAAAATCTCTTTTAGTGTGTTCTCATTGATAATCTATCTCAGGATGGTTCTCCTTGCACATCACAGGTATTGGTTGTTTCTCTTTCGGGCTTACTCATATCGGAGTGAGAATGGTAGGCTCTCCCTAATCCACTTTGAAATGTCTGAGTTGCCTATCGGCAAGACATTTCAAATGTCATGTCAATTGAATTTATCATACAGGCTACTGTCGGCAAGACTTCTCTGTTATTTTGGCGACAAAAAAGTGTTCTCTATCAGCGTATGTAATACCGTCGGGATGAGGTTTTATCAATTTCATTATGTCTCCCCGACCCACTTCAGAATGGGCATATCAGCAAAGGAAATCATCTTCGATGTAATGTTTCATCGAATATGTCTTGTCTTACCAACCCGCCTTTGGTTAAGCATATCAGCATGAGTTTGGCCATTAGGCTGAGGTCATAGCGAATTCATATTGTCACACCGACTGGTGGTGGATCAGTGCGTATCGGTAGGGGTTTTGTTATCGGGGTAGTGTCTCATCGAACTTGAAATGTCTTCCCAACTAGTGCATGTCGATGTCTATCGGCGAGAGTTGTGGCGTCATTATATGGTCTTAGTGAACTCTTTTGGTCTCACCAACAGGTGCATTAAAAGATACACTTTGGCCAGTCTTGGAGTATTCGGTTTAGTTTCTCAGCGAATTCAAGTGTGTCTCACTGACCGTATACATATGGAGACTTATCGGTAAAACTAATGGCTATCGATATAATGTCTTGGAAAATTTGATTTGTTACACTAACCAAAAACATAAAGGTAGTCTCTTCAGTAAGACCTAGGGTTTTTCGGCGAGAGGTCTCGGTAAGTGACCTTCAGTCTCATCGATGGAACATAAAAGAACTTTTGTCAGCATAGGATCTGTCTTGTCTCAATGACTCCGAGTGAATGAAGTTTTTTGGTATGACTCAAGCTTTCTACGAGAGGTCTCCCTAATATTGGTATGTTATAGCAACTCTCATAAGATAGAAGGATTCATCGGAGAGAGAACCATTATGTTACAGGGACATCACACAAGGGGTTTCTATCAAAGGCTCATCGATGTGAGATTGATACTGTCTTGGCAATCTAAGGTGAGCTCGGGATGTTTTGGCAAAACAAGGGGCAGTCTATATAGCATCTCCCCGACTTCGTATTGTCTCAGCGACACGAGGTGAAAGGATGACTTTTGGTGAAACATCATGTGGTCTGCAAGAGGTCTTCCCGACATCACTGGGTCACAGAAAAAGAAAATAAGGAAAAGGCTATAGTGACAGTAAATGAAACAGAAGGGCGTCTCAGTGAGAAAGAATCTTGTTTCTCAGCGAGTGGTTAACGAAATCTCAAACTCTATGGCTGTTATGGAAACTTCAAAATACAGTTGCAGGCTAACATCATTGATTGCATCGAATCTCAGAACCATGACATGGCAGCATATTCATTGAGTTTCTTTCTGAGCTATTGTGTTTTTGTTTTAATGGATGATTTGCAGCTCTCTGGATAAGCATTACTCTTGATTTATATCATCATCGACAGACTGTCAGTATTCATCTTTATATTCAAAGATCAGCAAGAGAATCTAAGAATCTTGTGAAAAACATTTTTTGAAGATTTCTTCACAACCGACATACTTGAAATGTAAATAAATACTAGTGTTGAAAACTGTAAAATATCTCTGATTGTAATCCGAGAATATTGTTTTTGGCTGTATCAAAAATGTATTAGGTAGATGAGAAAAACAGAGAGTTATGAGCTTGACTGAAAACAGAGAGATCCTCTTAGATATTTTTATTTGTTCAAATCTATAATTTGAGCGGTTGGTACTCCTTGAGATAGATATCTCTAAATGAGGGGTTGGTGCTCCTTGAGTGGGTGCTCAAAAATTAGCCTATAAGGCATTGTGAACTTTGTTTAAAAGATTAAGCCTGGAAGGAATTTAGGGAGTGGTTTTTATACCCCAGGAGGGTTTTCCACTTGATAAAATCTTGAGTCTTCTTGTTCCTCTGAGTTCCCTTTGCTTAACTGTGTTGTTGATTATTTCAGTTCACTGTTTGGTTATTACTTTTCTCAATTCTATTTTTGAATGATTACATTCAACTCATGAATGCATTAATCAGAGTATATTGAGATAATATATGAGCTATGGTTTTTAAATTTGTGAAAATTGGTCAAATATGTTAAGACACTGATTCACCCCCCCCTCTCAGTGTCATTTTAACTCCAACAATTGGTATCAGAGCTTAGGGTCCTCTGAGAGGTTTAATTACCTTGGATTGATCTTGGTCTTGGAGTTTGTTTTTAATGGCACATTCTCAAGACGATGCCTCTGTATCCATAGCTCTGTTATTTTATGGAACTAATTATGTGTTCTAGAGAATTAGAATGGAAGCTTTTCTTGTTTCTTTTGATGTTGATGTTTGGAGCATTGTTTTAGAAGATCACAATGTACTAGCCACTATTCCCACTGATGCTGCTGAAAAGAAGAAGTATGAAACAAATGCCAGAGCTAAGCATGCCCTCTTGTGTGGGTTAACTAAAGATGTGTTCATTAAATTCATGCATTGCAAATCTGCTCATGGAATCTGGGAAAAACTTGAAACTATATATCAAGGGAATGAGAAAGTCAAATTATCAAAAATCATTACACTCAAACATCAATTTGAGGAGTTGAAAATGAAGGATGATGAAAAAATAGCTGAATATTTCCTAAGAGTTGATGAAGTTGTCAATTCAATGAAAGGTCTACGTCAAGAGGTTAATGAATTTAAAGTGGTCACAAAGGTTGTTAGAACCTTACCATCCAAATTTGAATCTAAGGTTTCAGCCCTAGAAGAAAAGAAACACTTTGATAAGCTTACCTTAGACAACCTACAAGGAATACTTACTACTTATGAAATGAGAACTAGCAAAAACATTTCAATAGGAAAAGAAACTGACTTTAACACTGAAAAGAAAGAAAAAGTCAAAGTCAGTGAATCAAAGTTGTATGAATCTAAAGAATCCCATTTTGTTAGAAGATTTAAAAAGGGATCAGGAAAATATAAGGGAAAACTTCCCTTTAAATGTTTTAACTGTGGCAAAATAGGTCACTTTGTTGCAAAGTGTCCCTATTATGATCAAATCTGTGACAACGAGACAATTGAAAAATAGCCTATGAAGAAGGCCTTCAAACCTAATTGAAACTTCTATTTCAAAAAGAAGAAAAGTCTATTTAGTAAGGATGAATCTGATATTGAGTCTAAAGATTCATCAGCTGAAGAAGATGAAACTTTGTTCATGACTGAAATTACTCAGCAAAATGATACAAACACCATTGAAATTGAAGAAGGTGAAGTAGATCTTGAAAGTGAGCTGAAATGTGCTTTACAAGAGATCAGAAAACTCAAAAAACAAGTTCTTGCTCAAGAACACAAACTAGATCAAGAAATAGTCTCTCTGAAAACTTAGCTTGAAGAAGCTAAAAGAGTTGAAGATTGTCTTCAAGAGACTGTAAGCTGCAAAGATCAAAAAATTCAAAAACTAGAACAAGAAGTAGTCTGTCTTAGGAAGGAAATTGAAAAATATGAAAGCACTCTAAAATTGAATGAGATGCTCAGCAAGCGGAAGATGTACAAAGATAAAACTGGTGTTGGTTTTGAAAAGGGTGAATGCTCAATTGACCATGCAAAATAAAACCCCTCTTTTGAAGTCAAAGGTTTAGGTTCAAATCACTCAGAATTTGGTAAGGATCATGTTCAGTCTTTAAGGGGTAATAGATCTTCATACAGAGTCAATCCTTTCTTCTATGGTTATTGTTTTTTTTGCAACAAATTTAGCCATAAGGTGAGCACTTGCAGACTTATGAATCCTAGAATACCCAGGTTTGGTCATAGGAAACACTATGGTTTTGTTAGACAAATCAGATGTTTTAAATGCAATGATTTGGGACATTCTGTCAAACAGTGCAGAACTGATCTGCAATCTAAATAGCAGAAATTTAAAAAGGTTTGGAAACCTAAGTCTGTCAACAACATTGAGCAAACTATGTTGGTTCAAATAGCTTTTCATTCCAAGAAAAATGACTTATGGGTCCTGGACAGTGGATGTTCTAACCATATGATTGGCGACAAGGATAAGTTTGTAAATCTTGAAGATTATATAGGTGGATATGTTAAGTTTGGTGATAACTCTGGTATTCAAATTAAAGGTAGAGGTTCACTTCTTTTGAATGAAGACACTCCTATCTATAATGTGTATTATGTGGAAGGTCTCAAGCACAATCTTCTAAGTGTTAGTCAAATATGTGATAGTGGTTATCATGTTCTTTTCACTTTGCAGGGATGTGAGATTAAAAACAAGCTAGGAAAGACTATTGCAGCTGGAAGGAGGATAAAAGGAAATGTGTACAATCTTCTCGACACATCAAGCAATGACAATAATCAAGGTATGTGTTTAATGAGCCAAATTGAAGAAATTTGGTTATGGCATAAAATATTAGGACACATAAACTTTGAAAATTTGGTTAGAATAAGTAAGAATCAGAATGTTAGAGGTTTACCAATTCTTAACAAGCTAGAAAATTATGTGTGCAAAGAATGTCTAAGTGGTAAACAAACTAAAATCAGCTTCAAAACAAAAGAACATTCTTCTTCAAAACCTTTACAACTTGTGCACACTGATTTATGTGGACCAACCAGAACAAGGTCTATTAATGGTGAAAGGTACTTTATGATGTTTATGGATGATTATACTAGAATGGTTTGGGTCACTTTTCTTAAGCACAAATCAAAAGCATTTGAAAGGTTTAAATCTTTCGTAAATTGGTTGAGAAGGAATCTGATTTGAAACTTAAATGTCTGTGATCTGACAAAGGAGGTGAGTTCACTTCTCAAGAGTTTATTGATTACTGTGAACAGCATGGCATTAAAAGATAGTATGCTGCAACAAAAACACCTTAACAAAACGAGGTAGTTGAACATAAAAACAGAACTATAAAAGAAATGGCTAGAACAATGTTAGATGAAGCTAAGTTGCTTGATATGTACTAGAAAGAAGTTGTTCATACAGCTATATACATTTTGAATAGAGTGTAGATTAGAGTGAAATCTAAACACACTCCTTATGAATTGTGGTATGGAAGAACTGCTTCTGTCAAATACTTTAAAATTTTTGGAAGTAAGTGTTTTATCAAAAAGGATGATGATAACCTTGGGAGTTTTCAATCAAAGAGTGATGAGGGTATCTTTTTGGGATACTCAACTCACAGCAAAGCTTATAAATGCCTTAACAAAAGGCTTAATAAGATTGTTGAAGTTGTTAATGTAAAATTTGATGAGAGATCACATTTGTATGTTGAATCTTTGCAGGATAATGAGGAAGAAGAACTTGAACTAGAAATAATTTTAGAAGGAACTGAGTCAGCAAGCCCTAGAAATGAAACAACAAGTCCTAAAAAGGTTGCATCAAAAGCTCTAAATAAATATCACCCCAAAGATCAAATTATTGGGGATAAAAATGCAGGAGTTCAAACTAGAAGAAAGGCTGCAGAATCTGATGAAAAGGCACAAATAGCTTTCTGTCTAGTTACTCAGTTTGAGCCTAAAATTTTTAATGAAGCTCTCACAGACTCATGTTGGCTTAATGCTATGCAGGAAGAAATTGATCAAATTGAGAAAAATTAGACTTGGGAGTTAGTCCCAAGACCAGATGACAAGAATGTCATTGGAGGAAAATGGATATACAGAAACAAGCTTGATGAAAATGGTAATGTTATTCGCAACAAAGCAAGATTTGTCTACAAAGGCTATGCTCAACAAGAAGGTATTGATTTTGGTGAAACCTTTGCACCCGTTGCTAGATTAGAGTCTATCAGAATATTCTTGGCTTATTCTGTTTATAAAGACTTTACTGTTTATCAAATGGATGTCAAAACTTCTTTTTTAAATGGCTATTTAGATGAAGAGGTCTATGTTGAACAACCTGAAGGATTTATGTGTAAAGATAAGCCTAATCATGTTTACAGATTGAAAAAGGCCCTCTATGGCTTAAAACAAGCACCTAGAGCTTGGTACTCTAGGCTTTACAGTCATTTGCTTTCAAATGGTTTTGTTAGAGGAGGTGTAGATAGCAATCTTTATGTTCAACCTAAAGGTTCTGATATTCTGGTTGTTGAAATTTACGTTGATGACACTATCTTTGGCTGCAACAATGTTACATTAAGTAAAAAATTCTCTCAGCTAATGGAATCTGAATTTGAAATATCATTATTAGGAGAATTAAATTTCTTCTTGGGTCTTCAAATCTCTCAACGTGAAAATGGAATATTTCTTTATCAAACCAAGTATGCTAGAGAGATGCTTAAGAAATTTCAGATGGATGAATGCCATCCAATTAGCACTCCAATGATTACTGGATGCAAACTTACTAAGGTTGATGATTCCCCTGATACAAATCAAACTGAATATAGATCAATGATTGGCAGTCTGTTATATTTAACTACCTCTAGACCTGACATTATGCAGGCAGTTTGCACTGTTGCACAGTTTCAGGCATCACCTAAAGAATCCCATGTCACTGTTGTTAAAAGGAATTTTAAATATATTCAAGGCACTCTTAATTATGGTCTTTGGTATCCTAGAAGCAATGATTTTTCATTGATTGCATAGACTGATGCTGACTGGGCTGGTTGTTTGGATGCTAGGAAAAGCACCAGTGGTGATGCATTCTTTCTTGGTGATCGTTTAGTGGCATGGCACAACAAGAAACAAGAATCCGTTTCTCTCTCTACTGCTGAAGCAGAATACATTGCTACCACTTCATGTTGTACTCAAGTTCTTTGGATGAGTCAAACTCTATCTGATATGGGTATTGGAATTCCTAAACCTGTTTCTATTCTCTGTGATAACACAAGTGCGATAAGTATCTCCAAAAATCCTATTTTTCACTCTCGCACTAAACATATTGCTATCAAGTTTCCCTTTCTTCAAGAAAAGGTTTTGGCTAATGAAGTCTGCTTACAGTTTGTTGGATCTCAAGATCAGGTGGCTGATATTTTTACTAAGCCCTTAGCTAAAGAGTTGTTTGAAAGGTTGAGACTTCGATTGGGAGTTATCTCTCAATCTTTACTTCTCTGATTTTACTAGCATTGGCTTAGGGGGAGCATGTTATATGTTTTGATTCACTTAAAGCTCTCCTACAATCTTGGTTGCTGAACTATTACTCTTTTTGCAGCTATTTCTAATGTTATTTTTTCGTTGACTCAGTTGTGTTATGGCAATGCACATATTTTTCTATTCTTTTCCTTGAGGCAAAAAGGGGGAGAGTCATTTGTGTTTTTCCATCAAGGACAAAGGGGGAGTTTGTTGAATCTCAGTTGTGTTTACAGTTTGTCCTTGATGAAAAAATCTCTTTCAGTTTGCTCTCATTGATAATCTATCTCAGGATGGTTCTCCTTGCACATCACCGGTATTGGTTGTTTCTCTTTCGGGCTTACTCATATCGGAGTGAGAATGGCAGGGTCTCCTCGATCCACTTTGAAATGTCTGAGTTTCCTATCGGCAAGACATTTCAAATGTCACGTCGATTGAATTTATCATACAGGCTACTGTCGGCAAGACTTCTCTTTTATTTCGGTGACAGAAAAGTGTTCTCTATCGGTGTATGTAATACCATCGGGATGAGGTCTTATCAATTTCATTGTCTCCCCGACCCGCTTCAGAATGGGCATATCAGCAAAGGAAATCGTCTTCGGTGTAATGTTTCATCGAATATGTCTTGTCTTACCAACCCGCGTTTGGTTAAGCATATCAGCATGAGTTTGGCCGTCAGGCTGAGGTCATAGCGAATTCATATTGTCACACCGACCGATTGTGGATGGATGTGTATTGACAGGAGTTTTGTTATCAGGGTAGTGTCTCATCGAACTTGAAATGTCTCACCGACTAGTGCATGTGGATTTCTATCAACGAGAGTTGTGGCGTTGTTATATGGTCTTAGCAAACTCTTTTGGTCTCACCGATAGGCGCATTAAAAGATACACTTCGGTTAGTCTTGGAGTATTCGGTTTAGTTTCTTAGCGAATTCAAGTGTGTCTCACTGACCATATGCATATGGAGACTTATCGGTAAAACTAATGGCTATCGATATAATGTCTTGGCGAATTTGATTTGTTACACCAATCAAAAACATAAAGGTAGTCTCTTCGGTAAGAGCTAGGGTTTTTGGTGAGAGGTCTCAGCGAGTGACCTTCGGTCTCGTCGATGGAACATAAAAGAACTTTTCTCAGCATAGGATTTGTCCTATCTCAGCAACTCCGAGTGAATGAAGTTTTTTGATATGACTCAAGCTTTCTACGAGAGGTCTCCCCGATATTGGTATGTTATAGCGACTCTCATAAGATAGAAGGTTGCATCGGAGAGAGAACCATTATGTTACAGCAACATCACACAAGGGGTTTCTATCAAAGGCTCATCAATGTGAGATTGATACTATCTTGGCGATCTAGGGTGAGCTCAGGATGTTTCAGCAAAACAAGGGGCAGTTTATATAGCATCTCCCTCACTTTGTATTGTCTCAGTGACACGGGGTGAAAGGATGACTTTTGGTGAAACATCATGTGGTATGTGAGAGGTCTTCTCGACATCGCTGGGTCACGTCGAAAGCAAATAAGGAAAAGGCTATAGTGACAGTAAATGAAATAGAAGGGCATCTCGGTGAGAAAGACTCTTGTGTCTCAACGAGTGGTTAATGAAATCTCAAACTCTGTGGCTGTTATGGAAACTTCAAAATACAGTTGCAAGCTGACATCATTGATTGCATCGAATCTCAAAACCGTGACATGGCAGCATATTCATTGAGTTTCTTTCTAAGTTGTTGCATTTTTGTTTTAATGGATGATTTGCAGCTCTCTAGATAAGCATTACTCTTGATTTATATCATCATTGACAAACTATCAATATTCAACTTTATATTCAAAAATCAGCAAGAGAATCTAAGAATCTTGTGAAAAATGTTTTTTGAAAATTTCTTCACAACCGACATACTTGAAATGTAAATAAATACCAGTGCTAAAAACTGTAAAATCTCTCTTATTGTAATCCGGGAATATTATTTTTAGCTATATCAAAAATGTATTAGGTAGATGAGAAAAATAGAGAGTTATGAGCTTGACTAAAAATAGAGAGATCCTCTGAGATATTTTTATTTGTTCAAATCTATAATTTGAGGGGTTGGTACTCCTTGAGATAGATATCTCTAAATGAGGGGTTGGTGCTCCTTGAGTGGGTGCTCAAAAATCAGCCTATAAGGCATTGTGAACTTTGTTTAAAAGATTAAGCCTGGAAGGCATTTAGGGAGTGGTTTTTATACCCTGGGAGGGTTTTCCACTCGGTAAAATCTTGAGTCTTCTTGTTCCTCTGAGTTCCCTTTGCTTAAATGTGTTGTTGATTATTTCAGTTCACTATTTGGTTATTACTTTTCTCAATTCTATTTTTAAATGATTACATTCAACTCATGAATGCATTAATCAGAGTCTATTGGGATAATATCTGAGCTATGGTTTTTGAATTTGTGAAAATTGGTCAAATCTGTTAAGACACTGATTCACCCCCCCCCTCTCAGTGTCATTTTAACTCCAACATAAACTACCAAAACCCTATCAAGCACAATAGAGTATGAGACAATATGAAAATCAAAATAAGAAGCAAAACACAAACTGCTCTCTACGCTAAACTCAATTTATCTCCATTTCTTTTCTCCACCTGCACAAGGATGCAAGATTTCGAAGGTTGATTGTTGGAGGAATGTTGGTTGCTCAATTCTGCAACATAACAACCTGATGAAGATGATAGATAGCGATTGAAGACTATTTTTGACAGAGTGAAGATGCTAGAAGAAGATTCAATGTGAAAGGTTTGATTTATAGATTTTTGATGCGGACAAAGATAAGATTTGATAAGATTGATAAGGATTTTATTTTTGATAAAAGAGGAAATACAATGAGATGAGATAATATTTTTAAAAGATAGAAAGATTTTGATTTATTGTTTTAAAGGAATTAAAACAAGATAAGATAAGATGTGAAAAGATAGAAAGATTTTGATTCTCTTTTAAAGGAAATAAATCCTAAAAAAGATGAGAAGGATAATTGATGAATTATCTAATTAAATTAATTAATTAGATGCACATGAGTTTCAATTTTGGAAAGAAAGCGAGAAGATATTTTTAAGATTTTATTAACTAAATAAATATTTGATTTATTTAATTAATGTTGGATTTATGATTTCATTAATTAAATAATATAAATTATTTAATTAACATTAGAAGAATTGATAGAAATGATTTAATTAATTAAATAATATAAATTATTTAATTAACATTAGAGGAATGGATGGATTTAATTAATTAAATAATATAAATTATTTAATTAACATTAGAGGAATGGATGGAAATGATTTAATTAATTAAATAATATAAATTATTTAATTAACATTAGAGGAATGGATGAAAATGATTTAATTAATTAAATAATATAAATTATTTGATTAACATTAGAGGAATTGATGAATTATGCATACGAAGGAAATAAATGAAATTAGTCAAATAAATAAGATTTATTTAACTAATTAGATGATGACATGGGTACCTAGGGAAAAACATGATACAAGGTGTCTTAATGATGCAATGTTGTGATAAGGTATCGTAAGAGGACAATTTTTTGATGTCTACGGATATGTAATGCAAAATTGAAATCTAAATGAGTCTTTCACTAATGCAAGTTAAGAAACCCTAGGATGCAAAAACAAAACAATTCCCTAATTGAATGTTGATGCAAATGAAGTTTGAGATGCAAGATGCAATTAAAATCAGAAATGTAAAATGTTCAAAATGCAGGTTCACCAAAATGAACTATAGATTTTTGGCACCCTAATCCTTTCTAGCACTTCTAGGGTTTTTCACCTAAAAGGAGAAAGTAGGGGCAAAATTCTAGCTAGGTTTACTCAAATTATGCAATGTATGACGTTATTTGAACTAAATGGAATGATATAAGTGTAGTTATATGAACTAATTGACTAATTATGTATGCAAAACCTATGATTTATGCAATGTTTGAAAACACACTGTGATATGCAAACAATGAACTATGAATAAAAATGCAAAACAGATGAGAAAAGGGCTAAATCAGAGTGCACCTAGGAAGATATTGGAGAATCTAGAATCTTCTGAATGTTGTCTAAAATCATAGAAAATTACTAGTGGGACTCATTCACCACTGATGGTGAATCAATCTAGCTTCTGATGAAAACTGTCAAAAACTGGTTTCTCAGTGTCGGGATCTGGAATCTGACAAAATCTAGATTTCTAGACTTAAGGTGGGACTCATTCGCCACTGATGGTGAATAATTCCTCTCCCAAAATTTTGATAAATCAGGGGATAATTTTGTAGCACCAGATATGAGGTTGTCTGTTTGTCGGGTTGTCGAAGTCAAATCTACAGAAAATGGATAGAATGTCTTCTCCAAGCTTGAAATAGGATTTAGTTGACTTGAAACACTTTGTTGACTTCTTTTCCACTTTTCAACACCTAAATTCTTGTCAAATATCCATACAAAAGTCTACAAACACACATGCAAAAGGGGAAAAATGGTTAAACGTTAGGATATAGGGATTTTCCTTGGTCAAATCCCACTTTGGTAATCAAACCCTTAATGAAATAATGAAATGAAGGAGAATGATAAACAAATAACATGCAAATTCTATCAACTTACAAATCCCTTGTTGAATAGAATCTAAAGATATGTCAATGGATGCTCCAAAATGCTTGATTAATGCTTGATTATAGGATGCAAAGTGCTCAAATGCTAATTGAATGCTTGAATGAGTTATAAGATTGTAGGAGATTTAAAATGAGGAGAAAAACACATATTTATACACACTTGTGCCTTAGTAACCCAATGATACCTCATCACAAGCTGACATCAAGTAATTTTGAATGAAAACCCGAAAGAAAATTTGAAATATTTTGAATTTGGAGCCAAGAGGGACTCATTCGCCACCCATGGTGAATGGGTCCACCTTGGACTTGAAAGTGGGTTTCAAGAATTAAGTCACATTTAATGTTGTTTTTTGGGTTTACATTCAAAAATACACTTAATTAAGCCTTGTAAGGGCAAAAAGGGGCCAAATAAAGCATAAGAAAGGTGTAAATAGTGAAATTATACCTAGAAAAGCATGAAATCTTGTTACAAGACTTTACAACACTTCAAAATAGGACTTGATAAGTGATGAAAAGGTTTTTTTAGGTGAATTATAATGAATAGAGCCTAGAAAAGTGTGGAAATGTCTTACAAAACTTCACAACACCTTCACAAGACATCATAATTTGAATTTTAAGACCTAAATGTGCATGTTCAAGCTATATTACATCGATAAATTAAAAAAATAGACCAAACATTATGAAGAAAGGCCTAAAATACCATGAAAATGCCAAGGGGCCATTTTTCTACGGTGCAATTATTCTTAGGTTTTGCATTCATAATCTCTTAATTTCATAGCTTAATTGCCTTTAGATAATTTCATTTAGTTTCAATAACACAATACACATCTTAATTTGAGTGAACCACCTATACTTTTGAGTGGGGTTTATCTCTCTCCTTTTAGGTGAAAAATCCTAAGAGTGCAAGAGTAGTCCATAAATCCTACCCAAAAATCTACGGTTCATAAACTCAATGTGGAATGCAAGTGCAAATTTTGACAAAATGACAACCTAGAAAAGCTAGTTTGATATGCAATTTTTGTTTCAATTTTCAAATGCAAATGAATGCTATGTAGAATGATATGCAAGATGACTTTTTTTTTGTATTTTTCAAATTTAAACAATGCAAAATATGCAATCCTAAACCCTTAAATGAAATGCAAAGATAAGACACCCTAAATGAGACCTAATTCAATGCAAAGGGATGCAAATGAATGCAAGATCTAAATCTAAGATGAAAGAAGACTCCCAAAATCATAAAATGCAATGAGAAAACTCAGGTTCACCAAAATGAAACATATAAAAATGGAGTTTTTTTATCAAAATGAATTGATAACAAAGGTTGTACGAAGCACCTATTTCTCTAGTTTCATTCAAAATGTGTGTTACAAAGTGCAAATGAGAAACAATAATCAAATCTAACTCAAACACCACCCAAAAGGAAGATCTATAAAGGTGATAATGTTGTGTAGTTGTCACAAAAGATTCTTTTTTAGACCTTATTGAGGACTCATTTTCCCTATGGAAAATGGGTCCTGGTTAGGGCTCTCGAAAAATAGTTTATGGGTTATGTTCTTCTATGTCTGCACTCCCATATTCTAGTTCACTATTAGAAAGCTAGAAATAAATCCTGTAGAATATTTTCCATGATTAGAAAGATTTTCTTGCAACTTTGACAACTTCGCAACTTTCTTCAAATTTTCTCCTGAAATGATCTTCAACCTAAAATATGCAATCACACATCAAAGAGAGAAAAAATGTTGTTTGTTTAGGGAATGGGGGTTTTCCTTGGTCAAACCTCATTTTGTTAATTAAACCTTGGAATTAATAAAATCATGAAAGGAATGATGAATGAACAACAATATGTAACAAATCACCAAACCTTGATTGAAAACTTGGAGTATAAATCTACAAAATTACATCAAGTGGCCTCAATGAATGTAGATCTTGATCATAAAACTTTATTAGAGATAATGTCTTGAATATGATTGAATTTATTTTGAACACTACATCAACATATGAGCTCAAACAACATGTATGATGTAATACATCTTTGTTATGCCAATGGAATCTTGATTTCTGCAATAAACTTCTTTAAATCTTCTCTTGAATGCCTTGAAATTTCTCTTAAATGCTCCAATAATGCCCATCCATGTTTTATCCTTCCTTGCCCCTATTATTTCTCATAATTGCACTTATTATTTTGATTATGAGAACGATGGAAAATGAACATGTTTATGGATTAACCATGGGTTAAACGAGCCTCCTCAATTGTTGATTTTTCATGATGATGTGATTGAACTTGAGTGTTGCAATGTTGCATTTCTTTTTTTAGAATATAAAGATAAATTTGCATGGTTAAGAATGATAATGATTTCCCGTTTGCTTGTACATGCATTGCAAAATCCAATGAACATTAATGTCAGTTCACCCTAGCTGAATATAGTTCTTTATAAATATCTTTGTACATAGCCCGTTTTGAGTAGTATAGGTTTCTTGTAAATACTTCAAGCTTTCCTGCTTTCCTTAGGTTAGTTGGTTTGTGTAGGTTGTTTGCTATTGTTTGCTTTCGCTTTTATTGTTGCTTTGTTCGAGGTCCCTCTACTTTTAGCTGGGCACATCTATGTGCACAACAACCATACTTATCACCTGGGGTCAAGTTCTATGTATTTCTTTGTCAAACTCTAATCAAGTCTTCAAAGTGGATGGTGAAGGTCTTTTGTTAGTGTAAAGTGATCTGGGTGTTTGATTCAAAGAGGATAAGTTTTCAGTTTAGTCTGAATCTGACGTATTCTAAAATCTTACAACTCTTACACATCTTAAGAATTCGACGGTCACTGTAGGGCCTTTTGTGAAGTCTAGTTAAGTGAAAAATCTAAAATTCTGCTCTAGCGCCACTGTGATTCTCTGCCTTGAGCACGAGCTTCAATGCTTGTGGGTTGAAATAAAAGAGCTGAAAAGAGAAAATAAAGAAATAAAGAAAGAAAACATTGAAAATTAAAAGAAAGAGAAAATTCAACTTTTTGGGGGTATCCAAGCAACTCTATCGGGGCTATGGACACCCGGCTGGCAATAGAGCAATGTTCGAGAGAATCATAGTGACAACCTCGTCAGGGTTATGGACACCTGACTGGCAGCGAAGCAATGTCCCGGATGCTTTTGGAATTAGAATAAACTATGTAGCTTAACTTGACGAAGCTTGGGTTCCTGTAGCAACTGAAGGATGGAAATTAATGCAATTGCACACACTTGGATTTTCAGCATACTAAAGGTTAGGTTGGCTAGTGGTTTTGATCCTTTGGTTGGGCGTCTAGTTTGTTTGCCCTAGTGTGAAGGTCGGAACCAGAGATTCTGGGTTCGTGATTCTAGTTTGTCATCAAAATTCTCTAGAGCATTTCCTCAGCGAGTCACCATTTGTTGTGCATGTTTTGCACACATGCCCCGCCGTAGGCAGGGACCCCCTTTTCTTTTTGCTCCCAATAGGCTGCTTTGCTCCTGTCATGTTTTGCATGCCCCATTTCCAAGCCCAAATTGGTCATGTGTCTTCAAACAATCAAATTCACCTACTTGGGATATTCAATTCTGCAGAGAAATGAGATCCACCATCCCCTTTTCTACCTTTTGTCTTGTTCTTGCTATTTAGAAACATCTGTTGACCCCCGTCACTCCAGTTTCCACTTTTTTGACTTTGGGGCCAACCTTTTTTGGATTTGGGATGTGTTTGAGGTGCTTAAATGAACTGCCAAGGTTTTGACAATGTTCCATTAAATTTCGATGGTTTTGGAACTTTCCCTCCAGAATTTCCTTCCTCCTTGGCTATTTGGAAACATCTGTGGACCCCTGTCGCTCCGGTTTCCACATTTTTGACTTTGGGGCAACCTTTTTTGGATTTGGGATGTGTTTCCCTTGGAATGTTTCCCCTTGAGGAAAAAAATCAAGAAGAGGTTTGGGAAACAGAAATCCAAGCAGAGGAGGTGTACTTCCTCGAGGAACAACCAGTGGAGGTTGTGGGTCCCATTGGTAGATTGGAAGAGTTGTTTGCTACCCCATTATCCCAACCTTATGCACGCTTAATGTCCGAAGTGCTGCACCCTCCACCATGCCCGCCCGAGGCTACCAATGAACCGATCAATGATGTTGTGCTTGCTCTCGACTGTCCAACGTTGCTACCTCTATGTGATGACATTCAGGTTTTATCCTTCCCTGCCCCTATTATTTCTCATAACTGCACTTATTATTTTGATTATGGGAATGATGGAAAATGAACATGTTTATGGATTAACCATGGGTTAAACGAGCCTCCTCAATTGTTGATTTTTCATGATGATGTGATTGAACTTGAGTGCTGCAATGTTGAATTTCTTTTTTTAGAATATAAAGATAAATTTGCATGGTTAAGAACGATAACGATTGCCCCTTTGCTTGTGCATGCATTGCAAAATCCAGTGAACTTTAACGTCAGCTCACCCTGCCTTAACATAGTTCTTTGTAAATATCTTTGTACATAGCCCATTTTGAGTAGTATAGATTTCTTGTAAATACTTCGCTTTCCTGCTTTCCTTAGGTTAGTTGGTTTGTGTAGGTTGTTTTATTTTGTTTGCTTTTTCTTTGATTGTTGCTTTGTTCAGGGTCCCTCTGCTTTTAGCTGGGCACATTTGTGCACACAACAACCATACTTATCGCCTGGGGTTGTTCTACATATTTCTTTGTCAAACTCTAATCAAGTCTTCAGAGTGGATGGCGAAGAACTTTTGTTAGTGTAAGTTGATCTAAGTGTTTGATTCAAAGAGGATAAGTTGTCGGTTTAGTCTGACTCTGACGTATTCTAAAATCTTACAACTCTTACACATCTTAAGAATTAGACGGTCACTGTAGGGCCTTTTGTGAAGTCTAGTTAAGCGAAAAATCTAAAATTCTGCTCCAACGCTATTATGATTCTCTGCCCTGAGCCCGAGCTTCAATGCTTGCATGTTGAAATAAAAGAGCTGAAAAGAGAAAATAAAGAAAGAAAGAAAGAAAACATTGAAAATTAAAAGAAAGAGAAAATTCAACTTTTCGGGGGTATTCGAGCAACTCTATCGAGGCTATGGATGCCCGGCTAGCAATAGAGCAATGTTTAGGAGAATCACAGTGACAACCTCGTCGGGGCTACATGGACGCCTGACTAGTAGTGAGGCAATGTCCCAGATGCTTTTGGAGTTAGAATAAACTATGTAGCTTAACTTGACGAAGCTTGGGTTCCTGTAGCAACTAAAGGATGGAAATTAATGCAATTGCATACACTTGGATTTTTAGCATATTGAAGGTTGGGTTGGCTAGTGGTTTTGATCCCTTGGTTGGGCATTTGGTTTGTTTTCCCTAGCGTGAAGGTCGGAACTAGAGATTCTGGGTTCGTGATTCCAGTTTGTCATCAAAATGCTCTGGAGCATTTCCTCAGCGAGTTGCCATTTGTTGTGCATGTTTTGCACACATGCCCCGCCGTAGGCAGGGACCCCCTTTTTTTTTGCTCCTGATAGGCTGCTTTGCACCTATCTTGTTTTGCATGCCCCATTTCCAAGCCCAAATTGGTCATGTGTCTTCAAATGATCAAATTCCCCTACCCAAATTCACCTACTTGGGGTATTCAATTCTGCAGAGAAATGAGGTCCACCGTCCCATTTTCTACCTTTTGTCTTGTTCTTGCTGTTTAGAAAAATTTGGTGACCCCCATCGCTCTGGTTTCCACATTTTTGACTTTGGGGCCAACCTTTTTTGGATTTGGGATGTGTTTGAGGTGCTTAAATGAACTACCAAGGTTTCATCAACATTCTATTAAGTTTTGATGGTTTCAGAACTTTCCCTCCGGAATTCAATTCCTCCTTGGCTGTTTGGAAACATTCGCGGACCACCGTCGCTCTGGTTTCCACATTTTTTACTTTGGGGGCAACCTTTTTTGGATTTGGGATGTGTTTGAGGTGCTTAAATGAACTACCAAGGTTTTGTCAACATTCTATTAAGTTTTGATGGTTTCAGAACTTTCCCTCTGGAATTCCCTTCCTCCTTGGCTGTTTGGAAACATCTGTGGACACCTGTCTCTACGGTTTCCACATTTTTGACTTTGGGGGCAACCTTTTTTGGAAATGGCCACAGAGAGAAGCAGTCCCAGAAACAGCCACAGAGGGGTCGGGCTCCAGAGGCTGGGCCACCGAGGCTCCACGAATGTTCAAAATGGCCACAGAGAGACAGAGTCCCAGAAACGGCCATGGACAGACAGAGTCCCAGAAACGGTCATGGAGGGGCCCGGCTCTAGAGGCCAGGCCGCCATAGCTCCATGGATGTTCAAATGGCCACAGAGGGATGGAGTACCGGAAATGGCCACGGTGGGGCAGAGTCCTAGAAATGGCCACAAAGGGACCAGGCTCCGAAGGTCGGGCCATTGGGGCTCCACGAATGTTCAAACGGCCACGAAGAGATGGAGTCCTAGAAACGGCCACAGAGGGGCTGAGCTCTGGAGGTCAGGCCGCTAAGGCTCCACATATGTTCAAATGACCACGGAGGAACGGAGTCCCAGAAATGGCCACAAAGAGATGGAGTCCTGGAAATAGCCACGGAGGGGTCGGGCTCTAGAGGCCGGGCCGCCAGGGTTCCATGGATGTTCCAATGGCCACGGAGGGACGAAGTTCCAAAACCACCAAAACTTAACGGAAAGTTGATGAAACCTTGGCAGTTCATTAAAACACTTCAAACACATCCCATATTTTATCTTTCCTTGCCCCTATTATTTCTCATAACTGCACTTATTATTTTGATTATGGGAACGATGGAAAATGAACATGTTTATGGATTAACCATGGGTTCAACGAGCCTCCTCAATTGTTGATTTTTCATGATGACGTGATTGAACTTGAGTGCTGCAATGTTGAGTTTCTTTTTTAGAATATAAAGATAAATTTGCATGGTTAAGAATGATAACAATTGCACATTTGCTTGTGCATGCATTGCAAAATCCAATGAATATTAATGTCAGCTCACCCTAGCTGAACATAGTTCTTTGTAAATATCTTTGTACATAGCCTGTTTTGAGTAGTATAGGTTTCTTGTAAATAATTCACTTTCTTGCTTTCCTTAGATTAGATGGTTTGTTGTTTGCTTTTGTTTTCTTTCGCTTTGATTGTTGCTTTGTTCGGGGTCCCTCTACTTTTAGCTAGGCACATCTGTGCGCATAACAACCATACTTATCGCCTGGGGTTTCTCTACGTATTTCTTTGTCAAACTCTAATCAAGTCTTCAAAGTGGATGGTGAAGGTCTTTTGTTAGTGTAAAGTGATTTGGGTGTTTGATTCAAAGAGGATAAGTTGTCAGTTTAGTCTAACTCTGACGTATTCTGAAATCTTACAACTCTTACACATCTTAAGAATTTGACGGTCACTGCAGGGCCTTTTGTGATGTCTAGTTAAATGAAAAATCTAAAATTTTGCTCCAATGCCACTATGATTCTCTACCCTGAGCACGAGCTTCAATGCTTGCGGGTTGAAATAAAAGAGCTGAAAAGAGAAAAGAAAGAAAGAAAGAAAACATTGAAAATTAAAAGAAAGAGAAAATTCAACTTTTTGGGGGTATCCGAGCAACTCTACCAAGGCTATGGACTCCTGGCTAGCAGTAGCAAAATGTTCAGGAGAATCACAGTAACAACCTCATCGAGGCTATGGATGCCTGACTGGCAATGAGGCAATGTCCCAGATGCTTTTGGAGTTAGAATAAACTATGTAGCTTAACTTGACGAAGCTTGGGTTCTTGTAGCAACTGAAAGATGGAAATTAACGCAATTTCACACACTTGGATTTCCAGCATACTGAAGGTTGGGTTGGCTAGTGGTTTTGATCCTTTAGTTGGCCATCTAGTTTGTTTTCCCTAGCGTGAAGGTTGGAACCAGAGATTCTGGGTTTGTGATTCCAGTTTGTCATTAAAATGCTCTGGAGCATTTCCTCAGCGAGTCGCCATTTCTTGTGCATGTTTTGCACACATGCCCCGCCATAAGCAGGGACCCCCCTTGTTTTTTGCTCCTGACAGACTGCTTTGCTCCTGTATTGTCTTGTGTGCCCCATTTCCAAGCCTAAATTGGTCATGTGTCTTCAAATGATCAAATTCCCCTACCCAAATTCACCTACTTGGGGTATTCAATTCTACAGAGAAATGAGGTCCACCGTCCCCTTTTCTGTCTTTTGTCTTGTTCTTGCTATTTAGAAACATCTGTTGACCCCCGTCACTCCGGTTTCCACATTTTTACTTTGGGGCAAACCTTTTTTAGATTTGGGATGTGTTTGAGGTGCTTACATGAACTGCCAAGGTTTCATCAACGTTCTATTAAGTTTCGATAGTTTTGAAACTTTCCCTCTGGAATTCCATTCCTCCTTGGCTGTTTGGAAACATTCGTGGACCCCCGTCGCTCTGGTTTCCACATTTTTTACTTTGGGGGCAACCTTTTTTTATTTGGGATGTGTTTGAGGTGCTTAAATGAACTACCAAGGTTTCGTCAACACTCTGTTAAGTTTCGATGGTTTCAGAACTTTCCCTCTGGAATTCCCTTCCTCTTTGGTTGTTTGGAAACATTCGTGGACCTTGTCGTTCTGGTTTCCACATTTTTGACTTTGGGGGCAACCTTTTTTTGAAATGGCCACAGAGGGGCTGAGCCACCAAGCCCCGGAGGCTAGGCCGTCGAGGCTCCACAGATGTTCAAAATGACCACGGAGAGATGCAGTCCTAGAAATAGCCACGAAGAGATGCAGTCCCAGAAATGGCCATAGAGGGGTTGGGTTCCAGAGGCCAGGCTGTTGGGGCTCCATGGATGTTCAAACGGCCACAGAGGGATGGAGTCTCAGAAATGGCCACGGTGGGGCAGAGTCCCGGAAACGGCCACAAAGGGGCCGGGCTCTAGAGGTCGGGCCGCCGGGGCTCCACGGATGTTCAAACAGCCATGAAGTGACGGAGTCCCAGAAACAGCCACAGAGAAACAGAGTTTTGGAAATGGCCACGGAGGGGCCGGGCTCCGGAGGTCTGGCCACCAGGGCTCCATGGATGTTCAAACGGCCACTGAGGGATAGAGTCCCAGAAACGGCCATGGAGGGGTCAGGCTCCGGAGGCCGGGCTGCCGAGGCTCCATGGATATTCCAATGGCCACAGAGGGATGGAGTTCCAAAACCACCAATACTTAACGGAACTTTGATGAAACCTTGGCATTTCATTTAAGCACCTCAAACACATCCCATATTTTATCCCTCCTTGCCCCTATTATTTCTCATAACTGCACTTATTATTTTGATTAGTGGAACGATGGAAAACGAACATGTTTATAGATTAACCATGGGTTCAACGAGCCATCTCAATTGTTGATTTTTCATGATGACGTGATTGAACTTGAGTGTTGCAATGTTGCATTTCTTTTTCAGAATATAAAGATAAATTTGCATGGTTAAGAATGATAACAATTGCCCATTTGCTTGTGCATGCATTACAAAATCCAATGAACGTTAATGTCAGCTCGCCCTGGCTGAACATAGTTCTTTGTAAATATCTTTGTACATAGCCCATTTTGAGTAGTATAGGTTTCTTGTAAATACTTCGAGTTTTCTTGCTTTCCTTAAGTTAGTTGGTTTGTGTAGGTTGTTTGTTTTTGTTTGCTTTCGCTTTGATTATTTCTTTGTTTGGGGTCCCTCTACTTTTAGCTGGGCACATCTGTGTGCACAATAACCATACTTATCGCCTAGGGTTGTTCTACGTATTTCTTTGTCAAACTCTAATCAAGTCTTCAGAGTGGATGGTGAAGGTCTTTTGTTAGTGTAAAGTAATCCAGGTGTTTGATTCAAAGAGGATAAGTTGTCAGTTTAGTCTGACTCTGACGTATTCTAAAATCTTACAACTTTTACATATCTTAAGAATTTGACGGTCACTGTAGGGCCTTTTGTGAAGTCTAGTTAAGTGAAAAATCTAAAATTCTGCTCTAGTGCCACTGTGATTCTCCGCTCTGAGCGCAAGCTTCAATGCTTGCAGGTTGAAATAAAAGAGCTGAAAAGAGAAAAGAAAGAAAGAAAGAAAACATTTAAAACTAAAAGAAAGAGAAAATTCAACTTTTCGGGGGTATCCAAGCAACTCTACCGGCGCTATGGACGCCCGGCTGGTAGTAGAGCAATGTTTGGGAGAATCATAGTGACAACCTTGTCAGGGCTATGGACGCCTAACTGGAAATGAGGCAATGTCTCAGATGCTTTTGTAGTTAGAATAAACTACGTAGCTTCACTTGATGAAGCTTAGGTTCCTATAACAACTGAATGATGGAAATTAACGCAATTGCACACACTTGGATTTTCAACATACTGAAGGTTGGGTTGGCTAGTGGTTTTGATCCTTTGGTTGGGCATGTGGTTTGTTTGCCCTAGCATGAAGGTCAGAACTAGAGATTCTGGGTTCATGATTTCAGTTTGTCATCAAAATGCTCTAGAGCATTTCCTCAGTGAGTTGCCATTTGTTGTGCATGTTTTGCACACACACTTTGCCGTAGGCAGTGACCCCCTTTTTTTTTGCTCCCGACAGGCTGCTTTGCAACAATTAAATTCCCCTACCTAAATTCACCTACTTGGGGTATTCAATTCTATGGAGAAATGAGGTCCACCGTCCCTTTTTCTGCCTTCTATCTTGTTCTTACTGTATAGAAACATCCGTTGACCCCCGTCGCTCTGGTTTCCACATTTTTTACTTTGGGGCCAACCTTTTTTGGATTTGGGATGTGTTTGAGGTGCTTAAATGAACTGTCAAGGTTTCGTCAACGTTTCATTAAGTTTCGATGGTTTCAGAACTTTCCCTCTAGAATTCCCTTCCTCCTTGGCTGTTTGGAAACATCCGTGGACCCCCGTCGCTCCAGTTTCCACATTTTTTACTTTGGGGGCAACCTTTTTTGGATTTGGGATGTGTTTGATGTGCTTAAATGAATTGCCAAGGTTTCATCAATGTTCTGTTAAGTTTCGATGGTTTCAGAACTTTCCCTCCAGAATTCCCTTCCTCCTTGGCTGTTTGGAAACATTCGTGGACCCCCGTCGCTCCAGTTTCCATATTTTTTAATTTGGTGGCAACCTTTTTTGGATCTGGGATGTGTTTGAGGTGCTTAAATGAACTGCCAAGGTTACATCAACATTCTGTTAAGTTTTGGTGATTTCGGAACTCTGTCCCTCAGTGGTCGTTAGAACATCCATGGAGTCCTAGCGGCCCAGCCTCTGAAGCCCAGCCCCTCCGTGGCCATTTCTGGGACTCCGTCTCTCTGTGGCCATTTCTGGGACTTCATCCCTCCATGGTCGTTTGAACATCTGTGGAGCCCTAGCAGCCCAGCCTCGAGAGCCTGGCCCCTCTGTGGCTGTTTCGGGGACTCCGTCTTTCCTTGGCCATTTTCGGGACTCCATCCCTCTGTGGCCGTTTGAACATCCGTGGAGCCCTGGTGGCCCAGCCTTCGGAGCCCGGCCCCTCCATAGCCATTTTCAGGACTCTGCCCCACCGTGGCCGTTTCTGGGACTCTGTCCCTCTGTGGCCGTTTGAACATCTGTGGAGCCCCGACGGCCCGACCTCTGGAGCCCAGCCCCTCTATGGTCATTTCTGGGACTCCGTCTCTCTGTGGCTGTTTCTGAGACTTCGTCTCTCTGTGGCCATTTTGAACATCCGTGGAGCCTCGGCGGCCCAACTTCCAGAGCTCGGCCCCTCCGTGGCTGTTTCTGGGACTCCTCTCTGTGGCCATTTTGAGCTTCCAAGTTTTTTTAAATGAGTCCAATCTTAAGGAATTTTTTTTGGGCACTCTTCCTTCCCCTTTTCCCATGCACTATAATTGAAAAATATTGGTGTTGCTATGTTTTGTGAGGTCTGGGAACTTCCCTTCCGGTTTGTTGTCCCCCGTTCGCTGCCCACCCCCTTGGGCCCGCATTAATGTTTGTGATCCAAATGAGGTCCAAATATGAATATTATGATATTTTGATGATGCATGGACTAATCTAACAAGGTTTTTGCAAGATTTGACTAATTTTTTCCTTGTTTTTTGTATGAAATCACTTACGGTGTTTCATGTATGCAGGATTCAAGGAGCCTACCGCGGGTCCATCAGGGAGACCCATCGAGAAAGTTGAACAAGGAATGTGCATAGCTCCTTTCACCATTCATTTCATGATTGCCTTTCCTCATAGCACCCATCAACAGAGCTAGCATTAGAAGAAGGCTTGTGCCAAGGAATTCAATGAGAAAAATGCAAGGGGGTGGTCTTGAAGAAGGCATGAAGGAGCTGTCCTACTTTTCACCAGATGATGATGAGTTGTCTGCCTGAATCAAGGGAAACCAATCAATTGATGTCAATCATTGATGGGCTTGTTTGATCCAAGGGAGAACACCGAAAACACATGAAGATGACAACTTTCAAGCAGTTTCAGCTACAGTAAATGGGAAATCATCTAAATGACAAAATTGCTACAACACCTGAGCACTAGATGACAAAATAGAGAAAAGACAAAGATGTTTTTTTAAATTGTTGAATATTGTGGGGAAGATGAAACCCTATTGTAAACAAATCTAGGCCATTGATTTGGGCTTTGGAAAACTATAAATAGGGGCTTTCCCCTCATTTGTAAGGGTTGGAGAATTGATGTAAAGACATTCTGCAGCAATAGAAAGCAGCATTGCATGATTTATGGGTGTTCCTTTTGAGTTTTCTCTTTATGTATGCATGGTTCAACTTCCCTACTAGTTTAGGTGTTAGTTTCTTGAATGGGAATGGTGATGGTGTTTGTTGTTTCAGTATTTGATGAATTTCTAGCTCATACTTTTTGCGGTTCATTGATGATGAATCACTTTGCAAAGCTAGTCTGAGCCTCTTTCCTTTATTGTTGCAACTTAGTTTGATTGCATGTACATGATGTGTGTATGTAATGTGAAAATCTGTAGTCCTTAGAAGATTGCACTAGTTTTGTGCAACTATAGGTTTCTCTTGGCCAAGCAAAACCCAGTTTAGGGAGTTTGTCTACTGTAGCAGCCTCCATAATCACTATTCATTCATAGTTTCAGGTCTAGGAACTTCCTCTCTCCCATGCCCTTTTTCTTGTTTTTTAATAGTGACCTATGTTAAGGTTCATTGCACATTGTAAAGCTAAATCCAATGATAAAAATGGAGTTCAAGAATGTTGTTTGAACCTACAGCAAATGCACAACAACTCTCCCATCTTAAGAACTCCATTTGCAGATCCAACTTCCCATGCTTTGTAACTCATCTGTAAGACTGCCTTGTGATTCTAGCAAATCACATCAAACAACTGAGATATTCCAAGTACTGTCAAGACCTAACATTAGAGACCTTGGGATAGTGTTCTACAATCTGGTTGTGGAAGATTGTCTTTCAAGAGAGGTAGTGCACCTATGCACTGCTTGTGTTGAGAAGTGCATAAAAAACACATCAACAAGAATGAATAAAATCATGAAAGGAATGATGAATGAACAACAATATGTAACAAATCACCAAACCTTGATTGAAAACTTGGAGTATAAATCTACAAAATTACATCAAGTGGCCTCAATGAATGTAGATCTTGATCAGAAAACTTTATTAGAGATAATGTCTTCAATATGATTGAATTTATCTTGAACACTACATCAACATATGAGCTCAAACAACATGTATGATGCAATACATCTTTGATATGACAATGGAATCTTGATTTCTGCAATAAACTTCTTTAAATCTTCTCTTGAATGCCTTGAAATTTCTCTTAAATGCTCCAATAATGCTCTGTTGAAAGTTATCTTAAGATAAGTTGAATTTACTAGGTGAAACTAAGTGAAATAGCCTTATATTTATACATATCTTGAGATTAATTCCTGAAATTTAAATATCACTATCTGACATTGAATTATAGATTTGAAATCATTAAAATACTGCTAAAAACATATTCCAAGGTGGGTTCCTAGGTCTATCTAAGGACCCATTCACCATATGGTGAATGGGTCCTAGGCCAGTTACCTAGGACACACATCGGTAAATGTTAAACATTATGCAAATTTAGGGTCATAGGTCTAAGTGAGGACCCATTCACCCTATGGCGAATGGGGCCTCTAGGTTACTCACCTAGGACACACATCTTCCAAAGTTAAGTCTTGTGTAATAGAATTTATGAATGTCGTGTTTTATCCCTCAAAATTTATATTTAATTAGGCTTTGATTTGAATTAAAGGGGCCACTTAAGGAAAATTGACCTCAATCAATTAATAAAGCCCTAGATTAATGTGAAAGTTTAAAGGTACACCTTACAACATTAAAAACAAGGCACAATTAACTCCACTTTATTAAAAAGGGGCCTAAACATAATGTGAATATGAAAAACATATTACAACACTAAATTAAGGCAACATTAAGAATATTTTATTATTAATTATTTCCAAATTATGTGTAAAAAAGGGATGCTTTTTTCTACACTACATTTTTCCCCTACTTTAGTTAGAGGATGAACCCATGTCAAACTCGCACTAAAGTAGAAATTCAAGACACTTATGTGTGAAGCAATGACAAAGATACACAATCATACAACATCAAAGAATGGGAAGATCAAGCCTAGATGGTCCAACGCAATGTGGAACACATCTAAGCCATCAGTTTTTTTGTCACACTCACTCTGGGGTAGTGGAACCTCAAACTATCCACTAGGTAAGTATCCCAAAATGGTGGAAAATGAGAGAATCATATTAGGCTCCCATACCATATTAAATATATCCTCCTGACAACTTTAATAAGGCACCACAATGCTAGGCAAGCTCCACTGGGAAGCAAGGTGTTTTATCCTAGGTGTCCTTGAATTTAGAGTTCAAGCTTCATAGGGCTTAACAAGCTGCATTATGCCAAATACCTATGAACATGGGGAAGGCTCCACTGGCAAGCAAGGTGTGTAATGCTTGTTGGCCTTGAATTTAGGGTTTTGAGCTTCATAAGGCTAACAAGTTGTGTTATGCTAACACTTATGAACAATAATGCTTGTAAATATTTTTGTTCAAAGGGATTTTGCTTAGTTCATGTAAGGTATTATTCTTAGGGAACATCATGCCTAATGTCTCCAAGAGAGGACAAGTCAAGAGTAAAATATTCACAACTTAGGGAATGTAGTGTGTCACATCACCACTAAGAGGAAAGTTGTACACTAAGAAATATTGTACTCTTGGAGGACATCAAACCCAATGACACTACCAAGGAAAGGACACATCACAAGAAAAATAAAATTTCACCATGAAATATGAGAAATGTCGAAAGATATTATCAATGTATGCTTCCACTTTAAAGTGGATGCTAACACCATTGTTGTGAGCAATTGCTTTAAATTAGCCAATGTTTAATCCTAAGACATGAGAGATTTATTCAAAAAGCCCTATGCCAAGTCATATTTTTCTAAAACGAAGCTACGTCATGAAAAAGGGAGGGGTTTCCTCCAAAAATACATAAGGGATTTGTGGATTCAAGGTTAGTATGTCTTTGCAACAGTGTTGTTATAGAGCTCGGAAATATTAGCATTCCCCAAATACTCATAGAACTGGAAGAATGACACAAAGAGAGAAAAAAAAAAAAAAATCCTTTGGGTCAACATGGAAGAGACCTAAATGTCTCAACAGTCTCTTATTAATAGAATTATAGTTTAAAAGATAAATAATTAAATATCTTTTTTTTCTGAGTTTTTTATTTGTATTCCTCTTTTGATTAAAATTTTATAAGGATTTAGTAACAAAAATTAATATTTATTTATTTATAATTTAATAATTATTTTAGATTAATTCATTTACATTTTAAATTATTCAAAATGGATTGATCAATAAATTCTATATAAATTTCCTTAGTGAAAAATAAAATAATATGAATAGTAAATTATTTAATTATTTCAGTAAATTTTATTTTCTTTTGGAAATTTAATTGAAGAGTTTTTTTTTTTAATTTTAAACTCAATCCCTTGCATTAATTAATGTAGTTTTTGGTAGATAATAATAATATATTCTATTAAATTAATAATATTAAATGTTTTATAATGTTATTTGAATGAAACAAAATTTTTTAATTTATTTCAAGAAATAAATCAAATTATCAGTTTATTAATTAAATCTCAATAGCTAATTTCAAACATAAATTGTTCATTAATTATAGTAGTACAATCAATTATTCTTCCACAATAAATATTTTAGTCATTATAATTATTTTAGTTAATTATTGTTCTTATATGGTCTCATCTTGATGACCTTCACTTGTCATATAGTTGAGACATTCGGATAATTATGGAATAATTTTCTCATTAGGGTGTCTTGTTTCACACAACCTTAGCAGGATGCTTCCACCATTATGGTGTGTAGAAGCATTGTGTCTTTTTTTACTAGTGTAAAAAGTGGGCATGATATTTGGTATCAAAGTGTGGTTTCAACACTAGGAACTTTGGGTTTTGTCAATTTAGAAGATTAATTTGTTTCTTTTATTTTGTAAATTATTATATTCCATGTAGCTAAAAGAGATTTCTCACTCATGTCAACGCTTCAGGTTGAGAACACACATGAGATCCATTATGAGTCCCACTATTTAGAGAGCAGCCATCGTCAAGCTCAATTGAACTTAGGGCCCCAAATTTTCTATGCACTATAAAATTTAATGGGGGTCATTAAGTAGATACTATCACTAATAATTGGAGCATATTATGAAGATTAGGTTCCTCATTTCAATGAGGATCACACATCCTCTTGACATGAGCATAGTAGAATCCCTTCTCACTGAAATATAGAAAAATAGGTTAAGGTTCATACATAGGTTTTTATACTAAATTTGGAATGTTTCACCAAACTTAAGTTATAAATAGAAAGTGAAAAATGGGGTGAATGATCCTACGTATTCTTCTATTTCATTTAGGAAATGAGATCCCTAAAGTAAAAATCCACTTTCAACCCTTAGGTGAGTGAATTCTATGATGAATCTTGCAATTTTCCTTTTTTGCAAGGACATGGTTCTAGGTCAAACAACGCTCTGGGGAGAAATATTAAAAATAGAAAATCAACTCCAAAATGCAACCTATCACTTGTATTTAGTAGATTAAACATAAAATTGAAGGAACCTACAAAGTTTCTAGTAGATATAGAAGAGATAAATGTTGTGTAGATCTCACAAAATGGTGTTTTCAGAAGTTGTCTAAGGACTCATTCACCCTATGATGAATAGGTCCTGGGTAGGACTATCCAAAATTTGTTTCTCGGTCCTTTGCTCCTATTTCTAAACTTCCAAATTATTGATTTTCACATTTGGATAGTCAAAAATAAATTTGGGATCTAAGTTTTCATGAGATGGCAATAAAGGTGACAAATTTGACAATTTTGCAACTTTAAGATATTCAAATTTTCTTCAACCTGCAAATTTGCAACACATGAAGATAGGGGAAAAATGTTTGTTTTGGGTGAATAAGGGTTTTCCTTGGTCAAACCCCATTTTGGTAATCAAACCTTGAAATGAAATGAAATAGAATGAAATTAATGATGAATGAAAAACTCAATGTCACAACTCACCAAACCCTTGAATGAACCTTGGAATGTAAATCTACAACTTGCATGAAATGGCTTCAATTGATGTGGGTCTTGAACCTTGAATCTTGATTTGAAATGATGCTTTGAATTCTTGAATGGATCATGAGACCTACATCACCATATTAACTCCAAAAAAATGCATGATGCAAGAAGACTTTGATGTGATAATTGGATCTTTATTGCTACAATAAATATTCTCTAAATATTCTCTTGAATGCCTTGAGATACTCTTGAAAGTTCTCTTCATCTCATGAAAATATTCTAGGTGAAACATAGTGAAATGACATTATATTTATAGATATGTAACATTAATTTCCCAAAATTCAAATAAAACAAGTTGGCATGTGAATATGGATTAGAATATGTTAAAATACTTCCAAAAACATAATTTAAATTTAGGTCCTAAGTCTAAGTGAGAACCCATTCACCCATGGGCGAATGGGTCCTAGGTCACTCACCTAGGACACACATTGCTCATTGAGAAGTGTTATGTTTAGGCATTAATGGATGTTGGGTTTCCTCTTTAGAAAATATAATTAATTAGTCTTGGATTTGAATTAAAGGGGCCAATTATGGAAATTAACCTCAATTAATTAAGGGAGCCCTAAATAAGTGTGAAAGTGTAAAGAGATAAAATCTAAAACACTAAAAATAAAGCACAATTAAGTCCATTTTAATTAATAGGTACCTAAACTTAATGTGAATATGTAAAATACATATTACAACACTAAATTAAGGCATAATTAAGTTCATTTTAATATTAATTCTTAATTAGGTGTGAAAATGTAAAGGGATACATTTTTCTACTCTACATTTAGCCCCCACCTTAGTGAGAGGATGAGCACTAGTGAAAAATCACACTAAAGTAGACATTCAAAACACATGTATGCAACAATAAAAAAGATACTCAATAATAAATCAAATACCTAAAAGGAAAGGTGAGAAAAAAGAAGGCATATCAAGCCTTGACTATCCAACATGATGTGGAACATGCCTCAGCTATTTTTCCAAGAATATTCGAAAGTGGAACGTGATATCCACTATAAAAAAAATGTGTGTGCTCACTCCAGGCTAATGGAACCTCAGGTCATCCTCCCAACAATTGGGTGGAAAATGAGAGAATCTTATTAGGTTCCCATACCATATCAAATCTATCCATCTAAAAACTTCAATAAGGCACCACAAAATGAGACTTCAAGCTTCACAAGGCCTAAAAAGCTACATTGTTCTAAGCACTTATGAAAAGGGCAAGGCTCCAATGGCAAGCAAAGTGTTTTATGCTTGGTGGCCTTGAAAAGGGTTCAAGCTTCACAAGGTTAGAAACTTGTGTTATGCTAAACACTTATGAAAAAAAGTGCAAGTAAATTTTTGTTCAAAGGGATCTTGATTAGTTCAAGTAAGGTCTCTTCTTAGGGAACATTGTGCCTAATGTGTCCAAGAGAGGAAAAGTCAAGGGTAAAAAATTTTCTTAGGGAATGAAATTTGTAGCATCATGATTAAGAGAAAAGTTGTATGCTAAGAAATATCATGCTATCAGAGGACATCAAACCCAATGACACCGCTAAGAAAAATATGCATCACAAGAAAAAGAAAATCACACAATGAAACATGAAGAATGCCAAACATTTAAAAATAATAATGCCAATGTATGCAACCACTTTAAAGAAATTGCTAGCACTATTGTTGGGAGAAATTTTCTTTGAAGTAGCCAAATGATAAATAAAGAAGACATGAGAGTCTATTCAAAAAGCCCTATGCCAAGGCATATGTTCCCAAATGAGGCTACATCATGAAAGAGAGGAAGGGGTTGCCCCAAAAATGAAATCCCAACACACATAAGGATCTATGGATTCGGGGTCATTATAGCTTTGCTACAATGTGATTATAGATCTCAAAAACATCATCATTACCTAAATACTCATAGAACGAGGAGAATGACACCTAGAGAGTGAAAACAAAGAAAAATCCTTTAGTTCAACATGGAAGAGACCTAAATTTCTCGACACCTTACATCATCCGCAAAAGTAAAATCCAAGACAAAGGAAAATATAAATATTTACAAAATATACAAGAATGTAGATACAAATAGAAAAATGCATATGAAGAGAGATACATCAAACATAACAGCATGGGGGATCACATTACACAATGCAATCATGCAAGGAACATGCAAAAGAAAACAAAACAAAATACTAGTAAGGCACATGCTAGTCAACCTATAGCAAGTCATCCATATCCCAATCTTGATCAGTATATAGGGAAGGCAGGCAACTAGTTAAAGTGACAATGTATCAAATGCCAAAACTAGGACAAGGCTACCTAACCCCTTTCCCCCTAAGGATAAAAGGTGAGCCAAAAATGGATGATGGTATACTGCTCCTTGTGAAAGGAAAATATGATTGCATAAAGCTAAGTTTATACCTTCATGCATGGTAGTGAATATATTATGATACTACAACTACCACTTGATAAGGAGTAGCAACTAATGTTATTGATTATGAGTAGAAAAAGTATAAACTTGATGCATATTTAATGAGATATTCTCACATATAGTATTTTTGTCACAAAAAATGTATACTTGGACATTTTTACACTCATTTGGGTCTTTCTTATGGATATTTTCTTACTTTTTCCTAGATTTAATGTTGTAATGTGGTCAACACATTCACATCAGGTCTTGGACCCTCGAGAATCAATAAGAATTCTATGATTCTTGCAAAAGTGTTGTAAAGTGTTGTAACACACTTTCACACTTTTCTAGGACCTTTTCATTATAATTCATCTAAATAGCCTCTTTTTATCACTTACCAAGTCTTATTTCAAAGTGTTGTGAAGAGTTGTAACAAACTGTCATGCTTTTCTAGGCTTGTCATTAATAATTTGACCCTTTCTTATGTTTAAATGACCCCTTAATGCACTTTCCAGCCTTAAGTGTTTTTCAGCGAATAATCTTGTTAAACATGATTAAATACACTTTAATTCTCGACACCCATTAAAATTTCCCTGGTGGTACCAAGTCTCCACCTGGGGTGACTTAGTCCCACTGGGCACAAAAATCAAAATTATTTTAAATTTCTAGCGAGATATTATTCTCTTAACCATGAGGTTGGCCTGTGATGTGTTATTTTTGGGAAATTTTGTAAAATCAAGTATAAATAAATGGTTTTCCTCTCATTTTCACCCCCAATCAATTCATTCATACATTATCATGCATACATTCATTCACTTAATCATTCTCAAGCATTTTAGGCACTAACAAGTCTGCATTCATTGGAGAATCTACTTGTATATCTTTAGATTTCTACATCAAGGGTTTGGTGAGTTGTAGCATTGCATGTTGTTAATTCATCATTCCCTTTCCATTTTATTTCATTTTCAAGGTTTTTATTAGAAAATTGAGGTTTGACCAAGGAAAACCCCTATTCACTAACCCTTAACCCTTTTTCCCCTCTTTGCATGTGTGTTTTATAGGTCTTGTATGCAAATTTGTCAAAGAGAAAGGTGTTAAAAGGTGTCATCATTCCATCAAAGCTATTCAATTCAAAAAATCCCTAAGAGAAGCTTGGATACCATTTACAAACCGATTTCTATAGTTTCAAAACCAGACACCTATCAAGAACAGAAATGCATACTGAGAGCTATAGATTTATGTCCTGAAATTCTCGAAAGTTGAACCTAGTGGACTAAATCACCATCAATGGAAAATTAGTCCCACTGCTAGGCCTAAAAAGTGATTTTTGTATTTTTGGATACCCTTTTGGCTGAAACCTATTCCAATAGAATCTCCCCAAAACAGGACTAAGTCGCCCAGCATGGCATAAGTGTCCCAGTTGTCTTCAATAGCAAATTATGTAGGATTCTAAAGCCTCTATGTATCACATTCCAGTTTACAGGTGCACCTCTCCAGTCTCTTTCATTTTTGTTATTGTTTTTTTGCATTCTTAGGTCATTTCTACATATCACAATGTGTTTTCAAACAACTTGCATTTATTAAGTTTTGCATTAATAATCAACATCTTTTATTATTTTATTGCATATAGATGTTACATTTAGGCATATTTCATTCATATTAGCATTAGTTTTGATTGGGGACATTGCGCATTTTGACCTACCTCTCTCCTTTTAGGTGAAAAACCCTAAAAGTGTTATGGGAATCTTGTGGTGCCAAAATCGGAGTCCACATTTTGGTGAACTCAACTTTAGAACATTCTACTTCTACTTTCAAGTGCATTTACATCCTATGAATAGCTTGTATCAACATTTCATTAGGTTTTGCATTGTTTTGCATCCTAGGGTTTTAAAAGTTGCATTAGTGAAAAGCTCATATAGCTTAGATTTTTGAATTGCATTTCATTGAGAATCAACAAAAGTCTACATTTTCATAGTGTAACTACATCTGAAAATCTAATAATCATAAAATTCCATCTAAAAATTCTTTAAATTCTTTAAAAAATCACTACCTAGACTAATTCGCCACACTAGGCGACTTAGTCCACTTGCACATTCTACACTGTAATTTTTGTCATTTTTTGCATTTTTGTTTTCTATTATTGCATTTATGTATTGCTTTCTAGAATTTTAGTTATCAACATTTTATTTCTCTTAGTTTACATTGCATTTGCATTCACCCACATTTAGAAACCTTTGCATGAGTGTTTGGTTTCCTATTTCTAATACCTTAGTGAGGAGAAGTTCAAGACTCATGTTATCCCACGATAACACACTTGTTGTGGATCTTGGGTTATTTAAAGCTTCCACTCCTAGTATGGCAACTAGTATTGTACTAGGCATGGATACTACCTTTAGCAACTCTTTTCCTTCCAATAACATGCAAGTTGACACATAGAATGATCACATCCCGCAAGACAAAACTGTTAACATACATGAGGACTTATAACATCTTCAACATCAAGTGTTTCTTGAAAACATTTCAACCATCACAATTCCTACCATAGAAAGCATTCATCACATGCTTGAAAGTGAAGAAGGCCTAGACATTATGAAACAAATAGTTGAGATATACCAAAAACATGTTCCTTCCACCTCTAGTGTCTCTCAACTAGAAAACACTATGGTTAACCAAGGAGGACCTCAAACTCCTCCTCCCTCAATAGTAGCCTTCATTCCTACTTATACCACTACTCATGTCACAACAAAAATGCAACAAGTTAGTAATGTTATCCCTTCGTCGACTATCCCTGATAGCATTCCTAATTCCTATGTGGCATCATATGTTCTCTCCTCTTCCACCATACCATCCATAAGCATTCCATTCACTTGCCCTACCACTACATACAATCCATCACCACTTTCCCTTCCACCTCATAACACTTACAATGACCCTCTCATAACCCAACTTTTCCAAACAATTTCATCTATGCAAAAATAAATATCCACCATAAACCAAAATCAAAATGGATCACCCACCTATTATGTTCGAAGCAACCCACTATCTTTGGAAATATTGTGAACATCAATGCCACAAGGAATAGAGATGCCTATATTTGAGAAATGTGGAGGGAAGGGAGATCCTTCTAACAGTGTTAATGCTTACACTACTTTATGTAGTGACTTTGTCCTTTATGATAAACTATTAGCAAAACGGTTTCCTAGGACTCTAAAATACACTTCCTTGGAATGGTTCTCATCTTTACCGAACAATTTAATTCATTCATTCAATGAACTAGTTGATGCATTTATAAATAATTTCTAAGTGCATATGACTCCAAAGAATACCTTGGCCGATTTGATGAGATGTAAGCAACATGAAGAAGAAAAGATAACTAATTTTATCTCACGCTATCAATCACTTTATTCTCAAATCGATGTTAAGATTCCTGGCCCACACCTTCAAAAGATGTTTATAGAAAACTTCCAAACCAAAATTCAATACAAACTCACCATGATGAAATTTCCCTCCTTTATGCACTTGTGTACCACCCTTTTTTATTATCACAATTCAGTTAGTAGTCGCAATACAAAGTCCACTTCTAGCCAAGCTGATAAATCTGAACATACCAACCAAAACAATTCCCAACCATTCAAAAAATAAAACAAAGGGTTCTTATAGTTCAACCCCCCTCAACAACCAACTCAACCTATCAACAACCAAGTACCAGTTGTTAAAACTGTGGCACCCTATAGTTATGGAGATCTGAAAAGACAATTTACACCTTTACCAAACACCCTTCATAACACAATGTCCCAACTTTTACAACAACAAATGATTACCTTTCCTGCTATCAAAGCACCCGATCCTACTAAGCCTTTACCTCCAAACTTCAAATCTAATGCTTATTTCCACTATCATAGACAAAATGGACATGGCATGGAACATTGTAAGTGTCTTAAACACCTTGTGTAAGACCTCATTAATTCTAGTCATCTATGCATTGTAGGTGTTAATGATCAAGGCAATAAGTTTGCTGCCCCTCCAAATCAAAACTTACAAATCTTCACTCATCCAATACCCAAACATAATGTTTCATTTGTCAAATCTAGTGAAACTCCAAAGAATGATGTGATGAATGTTCATACAGATGTTGAACATCTTGATCCCATTCCACATATTACAACTATTAATCATATGGATGAAATGGTAGGTGTCATAGACGTTATCCCTCATAAAGGCCAACCTAAGAAATCTCTTGATATTGCTTTCTCCTCTAAGTACATACTTAAAAATATCCCCAATGGTCCTCTTTACATAGTCGTCAGTATCTATGACAAGCCCACTAATGGGATTCTAATAGATCCCGCCTGTAGAGAGAATGTGATCACTGAGGAATTTTTGGTATTACATGATCTTTATCAAGATTATTATGATAATTCAAAAGCATGGATCAAAACACACAATGGTTTTGCTTGCCCTATGTTAGGATCAATCATCCTCCCATTACAAATAGGACCAAAAAAATTGGATGTCACATTCTCCATCATCCCACAGTCAAACCAGTTTCATTTGTGGCTAGGCCATCCATGGCTTCGCTCAATGAAAGTTGTCCCTTCACTTATATGTACAAATGTTTAAAGTTTCCATTTGACAATGAAATATTCACTGTCCACCATAGCAGCTTTAACCCATTGTCTATTAAAGGAAACTTTTCTTTAGAATCCTTTTGGCCTAAGCCCATGGAACCTATAACTCAACACAATGACTTCTTTTTCATTGCTTACCAAAAATTTAAAGCAAAGAAAATAGCCAAATTGTCTCTCTGCAACATGTCCCTATCCCCTTCTAACACTCCTATCTTAAACAAAAAAATGCTTCAACCTAAAAAAGAACCACCCAACCAAGCTCAAACAACACCTAAAACCTCCCCAACATCATCCAAGAGACCATCAGACAATGATAACAACTTTTTCATGACTACTCACATAAAACAAGTTTACAAAGAAAAAGAGAGTGGATGACCAACCTTCCATGGTTCCTTTTGTTCCTCCCCTTAGGGAAGAGAAGAAACCTATCATTGATAAACCCGCTCATTCACAAACACAACTCGATAACAAAACCAAAATAAACAAAGGAGCTAGGGAGTGTAGGTGTAGACATCGTGCCCTTGCTCACAAGTTACAAGAAGAAAATAAAGAAAATCAAAATCCAAACTTGAAAGAAGCAATGCATGATGACCCTCCTCCCCAACCACAACAAAATAATTCAATACAAAAATCACAACAAGTGGCACACCCTTCATTGGGCATTATCATTCATCCTCCTATTGTGATTAATATGGATGATGATGATGATGATGATGAGATCGCTAAAATTGATGAAGAGGTGCATAATGATTGAACACATTATTTCCCTCTTCCATGAGCTTAAACGATAAATCCCCTACAAAGATTGTAGAACCCGGTGCTTCCCCTAGTTCGATAATTTCTCTTGTCCCTTTGGCTATTTTCCCACCCTCAGCATATCATGAACATGACTAGGAGGTAGATGACTTGCTTGATGATTGACTTGCATTTTCCTTATTAGTCTCTTTCTTTTCCTTTTTTTTTTGTTTTTGCATGTGTTAACGTGTTCTCCCATGATGTGATGTTTGATGTTATCTCTCTTTATGGAATTCTTCTATTTGTACCTTCATTCTTCTCTATGTTGTGCATCATTTTCACCATTTTGTTTTGTTTTTTTCTTGTGTTTTCCTTTTGGGGATGATGCAAGGAATTGAGATATCCATGTCTCTTTCATGTTGACTCAAAAGGCCCCTTTTCTTTTTCTTTTCCTTTCTTTTCTTGTGTTTTCCTTTTAGGGATGATGCAAGGAAATCAAACACCTTATGTCTCTTCCCATGTTGACCCAAACGGATCTTTATTTTTCTTTGTTTTCACTCTCTTTGTGTCATTCTTCCAGTTCTATGTATTTAGGGGATGATGACAGTTCTGAGATCCTTAAAAAACATTATAGCAAAGAACATACTGACCCCAAATCCATAGATCCCTTATGTGTTTGGTGTTTTCATTTTGGGGGAAACCCCTTCCTTTATTTGTCCTTTTCCTTTTTTTTAACATGGCGTAGCCTTACTTGGAAATATATGACTTGGCATAGGGCTTTCCAAGTTAGCTCCCATTTCTTCTTTCTTTTTGCATCTTTCATTTACTACTTTAAAGTAATTGCTCACAGTATGGTGTGTAGCAAATTCCTTTAAAGTGGGGGCATACATTGGCATTATTCATTTTTCTTTTTTCTTTTTTTTTTGTTCTTAGTGCAGATTTGTTACTTCATACAATGCATTTGTCACTTTGTGGATGACATTGGGTGTGATTTCCTTCATGAGCATGATATATCTTAGCATATTGCATTCCACTCGGTGGCTTGATGTGACGCACTACATCCCCTAAGTTGTGAATTTTCTATCCTTTGATTGGTCCTCTCTTGGAGACATTAGACACAATGTTCCCTAAGCTAAGACCTCGCATGAACTAAGAAAGACTCCTTTGAACATCTTTTTCATGTTTCATTTTGTATTTGTTATATGGCCACCTTGCATAGCACAGCTTGCATGCCTACGGTTTAATCATGTTTGTTCATGAGCTCCAAGCATACGAAGTTTTACTTGTCTCGTGAAGCTCAAAAAGTCATTTTATTTTGTGGCACCTTATTAAATTTACAAGGAGGTATAACTTTGGTGTGGTTGAGTGGGAAGCCCATTCTAAGGCATGACTTTCTCCATAGCCACCTACATGTGTGTGAGCACATATCATCCATGAGTGTATGTTCCTCACCTTTTAGGCATTCTCACCTGGTAGAAAGCCATGAGTTTTGTCACCTCAGAGTGAGTATACATTTTCTATTTGGACAAATATCCTAGATCTAATCCACAATGGGATGTACAAATGATCAAAGCTTGACCCGACTCTCTCTTTTTCCTTCTTCTTCTCTCCCTTTCATTCTTTTTCATAATTTTCATGTGTGTTCCTTTGTGCTAATGTTTGGTTTTCCATGAGATCTTGATCCTGGGGGCTTGATCACCCCTCTTGATTTTTTTTGTCTCATCTTACCATCATGGGTGCATTTGGATCCCTCTTGATATGCATGTAGGGATACTTTAGTGTGAGTTTGAAGCAAGTTCATCCTCTCACTAAACTGGGGGCTAAATGTGTCACAAAAAAATGTATACTTGGAAATTTTTATGCTCATTTGGGTCTTTCTTATGGATGTTGACCTAGTTTTTCCTAGATTTAATGTTGTAATGTGGTCAACACATTCACATTAGGTCTTGGACCCTTGATAATCAATAAGAATTCTATGATGTCTTGTAAAAGTGTTGTGAAGTATTGTAACCCACTTTCACACTTTTCTAGGATCTTTTCATTATAATTCACCTAAATGACCTCTTTTTATCACTTACCAAGTCTTATTTCAAAGTTTTTTGAAGAGTTGTAACAAACTTTCACACTTTTCTAGGCTTTTCATCAATAATTTGACCCTTTCCTATGTTTAAATGGCCCCTTAATGCACTATTTAACCTGACTTAAGTGTGTTTCAGAGAATAATCCTATTAAACATCATTAAATACACTTTAATTCCTGACACCCATTAAAATTTATTTGGTGGTACCAAGCCACCACCTAAGGTGACTTAGTTCCACTCGGCACAAAAATTAAAATTATTTTAAATTTTTGGCAGGATATTATTCTCTTAACCTTTAGGTCGGCCTGTGATGTGTTATTTTTGGGAAATTTTGTAAAATCAAGTATAAATAAATGTTTTTCCTCTCATTTTCACCCCCAATCAATTCATTCATACATTATTATACATGCATTCATTCACTTAATCATTCTCAAGCATTCTAGGCACTATCAAGTCTACATTCATTGGAGCATCTACTTGCATATCTTCAAATTTCTACATCAGGGGTTTGGTGAGTTGTATTGTTGCATGTTATTAATTCATCATTCTCTTTCCATTTTATTTCATTTTCAAGGGTTTGATTACCAAATTGGGGTTTGACCAAGGAAAACCCCTATTCACTAACCCTTAACCCTGTTTTTCCTCTTTGCATGTGTGTTTTGTAGGTCTTATATGCAAATTTTTCAAAGAGAAAGGTGTTAAAAGGTGTCATCATTCCATAAAATTCATTCAAGTCAACAAAGCCCTAAGAAAAGCTTGGAGACCATTTACAGACTAATTTCTATAGTTTTAGAATCAAACACCTATCAAGAATAGAAGTGCAGACCGAGAGCTACAGATTTTTGTCCCGAAATTCCTGAAAGCTGAAGGTGGACTAAGTCACCATCAATGGTGAATTAGTCCCACTACTAGGCCTGAAAAGTGATTTCTATATTTTTGGATACCCTTTTGGTTGAAACCTATTCTGATAGAATCTCCCCAAAATAGGACTAAGTCGCCCAACTTGGCATAAGTGTCCCAATTGGCTTCAATAGTGAATTATGTAGGATTCTAGAGCCTCTCTGTATCACATTCCAGTTTCTAGGTGCACCTCTCCAGTCTCTTTCATTTTTGTTATTGCTTGTTTGCATTCTTAGGTCATTTCTGCATATCACAATGTGTTTTCAAACAACTTGCAAGTCTTAAGTTTTGCATTAATAATCAAAATCTTTTATCATTTTATTGCATTTAGACATTATATTTAGGCATATCTCATTCATATTTGCATTAGTTTTGAGTGGAGACATTTCACATTTTAGCCTACCTCTCTCCTTTTAGGTGAAAAACCCTAAGAGTGTTAGGGAATCTTGTGGTGCCAAAATCAATGTCCATAGTATCTATCAATTCAGGATGACCAAAGTTAGAGTTGTCTTGGAAGAATATTTTGTAAGAGTATTGATTTTGAGTGAAGGATTTTTTTCTTCTTTTGTTTCTTTTGAAGGAAAATAACCAAGACCATTAATGGTTTCTTGTGTACTAGGCTCTATAGGGACAGGTATACCTTGTTCTCTAGAATCACATCCTTTTTTGCTATAACCAAGTTGTTTCAAAAGTTCATAACCTTTTCCATAAAGCTTTTGCATTTATTTTGGACTCAATAATTGTTCATAATCGACTTCATCAAAATTTGTTGTGTAATTTGTTACTTCTCCTAAAGTGCTTGAATTGGATGTTTTTGATGGTTCTTTCAAATTTTGTGTTGACATTACCACTTTTTCTTTTCCCTTTTCAAGCTCTTTTGTTGTGATCTTGTATTTATCCATGAATGTAGGTGTGAAATACAAGGAACCTAATGCAAAGCAAAGGTAATCAACTTCAAAAAACCTCAGACAACCACTCTTTGAAACCCTCAAACACAACTTGTTGTGTTTCTCCTCACAATCCTTCAATCCTCCTAGTATCTCCTATCAAAACAGGGTTTTTCAATCATAACTTTTAGCATAGTCATGGAATACAAAATGTAAACACAGTTCCAGTTACCCATTTAGACATTTATAAACATATCAAAATTTCAAGGGTGGTCACTTTGTATGGAAGTGAACTGTAATTTTTTGGCAGCAATGCACTTCTCTAGCTCTTCTAGGATTTTTCACCTAAAAGGAGAGAGGTAGGGCCAAAAAATGCTAAAGGGTTCATTCAAATTATGTGAATGATTGTGAATGCAAAAACTAAGATTTAAGCTATGTTGGAAAAAACACTGTTTTATGCAAACAATGAACTAAAAGATGAATAAAATGAAAAATAGAAAGAAATAGGATGAAACAGATTGCACCTAGGAAAGATTTGAGAAATCTAGAATCTAGGTATGTGCAGGATCATGATGGGCCAAAAAGTGGCGATATGATGCGTATGTGTAGGGTATGTGGCTGACAAAAAAATTTTACCCAAAATTGATGAAACGAAAAGGATTTTTAAAGGAGATTCTCAACTTTCCAACAATATAAATTATGCTATACTTTGAATTTAATAAATAATTATTATTCATTTTCTATTTGAATTACGATTAAAATCCTAATTGATAAGCTAATTGAAAAATATTTATAGCTTTCAAACGGTATCACATTTTTTGAATCCAAAACATGTGTCACATTCTATGCTTTGCAAACTATAGGATTAAAAAAAGAAAAATTAAATTTCATGAAGTTTTGACCAAGTTAAGGTGGTTAGACATACGTTTTTTTATTTTTTAAAAAAGTTGTAATAAAAAATTCATAATTAATTATTTACTTGGAAAAAATTACAAAAATATGCATCACATCCGACATGAGTCCTCTACTTATATCTAAAATCTTATAAAAAATTATTATCATTTTTGTGGTTAGGGTGGTCAAACAAACACCTACTTCTCATTTTTCCCTAAAATTTTAGTACTGCATTGAAATTTCAAATTTTCACCAAATAGATTTTTTCTTTTTTAAATAAACCTAGTAGTTTAGAAACTACATTCAATTTCCTATAGATTCTATTCTTACATATTTTGAAATAATATAGATAACTTATTCAATTTTTTATGTCAAATTGCCTAACTCTGATTTTTCTTAATTTTTCACCACTTAAGGGCTTGTTTTTTCTATGATGATCCTGCACATACCCATATGTGGAATTTTGTCTGAGATTACTAAAAAATCAATAGTGGGACTCATTCACCCAAGGTGGAAAATTAGTCCTGCTACTGGTGAAAAACTATCGGGAACCAATTTCTGACTGTCAGGATCCGAAATCTGACAAAATTTAGATTTTCGGTCTTAAGGTGGGACTCATTCGCCACTGGTGGTGAATTAGTCCTCTCCCAAAATTCTGAGAAATCAAGAGACAACTCTGCAACACTAGATCTGGAAATGTCTACTTGTTAGGTTGTCGAAGTTAATTCTGTAGGAAACGGACATAAAATCTTCTCCAAGCTTGAAATAGATTTGATTTGACTTGAAGCACTTAGTTGACTTGTTGACCAATCTTCAATCACCTAAATGCTTGTTAAATTTACATATAAAGGTCTACAAACACACATGCAAGAGGGGGCAAATGGTTGAGGGTTAGCAAATAGGGGTTTTCCTTGGTCAAACCCCACTTTGGTAATCAAACCCTTAATGAAATAATGAAATGCAAGAGAATGATAAACTAACAACATCCAAAGTCTATCAACTTACCAAACCCTTGATGATGAAAATCTGAAGTAGTGTCAATGGATGCTCCAAAATGCTTGATTAGTGCTTGATTAGATGTTGTAAGATGCTTAAATGTTTGAGATTACTTTAATATGATGTGTGAATGTTGCAGGATGTAAAATGAGGTGAAAATCACTTATTTATAACATCTTGTGTCTTAGTAACCCATTAATACCTCATTACAGGCCAACATCAAGTGTTTTTGAATAAAAACCTGAAAGGAAATTTAAAATATTTTGAATTTTGAGCCAAGGGGGACTCATTCGCCACCCATGGTGAATGGGTCCCACCTAGGACCTAAAAATAGCTATCGGGAAGTGTTGTATTTAATGTTGTTTGTCAGCCTTGCATTCAAAAATACACTTAAGTAAAGCATATTAGGGCAGAAAGTCAAATAAAACATAAGAAAGGGATAAATGGTGAAGTTATGCCTAGAAAAGCCTGAAATCTTGTTATGAGACTTTACAACACTTCAAAATAGGACTTGTTTAGTGATGAAAGGGTGATTTTTTAGGTGAATTGTAATGAATAGAGTCTAGAAGAGTGTAGAAATGTTTTACAACACTTCACAACACCTTCACAAGATGTCATTATTTGAATTTTAGTAGATAAATATGCATGTTCAAACCACATTACAATATAAAATTAGAGCAAAACAAACCAAACATCATGAAACAAGACCTAAAAGGCCATGAAAATGACAGGGGGACATTTTTCTATGGCACAGGAAGCCTCCAAATTTGGACTGTCCTCACTCAAACTAGGCCTAATGGCTTCAACAAATCTGGTAGCAGCAAGGTATTTGCAACCTATGCTCTATATCTTCACTCCAATGCTTTTAACACATCACACTAGGTCCTAAACATAGGCTCCAGTCATCTAAATCTCTCCCCAATTGCATACATCACATTTCAACACTCCACTAGGGTTATTTGGTCTGTTACATGAGGATAATAGACCCCCAAGCTTCTACCATGCATACACACCAACTCCCCTACCCCTACAACTTTGGGAAATCAAATACCATCCTAGAATAGGCCATTCCATCGATTTTGAGGACTTTCACTAGTGGAATGGAGTTCTACACATTTTATACACCCACTGGTTACCCTACTTATGGTTCAAACCAGTTTTGAGAAAAATCAATGCAACTTGCTCAAAACACAATGAATTTACATGCAACCAATGCCAATCGAAAGAAGACTAAATACTTTACCACACACAATTGATTTGGAGTCAGTGTGGGATCATACATATCCATACAGACATCAAAGAACAACAATGTAACGTCCATATTTGTAGAAAAACAAAGGTATGTTATTGCTTCAACTTCAAAATTACAACATCCAAACTTTCCTTCAACCACACAAGATATTTTTGAATATTGAAAACCATTTTCCAGCTACTCAAAACTTATTTCCAAATTACAAACTCAACTAAACATCATTAGACTCTTGTTATGACAAAAAGTGTAACAGTTGCATTGACAACATTTGCACAACTTGACAATATTTTGCATCTACAAGAAACTCATCCATAATGTCTCAAAACTAACTCAAATAGACATGAAAGGGTTCTTGAAGACCTTTTTACATGCCATTGACTAAAAAAACAAAATTTCAACATTTGACCTCTCTTGGCCATGAAAACATGGGTGCCCCTACACCATACTCCCTAGGAAGAAAAGATTCAAGCTCCACTTGAATGGAGGGTAGCAATAGGAGAGCCATGCTTGAAATATCTTGCCTGATGTCTTTAGATCCCTACATATTACCTTCTTTGAAACAAACCCATGCTTGATTCATCTTCACTTTAGGTTTCTTGAACACTTGGAAAAGGTATTTGAACTTGTCAAAATAAGCATGTTCCCCATCTACATCTCTACATCCTTCCAAAGATACCTTGTGCAATGACGGTTGGAATAGATCAGTCTTCCCAATAGACTGTTCATACTCTTCCTCCTGCACTTGGATGATAACAATGTTAACATTATCCTCTATAATTACTTGTTTATCACCATCACCAGCTATGTCTTCTTTTCCCTGCATCTCACACTTCCTTAGTGACCCTTTCAACATGGCAACATCTGATTGAAATTACTTGTTCTGCAAATCCACAATGGCAACCTTACCTGCCCCATCCACAACCCTCTCTACTACCCTAGTAGCAGACATAAAGCTCTTTGCATCCTCAAACTCAAATGGTAGATATTTAATGTGGTGAACTAAATAGAAAACTCTGTTCTTATAGCTTAACAACTTAAAATATGAACCCTACATTGTGTTTATCAGCAACTCACCTTGTTTAACTTGCACATTAGATTCAAATTCATTCTCTTCAAACAACTATAAAGGATTGATCCTTGGAATTGGGAATAAAGAATGTGAAAACTCATCCACAACAATGTCTATAGTCCTTCAACATGATTTGGATCTCCCATAGAAAATTAGGTGTCAACTACTATCATGACAACCTAGGGCCTGATCATGATGTCAAAATTCACCTTTTCCTCCTTCATGGACTGTGGGAACTCTTTTTGACTCAACAACATCACCTTGGACCCCACTTTTAGATCTTTTTTTGCCTTCTCTATGATGTGTACAAACTCCTTTTCACTCACCAACATAGCACTAGAACCTATTTGTGATTCTTGACCTTCCTCCTTTAATGGTGTAAGGGTGTAGAAAACTCCATCTTTCCCAATGACATATACATTTTTCCTACCATCATTCTTGGAATTCCTATCATATTGCCAAGGCCTCCCCAAGAGAAAATGGCAAGCATCCATTAGAATTATGCCACATAAGACTCTATCCTTATAACCCCCTATGTGAAAATATATCCAACTTTATTCATGCACAACTACTTATTACCCTTTATTTAACCAAGACACGTTGTAGGAAGTAGCATGAGAAATCCTTTGTAATTTCAACTTCTCAACCATTTCAAGAGAAACCAAATTGTCTGTACTACCAGAGTCAATTACAACCTTGCAACACTTACCTTGGATTTTACATATAGTTTTGAAAAGAGACTTTCTTTGTGGTGGTTCCTTCTCCATTAGTCCTTTGAGTAGAGTCCTCATCAGCAAAAACTCGCCAATATTTGGTTCTTTCACATGTGGTGAAGAATGTACACTCTTAGCATCATCTCCACCTTGTGCAATCTAATTAATTCTTTCTCTTCCCATAGAAGTAGTTGGTTGCTCCTCAATACATTGCCATGCTTGGTGGCCTACAAATTTGTTGCATTTATAACACTTCCCTATAAAACCACTATAACCTCCTCTTTGGCCTCCAAATCTACGCCTAGAATCTGATATCCTTCCCCTAAAGCCACCTCTTGAATCTGTGACTTGTTCTTTGGTATTGCTTGCCTCTTCTTGACTCTCATAGAACTGTCTTGAATCAGCAAATGTGCCTCTTCCTCTAGAACTCCTTCCTCTACCCCTACTTTTCTTTTCTTTCCTTCTCCTCAACTTATCTTTATCCTTGATGGCCAATTGGTAACACTCCACCATTCTTGGATTGATGAGGCTTAATTCATCTTGAAGGTTGTATCTCAACCCATTGAGATATCTTGCCACTTTCTCCTCATCATCTTCTACATGGCCTACACTTATGGTCAATTTGTAGAACTCCTTTGTATAGGTTTGCACATCCATATCCTTTTGCTTGATACTTTGAAGCCTCTTGAACAACTAAATGGTGTAGTCACCAAGAAGAAATTTTCCCTTGAGTTTAGCCAACATCCTATCCCAAGAGGTTATTTTAGGCTTCCCCTTCTTTCTCCTTTCACTTTGTACATAATCCCACCAAAGCAAGGCATGTCCCTTCAAATTTGTCTTGGCCAACTTCACCCTTTGATCTTCTGGCACATCTTCATATTCAAAGTAGTTATCCAATGCTCCTATCCAATCTAGGGTTTCTTCACTATCCAACTTTCCTCCATACATGGGTAAATCCATCTTGATCTTGGGACCTTCTCCCTTGACTACTTTCAAAATATTTTCCATCGTCAAGTCATCAGGATCCATCTCTTCCTCATACCCTTCTTGGGAACTTTCCTCTTCCTCTTGGTCACTCAAGTCTCATGTGACCACTTCTCTCCTTTGAATTTTTTCTAGGACAGCAAGCCTCTCCTTCAATTCTCTCATCGCTCTGGTATTTTTTTCCTTCAACTCATTCACCTATCAGGAAATGATGATATTCCCTTTTGGAGGAGTCTTATTCCTTCTTCAATTCAAATTTTCCTCTTCATATCAAACTTATGTTATGATACCAATTTGATGTAGAGCAGGGGTAATCAACTTCAAACAACCTCAGACAACCACTCTTTGAAACCCTCAAACATCACTTGGTGGGTTTTTCCTCACAAGCCTTTAATCCTCCTAGTAGCCTTTCAAACAGGATTTTTCAATCATAACTTTCAGGGAATTCATAGCATACAAAATGTAAATATAGTTCCAATTACCCATTTAGACATTTATAAACATATCAAAATTTCATGGGTGGTCACTTTGTATGGAAGCCTCCAAATTTGGATTGTCCTTTCTCAAACTAGGTCTAATGGCTTAAACAAATCTGGTAGCAGCATGGTATTTGCAACCTAGGCTCTATATCTTCACTCCAATGCTTCTAACCAGCTGCTTCCTTGAAGCCGTCATTTGATCAATTGACAAAAATCACCTGAAAGTGCTTGCAATCCCTTTAAACACTTCCTCATCCTAGAATTCCATTGGAAGACCAAGAAGTATAACCTAGACTGGTGCAGTAGAAAATGAGCACAAGTTCGGGTTGAAACATAGTTCCCACCTTTTCAGCATCAAAGAGGACTTCCCAATGAACCATAGGCCACCTGTCAGCATGTTACAAAATCATCTTCATAGTTAAAATAAAAAGAAAAGAAACCTTTAGCCATAGAAACCACACCAATTTGTCCCTTAGGTTTCCAATGATTTAAAGCAAACTTATGCACCAACTCAATATGAGGTCGAGGTCCAACAAATTTTCCCAACAAATCCATATCCATATTTGACATGCTTTTATCAACAATACAATCTAGGACAGAGATAGAGTATTCTCCAGTCTTCACATTAGCAACAAATGGCACAGGAGGAGAAGTAACTTTACCTTTAGGCTTAGCCCCAAACAGATTCATCCACTTAAGAGAAGAACTCGACAAGAAATCATTCTTAGTCTTATCAATCCCAAGATCCTCAGCATTAGGAGTCCTGTCACAAGCATCAGACGATAGGCCTAGCCCAAACTTTTCAGCCCCAAGATTCCCCTTTTCAGAGGACACCGGGGGATGTGTTGGACATGCAATCTTCGAAGCCCTTTTCCCCCAAAAAAATCATTAGCCACTAAATGGGACCCACTTCATTTACCTGCAGTAAAAGGACCTGACTAACATCACCTTCCCATCAGAAAAATGTCTGCCACTAATGCCTATAGCATCATCGATAAATCCTGCCTTTTCAAATTTTGAATTTTCACCATCGCCATCGCCACCACCCGAGGAGCTCTCCATCTTATGAGTATTTTTCACACATACTGTTATTGCATTCTCACAACTATAATACTCTAAAAAATTTGTTTACATTCAGTTTAAATATTGTTTCTACTAGGCTTACCTTAATTTGCACTTTCATCAACCCTAACATGTACACTCTCTACAATTCTATGCAATCTCTTATTATAACACTTATAAGCTTTGCTTTGGCTGGAATACCCCAAAAATATCCCTTCATGACATCTTGACTCAAAACTTCCTAAATCTTCATCTTCTCTTTTAATATAGCATTTAAAGCAAAATACTTTGAAATGATTGACTAATTCAAGCCTACCAAATGACAATTCATATGGCATTCTACCACTGTTAAATCTAACAAGGGCTTGGTTTTGAATGTATACTATAGTTTGTACTGCTTATTTCCAAAAAGTATTTGTCAAGTTTACCTCGTTCAACATGGTCCTAGCCATCTCCTTCACAATTTTGTTCCTTCTTTCTACCACGCCATTTTGATGTGGTGGGTATGTGCAGGATCATCATGGAAAAAATAGGCCTTAAAGTGGCAAAAAATTCAGAAAAATCAGAGTTAGGAAACTTGACATAAAAATTTGAATAAGTTATCTATATTATTTCAAAAATATGTAAGAATAGAATTTGTAGAAAATTGAATGTAGTTTCTAAACTACTAGGTTTTTTTTAAAATCTATTTGGTGAAAATTTGAAATTTCAATGCAATAGTACTTAAATTTTAGGAAAGATAAGTAGGTGTCTATCTGACCACCCTAACCACAATAAAATGATAATATTTTTTATAATATTTTAGATATAAGTAGAGGACTCATGTCCCAGCGTGATGCATATTTTTTATAATTTTTTCCAAGTAAATAATTAATTATGAATTTTTTATTACAACTTTTAAAAAATAAAAAAAACTTGTATGTCTAACCACCTTAACTTGGTCAAAACTTCATGAAATTCATTTCTTTTTTTTTAATCCTATAGTATGCAAAGCATAGAATGTGATGCATGTTTGAGACTCAAAATATATGATACCATTTGAAAGCTATAGATGTTTTTCAATCAGCCTATCAATCAGGACTTTAGTTGTAATTCAAATAGAAAATAAATAATAATTATTTATTAAATTCAAAGTAAAGCATAATTTATATTGGTGGAAAGCTGAGAATCTCCTTTAAAAACCCTTTTCGTTTCATCAATTTTGGGTTAAAAAAAGTCTTCAGCCACATACCCTACCAAAACCCATCATATCGCCACTTTTTGGCCCATCATGATCCTGCACATACCCTGGTGTTCTATGAGCTAAATACTAATGTTTGATTCCATGATCTTCACAATACTCCTTGAATTCACTTAACATAAATTATCCACCTCTGTCTGACCTGAGACACTTAATTCTTCTTCTAGTCTCATTTTCTACTAGCATCTTATAACCTTTAAATGCTTCAAATGCCTCAGCCTTCTCCTTCAATAATGTGACATATGCCATTATGGTATAATCATCAATCAGTAGCATGAAATATCTTTCTCCTTTAGATGCCCTTGTCCTCATTGGACCACATAGATTAGTATGAATTATCTCCAAGGGTTTTGTAGTTTAATAATCCTTGGTAGGAAACTTAAACTTTGTTTACTTTCCTTGTTGGAATCCTTAGCAGATGTTATTTTCAAGCTTTGCAATCTTAGGTATATCTCTGACTAATCATTTTGATCTTATCTTTACCAAATTTTCAAACTTTACATGTCCCAGTATTTTATACCACAACCAACTCTCATATGTGTGGCTAATTAGACATGTTTGGCCTTCCACTTCACATAGATTATAGAGATTACTATCAGTCCTTATCCCTTGAGCAATTTTTTTACCATTCATTCTTATCTTGCAACGTTTAGAATCAAATACAATGTTATATCCATTATCACACATTTGGGTGAAAATAAGAAGATTATGTTTTAGACCTTCCACATATAACACATCTTTAGTTTTGTTCTTCGCATTTATGCTCAGAATTCCTTTACCACAAATCTTAACAACAGTATTATCACCAAGGCTTACTGAACCTCCTTTTCTCATTTCAAGCTTAATAAACTTCTTTTTATCTCTAGTCATGTGCTTGGAGCAACTACTATCAATTATCACATAGATCTTGTTCCTTTGCATGCAATGCTATTTGGGAAATCATAGACTAAGCAGAATTCTCCTTTTTCTCCCTCCATACCTTCTTAAGTTTATTTTTAACTTTTTCTTCCTTTTTCTCAAGGACCTCAATTTTCTTTTCATCTTTGGGAGGTGTGTTTTTCTTCTTCTCATAATGAGAATTTGGTATAAAAAAATTTTCTCTACAATTTCTAGCTATATGATTGAAATTATTGCAACTGAAATAAACTACATTCATATCAGCTAAAGGAGAAAATAGATTTTTCTTATGAAATTTCTATATCTCCTTGGAATGACTTTACACTCTCTAGCCCTATGACCAAAATTGTTACAAGTATAACAATACCCATTAAAATATGATGAGTACCTAGTTATGGTTTTTCCTTCAACTAGATGAGGATATCTCCTTAGATAGTGTACTCTTATGAAACCATCATTGTTTGTTCTCTTGGTAATTTGCTTCTTCTTTTGTTGATCAGGAATCAACCAATTAACTTTCTTGTATTCAATTGGTTCCTTCTCTTTAATAGATTTCTCAATTGTAGTTAACTTCTTTTCATCTTCAGAGGCTTCTCCTTTGTCAGATATTTCACCATTGGGGACTGATTTTTCTTCTGTGTTGAATCTTTCATATAGCTTTGCAAAAGCATCAATAAATGAACTTTTTCTTTTTTCAAGTCCCAAGCCTAATTTCTCTTTATTAGCTGGCTTTTGAGTACTTAGCAATTCATCTAGAATATTAGTACCACCTTTTAACTTCATACCTTTATTGATCTTCTCATTAGCTTTCTCCAATTCTTTTCTTGAGGCAACTATTTTTGCCTCAAGTTTCAAGCATCTATCCATCTCTAATTGTAATTTAGATTTCATAACATCTTCAAATTTTTTGAGCTCTTCTACATGAACTTTCAGACCAACTATCACCTTATTGGATTCCTCAAGTTCTTGAGTTAATATGTCAGTCTCCTTTTGAGCATTCTTTTTCAGTTTCTTGTTTTCTCTCTTAAGATCATCATATTTATCTCTTAGTTCATCAAGATCTTCAAGAGCACTAATTAATTCTCCTTCAAGATCAACAACTTCCTCCTCTTCTTCTTCATGTGAATCTTCAATTTCTTTAGCCATAAATAGAAATCCTCTTCTATCTTCTTTCATTACAAGGGCACAATCTTGGTCCTCTTTTGAACTATCACTAGCAACAAATGCTTCAATTTCTTCATTGATGTACAGACTCTTTTTATTCTTTCCAAAATTCTTCCTTTTAGGGTAAAACTATTTCTTCTTTCTACTATCTCCTTGTTTAGAGTTATCCACTTTATCATATGGACATTTGGAAGAAAAATGACCTATTTTTCCACAATTAAAATACTTGAAAGGGAGCTTACCTTTATACTTGTTGGATCCTCTCCTTAGTCATCTTATGAAGTTTGCTTCTTCCTCATCAGTTCTTCATAATCAAATGCAATGACAGCAACTTTTTCTTTCTTATCAACTTCATCTTTGACAAACTTAAATGCAGCTTCTCTCCTAGATTATTCAGCATCAGGAATTCTCATTCCATATGTAGTAATTATTCCATGCACCTCATCAAGAGTGATTTTATCAATTTCTCTTCCTTCTTCGATAGCAAAAATATTGGAGTCATATTTAGTTGTCATATACTTGAGAACTTTCAACACAACATCTTCTCCTTTCAGATCTACACCATATCCTTTAATGGCATTTACCACATCATCAGCTCTCTGAAGATAGTCTGCAATCTTCTTTTCTTCAATCATCTTCAAGCCTTCAATTTTTTCTCTTAGCACTTGTAACTTTTCCAACTTCACTTTGATGTCACCCTCATAGATCTTCTTTAGTTTTTCCCAGACATCATAAGAAATTTTACAATGCATAACTTTTCTATGCACAAAGTAAAATAAATTGTTCATAATAATAAAACAAGCTTTCATATTGTCCTCGTGAATCTTCTTTGTTGCGGGATTAGTAGGAATAGTAGTAAGAATAGTATATTGGGTCTCTACAGATGCCCAGACTTCAGTTCTAAGAGAAAATAGGTATCCTTCCATTAATGAGCTCCATTTAGCATAGTTTTTTCATTCAAACCTAGGTAGCTTGATTGAACCTTCTTAAAATTCCATTGTTTTCACCAATCCAAGATCTACTCAAGCTGGTTAAGCTTCTCCTAGGGAACCTATGGCTCTGATACCAATTGTTAGAACACAATGATCTACTGAGAGGGGGTGAATTAGTAGATATAAAAACTTTTAGACCTGAAAACCTATTTGCAGATTCAACCTTACAACTCATATGTGCAGATAAAAATATAAACCAATATAAGAATCACATGCACATGAAACAACAACTTATAACACCAGATATATGTGGAAAACCCAAGATGGGAAAAACTATGGTGAGAAAAGCTTCTTGATTCTACTACTCAAATCAAGCATCATAAATCAAATATTTCTTACAAAGTTTAGGTCTGAAAACTAAGGAAGGTTCAAATCCCTAATTTAGAAGCTACAACTTCAAGGATGCTACTACACCCTATTTTAGGAGCTACAACTCCAAGGAGACTACAATCACCTAATCTGAGATACAACTTAGTTCAATGAGGCTACAACCTCAACAAGATTACAAGTTCATATGTGCATACAATTAAGCTCTACTCAACCTGAAAATTTACCATTACATACAATGAATTGTTGCACACCCTACAACTTACACTACTATTGTCAAAAGATGCACTCTTAGCAACACACCCCTCTCTGCACTCTCTTATGCTTTGCATTCTCTTGTCTATTGCATTCTTAGTTGTACATCACTCTATTAAGCACTATGTGTACTAGAAGACTCTTCACACTTCTCCTCACTTTTGGATTCAAAACATCACACATAACTGCTACTTCCCTTGGAAAATTTCCCAAATTATCTTGTCTCATCAACCTGCATTCAATGCCTCGAGATTCTCACACATGATCAGATCTTCTCTAATCTTCTGCTAGGGTTTCCTTAGCTTCCAAACTTCACCGGTAAGCTACCTATATCTTGAGACACACACACACACCATTTTTCAATTAATCATAAAGACATCCGATAAGTTTTATTAGGTATCACCATTCCCCACATCGAGCTTCCCAGAATTAAATATAGTGCAGAGAATTTTCCTTCATTCTCTCTGTTAAACCCTATAGTCTGATTATGCATTTAATGCATTCTCCTACTCACTCTATCTGATCCAATCTCAATCACCTTTTTAGTTTGTTCCACTGCCTTGAAGATCAAATTTTCATTCAATTGGTTGTTGGTTGTAGTTGGACCAATAAATTCTTTTCTCTATGTCAGTTTGTAGGAAAAACCTTGTTTACACAAACTTAGTTGTTTTAGATCTTCATCTTTAAACCTAGTTCATTGATCTTCTCCTTTCATGCCTTGATCCTGCGATCCTCGTTCACTACCGTGCCTTTAAATCCTGGCCGTTAGATAATTGGTAATTTAAATCTACTTTGTCGATCTTAGGGGTATTCACCATGTCACTATATTGAGGAGACACATAATACAGTCTCGCTGATGTGCATCGCTCCCTTCAATGTGAACTGCCTCCAAGCACATGGGCCCACATGCCATTTGTTCTCGATGTCATCACCACCTAATTCACAATAATGATGAGAATTAGCACACTAAGCAATCGTACTTTGCTACTTGTTGTTAGAAACCCATGATCAGATTTGCAAACCAGAAAAGCCTTCCACATAAGAGAAAAATGAAAAAGCAGAAGCTTTGCATAAAAACATGCAATTTAATATATTCGAAAAGACCATTAATTACAAGAGATAATTTGCTTTATAAAAGAAAAGATGCAATAACCTAATCTTATCTTGAGCAACAAGATAGCTCGATAAGATAAAGATAAGATCCTATAACCTAGGAATTAAATAAATCCTAAGTAAACTTATGCAAAGTGTAATTAATAATTAATTACACCAACACCCCCCCCATAAGTGCAACTTAGGGAGAAGCAGATTATTATGCAAATATGAGTCCCGACAACAAGGCCTAATGAGGTACTCATGTACAAATGTAAAGAGAGAGAAACCCCCCTCAGTGAGATGAACTGCTATGAAGAATCACTAGAAGAACTCTGATGAAGCAACACTGGAACCCCAAATCCGGCAAGCAAGGAAAGATAGTTTTGTTTGCGAGTGAAAAGATATGCGTCCCAAAGTGAAAAAAGCAACATCTAACTTCCGAGGCCAAAAGAGGCATTAAAAAATAAAAATCAGAAAAAATCACCAGCACCATTACATAGAGCGTCGAAACAGCTTTCCGATTATATCTCATTTGCAAAAAAAAGGACGTTGTATGCCCAAGATACGCCCGTTTCCGTGAAAGTTGTCCAAAAATGTCTGATTCGGCCCCCAGAAGCCCTCAGGGGCTAAAAAGAATAGGCCCCTAGTCGCCTGGGTGGACCAGGGGCTAAAGTGCAGGGAGCTCCGGCGGAGCCCCTGGTCACCCACGTGACCAGGGCTGGGGCTAAAGACTTTTGGCTGGGCGCTGGGTGCGGCCCCCGGTCACCGATAGAACCTTGCCCGGGGCTTAAGAACCTGGCAGGGGTTGAAGCATGTGGCTCCTGGACCTTCATAGAACCCGGGTCTAAGAAAATAAAGCTTGTAGGGGCTAACTTCGAACTGGCGGCGATCTGGTTGAAGCAGCCGGTGGCGGTGGCAAGGTGGTGGCCTATGGGAGGCTGTCAGGTGGTGGGCAGGTGGCGGCCTCCATTTATACTGGCCACATTTTTCTAAATGCAATTTTTTGATATTTTTATAAATTTTTTGTTTTTTTTTTGAAATACGAGCCTTGGGAACTGTGCCTGGGGGCCGTACGGCCTCTGGGTAAAAAAAATTTGCCTCTCTGGATGACTGTGTCCAAATCGAACAAATTTTATATGAAAATGGGGATTTTTGGGCGCTGCAAATCCAACAGTGAGGTCCATTTGGGCCCAAAGTGCTCCGAAAATTAGGCGATCCCTAGATCTAACAGATAAATCATCGAGCTTGAAACCTTTGCAGATCTGGCAAACGGTGACAAAAATAAATGAATCAAAAGTCATTTCTAACTTTTTCCAGCGCTTTGAATCCAACGGAAAACCTCGATCTGATCCAAGATGCTCTAGAATGATGCTCAACGATTGAAACCCTCGAGAGACCTCGAACGAGCTCTGCAACGAAGTCCTGCAAAAATCCTAAGGGGCTACGAATCGAGGCTCTGATACCATGTTAGAAACCCATGATCAGATTTGCAAACCAGAAAAGCCTTCCACAGAAAAGAAAAACGAAAAAGCAGAAGCTTTGCATAAAAACATGCAATTTAATATATTCGAAAAGACCATTAATTACAAGAGATAATTTGCTATATAAAAGCAAAGATGCAACAACCTAATCTTATCTTGAGCAACAAGATAGCTCGATAAGATAAAGATAAGATCCTATAACCTAGGAATTAAATAAATCCTAAGTAAAATTATGCAAAGTGTAATTAATAATTAATTACACCAAAACTTGTCAACCTTCATCACAATCAGGTACCACTAGCTTCTCACCTTATCGCTTTGTCGAAGAGAAATTTGAATAACTCCCACTGAAACCATCATGTCACTCCAATAAGTGAATGTTGCTCCTTATCGCTATGTCAAAGAGATGCTTCAAAGTCCTGTTGAACTATCAATGTCTCATTGATGGAATAGTCATTGGGTTGTTGAGGAGACATCCTTCAAAATCTTGTCGATACACCAAAGTCACATTGATGAGATAACCATGGAGCTATCGAAGAGACATTCAATCCACTCTCATCGATATGGTATTGTCGTACTGATAACATTTATAGCTAAAAACAAGTGGTCCCCACACCATCATGTCACCACACATCACCATCCAATATGGCTTTATGCCACATGTACTTATGTCATTCACTCTCTGATTGTACCATCAATTCATGTCAACCTTACTAGGTCCTGCAGTCATAATCATGTTTACATCACCATGTCGAAGAGACATTGACAAAGGTCTCACTAATGCAATATAGTGTCATCAATGACACTTCCATACTCCTTATTGCTCCATCAGGGAGACCACCAAACTCTTGTTGATATATCAGTTTCTTTTCGATAAGATAGCTATCAGTCTATTGAAGAGACATGGATGAAACTCTTCCCAGTTGCACTATATTATCTCATCAATAAATCTCCATAGTGTTGTCATCACTATGTCAAAGAGACATAGCCCATTCTCTCGCTGACCACACATTGTCATGTCGACAAGAACATTGACCTATCAAAGAGACATCTCCCAATATCTGGCTAATCACGCACTGTCATTTCGATAAAGTTCTCCTTACTCCTTATCGCTCTATCAGTAAGTCACTAAAAGTATAAACATAAGAACCTCTAGTTGGAGACTTGTGAACATTTGCAAACCTACAACATGCTGACATATAGTTGTCTCTTCGTACCTTTAGGACACCACCAGCCTAGGTGATGGGACCGGTTACCAACATGACTAAATCACTAGGTCAGAGTGTTTCAAAACTTGAGAACCTCGTGACAGGTTAGGAAAACTTGGACACCTGTGACCTGAAAATAAACTATTTTTTGTCAAATTGATGGAGATGTATAACCTTTAAGGGCTAGTCAGAGGGGCTAGTCACCTCCATGATTGTAGAGACATACTTTGCACCTAATGTAACCAACAACCGCCAATACCAAGTCCACATCAAAATAGAACATTTTGAGGATGCCATGACTACAACTCTAGGGTTTAACTAGTAAACCCTAATTTTGTCTGAGAGAAAACAAAATTCATTTTTGGACATGTTATACATCCTTTGGTCCTGCACAATATCTTTCTAGAAATTTCTTGAGAAAACCAATTCGAATCTTCCATCATATCTACTACACTCACACTCATCCTTTGTCATCATGCCAACAATCTCCTTTACCATATTTTCCTTTTTGACATCAATGACAACTATATGCCAACAAACTTTTGCTATGTGTTGAAAAAGTAATAAATTCATCTATCTTCTCATCCAGACTCCATCTCTTTCCATTCATGACCACTTTATATTATTTTCCCACTTGCCAACATACTATGACTTCTACTTTCATGTCAAACCAATCTAGTTGTCCCTTTTCCTAGCCTTAAGGAATTTCCAAATTATAGTCACATTTGGGAGCCATAATTTTTGACTTGGGCATTGTATTGACAAATCATCTAGGTGATCCCATAATAGTGGTTTACAATTTTTGGCCAAACTGGACACTAAAATTATTATTTTTAACTAAATCTTCACATCTGGGCACCTATAGCGGCTAAACCATGAGGAATTTGAAGATGGTGCAAACTAGAGTCTCATCAAATTTTGTTTATAGATTCTAAAAATATTTTTTTTAAAATTTTTGGAATCAAATTGCACTTCTTTTTCCATCTCCCACGAAAATTCATTTTTTTCAGAAAACAACATTTTTAAAAAGTGACGCACACCGTATAACGCATAACTTTTTTTCCATGAACGATAAAATTATAATTCTTTCAAATTTAGATTTGTAACTCTGATATCTAGTGCTTCCACTTGGTTAGATAGTCTTTTATTGAATATTTTTTCCTTAATCAAGTTTCAAAGTCAAACAAATTATAATTCAGACATAGCGCGACCATATAACGCGTAACTTTTTTTGTATATGTCAAAATTGAATTTAATTTTTTGTTGGATCAAGAACTTCAATATCTGGTGCACTCATATTTTTCAATTTTTTTTTGATAATCTTCTATTTTTCCACATGTGAAGAACAAAGAAATTCATTTTCGATGAAAAATATGTTTAATAAAACTTAAAAAACAAATACATAAAAAAACCAAAACATATTAAAATCATATTCATTGGATAGCTTGTTCTGAGGAATACCATAATCATTTGAAATAAATTTTAAATGAATTCATTTGATCCCCCAAAAGCTAAATAAAAGTGATTTTTTATCAGCATTTTGATAGGTGTAAAGGAGACGCATTTATAGGTATGGTTTAAAACTAGAGAGGTTCTATCCAAGGGGGTTTGATCTAAGGTGATTTGATCAAACCCTCTTCAATTGGAATCCTTAAAATGGAAATTTTTAAGGCTTAAATCATTATATTTTCTAAAAATATGTGATTTCAGCTAAAATTCGTTCCTCTCAGGAATTGTAAACCACTATTATGATAGCACCCATCTACACCTTTGGAAATATATCGATGAGTGGTAAGGCCACAAAAGGCCCATAAATGGGCCTTTTTTTTTCATTTTTTGGACTGATTTGGAACCTCTAAGTGCCTCAAAATTGAGTGAATATTTTTAGAGGGGTTTTAAAGACAAGAAATTAATATCTCACAAGTGGAAAATGGTATTGAAGTGATTTATTTACTATTAGCTTCATTTTACCATTTTGGATCTCTTTGTATGATTTCATGTGTATACATGCATAAATGCTAACTTAATAAAAATAGTAACCTTAATATTTTTATCCCACCAAACCTAACAAAAATATCAAAGTAAATATTTTTTTTAGGGGATACAAGATTTATCTTACACCTTGGATGCTCTTGCATCAGATCTACTAATGGAGTCGAGATAGAATCCTAGCTTCTTATCCTTGAGAGGTCATTTAGATTACATACTTATGAGAGAAATATGGAGGCATATTTTGCAGTTCATCTATTGAGAGCAACAACTTCTACTTGGTGGTGTCACAAGGAGTAAAATCATCATCTTATTTTGGATACTTTGAGTTGGGACATATTTCTAGAGTGTTTCAGGAACTGATATATTTTTTAGCATTTTGTCAGAGACTTATTGATGATTTCCACAATCTATAGTAAAGGGAACTCGTGTATGTATATGCATAGGTACACTTGGAATTTTTTGAGTAAATAAAGGTACAAGGAATTTTTCCACCTGGCTTTACAAGTCTAAGTTATTCCATTTCATAGGCCAGTTTTCTATCCTTAATCATTGTACTCGATTCGAGTGTGACTTCCTAGAATCTTACCCATGTTAGTCAAATTCGATATGATTGTGGATACCATAACCCTATTGTGGAAGCTAAGGGAAAGTGTGTATGTTGAATTATTTAAATTCTAATTTTCTACAAAAATAACTCAATTTTATTCCTAAATGGATTTAATGGTTAAATTATATGTTAAATGATATTTTTGAATGGATTTAATTGATAAAATTAATTTTGGGATGAATTGAGCAATTTTTGAATTCCAAAATAGAAATATTAATTTATAATTGAGCTTTCAAATAGGTAAATAGGGTAAAAAACTTTCTATTTCATATGTATGTTTGCATTTCTGAAAATATTGAGAGAAAAACTTTTTTGGAGCATTTTGGAGATTATTTGATTGGGAGTGTGTTTTTTATCAAAATTTGACAAGATTAGGTCCATTAGGATAGGATTCAAGAGGGAATCATGCTTGCTAGTTTTTGTGAGTGCTCATGTGGTGTGCTTGACAGGTTTTACATTTCAAATTTTAGAGGGCATTGAGGTATGTTCTTTTGGTAAATTTTATTTGATCAATATCCTTGAAATATGTGTATAGGAACATGATTGGGGGAGTGTATAATCCTTCCAACTTGCTTATTTTAGCAATTTAGTTGTTTAAATTTTTAGTTCTATTTATTTATTTATTTTAAAATGTGAGGTTAACATGCCCATTTGTTTGGGAAATGAGAAAAATGCCAATTTTATAGCTTAAGAGGGGTGTTGGGAATATTTTCCACCAAAGGGTATTCTTAGAATTTTATTTTTAAATTTTTTGAATTTTGATGAATTTCAATGATGGATTTGGGAAATTTCATGGTTTTTGCATTGTGAAAATTTTGGAAAAGTAAAAATTTTACTTGAAAATGAATCAATTTGGATTTTTTGAAAAGATGGAACCTCATGAAACATGATAATATGCATTATGGGAAAGTGACATTTAAATTGGGAAAAATTTTAATTTTTGCATGGTTTTCATGCCACACTCATTGGATGGTGTGATGACCTTAGGGTCTAAGTGCTAGAGATAGTGATTTGAGTGGCTCCCAACATGAACATGACCCAAAGAAGTGCGTACAAAATCATGATGTGTGGATTGTATTAATTATAAGTGATAATTAATGAAAATGGGGTAATAAAGTAATTAAGATAATAGTATCCCTCACATTCCTTGAGTGCTCATATAGGTTAAGGATGATCGAGGAAGATAAGGCACTCAGGGAGCATAAGGCTTGTAAGGTCAAGTATTATCATCTATATGAGAGGGTACTTGGTTCTATGTTGAGCCCCATGAGAGTGTCTATGATAACACTCCCTCTCTTTCTCTCTAAAATTTAACCCTAGAGTAGATTGAGTAGCACCTAAAAGATGTGAAATAACTTGATTTTGATGTGTACTCTATTGTATTTATACCACGTATTCTTTGTGACTTACTTGAATATATACCCTCTTTTTATCTAATGTTTATCAGTGTTTGGGCCTTATGACTATCTCCTAGCATGATGGGGTGAACCTATGGGTATCACATATTCATGTGGCCTAGAACCCCCATAGGGGACTAGAGGTTCATGGATCAAGGAATGACATGACATCATTTAATTTCAATTTTAATTTATGTAGATGATATATATCCTTAATTTATATTATAAAATTACTAATTTGAAACCTCACTATGGAGATGGATGTAAGCTTGTAGAAGAAAAGAGTATTTTGATCATTTGTGTTCCTCAATGTTGGTACCGAGCATGATATATTTATTCTTATCTTTATCATGATGTTTAAAGGATAAAAAAACATATTTATTATTTCATTTTGTGCTTAAAATGAACATAAGAGTCAAATTCCATAGTTGTTTGGCATAGTCCTACACCTAGGTGGCTTTGTTTTGCAATAAGTTAAACCAATGTTTTAGAAAATTATCTAACAATGTCGGGTTGGCTTGGTAGTATGTTGGGGAAACTTGGTAGAAAATGGGGTATCTTGGTAGCCTATTGGGGTGCCCTGGTATTTAGGGGTGGCCTAGTTTTTTAAGGTAGTAAACTTAGAATTTTGGCTAAGTGTGTTGAGGTGGACTGGTTTTGTGTAGGGAAAGCCTCATCCCCATACAAAAACCAGAGATTAAATAATCTTAACCATTGATAGGTAGAGGTTTTTTAATACCTATTCCCTTGTCAAATAATTTTTATGCCTTTTAATTTTTTCATTCCAACCATTTTGATCATCTAAACTTTCAAAACCTAGTTTGAATTTCTCCAACTCTTAACTTGATCTTTCCTTGTATTTTTTGGACTTCGTTTGAGATTTTTTTGTAAATTAAAGTTGTTAAAAATAGTCTTGGGGTCCTATTAGTTCTTTGACTTAGTTCTCAAGTGTCATTTTTGAGGACTTATATCATCTCCTACATCATTTTGTATGCAACCTTACAAAAGGACCCAACTCTCACCCTAGGGTTCTATGAGATTGTTCTCATAGTCTTGTGAAGGCTAGAGAAGGTTGGAACCCTTCCTAGTTAACCTTGTAAGTGTTCCTAACATTCCTACCTATTTATGGATATGTAGAGTGCTAGTATTTCACTTATGCAACACCACATTGCAACACGATATCATGTGTATATCTAATACATCTAATTGCATTAATATTTTTAAGTAATCATATCTTGTACTTCAAAAAAAATTATCCCAAGTAATTGAGCTAGTGGACCATGAGTTTCATGGTGGAGGATTATAACATGTTAAATCAAGATCCAAGTTCAAGGGGAGATCTAAATATTTTTTAAATTCTAAATATTTTCTAGAAGTGTAGTAAGTGTGGTCACATGTGTAAGGATTACTTAAATAAAATAGGAAAAAGAAAAAAAAAATTATATTTCTATATTTGAGAAGGAAGATGGAAATGAGTTCATTGTATCTTTGGCCACTCATGTATTTGAGAATGCATGGTTGACTAACTTAGGTGTATCATTTCATATAGCCTTAAATAGAGATTTGTGCTATGATTATGGAAATTATGAACACCAGATATTATGTGGAAAACCATAATAATGGAAAAACCACGGTGGGGATTAGCTCACATATATATGAATATAAATATCGATTGAAAAAGGCTCACTACCAGAAGGGTTCACTATCCAAAAGAAATAAAGGCTCACTACCAAGGGCTCACTGCTCAAGAAGATCACTTATTTTGGAATAGAAGAGATTACAAAGAATTTTTTGCAAGGAGGTTCACTATCTCAGAAAAATAGGAGAATCCACCAAAATAAATCTTTACCATTTGTAACCTTTGGCTTACTACCTCCAACAATGTCAAGCACACTAAAATGTACACACCTTTTGCTCACTACTTTGGATAGTCTTAGGCATTCATGCTCGCACTTAGATCCCATCACTTAATCACACCTACAACATTTTGTACCACATAATGGAACCTTCAAAATTTTATGTTCCATCGACCTGAAAAGTGGTTTTCTTATCTCATTTGGCCTTTTTCCTACTCACTGGTTTGGGTTTGCATCACAAGGGTTTAGGGCTTTATGCCTTACATAGCATATTTCCTATAATGCTGAAAAATGTCTTTCATGACATTTTCACACTTGTTTGGGCCCTCCTTATAAAACTACACTTAATATTCCCTTGACTTAGTGTTGTAATGTGTTTAACACACTCACATTAGGTCTTGGGACCTTGTGAACTAAATGGACTTAATTGTACCTTATTTTAGGTGTTGTAAAGTGTTGTACCACACTTTCACACTAATCTAGGGTTTTCATTATTAATGGGGCTTCTTTATGCCTTATTTGGCCTTATTTTGCATCCACAAGCCTTAATTAATGCATCTTTCTGAGGATAATCTCAACATAAACCAAAATATAATCATAATTCATGTCTTTTTAGGTTGTGTGGCCCAAATTTAGTGATATGGAACTCATATGCCACCTTGGGTATATGGGTCCCACCTAATTTTTGGGGTCCCAATCCTAATTTCACATTAATCTAAGAATTTTTGAAAAATGTGTCCCATAGCTAGGCCTAATGGGACTCATATGCCACTTCTAGTATATAAGTCATGTTTGACCCAAAATTAAATTTAATTCAAATTCTTGGTTGGATTTTATCCTCCTAGATCTAATGTCGGCTTGTAGTGTTGTAATTTCAAGAAATTTGGCATAAAAAAGTATAAACACAAGGTTATTTCACTCATTTTCTCCTAGAAAGTTTTACAAGTCATCTAACAACTTGAGTATTCATGCATTATAACAAATTTGAGAATTCAAGAGTTCACAAGAGCATTCAAGAGTTGTTTATCAAGCATTTAGGAGAATTATTCAAGTATCAAGCATCTTCTCAAAGTCATCATGCATCATGTTTGTTTTTGAGCTAACAATTGTGATGTAGGGATTTATGATTTAAGTAAGCTTTCAATTAAGGATCTACACATTCAAGCAAGAATCAAGATCTACATCCATTGGAGTCATTTCATACATGTGTGCAACACTTTATTGCTAGGGTTTGGTGAGTTGTGACATTGCATGTTGTTCATCCATCATTCCTTCATTTCATTTCATTATAAGTTTTGATTACCAAAATGGGGTTTGACCAAGGAAAACCCTTTTCTACAAAAAAAACATTTTTTTTTCCTCTCTTTAGTGTGTGATTTGTAGATATAGGTTGAAGACATATTGAGTAGCAAGTTTGGATAAAGTTTTCAAAGTATTCAAAGTTGTCTAGCTCTTTCACTCCTATTGTTAACAAATTAGTTCACTAGGTATGGACTAAACCCTTGATAACTATTTGCCTTCAAGTAGTGTGATGCATGTTGAAACAATGGTTGCTATTATTTCCCAAGAAAACATAATCCAAATTCATGAAGACCTACAAAACCTACAAAATCAAGTAAGCACTAAGAAAAATTTGACCACTACTATCCCTACTATAGATAACATTCATCGCAAGCTTGAAAGTGAATATGGAGTTGACCTTGTGCCAGATTTTTGGAAAAAAATTTACCTCAACTACTAGTTGTGCTTTACCATCAAACAATGTTACAAGTCAAGGAGGAATTCAAATTCCTCCTCCCACAACAATTACCTCTATTCCTACTTATACCAATCCTCAAGTCACAACAACAATGCAACCTACTAGTAATGTGATTCCTTCCTTAAGTATTTTAGCTAGCATTCCTAGGACCTTTATGGCATCGCAAGAAATATCTCCTACCACTCTACTGCCTATAGTCATTCCATTCACTTGTCCCTCAAACACATACACCCCTCAACCTTATTCATCTCCATCTCAAAATTCAAACAATGATCCTCTCATAAACTAACTTTTGCAAACCATTTCATCCCTTCAAAAGCAAGTTTCCATCATCAATCAAAATCAAAATGGCCAAACCACATATTATCTCAAACTCAATCCCTTATCATTGGAGATATCAAGAACGTCGATGCCACAAGGTATAAAGGAGCTTATATTTGAGAAATATGGGGGGAAAGGAGATCCTTCTAACCATGTTTATGCATATACCGCCTTATGTAGTGAATTTATTCTTGAGGATAAGCTCTTGGCTAAGATTTTCCCTAGATCCTTGAAGGATATGGCCTTAGAATGGTTTCCTCATTACCAAATAACTCAATTCATTCATTCAATGAACTTTTTGAGGCATTTATAATCCATTTCCAAGTGCATATGACTCCTAAGATGACATTAGCCGATTTGATGAGATGTAAGCAAAAAAAAGAGGAAAATATTACTAACTTTATTTAACACTACCAATCACTTTATTCCCAAATTGATGTAAATATTGCTAAACCTCACCTTCATAAGATGCTCATTGGGAACCTACAAAGTAAGATACAAGATAAGATTACCATGCTAAAGTTCCCCTCCTTTGTGCACTTGTGTATTGCCCTTCACGATTATCAAAATTTGGTTAGTAGCCATGAAACAAAACCCACCTCTAGCCATCCTAAGAAGTCTGAATTTGTGAACCAAAACAATTCTCAACCTTTTAGAAAATATAATAAATAATTTCTTCAATTCAATCCCCCTCAACAAACAAATCAACATTTTTATACCCAAGTAGCTGCTATAAAAGCAATGATACCCTTTAACTATGGGGACCTGAAAAGACAATTCACTCCCTTACCCGATACCCTCCATAACATAATATCACAACTCTTAGAACAAAAATGATTACTTTGCCTCCCATTAAAACTCTCGATCATAATAAACCTTTTCCTCTGAAATTTAGATCAAATTCGTATTTGCATTATCACCAACAAAATGGACACGACATGGAACATTGTAAGCATCTTAAACATCTTGTGCAAGACCTCATCGATTCCAGTCGACTTCAAGTTGAAGGTGTTAATGATCAAGGAAATAAGTTTTTTTCCCCTTCCAACCAAAACTTACAAATATTTACCAACCCTATTCCTAATCATAACATCTCATTTGTCAAAGCTAGTGAAACTAAAAAAAATTATGTGATGAGTGTTGACACGGATGATGACAAAAATGATATTGTTCAACAAGATCCCATAGATATTGATGAACAAGGTCTTACAAATGATATGGTTGGATTGATCAAAGTCATACCTCGTAATGGCCAAACTAAAAAGCCTCTTAACATTGCTTTCTCATCTAAAGATATACTTAAACATGCACCTGATGGTCCTCTTTACATAGCTAGCCAAATCTATCATAAGCCCACTAATGGGATATTAATAGATCTTGTTTGTGGAGGGAATGTGATCATAGAATAATTCTTACTTGTGCATCAGCTCTATCAAGAAATATATGATAAAATGAAATCATGGATAAAGACGCATAATGGTTTCATGTGCCCTACAATGAGATTGATCACCCTTCCTTTACAAATAGGAGAAAAAACATTAGATGTCTCATTCTCCATCATCTCGACATCAAACCAATTTTGTGTGAAGCTTTGTCACCCATGGCTATGCTACATGGAAGCTATGTCGGTCATGCATAAATGTTTAAATTTTCCCTTTGACAATGAAATTATTATTGTGCATCATAGGGGCTTTAACCCCTTTTCTTCTCGTGGAAAATTTTTATTAGATTTCTTTTGGCCCAAGCCTATGGAACCTATAAAGCCTTGTGAATACTTCTTTTTCAATTCCTACCAAAAGTTCAAGGTGAAATGAATAGCAAAACTATCCCTTAAAAACATGCCTCAACCTATGACCAAACCTACAATCCTTGAAAAAACCATGATTGAACCTAAAGAAATTCCAAATAACCAAGACCAACCTAAGACAGATCCTTTTCCTATTTCCTACAAAAGATCAAAAGATAATGAAAACAATCTCATCGCACCTTCTAAAATAAAACAAGTTTATCAAGCTAAAGAGAAAGTGGTTGAACAACCTTCCATGGTTCCTTCCATTCTTCCTTAGGGAAGAAAAGAAACCTATGGTTGATCAACCCACTCCTACAAAAATGCAACTTGAAAGTCATACTAAAATAAATATACATGCTAGAGAGCGTAGACGTTACTAAAATAAATATACATGCTAGAGAGCGTAGACGTAGGCTTCATGCTCTTTCTCATAGGTTAAATCAAGAAACAAACAAAGAAAATCAAAATCTAAACCTGACTAAAGTAATGCACGATGAATCGCGCCCTTCACCAAAGCAAAAAGATCCTATACTGCAACTGCAATAGGAGCTAAAACCTTCTTTGGACATTATCATTCGACCTCCTATTGTGATTAATTTAGATGGAAATGAAGAGATTATTAAAATTTACTAAGAGGTGCATAATGAATTGAACACATTGTTTTCCTCTTCCATGAGCTTAAATGATGATTCTCCTAAGAAGAGTGTTGAAATAGGTAATGACCCATTTTGGCACTTGTTGTCCCTTTGGCTAGTTTTTTTCCTTCCATATATGATGAACATGATTGGGATATACACGACCTGCTAACAGGTTGACTTGCATGTGCCTAACTAGTCTTTTGCATTGTTTCTCTTTCTTTTGTGTGATTACATGTGTGTAATGTGATCCCCTATGTTGTTCTATTTGATGTATCTCTCTCTTTGTGACATTCCTCTATTTGTATCGACATTTTTCTCTATGTCATAAATCTTTTATCTTTTCCTTTTTATTTTTCATTTATCTTGTGTTTTCCTTTTGGGGATGATGCAAGGCATCAAGACACTCATGTCTCTTCCATGTTGACCAAAAATATTTTTCTTTATCTTTTTCTTTGTCTTGTATTTTCCTTTTTGGGATGATGCAAGGTGTCAAGACATCCACATCTCTTCCATGTTGACCTAAAAGTATTTTCTTTGTTTTCACTCTCTTTTTGTCATTCTTCCAGTTCTATGAGTATTTGGGAAATGATGACAGTTCCAAGCTCTCTAGAAACATTGTAGCAAGAACATACTAACCCCAAATCCACAGATCCCTCATGTGTTTGAAGTTTTATTTTTGGGGGAAACCCATCTCTTTTTCCTTTTCATGACGTAGATTTATTTGGAAACATATGACTTGGCATAGGGCTTTCCAAATAAGCTCTCATGTCTTCTTTATTGTTAGCATTTATCATTTTCTACTTTAAATTAATTGCTCACAACATAGTGTTAAGAAATTTCTTTAAATTAGGGGCATATGATGGCATTATTCTTTTGCATTTCATGTTTCATTGTGTATTCTCCTTACTTCATTCGATGTGTCTTTCACTTTGTGGTGACATTGGGTGTGATGTCCCTCAAGAGCGTGATCTTTCTTAGCATACTATATTCCTAAGTTGTGAATCTTCTATTATTTGATTGGCCCACTCTTGGAGACATTATGTACAATGTTCCCTAAGTTATAGGCCTTAAACGAATTAAGCAAGACTCCTTTGAATGCTCATTATGTTTCATAATTTACATTTTCTATTATATGGCCACCTTGCATAACACACTTTGCATGCATGTGGAGCCATCTTCTTTATTCGTGAGTTCCAAGAATATGAAGCTTTTCTTGCCTCATGAAGCTTAAAGTTCATTATTGTGTGGCACCTTATCAAATTTATCAAGAGGTATAGCTTTGGTATGGTTGGAGGGGAAGCCAAACTTAGGCATGACTTTCCCATAGCCACTCGCGTGTGTGTGTGAATGCATATCAACTATATGTGTATGTGTCTCACCTCTTTGGATACTCACCCAACGGATAGCTTAAAGTTCTATTACTTCAAAGTGAGCATGTATTTTTTGACAAACAACCTAGATCTAATCCACATCGTGATGGAAAAATGATTGAAGCTTGATCTACCCTTTTTTTACTTTTTTTCTCTTCTCCTTGTCTTTGGAAGTGCATGCTTGTGCTTTTTTAATGCTCCTTATATCATTTTTCATGTGTGTTCTTTTGTTCCTATTTTGGTTACCATAGGATCTCGATCTTGGGGGCTTGTGCAACCCTCTTGGTCTATTTTGTCCTATCCCACTAACATTGATACAACCAAACCCATCTTGATGCATATCTCATCTACTTTAGTGTGAGTTTGAAGTAGGTTCCTTGTCTTACTAAAGTGGGGGCTAAATGTAGTGTCAAAAAATGTCATCCATGACATTTTCACACTTGTTTGGGACCTCCTTATAAAATTAAGCTTAATGTTGCCTTGACTTAGTGTTATAATGTGTTTAACACACTCACATTAGGTCTTGGGCCCTTGTAAACTAAATGGACCTAATTGTACATTATTTTAGGTGTTGTAAAGTATTGTACCACACTTTCATAATATTGCAAGAATGGAAGAAGAATGAAGTTTTTTCATTGATATCAACCAGTCAGCTAGTTATCTACTAGTTGTTGTTGATTGTACATGTTGAGGCTATTGAGAAAATTGTATTAAAAGAAGGTTTTTGGTTTTGGTGCTCGTGAACTATGTTATGCTATGTTTTTTGAGGTTTGGAAGAATTGGTGTTCGACCGGAATTTCTCTTTGTAGAAGAATCATGGTGTTTGGTTCAAGTATTGTGTTGCCCTAGTTTTGTTGGAGTTACTTTTGGCATTTGGAAGCATCGAGCTTAATTGATCAATGTGTTTTACACTGGTGTGGTTAACCGTGTGTCAGGCACTACTTTTGAAGTTTATGAAGTGTGTTGGATCTATTATGGGTCCTAGTGAAGCATGTTTTTAGGTTGCCCTCACTCTAATTCCACCCTAGGATGTTTAGCGCCAACCTAATTTGAATTTGAAGTTGGATGATTGACTTTATATCTTTTCAAAGTTGCAGATGGTATAAGTATATAATATGCTAAGCAATGAAAAATTTACATAAGAAAAGAAGGAAAATAAGTGAAAGAGTAGATGTGAATTTGGTGCTATTCTTTATGTGTGAGAGTTGAGTGTTTGGCTGTTCAATGCAAAGCTTAACGCTAAGTTTTTGGATGTTGTGAGAAGAAGGATAACTCTATCATTCATGCGAGTTGATCAATGATTGTGATGGAATCTTTGTTGCATTGGGATTTTTGTCAGTGAGCCCTCTGGGTTGTAGCCCTATGGACAGTGAGTCCTTATTTTAGGCAATGAGCCTTTTTTTAATTGGTTTTGATATTCTCTATAGTGTGAGTTAATCCTCATTATGGTTTTTCCCTCATTGGGTTTTCCACATAAATCTGGTGTTATTGTGTTTGTGCATTTGCATTTGATGGTTAATCACTTAATTAGTTTATGTGTTAGTTTTGGTAATTGAATTTAAGGTTATAATTTGTGACAATTGATTCACCCCCCCTCTTAGTTGTCTTATCCAACACACACTAATCTAGGGTTGTCAAATTATTAATGGGGCTTCTTTATGCCTTATTTGGCCATATTTTTCATCCACAAGCCTTAATTAATGCATCTTTCTAAGAATAATCTTGACATAAACCAAAATCCAATCATAATTCATGTCTTTTTAGGTTGTGTGACCCAAATTTAGTGATCTGGGACTCATACATGACCTTGGGTGTATGGGTCCCACCTAAGTTTTGGGGTCCCGATCCTAATTTCACATGAATCTAAGTATTTTTGAAGAATGTGTCCCATAGCTAGGCCTAATGGAACTCATACACTACTTTTGGTGTATGAGTCCCATGTGGCCCAAAATAAAACTTAATTCAAATTCTTGGCAGGATTTTATCCTCCTAGATCTGATGTTGGCTTATAGTGTTGTAATTTTGGGAAATTTGGCATAAACAAGTATAAATACAAGGTTACTTTACTCATTTTCTCCTAGCAAGTTTTACAAGTCATCTAGCAACTTGAGTATTCATGCATTATAGAAAATTTGAGCATTGAATAGTTCATAAGAGGATTCAAGAGTTGTTTATCATGCATTTAGGAGCATTATTCAAGTATCAAGCATCATGTCAAATTCATCATGCATCATGTTTGTTTGTTTTTGAGCTAACAATTGTGGTGTATGGATTTATGATTTAAGCAAGCTTTCAGTTCAAGATCTACAACATTCAAACAAGAATCAAGATCTACATCCATTGGAGCCATTTCATACATGTTTACAACACTTTATTGCTAGGGTTCGGTGAGTTGTAACATTGCATGTTGTTCATTCATCATTCCTTCATTTCATTACAAAGTCTGATTAGCAAAATGGGGTTTGACCAAGGATAACAAAACAACATTTTTAACTCTCTTTAGTGTGTGATTTTCAAATCTAGGTTGAAGACATGATATTTAAGAGCAAGTTTGGAGAAATTTTTCAAAGTATTCAAAGTCGTCACCTTGTTTTGGAGATCATTAAAGGACTTCTATAGTGTAGAATTCAATAGTTCAAACTTGAAGATCAGGTTGAGAAGATTAAGCAAAGATTGAAGAGAAGATTTAGGTCCTGATTTTCCAAAAAAGTGAAATTGGAATGGTACGCCACTTCTGGCATATGAGTCCCAATACAATGAAATTTGTAGTTTTTAGGAGTTCCAGACTTATCTCTGCCAGATTTTAATTCTTTCCCAAAAACCTTGATCTGGGACTATATTTCCCAGACAAGCATATGAGTCCTAGTAGAAATTAATTTCAACATTTCCAGCATTTCAGGACTTCATTCAAGCTCCTACAGATTTCCAAGTGCACACCTGTGATCTCTCAACTTTGTATTCTGATTTACATGCATTTTTAGATCATTTAGTGAATTTTTGTATTGCATTAGGTTTAGACATTAGGTCTTGCATTTCATTAATCTTTCCAAAACTTATCTTGGTGGTAAACCCTCTTTTAGTCATCAATTAGACCCTAGGACACCCTATTGCAAGATCTATTTCTCTTAATTCATCCTTGGATTGAAATCTCTAGGGTTTCCTTGAATGAGAGTGAAGAAGATTGTTGTTCTATGTCCTAAGCCATAAGCAATGACAATTTTCCACCTTTCATTTCCTTTCATTTTAAATCCTTGTTCTTTTGATCTAATTCTCAAGTGACTTGTTGTGGTTAGTTCTTGGTTGTCTAAGTTACATCTTAAGCCTATGTACTCATGTGGTCACTGGCCCCTTATGCCTAGGTTTCCCGTTTTCCCCGTCGTGTGGTATTTTTCTATTATTTTGGTCTGGGGTTTGATTTTTTATAAATTTGGGGATCTCAAATATTTTAGCTTTATATCTTTAGTTGAGTATGGTCTTAAGTCTTTTAAGTCCCTATATCTTGTCTTTCCTTGCTGGCCCCCCTTTCAAACAACTTATGAGCATGTGCATAATATTTCCCACTTAAGTTCTTACTTATCACTTGATGTATCACCTATCACACATTACTTCATGACTGTTATCCTTGAATCAGCGATGAGCAATGGCCCCTTGTTCCTTTGTATTGCAGCTTTTTTCTACATCGTGGATGGGCACAAGACCTCAAGTATTGAATCGACAATGCACGATGTGAGTTGTTTTCCCTATATCGCTTGTTGGTCTCATATCGCTAATTGCTATAATGCTCTAAGTTCTAAATTAGCAATGAGTGAAAACACTCTATCCCTTTCTATTGTTGGCTCATCACCTATCACACACTACCTTTTATTGTCCACTTCCATATCAGTGATGAGCGATGGATATTGTAGCCCTGTTGTTTCAAAGCGATGTATCGCTAATCTAAGTGCTACTAAGAGTGACGCCTACATGCCCATTGATATTATAGCCAGGGCACATGGCTAAACCTTGACTTATTACCACTTTTCTTTCATCGCTAATATGATTCAACTATTGAAAGGTAAATCAATGATGAGTGATGGATAGTGCTAGTAAAAGTTCTCATCACTGGGGTCCAAGGCATCGTTGGAAATCCATTCTGAAGGACTTCCCTATCAATGATAAGCAATGGAGGAAGCATAAAGTCAAAGGAGGATAACTTGGTCTAACAGTTAGGATCTCATCATGTATGTGGTTTGTATCATTGATGGCACACTTAAAGGAAAATATTTATCAATGATAAGCAATAGACGATTAAGCCTTATGCCCATCGCTTCCCCTCAAGCCATCATGGTTGCAAATGGAGACCTGAGTGACACATTGGAAATGAGTGATAGTGGAAATAAGGACATTCAATGGACTATTCCTCTCATCGCTAGGCACTAAGGCATCGTTGATCCATTCTAGGAAGCTAAAGATGAAATAGCGATGAGTGATGGCTCTCAAAGTAAAAGGTGGTAAAAGAAAAAGGGGTGACATGGCAACATATAAAGGGAATCGTTAAAAGAAAAAAGAGAGAAAGCACAAGGATAAAGTAGAGCCATAGATGATTTTTTATTTATCAAAGTGATTAATGGCTAGAATTTAAACTTAAATGACTAAGTGTCATTTTTCTCGCATGAGCTTTCTTTTAGCCATTAATTGTGAAGACGCTCCATTCCTTAGCCATAAAGAAAGTTGTTGGTTCATGTTTCCTCATAATTATAAGTGTTCAAAGCAAAAGAATTGGTCAAGTTTAAAGAAGAAGATGTGAGGAGCTTAGGAGAAGAGTTGTAGAGGCATTGAAGGAAAAATTCTCTCCCAGGTAAGCAAATTTTACACATCTCAATGTGAGCTTTTAGCTAAATTGAATTGGTTAGGGGAATTTAGTGGTTAATTCAAAAAGCTCTAGGTGCTTAGGGTTTGAAAGGGTTTTGATTTTGTGAATTTGTAGAAGTTGGTAGGAATTGAGTAAGATTTGTGAGGGTTTCTATTTGCATTTTGCAAATTAGATGTTTCTTAAGAGAATAACGTCAAAAATCCCTTGTTCATAAGTTGAAGTTGTAAACCCTATCTATAAACCATGAGTCAACAACCTAGTGAATCCTCAGGAGTTTGGGGAAAACCTAAAAAGACGAAAACAAAGGTTGTTAAACCTAAGCAAGAAACCTCAGAGAAGATGGAAAAATCTAAAGGGGAAAAGAGAGATCTCACCAACTTCATGGAGGGTGAATCTCAAGATATTGCTGGAGGAGGAAATAAAATTGGTAAAAGGCCTATGGGACAAGGTGTCATGACAAGAAAATTGATTGATAATGCTTCTAGAATTGGAGAGGTCCCACTTCCCTAGAGTTGATGGGAGTTGTTCCTATATGCTTTCAATAGGTGGTATGCTAAATGTCCATCCCGTCATCTATGGGGTTTTAACCTTGGAAGGATGGTGGTTCCAAATATGTTTGTTGAAGTAGATTTGATGTTGGAGTTGGAAAAATACTATGATCCCATAGACAGAACAATCAACAGTGAGAATGTGACTCCACTGCTTGATATAAAAACAAGTAGAATTGTGGAGGTTTTCAAGTTAAACCCCACTTCTACTATCAGCATTAACTTCTCTAAATTCTGCAAAGAATATGAGAAAAATATGTATGGGTACAAGAAACATGTCCTTTCTAGGCACGGGAAAGGAGACAAGGTATCTTTTAGTCCTAAGGACTTGGAACCTTTTGATTGTGATGAGTTCGAGAACTACTTCAATAACACCTACTATTGTTTGGATTAGGTGTTGGCTTACATATTTGATGAGAGGATACCTACTGCATTGTTGGTGATGATTATTGATATTCAAAACTAGAATTCAAATTAGAGGGTTTGACTATTCGGCCTACATTGCAAAGCATATGCATAAGGGGTTGATTAGATTAAAGGATGTTAGAGCCCCTCTGTCTTTTCCCCATTATTCTTTATTGATGCATATGATTCTTTGCATAGGATAGAAGTGGAAGAAGCTCATGAAGCTAAGGTAGAAAGATGATGAGAGAAATGATATGTCGGTGTAGATGTGGAAATTTATTTGGGACCAAAATTTCCCAAATTCAAATTGTCTTGCTTTTTGTAATGTTTTAAAGGTTGTTATCTTGGAGGGTTTGTGTGTTTCACCTATATACAGAGTCTCAAAGGTCATAAGAGAGGTTCTATGCCTTGATGAACTCAAAGAAGAATCAAAAGAGGTTCACAATTGGGGTGACTAGTTTTTTCATTCCCATTACACTTTGATCAAAGCTTATGGAGCCAGGGTCGCACCTCATTGCCTACTTGTATATGTTTCTGATAAGTTAGCTTTTATGGAAATTATGTGGCTACTAGACTTTATGGATAAAGAACATTTCATATTTCCTAGGAAAGGTTCAGTGATAACCCCACAATGCTCAATTGGTTATTTCATTGCCATTGCAAAGGAGGGTTATGATAAATTTGGTATAATGATAAGAAAACCCATAATGTTAGTTGAAGTGAGGAATTGTGACATTGAGGGGTTTTTTTATGATGCAAAAAGAAGAAAAATCTTGTCTAGATTTTCCCACCATTTCTTATACATTGATGATATAATTAGAAATTTGACAAATGATGGTGTAGTGACTTTAAGGAAGAAGGAATGGATTGTCATTTTTGATATTGAAGAGGACATATTGATAAGAAATTCATTTTATATCATTCCCTATGATGAAATTGAGAATCCTTATGAAAGGGCCATCACTAAATTGAAATATTATCAAAGGGGTGAATTCACTATAAAGGTCAAGGAGGCCACAAAAAAGGCTCAAGCACTCAAAGAGCAACAAGAGGCTCAAGACATTCAAAAAAAACCTTTGGAGGTTGGTGAAGGGGGCAACCCTTTAGTTGAGTACTTAGCCACTAAGTTAATTGGAGATGAGCAATCTGTAAAGCATGTGCCTAGTGATCAAGAGGTGGAAAAGAGGTTCCCTTCCCCTCAAATAAAGGATGCTCTTGACCCTTATGTTCTAATGGAAAAAATTGTCAAATGGAAATATGATGAAGAAGATGATGATCTCTAGGTCAAAGCCTATAATGAGTTCCTTGCTAATGATTCCTTTGTTCAAACTAAGAAATTAAAAGAGTTATCCAATCCAAGAGCCAAGAAATCAAAAAGAGAATTTAAGATGTCAAGGCTAGTGTGAACCCTTCACAACAAGAGGAGGCAGAAAAGGCAAAGGAGGAGAAGATAATGGTTGAGATAGTAGAAATCACTCCTGTTGAAGCTAGAAAAGATATCAAAGAAAGTGGTATGATGTTACTTCCAAGGTGGAATCTTACTTCTACTATTGCACTTGATGTAGTCAAAAAGGACCCCAATGCTTTTGTATCTGAAGAGCATTTTGAAAACTATGTCTTTGGTTCAGGTTTCAGTCCCAAATTGCATACTCTTACAATTTGGTAAATGGCTCTGAATATAGGGAAACCTGAAGTAGTGAAGTCAATTGAGGAGATTATTGGTTCAGTTGAGGTGAAAAGAGCCACTTACATAACTCCTATTTAGGCTACAAAGTTAACTATGCATGTTACCATGTTGAGTGCATATACTGCACAAATTTCACATAAAAAGTATGATAAGTTGTTGAGAAACTACACCACTCTCTTGGATGAATATAATAAGATGAAGTCCACTACACAAGTAGGTCCATCAATGAAGGAATTTCCTTCCGCTTCTTCTTCTTCAAAATTATCATCCCAAGATAGGGAGACTCTAGTATTGAGAATCAGTCAACTAAAAGGGGAATTGAAAATTGAAAAATACAATGTTAAGAAAGCCAAGGAAGATACTATAAAAGTGGTTGATGGTATTTTTGATGATGTTCTAAAGCACAGGGTTTCCAAATTAGTGCACAAATCTAATATTGTTTGGGAAACATACAAGAGTATTCATGAAGCCCATAAGAAGTATAGTCAAGTTCATACTACCTTTCAAAATGACTAGAGCAAATGGAGTGAAAGAGTTGGAGCACTAAAGGAGATGATTCCTATCATGAAATATGATCATAAAGCTCCAACAAACATCCTGAACTTATTGAAGGAATTAGAATTAGTGGGTGATATATCAACATATAATGGTAGAATTGGTGTTCAGCTCTAGGGCAAGTCAAAGATGTTCAAAGACATGGAGGGGCATGGAATGCCTAATATACTAAATGATGAAGGGCAGATGAAATAATTTAGTATTTGGAAGGATGAGTTGAGAGGTCTTCTCCCACATTTTAAGACAGCGATCAGCCTCATAGATTATACCATTATGAATGTTGCTATTGATAACATGAGAGGGATTGAGATGCATATGGATGCATTTATTAAAGAGGTCGAGGTACTAATTGATGCTAGATACAATAAACACAATACTAAGGTTTAGGGATTGCTAGATACACAATGGCCTACTAAAGAGGAGTATAATGCATGGCTTGAAAATTTTACAAATTAAGCCTTGGATGAATTATTGTAAAATATTATCTCCTCTCAGTTGTGAAGTTAATGACAGGGTGTGCTGATGTGGAAATGGTGTATTCTCTTCCTTTTCAATTCCTTTTATGTTTTAATTTCTTCTATCATAGTGTGCACATGGAATATAATTTTTCCTGTGGAGATGATGTTGTGCTCACGATTGGTGCTACTACAACAATGAAAAAGGCCCTTTGCAAGGCAGGAACTATCTTCTTCAGCAATATGAAAAGGAATTTGTCTTATATGATTTTCCCCCTTTTAGAAATGAAAATATAACTACTTAGGGACATTTCAAAATGCAATTGAAATGTAAGTCAAATGTAAAGGTGACTAAATGTAAAATTTGGTGTGATGCTTTTTTGATCCTTTTTTCTTATAAAAGGGAATTCAAGGCCAATTGTATAGGTATTTGGTTGAAAGAGCTTTTGAACTCATGTAAAAGAATTATGTAATTCAAGCATAAGGAAATAGAATTAGTGTTGAGTCTTAGTTTTGAATTTGAGTTTGTAATAGGCATAATGGTCTTAAAAAGTAATAGCATTTGAATGAGAAGTGCAAATTTTGAAGCAAATTCTCTCCTTTGGTATCTTCTCATATGAATTATTATTAAAATGATCAAGGATCCTTTGATTAGTCTTCAATCGTTTTGGTTGAATGTATGATTCTGTCTTTCCTTAATTCAAGGAATTAATTAAAATGCTATGATGAAATAATGGGTTCATACCATATATGATTAGGTATAAGGATTTGATAAGTAGTTTTTTTTCTAGGAAATTTGAGTTGTTTTATTGTAATGCAATATCACAATAGTTTGGAAATACTAAATTTGGGTTCTATTGTATCACAATCTATTCTAAATTTGAATCTATTACCCATGGATAAAGCATTATTCTATTGTTTTGGCTAACTCTAAAGTCATTGAGTCAACCCTGTTGGTTCCCCAAATCAGCAGGTTCAATGAGTCCTAAAGAGTAACCACTTTCTCATATTCTAACTCAGAGATGGATCTGGCCAATGAACAAGATTTAGTCAAAAAGACTGAAATCTTCTACACTTTTGGCTCTGTTAAACCAAGGCGGTCTCCCCAAAAGTATGTTTATAGATACTTTTGTGTGCCAAAGTACATAGAAAAATGTAAACAGATGATTCTCCTTTAGATGCTTAATAGACACAATACTCTAAAGGCTTGGCTAACCTCTACAGTAATGCCTAATTTAAACATGAGAGATGTAATTCATTAAACTCCACACACAATTAAATTGAGATTGATAGGTAAATTTGATTTTAAAATTGTAGTTGCTCACAAACAGTCTCAAGAAATTACAACATTAAGAGACCAATTCCATGTCCCAAGGTGGAGTCATCCAAACCATGTAATTTAAAACATAACACAACATTCAATCTATCATAATCATGCCTATAAAATGATGCATTACACCATTGATACCAACAATTAAACTAGTCATTCTTAGCAATCCTAGCACACAATTGCATAAACCTCCATTTCTGTTACTACAAATTAACTCATTCTTTGAATTAGAGTAATAACATCAAACAAACATACAGGGAAAGATAAGAAGCTAAATAATAACAATCTTTGATTACTAATTGAAACATAGATTTTTGGGACCCTATGGACTACTCTTGCACTTCTAGGGTTTTTCACCTAAAAGGATAGAGATAGGGTCCATAAATGCTTATGTATCACTCAAATTAGGATTTGTGTGATGTGATATGAAGTTAAATAAATGCAATAGATTAATATAGGTAGCTGAAAATGAATGCAAAGGTGCAATTACAACTATATTTAAAAACACATTGTGATATGCAAACAACTATGTAAATGAAGAAATTATGCATAATAGAAAGTACAAGGATGAATCTAAGTGCACCTGGGTGAAATGTGAGCTTTCTAGAGTGTTTTGAATGCTAGTGAAATTCACTAATTTTTCACAGTGGGACTCATTCGCCCAAGGTGGTGAATCAGTCCACCTACTCGTGAAAAACTATCGAGAGTTGATTTATGTATGCTGGGATCTAAAATCTAACAAAACTCAAGCTTTCAGTCCTAATGTGGGACTCATTTTCCATAGGTGGTGAATCAGTCCTCCCCCAAATTTTTGAAAAACTAGGAGACAACTCTACAACACCAGATTTGAGAATGTCTACTCGTTAGGTTGCCAAAGTCAAATTTGCAGAAAAAGGACAAATAGCTCTCTCCAAGCTTGATTTTGACTCAAATTGACTTGAAGCACCTAGTTGACTTGAAAATCACTCTTCAACACCTAATAACCTATCAAATCTACAAAAAAAGGGCTGCAAACAAACAAGCAAAAGGGGGAAAATGATTAGGGGTTAGTGAATAGGGGTTTCCCTTGGTCAAACCCCACTTTTGATAATTAAACCCTTGAAAAGATAATGTAATGAAAGAGAAAGATAAAATAATAACATGCAAGTGCTATCAACTCACCTAACTCTTGATAATGCAAGTCTGAAGTAATATCAATGGCCACTTCAAAGTCCTTGAAAAGTGCTTGAATTGATGTTGTAGAATACTTGAATGCTTAAGTGAATAGGTGGATAAGTGAACTTGATTAATGGGGGTTAAAATGAGGTGAAAATCACTTATTTATACAATTCGTGTGCCTTAGTATCTGTTCATACCTCATCATAGGCCAAAATCAAGTGATTTTGAATAAAATCCCAAAAGAAAATTTGAAATATTTTGAATTTGGGGCCAAGGGGGACTCATTTTCCACCCATGGCAAATGGGTCCCACCTAGGACCTAAAAGCAAGTGTCAGGAAAAAATGTTGTGTTTAATGTTATTTGTCGGTATAACATTCAAAAATACACTTAATTACAACTTATGAGGGTATAAAGGGACAAAATAAAGCATGAGAAGGGTGTTAATAGTGAAAATGTGCCTAGAAGAGTGTGAAAGCTTGTTACAAGACTTTACAACACTTCAAAATAGGGCTTGTTGATGAGTGAAAAGGTGGTTTTTAGGTGAAATGCATTAAATAGAGTCTAGAAGAATGTAGAAATGTCTTACAACACTTCACAACACCTTCACAAGACGTCGTTCTTTAAGTTTTAGTTCCTAAATAAGCATGTTCAGCCATGTTACAACATAAAATCAAGCAACATAGTTCCAACACCATGAAACAAGGCCTAAAAGGCCATGAAAATGATAAGGGACCATTTTTCTATGGCACACTAATATTCAGAATTTATGCAATGTGAACAATGGAGACAACCAGTTTAGAATATTATGTCATTTACATTCAACTATGACTATATTGTAATTACATTCTGCATTACAAAACTCAGACCACTCCAAAAACCTGAAAAACCAATATTATACATTTGAACCCCTGTTACAAAAATGTTCCCATGAAAATAAAAATGTACAACCTCTTTCAAATGAGAAGAAGAAAAGAAAGATATAGAAGAAGGAGAAACCCTAAAACTACATCTGCATGTGACATCTGGCATATTCAGCTCCCTTGATCTATAACTGCCTTTGCTTCCTGAAGAAGTTTCAATCTACTCCCAGATTCATGCATCTTTCATTTGCTGCCCTTCTAACAGAAAATATTCCCCATAATGATGACCTTCTTTCATCCATGCCTTGAAAATATCTACTCTCAAATTCATGCATCTTTCATTTGCTACCCTTCTAACAGAAAATATTCCCCATAATGATGACCTTCTTTCATCCGTGAAATCCTTGTCTTTTGCTTTTACCTTTTAACACTTCACATATTTTATCAATCAATTGGCCTGCAAATAGAAAACTGCTTGTAAAAAAAATTCACATCATTTTACCTAGGCTGCCAATATTTTACTCCTTTGCAAAAAAATTATTCTACTCTTTGTTTTACCCATACCTCTCCTCATCATTTTTCATTTTTCACCTTTAACTCTTCACTAGTGCTTATTTTTACTTTTTCACCTGTACATTTGTCTATGAATACTCATTCACCCGTGAGCCTTATATTTCACTTTTTATTGCCCCTCACATTCCACATTTTAATATTTTAATGCTCAACACTTTAATTTAAATCATAACCTTTGGGAAGGCTTAAAAAATTTAATTTTAAATAATTTAAAATCCTTCAAATTATTTCATGAGGTAATATTTAAAAGTTAAAAACTTTAGAGTATTTGTTTGGGCCCACCATAGCCAATCCCCGCCTCCCGATTAATTTCTTCGCACAACATTATTAAAACCATGGGCTCGCTGGTGGGCATATAAAATGAAATATTATTAAAGTTTTTAAAACCACTACTTTGGAAATATTACTCCCTACTTCCCCGTGCCTCTCTCTGCAACTTCTCTTTGAGCCATGGGAGAATTAGGCAAGTGCTTATAGCATCCAATATGTAGTTCTATCTTCTCCACTGAAGCCACACAAAAATAGAATTTCCTCAAACAATTTTGATACATTTTACGCAAATGCAAGCTGGGGTCGCTTTTTCTAATGCAGGGGCGTTTTTGGCAATGCTGGTGCTTGAAATCTATCACAAACATGATTAAAAACACCTCCCAGACACTAGGAATGGTCAGTGGATGAATTTAGACCATAAATCATCAATTTTGAGCTCAAATAGACCCCCAAAAATTTTCCAGATTGCCAAAAACGTGATTCACAGCCCCTAAGATGGAAATCCGTTAGAGACACCTCGATGGAAATCATAAATGGCCAATCAGCATTGCAATAGAAATTGCAGATCAAAATCTGCCCTAAACAATGCTCATTCTCTCCTGCTTCCCTACCTGTGCCCGTGAGCATTTCTTCCATGGTGGGGAAGGCAATATATTAAAGTTTTGACTTTATGAACTTTGGAAAATAATTAAACTTTCCCTAATTCCCCTTAATTCACATGCATTTTCTCCTTTATAATATTTAAAATATGCAAGATATTTTAAATATGTGCAAATTTGAACATTAGGAAATAGTAAAAATTTAATTTCGGCTGCAACTGAAATAGGGAAAATTTATTGCGAGAAAACCAAGACATTTGAAGCCATGAAAATTTGTGTAGGTACATTATCAATTATTTAGAGAAAACCCATTTCCTCAAAACTTGCGTCGCCGAAATATTTCAGATACCTCCTTTGTAAACTGGTCTGTCGGATGCCTTTGTTACAACTGAAATGCATTAAAATAATGAATCAAATGGCCTCCATTTTTTATGAAAATGGAGCTAGAGAGGTTTTAGACCAAAATGAGAAATGGATTTCCTTTAGAATTGCAAAGTTTGAAACTTTTTTGGAACACCCATTTTGACCCAGTTGCATTCAGAAGACAATTAAATGACCCATTAGATCTCATTCTGGGGGCCTAAAACTAAGCAAGCATGTAGACATTTGATCCAAGAATTCAATGAAATAAATTGCTTGGAAAAATTCATCCTGAGGTGCAATATATTCACTGCCAAAGGGTGCTCACTCAAACATTTTTGCAATTGCACCTATCAAAAACCAACTAGGGCACACCAAGTTGCCACTTCGAAAAAATAGCAAATCATCTCCTGAGGAGCTGCCACTAGACACACTAGGTCATTTGGGTCCACTGAGCATGTGTGCAAGAGGGATTTCCTTCAATCCATATTCCTCAAAAGATTTTGAGGGTCAAAGTTGACCACCTTAAAACATTTTGGAAATACAGATGTAAAAACTGAACAAACTGCATTTGCTTTTGACCCATTAAAAATATCAAATCAGATCATGAGACTCTGAAACCGGACCAGGGATCACATGAATATGAGGGGAATGCAAGGAATCAATCTATTTTTCATGAATATCACCCATCTGTGAAATATTAACTTGAACAGGAGGCCACTTCGCAGAACTGAAAGTTCACAAATAGCAAAACAATCTCATAACCCTTCAGCTTTACTTTTCAAAACCCTGTCAAAACTCATCATGGGAAGCTGAAAATTGACATGTATGTTCACATATGTCAACTAAATATTCCCACCAAGGGGTTTGGCATGAAAGTTAAATGGCTCTAAATTGACCCTCCAAAGTAGGTCACTTAGGCAGATTTTTTAGGGGCACTTCTGAATGTGCAAATCAAATTTTTCAACATGGACACTCAAAATTTAAAAATTTTGAAGGTGCCATCAGGCCCTATCTTGCAAAGAAATTTTTTTATATAAAATCATTCATACACCTTAAATTGTTTTTAATGTTTCATGAGAGGTCATTCGTTCTTTGCTTTAGATGATTATTTGTTAAAGAATTATCCAGATTCTTGAAGGATTTCATCTAATTTGCATGTATATGAGAATGTATCTATTCTTTACAATGTCTATGGTAAATGGCACAAGAGTACCATTAAGTACATTGTAGGTATCACCCTATCGAATCTTGTAGAGCCCGAAGTGTAGAGGGAAAGCCTAGTAAGATTTCACCTAATCATTGGCCAATCCTCACAATTGTTGATCATTGAATTATGGAAAATTCATAGACAACTGATGAGACCAAGTTTGTTTCATTTAAAAAAACCAACAGATTGGTGTCTCTATTGGGGACAATGTTGGTCCAATGCCTATAAGTCTGATCTAGTACAGTTATAGTCAATTATTTTTATTTTTCTTCATTATTCAGAGAATAATTTATGCAAATTCTCATCAATAGCTCACGTCCAGTTTTATGCATCACATTTTGGTTCCATTTTCCATTTCTTGTTGGCTTATGTTAAAAGTCTTCTCTGAAATTGTGAGTGATTCTCCCAAGTGTGATATATTTCCCTTTCCTTATATTATGGGTGGCGACTCTGAAGTCTCTTGTGCCAGTGCAAAGTTAGAATTCCAAAGAGAGAATGAGAAGAATAATTGTGAGAACAATTATGAAGCCATGAGAAGAACCAAAAGTTATATGAAGAAGCATCTTGAGCAGAAACTAGAGTCTGAGCCATCAAAGGACAAACAACCATCCTAGAAAGAAAAGAATACTGAATCAAGTAAGTCTACTGAAAATCCTACTAGTGCATCTCCTAATTTAAATGAAAATACTCATGAAGAAGCATATGAATTTGGTATGCCTAATACAAGTGATGAAGGTTTTACCACTAATGAAATCCTTGATAGTCGCCTTGTAATGTCAATAGGAGAAGAGAGGTGGGAGTTCTAGGAAAAGGATAATAAATTCCCATCCATAGGGGCAACCCTTGGGGGCAAATATGTGTTTAATAATGATAACTTCAATCCAAGAGGTAGATACCATAGTAGATCCTCACACCATTCTTCTGAGAGAGAACCCGTGAATCCTACCTACTATACCCTAAACCTAGTGAGTCTGATCTTGTCCTGTAGAATGAAGATGACATTGACAAGGATATGCAATCTTTGGAAGAATAAGAACTTAAACTCAAGGAGTTGGAGGAGACACAAGCAAAGGAAGGAGAGGAGAGAATCAAGGAAAATTTGATAGAAAGAGATGCTCAAAGAAAAAGGATTGATAAGATGAAAGAAACCATGAAGGAACAACCAAATCCTGAGGCTCCTTCTAAACATGCTACTAAGTTGACCCCTGATCCTCCTAAAGTAATCATTCCTATGGGAACCTTTGCTGCAATTACTTATACTACTATTACAACAACTAAACTCATAGATCTCTCTCTTGTTGTCAAGAAATCTCAGGCTATAGATCATGGAAAGAAACCTATGGGTCAGCCTAAGAAAACTACCTCAAATAAAAATACTAATACTTCATCTACTAATACATCCACCAATGAAGCTAAAAAAAAAATCCATTCCCTCAAAATCATCTCCTAATCCTAAAATATTAAGGTTCCAACTAGCTAATGAAAATTTGTAGCAAGAACTGAGTAAAATGGAAATTGAAGCTTCAAATGCAGAAATAGTAAGGAAGATCGCTTTCCTCAAAACCTCTATCCCTGATCCAGGAGTTTCAAGCTCTAGTCATATTGACTTTGATCCACATAAGACTAAATGAGATGGACATATTCCTAGGTGGAGGTGGAGGTAAAAGTGGTGGTGGTGGTAATGGTGGGGGTGGAAATGGAAAATGAAACAAGCAGTCTAGTGATCAAGAAGACGAACCTCAAAACAATCATAGAGATCAATTCACTGAAAGACTAATGCAAGTGGATAGATACCAACAATTATGCTTTGCTTGGATTCTTGGTCATCCAAATCAATTTCCTAACAATATTAGGCCTGCCTTGGTTGAGTTCTCAGGAAAAAATGAAATAAGTGGTGAGGATCATCTAAAATCATTTTCCAATGTAATGGATGACTTTGAGGTGGAGGATGAGAATGTGATGATGAAGCTTTTCATGGAATCACTTATTGAGGATGTCAAGGAATGGTATAGATCATTACCAGCTAAGAGTATTGGTTCTTGGGAAGAGTTTAAGAGGGTGGTTAGAGATCAGTATGGTGATAAGACTAACTCAAGGTTCCTTCTGAATCAATTCAATAAAATCTCTAAAGGTTCAAATGAGATGGTTGTTGATTCCAATACAAGGTTTTAGAAGGCCATGAACATGCTACCTCCTGATTTGAGACTCAATGATATTGTGTGTTTGGTCAACTATTGTAATGCATTTGATGCAAAAATGAGTTATCTCTTGCTAGAGAAGAACCCTCAAAACTTGAGAGAGGCTTTCAAGATGGTAGTCCATATTGAAAACATTAGGAGATCATTAGGCCAAGTTGGGAGAAGAGATGATGTTAAAATATTGAAGAACCCAAAGAAAGGATACAAGCACTCTATAGATAAAGGAGCTTCACTAGAGGACAAGATTGATAAAGTTGCAAGCTCTATGAAAGATATTAGTTACAGGCTTGCAAGGAAAGAGAAAGGACGTACAAATTATAAACCAAATTTTCTAAAAAATAAAAGACCTCCTCAGCTACAGGACCATCCCTATAACACTGATTGGCATAATGAAAATCTAGTTCAGAACAATTAGAAAAAAACACAAAACAAATTTCCCCCTAATCCTTTACAAAATAATTTTGTGAATTTTGCTGATGAAACACCTTGGTGCACGTTGTTTTCCAACTACCACATGCTTCTCGAACATGTTCAATAGCAAGATAGTTTAAAGAAGAATAAACTCAATCAGATGACTATGAGCCAATGGAGGAGAATGGTGTGGAGGTACATGTTCTTATGCAAAGATCAATTTTTTCTAATGAGGAATGCTCTTCAGATGAAGAGTCACATGAAGTGGACGTTGACTATCAAAGAAAAAAGCTAGACTCTTATCATTAGTAAATTTTCCCTAATGAGGATGAAGAGGTTGAAGACAATATACATGCTATGGAAATAGATGAAATGAATGTGTCCTTGAGAAGACTTTCTGATGAGGAGTATAAGAAAATGACAACAATATTGGTAGAACAGGATGGAAACACCCATAATTTGAGGAATAGAGTGGTGAATTGTGACCAAGGTAAGCCAAGCAGTATGTTCATGAAAGAGAAAAATTTAGAAAAGAAGGGAACTAAGAGAGAAGAATTGTAAGAGTTACTGATGAACTCAAGCACCCAAGATCACCTGCAAAACCAAGATACGCCTTCTACATGAGAGCAGCAAGAGGATGAATTGTAGGATTATGGTGCAATAACTAAATATGATATTATCACACTCAAAATGATACAATATGTATCATCACTCCCTTGAACTGTTTGAGTTTGATATTAACTCATTTGGAATAGATAGGAGGGAGAAGAGAGTGTTGATTATATAGCTGAATATGGGAACATAATTCCAAGAGGGGTAATAACTCCCAAATAGCCAAATTAGGTGGGAGTTATTCCTACTTGGAAAATTCCAAACATGTGGCATAACCTACTCAGAAGGAGACAAGATAGTGTTTTTGTGAGGTGGCATAAAATTCCAAAAGAGGGTGTGAGACTCAAACACCTAAGTGTGGGTGAGGGTAACACATGTAATCGATGGATTATGCCATGTGTCCTCATATAAACCATGTCTCCTATAACCTAAGGTATGCTTAATAATGTGTAGGAAAAATAAATATTAAAAAACCTACACTAACACCCCCCCTTAAGCATAGCGTAGGTGGGTGAAAGGATGAAATAATGCAAAGATGGGTCCTAGCTACGAGGCTATGTGAGGTACCCATGTACAATGATTAGACCTCTCAAAAGATGAGAAAGATAAAACCCGTAGGAAAAAACTCCTCCCCAAGAGAGAAGAAGAGAGACCACATAATCCCCCAAAGTAGAATCTCCTGCATTGTTGGTGAATGCTCGACACAAGAAGCTGAAGATGATCCAATATCATTGAACAATATTCCTCCCCTTAGGAAGAAAGAAAACCAAGGATGTATTCAGGATATCTTCCCATTCCTGAAAGGAATATGAATGAAGAATGATGAAAATGTATGATGTCTCTAAACTCTGCTCAGGTGTCCCCATGTCAATGCCGAAAGTTGTCACCATCAAATCAAGTTTTCTAGGCCACACTGTAGAAGAGGACAATCCATAACCTAGTGGAGATGGATGTAGAACAAAATCCAAAGACAAAGATATCTTCTCTAAAGACAAAGGTGTCTCCTCCAAATGCTACTCAATAGTGGCCACAGTCATGTCAAATTGTGAAGAATGATCGTGTGGATAAAGAACAAGAGGGTCAAAAGGTTTCCCCTCAACATCTGAAGAAGACGAAGAAAATTCATCAAAGAGAAGTTGTATGCATTCAATTGTGTCCTCCAAGTCTGCAAGATAGGACTCATAAAAAAAACCTACAATGTTTGTCAAGTACTTATCCCAAGTAGCTGTGTTTGGAAGACAATGAATATCCTAATGTACTGATTCAATAGAAGCCATGGATGTAGCAATACTAGTATCATCAGAAACAACAAGAGATGTATGAGATGGAGTATCAACACATGTCTCTTGAACCTCAATTGAAATAATACCAAGATTCACTTGACCATAATGAATCTCCTCAAAATTTTCCACACTAGATGCCTAAGTGTGTACATCAGTCGAAGGGACATCAGAGGAAAAATGTGAGAAGGTGTATACTCAAGATTGATGATCTGCCTCCCCAGCTACAACAATATCTCTGCTATGCAAATCCTGAATAATCATAGAATCTGGTGTGAACTCAACACTCTTTCCTTCCCCACCATGTGTGATCTAATAGATAGAAAGGATATTTGTTCACAATGAAGGAACACAAAGAACATCATTGAATGATCCTTCGTCTATTCCAATAAATCCTTTCCCACAAACACTCATATATGTGTTGTTAGCCATCAGGATGTTTGGTGATGAACAAGTTTTAAATGAAGAGAACATACTCTATGATGAATCCATGTGATTGGAAGCTCCAGAATCAAGGATCCATCTCCCTGACTTAGAATCTACAACTACAACAAGTGCTTTCCCCTTTTGTTTCTATGACTTCGGTTTAGAAGAAGATGATGAATCCTTTGACATAGTTGAAGGTAAGTTGATTTTATTCTTTACTAAAAGATTCTTCAACTCATCAATGTGTTTTAAATAACATTAATGTTCATCATTCCCATATTTCTTGTAATATGCTCATGTGGGATTCTCCTTCTTATATGATTCCCCTTTTGAGGAGGAGAATTCAAATTTTTTCTATGGCTTGTTCTTTTTCTTCTTTTATTTCTGATCAAGATGCCCTAATTCTCTTTGTAACTTAGGCTCACTTGCACCAATTCTTGTGACTTGGAAACCTTGATGAGACCCATTTGAATCAACTTTACTTCCTCTTGGATTAGAAGGTCTAAAAATACATCAAATGTAGGCACAACATATGCAGTTCCCATAGAAATCCTATTGGTGTGAAAGCCAGAAAGAAACACAAAATACTCAGGACCAAGCTTGGATAACACATTCAGAATCAACTGTAAATCCTCCTTATCAATTTTGCAATCCTTTAACTGTGTTCTTAATTGCTTAATCTTAGAGATATAGTCTTGGATGTGGTCAAAAAAAATTGGATCAAGATTCATCAAATCATTATCAATTTGATAACCCCTAATCTTATCAGTTTTACCATACAAGTTTTCAAGAGTTTCCCAATCCTCCTTAGGTTTCTTGCATGATTCAAGATAAAATTGTAAATCAAAAGAGACTAATGAAAAAATGTAACCAAGAGTTTTCTCATGATTGATCTCCCACAAAGCTTTTGCACTAGCACCAGTAGGTTCAAGAATAGATTCTTTTACATAGTCTATGAAAACTTTTCCCCTTAGATAATTCCATATTGATTGTTTCCATGATGCATAATTATATGGAGTTAGGAGTTCAATGTTATGTTTCCCCATCGTAAGAACACACAACAAAGAAATGAATACAATAAAAACACCACAAAAACACCGTGCCTAAATTCACTCAATCAATGATCCCCCCAGAAAAATATGATGGTGGCACTTTATAATTCAATGTGAGTACAACTGTAACTCACAACACAAGTGAAGTGGTCTTGATTTCAGTTTTTATAGGTGCCCAATATAGGCCATAGAAAAGGAAGTAAAATTTTCTTACAAAATGGGAGATCAATCCGATCACACCAATATGAAGTACACAAAAAATTATGCACTTTCAAAAAAAAAATTGCACCCAAAAATGTTACTGTATGTTCCTGAATGGAGACTCGGAAGGTCCAAAAATGAGGATTACTTAGCAACACCTATGAAAATATAAAAATTATGAAAAAACCAAGCACCAAAACTAGGAAATAATTGCACCTCTGCAAAGATCATGAAATTCTAGCCCAGATCAAAAAAAGGAGCTCGTATGACTGAGAATGGGCCTCACAAAGTTCACCCTCAAAATTCAAATGCTCAACGAAGAGGGGATAAGAAATTCCTTTAGGCTACTGACGCAATGATGACTGCAGTAGTTGATGGGAAAAAATTTGATGGTTTCTCGTTCATCATGAGAAAACTCACCCTCCTGCCGAAAAATGCTTGAAAACGGAATATGCCAGGGAATTCGGCAAATGAAATCTTTTATTCGAACAAAACCAATGATTCAAAGGCACGTGGTAGACTCCTAGGCCCGCAGGTACACACAATACCTATGATGGTACCCTGCAATAATGCAGGTACTCTACAATTTTGCAGAGTTTCTATTCATTTTTTATTTTTATTTTTTTCAATCTTTTTTGTTTTTCTTTTTTTGAATTTTATAATTTTATTTTTTTTTTTTTTAAATTTACAATAAATAATTTTTTTATTTTCAAATTTAGAAAAATAATTTAAAAAAATTGCAAGAAAGTATATATATATATATATATATTGAAAAACAATTCACCTCGATATGTGTGCGAGAGGCGCTCAGGCAAAAAAAAATTTGCCTCAAATTCAACTTTGTCCAAATTAGACAAATTATATATGAAAATGGGGGTTTTTAGGCCTTTTGAACTTGATGGCATGGTCTGTTTTGGCTCAAAATGCTCCTAGAAAAATCTCACTATTGAATCTCTCTCAGATCGAGAAGGGGCTTGTAGATCTAATGCTATGATACTATGTAAGAATTATTGATGAACTCAAGCATCTAGAATCACCTACAAAACCAAGATATGCCTTCTACACAAGAGCAGAAATAAGATGAATCATTGGAATATGGTGCAATAACTGAATATGATATTATCACACTCAAAATGATACAATATGTATCAACACTCCCCTGAACTGACTGAATTTGATATGAACTCATTTGGACTAGATAGGAGGGAGAGGTGAGTGTTGATTATATAGCTGAATATGGGCACATAATTCCAAGAGGGGTAATAACTCCCAAATAACCAAATTAGGTGGGAGTTATGCCTCCTTGGAAAATCCCAAACATGTAGCATAACCTACTTAGAAGGAGATAGGATAGTGGTTTTGTGAGGTGGCATAAAATGACAAAAGATGGTGTGAGACTCAACCACCCAAGTGTGGGTGAGGGTGACACATGTAATCAATGGATTATGCCATGTGTCCTCACAGAAACTATGTCTCCTATAACCTAAGGTATGCTTAATAATGTGTAGGAAAAATAAATATTAAAAAACCTACACTAACAAGAATTGGCCAAGTTTAAAAAGGAAGAGGTTAAAGCTAAGGAGAGTAAGGGGCCTAAAATTTGGGCCAAGAAAGATAGTGTAGCTAAGAAGTTTGGTGAGGCCATTTCCCCTATTATGAAGGGAAAAACTCAAAATTCAAATGTAGATCACGAAAGGAAATCAGAAAGTAAGACTGGGAAGAAGTATGTGTCGCAGAAGGAAAAAATGGGAGGTTAGAGCGTTGTCCCTTATGAATTACCCAAGTATAATCCAGTTGACATGTTTCAAATATTTTCTCAAGTCAAGGTGACAATTCCATTAATGGAAATGATGAGAATTGATGAGCATAAGCAAAAGGTAGTGACCCTTATCAACGGTGCTACTAAGGCATGTGATGATAAAAGGGTGTCTACTTAGCCTCAATTGAGTGAAAATCAAGTGAGTGAAGAAGCAATGGAGGGAGATATCGATGAAATCCCTCATATTTATTTGGGCAGTACTATTATAGCTTGCCCAGAGAATATTGATCCATTCTATGTAACCCTAATTATTGATGGTAAGATTCTAAAGAATTGTATGACTGATTTAGGAGCTTCATCCAAGATCATGTCAGTGGAAATTATGAAAGAAATGGGCTTGAAGATAAATTGTTCCTGTGAAAAATGTTATTCCATGGACTCAAGAGAAATCCTAGTTATAAGAGCGATTAAAGATGTTCCATATAGACTAGTTGCTTTTCCTGACAAGGAGTTTGTTATGAGCATAGTTGTGGTGGATATCCCACCAAATTATGGCATGTTATTGTCAAGGAAGTAGAGTGCCTCCATGGGAGGTAGCTCATGTCGTGTGACATGTCCTTTTCCACATTCCCAATCGAGGGAAAGGACATAAAGCTTGTGAGGGAGCCAAGATCCCCCCATATCATTGAATTTATGGAACAAGAAGATAGGATTCATTTTGTAGACATTGGTATGGATAGCTTTAGAATTGAGGAGTTACAAGAACAGGAAGAAAAATAACCTGCACCCCTTGAGAAAGAAGTATTACAACAAGAAAACAATGGTGATCTGTGGAATATGCGTTTTGATGGTGCTTGATCAAAACAGGGAGCTGGTGTAGGGGTGATACTCATTACTCCTAGTGGTAAAACTTTCAATTTTTCATTTTCATTATTGTTTGCATGTACAAACAATGTTGTTGAATATGAAGCTTTGCTACTAGGGCTAAAACTAGTTGAGAAACATGGAATTAAGAAGTTAAGGGTTATAGGAGATTCAGAACTTATTGTTTCTCAAGTTAGGGCCAACTATGCATAAAAAAATACTAGGCTAAGATAGTATAGAAATGTTGTATGGGATTCAATTGAGCAGTTTGATTCATTTGGTATTGAATGGTTGGATAGAAACAATAAGCAGGTGGTAGATTTACTTTCCAATATTTCCCTCCTACCAGATGATATGACTTTTTCTGGCATTTCAAAAGTTGAAGTGCAATTCAAACATTCAGTTCTTAAAAATATAAAGAACTGGTAGGTGTTCAATGATGATAAGGTTATCTTGAGATTCCTTACATGTGTAGATGAATATGAGGGTCAAGAAATTGATTTTGGGCATTTTGTGGAGGAACTGTATGGTAAGGAAACAATATTTGGAAACGAGATCATTCAATTGAAAACTAATAAGATTCCAAATGGATTAGTTGCATTGGAAAGGGTTTTTGATGGCCCTGATAGAAGCAATAGTAATCATACATCCAATCACAAGGAGGATATTGAAGAAGTAAATCTTGGTATAGTGAATGCTCCAAAAAAGTCTTCATTGGGAAAAAGATGAAACCTCAGGTCAAAGCAATGTTGATTTCTTTGTTGAGAAAGTACAAACATGTGTTTTCTATTAGAGTAATAAGTTATTTCACTTAATTAATTTAATCATGTATTGGTTAATTAATTAAGTCACTTAGCACCTTAGTTTTACTTAAGCTAAACTTAGGCACATTAATAATTAATTATTTATTAATTATTATTGCTTGTAGGTGTTCACTGGGATTTGTGAGGTTGGTTTTTCAACTTTTACATGGTATCAGAGCCTTAGATCTGCAGCTTCCTATTCGTCTTTTGAAGGATATTTCCTTACAGTGATTTTTAAGTGCAAGGGTTTCAAGCCAGGCATCTTTTTTGCAAGATCTAGGGGTAGCCAATTTTTTGGGCATTTTTGGGAAAAACAGAGGTCACCATCGTGATCAGAGCACCCAAAAACCCTAGGAACACCTATCATTTGGTTGATTTTCGAGCTGTTGAAAAAAAAGGATTTTTTTTTGCTAGAGAGGTCGTACGGCCTCCCTAGCACACACTCTGAGGAAAAAAATTGCAAAAAAAAATTTAAAAAAAGACTCAAATCTGCACTTTAAAAAGTGATTCCCATTTTAAATAGTGGGCACCACCGGGCGGCCACCCAACGGCCACCAAGCAGCCACCACTCTGTCACCGTGTCGCTCCCCTCTGCCACCACGCTGCTCACCTCTGAGCCGCCGCCACCATGTTGCTCCCCTCCGAGCCGCCGCTCACCTTCTGCTCCTATCAGCTTCCTCTAGCCCTATAGCAGTCACATTGGTGACCAAGGGCTTCAGTCTCAACCCCAACCGCTAGCCCCCTGGTCCTGTATGCGACCAGGGGCCGATTTTTTTTAGCCCTTGAGAGCTATTGAAGGGCTCATTGGGTAGTTTGGAGCACTTTCACAAAGTCAGGTGTAAAGTGTACATACGATCTCCGTCTTTTGAAAATGAATAGGTGTCAAAAATCTTGTTTTGGGAATTATCCAATGGTGTAGGTTTGATTTTTTGGTTTTTCCTTTTTGATGTTTTTTTCGGCCTTTGAAGTCAAAAGTTGTTTTCAATCTGGGAGGCATAACTTTTGCGTTTGGACTCTGTTTTTCACCATTCTCATGGCATTAGAAAGCTGACTCTGTCCTCTTCACAAATCTCAAACTTGATTTTTCTAGAATTTTTACCAAGTATCTAATTTTTTTGTTAGATCTCAACTTTTGCTTACTTGGCTATTTTCTTGGGAAACGTGCAATTCAGGTTATTTTTTTCAGATCAAAGAGATTTTTTTTTTGTATTGAGATTATATATTGTTGTTTTCATCATGGAATCACATAATATTGTATCCCTTACTCCATTCAACTAATTTGGTTGGAAAAAACAAATGGAGATTCATTTGATGCATAAAGGGTTGTACAGGGTGACCATGGGTATAGATGTTGAACCTACAGGTGTTACTGAAAAGAGAAAGTGGTTTAATAGGTGTGATGAGGCTTTTGGTACTTTATGCTTGTCTATTTCTCCTAGTCTTCTTTTCCATATTGAGTCTTGCACTACACCCCATCAGATCTGGACTACTTTGGAGTCTTTGTTTGGGAAGCAAGATATTATGAGAGGGTTTCAGTTGGAGAATGAGCTTATTGGCTTAAATCCTAGGGATTTTTATAGCATCCAAGAGTTCTTCACAAATCTTAAGTCTCTCATATTGCAACTTTCACAATGCAGTGTTCAAAAGGAAGACTCTCAATTGATATTGTCCATTCTTTATAAGCTTGGACTAGATTATTCAGTTTTTGTATAGATACCTTTTATGCCACTAGGGATGCTCTTGGTACTAGGTTTACTATGCCTTCCTTTGATTATTTTTCTTCTTCTCTCACTCAGGAATAGGCCAAGTTGGCTAGCATGGGCAGGTTGAAACCTTCTACATCACAAGCACTTATTGCATCACAGGAGCCCAAAGATCAAAAGGCTTTTACATGAAAAGGCAAGAAACAGAAACAAAAGGATTCCAAATCTCATGAGAAACAAAAGGATTCCTCATATTCATCCTCCTCTTCTAAGAGGAAATCATCTAAGAAGGAGAAGGTTACATGTGCATATTGCAAGAGGGAAGGACATGCAAAACATAGTTGCTATAAGGACATTGATGAGCTGAAGCATCTTCAAAAAAAATTAGATTGATTTTCCTTCTAGGATTTCTACATCATCTCCTTCCCCTCATTATTCTTCTTCAAATCAGCATGACAGAGGCACAATTGGTTTACATACTTCATCAGATGTGAAGGGGCATGCTCTTTGTGCTTATTCAGGTCTTAGATTAGGGAGATGGCTTCTAGATTCAGGAGCATCTCATCATATGGAATCTTCATAGTCTATGTTCACTCCCTTTGAGCCTTGCACTATGTCTCCTATTTTTATGAGAAACAATACATACATTAGTGTTACAAGGAAGGGGTCTATTAGTTTTGGGGACAACACTTTTCAGGATGTCTTGTGTGTTCCTCATATGATGAACAACCTTCTTTCCATATATCAGATCACACATTGAGGCAATGGGAGATCTGTGGATTTCACACATGATTTTGTTATCATCAGAGACTTGGAGAGTAGAGAGGTTATCTCTACTGGGGTGGTGGATCACTCATCTCAGTTGTATTCCTTTGTAGATTTTGCTTCTGATGGTGCTTCTATTCCTACAGTTGTTCATCACACTTCTAGTATGAATTGTCATTCAGAGGAGACATTTGGCTTCTTGGACATTGGTGTTCTCACTTCAGATCCAGTTCTTGAGCCATCCATTCCATCTCCTCCACCTACTATTGTATTTGTTGATACTTCTATGGCTACAAATGTGGTTTCTTCTATTTCAGTGCAACAGGACCTAGTTGATTATTCATCTTTAGAGTTTTCTCTTCAGTCTTCACCTACTTTGACTTCTTCATTGGTAGAGGTCACACCTACTTCTCTAGAGACATCTTGGGCTACACCTAATTCACCTTCAGAGATTGCATTCATGAGGCTTCTTCCCTCTCACTTCTTTCAGGAGATGTGGTTTCTCCAGTATTTTTGGAGCTACTTCATTATGGGGGGCTATGTGGTCTCTTTCTTCCTCTCTTCTAGGGGGTTTTTTCATGTATCTTTGTGATGGATGGTGTCCTTGGGGGGTCTTATGGAGTCCTCCATCTTTCATCACTTAGTTGTGTTTTGCATCCTATTTTGGGGAGGATTTTTGTTCCCACGTAGTTTTCTCCTTTACCCTATTTGGTTAAGTTTGCATTGCATTTGTTCATGGGCCCTGATCAAGCCTTATTGTCGGGACCCATCTTTTCTTTCATGCATATTTTCCTTAGTATTTTAGTTACTTCCTAATTTCATCTTAAGGGGAGGTGTTAGAGTAATAAGTTATTTCACTTAATTAATTTAATCATATTGGTTAATTAATTCACTTATCACTTTAGTTTTACTTAAGCTAAACTTAGGCACATTAATAATTAATTATTTATTAATTATTAAGTGTGCACACTAGGGTTTCCTTTTAGGGTTTGATCTCCTTTCTTAAGGATTGATCTCATTGTAATTATTCATTCTCTTTAATGCATTTTTCTCTTGATGCTTGCAGAGCATCTTTGTTGTTCTAGATATCTTTCTTTCTGGCAGGTCATTGCTTGCAGGTGTTCACTAGGGTCTGTGAGGTTGGTTTTTCAAATTTTACATTTCCATGGTCTTATGATGACCTAAAGGCATATAAAGAGGATTTATTTCAGCATGATATACCTCTAAAACTATATGCAAATCCCTTCAAGGAAAAGAAAAGACCAATAAATCCCACACTACAACCTAAGATGTAGGAAGACCTCATGAAGTTAAGGGATGTTGGGATAATCAAGCCCATCAGACACTCAATGTGGATTTTAAACTTGGTTCTAGTCAGAAAGAAAAATGGTGACATTAGGCTCTGTGTTGATTTTAGAAACTTGAATGTGTCATCATTGAAGGATAATTACCCACTACCAAACATTGAAGCCATGTTACAAAAGGTAATTGGCTGTGAGCTATTATCCATGATGGATGGATTTTTAGGCTACAATCAAGTGGTATTCAAAGAATCTAAGTAGTACTTGAGGAAACTTTTACAACTCTATGGGGTACATATATTTATGTAATAATTCTACTAGGATTGACAAATGTAGGGGCTACTTTTCAGAGAGCCATGGATGTGGACTTTTGACTTTATAAACATATTTTTAGCAGTTTACCAAGATGATCTGACTACATATAGTAAAACATTTCTACACTCTTCTAGACTCTATTCATTGCAATTCACCTAAAAATCACCTTTTTATCACTAAGCAAGTCTTATTTTGAAGTGTTTTAAAGTCTTGTAACAATATTTCATGCTTCTCTAGGAACAACTTCACTATTTACACCTTTCTTATGCTTTATTTAACCCTTTTATGACCTTATAACCTTTAATTAAGTGTATTCTTGAATGTAAGCCCGACAAACAACATTAAATACAAGATAGTTCCTAACACCCATTTTCAGGTCCTGGGTGGGACCCATTCGCCATGGGTGGTGAATGAGTCCCCCTTGGCTCCAAATTCAAAATATTTTAAATTTCCTTTTGGGTTTTTTTTTCAAAATCACTTGATGTCAGCCTATGATGAGGATTTAATGGGTTACTAAGGCACAAGAATGTATAAATAAGTTTTTTTACATCCAATCTAACCCCCATTCATCAAGTTCACTCATTCACCTATTCACTCAAGCATTCAAGCATCTTATAACATCAAATCAAGCACTATCCAAGCATTGTGGAGCATCCATTGATACAACTTCAGATTTTCATCAACAAGGATTTGGTAAGTTAATAGAATTTGCATGTTATTTGTTTATCATTCTCTTGCATTTCATTATTTTATTAAGGGTTTGATTACCAAAGTGGGGTTTGACCAAGGAAAACCCCTATTTTCTAACCCTCAACTATTTTCCCCTCTTGCATGTGTGTTTGCAGACCTAGGTATGTAGATTTAACAAGAATTTAAGTGATTGAAGATTGTTCAACAAGTCAACTGGGTGTTTCAAGTCAAATCAATCATATTTCAAGCTTGGAGAAGGTTTTTTGTCTGTTTCCTATAGAATTGACTTCAACAACCTGACAAGCAGACATTTCTAGACCTGGTGTTGTAGATTTGTCTCTTGATTTCTCAAAATTTTAGGAGAGGACTAATTCATCATTAGTGGTGAATGAGTCCCACCTTAAGACTAAAAATATAGGTTTTTTTAGATTTCGGATCCCGACAGTCAAAAACTTGCTTCCAATAGTTTTTCACCAGTAGTAGGACTAATTTGCCACCTTGGGTGAATGAGTCCCACTGTTGATTTTTCAGTAATTTCAGACAACATTCATACCATTCTAGATTCCTCAATTCTTTCCTTGGTGCACTTTGATTCAGCCTTTCTCTTTCTATTTTGCATAAATATTCATCTTTTAGTTCATTGTTTGCATAGCATAGTGTGTTTTCCAACATAGCCTAAATCTTAGTTTTACATTCATAATCAATCATATAGATCACTTACTTGCATTTAGTTCACTTAATTTAGCTTAGATAACATCATACATAACATAATTTGAATGAACCCTTTAGAATTTTTGGCCCTACCTCTCTCCTTTTAGGTGAAAAACCCTAGAAGAGCTAGAGAAGTGCATTGGTGCCAAAAATCTACAGTTCATTTTGGTGAACCTGCATTTTGAACACTTTGCACTTTTTATTTCATTCACATATTGCATCCTAGATTACATTTGCATCAACATTCAATTAGCACATTGTTTTGTTCTTGCATTCTAGGACTTCTCATATTGCATTAGTGAAAGCTTTGTTTAGATTTCATTTTTGCATTGCATATCATTGGAAAAACTAAAAATCTGCATTCTTCATCCTTAATTGCATTCTAAAAAGCATTAGAATCATCTTAAAAATTTTGAAAAACATAAAAAAAAATTCGTACTGGGACTCATTCGCCACCCTGGGCGAATCAATCCCTCTGTACTTTTTACATAGCATTTTTAGACATTTTTTGTCCTTTTCCTGCATTTCTATTTTCTGTAGTTATTTCTTTGTTATAGTTAGTAGAATTTTTGTTATTTGCATTTAAAATTCCTAGATTGCATTGCATTTGTACATTCACCCCATCTTTTGTGGTACTTGTATGAGTGTTTGGTGCCCCATTGAAATTACTTTAGTGAGATGAAGTTCTAGAATCATGGCCTCCCACGATAGCACTTTCATTGTGGACCTAGGGATCTCAAGAGCTCCTACTCCTAGTATGGAAAATGGTGCATTAGGCATTGACAATACCACTTCTATGCCTTCACCTTTCCATCCAATGAATGTTGACACACAAACCAACTCCCTTCTGCAAGAAAAGGTCATTAGTATGCATGAGTATTTTGCACATTTACAACAAGACTTGTCACTTGAAAATATTTACACCACTGCCATACCTACAATTGAAAACCTTCATCATTTGATTAAAAGTGATGATGGTTTGCAAGTTATGAAGAGAATTGACGAGATTTACAATAAACATGCCTCTTCTAATACCCAATCCACAAAAATTATTGTAATCCAAGGAGGACCTCAAGTTCCTCCCCCTTCAACCATAGCATCCATACCAACTTATACCACTCCATATGTCACCACAACTATGCACCAAGTTAGTTATGTGGCTCCTTCTTTCCCAATTCCAACTAGCATTCCTAGCTCTCTTGTGGCATCGCAAGTCCCTTCCACTACCTTCACCCCTCTTAGTGTTCCTTTCACTTCCCCTAACATCATATACACTACATCACCATTTTCCCTTCCACCTCAAACCACTTACCTCGAACCTATTCTTACACAACTCCTTACAACTGTTTCATCCATGCAATAACAACTTTCCACCATTAGCCAAGGTCAAACCGCTCCACCCACATATGATGTTCGTAGTAGCCCCTTATCTTTAGAAAACTTACACACACAGATACCACAAGGGATAGAAATGCCTCAATTTAAGAAATATCGAGGTATAGGAGACCCTATCAACCATGTTAATGCTTATATAGCTTTATGCAGTGATTTTGTCCTTGATGATAAACTCTTACCCAAAATTTTTCCAAGGACCTTGAAAGATACTGCATTAGAGTGGTTTGCCAACTTGCTTAATCATTCAATACGATCATTTAATGAGCTTGTAGATGCCTTTGTAAGTCACTTTCAAGTTCATATGACCCCTAAAAAGACAATGGCTGACCTAATGCATTGTAGACAAAATGTCGATGAGAAAATCATTGATTTAATTTCACGTTATCATTCATTGTATGCTCAAGTAGATGTTAAAATTTCTGATTCACATCTGTAAAAGATGTTTATTGAAAACTTCACACAAACCTTCAGGATAATTTAACTATGATGAAATTCCCTTCGTTCATGCACTTATGCACAACCTTGTGTGAATACCATAACTCAGTTTCAAGTTGTGATTCAAAATCCACTTCTAATCGAGCTGAAAAACCTAAACACAACAATCAAAACTTTCACAAACCAAATAGAGGCTTTTTATAGTTCAATCTGCCTCCTCAACCACAACTGCAACCAACCCAACCAATTCCAAACCAAGTGGAAGCTATTAAAGTAGTGGTACCTTATACCTATGGGGACCCGAAGAGACAATTTACGCCCTTACTTGATACCCTTCATAATACAATGAACCAATTGCTCCAGCCACACATGATCACTTTTCCACCCGTTAAACCACTTGATCACACCCAACCATTACCACCCACCTTCAAACCTAATGCTTATTGTCATTTTCATCACCCAAATGGAAATGACATCGAACAATGTAAGCATCTCAAACTTTTAGTCCAAGACCTCATTGATTTGGGCCATTTCTCCATTGCAGGTGTTAATGATCAAGGCAATAAGTCTGTTGCGCCCCCTAACCAAAATTTAAAAACCTTCACCAATCCCATGCCTAAACACAATATATCATTTGTCAAGGCTAGTGAACCTTCAAACACTGATGTAATGAATGTTGATACAAATAGTGAACAACCTGATATAACTCCAACTATTACCCAAGTTACTCCTATGGATAAACTTGTGGGTGCAATAGACAATATCACTCATAAGGTCCAAAACAATAAATCTCTTGATATCACTTTTTTTGCTAAATATATACTTCAACTCCCTAATGGTCTTCTTTACATAGCCGATAGAATCTATGATAAGCCCACCAATGGGATATTAATAGATCTGGCCTATGGTGAGAATATGATCATAGAAGAGTTTTTAGTATTACATGATCTCTATCAAGATGATTATAATAAAATGGCTGCATGGATTAAGACACGTACTAGTTTTGCATGCCCTATGATCATATCGATTGTGCTCCCATTGTAGATAGGACCCAAAACTTTGGATGTAATATTTTCAATTATTACACAATCGGATCAATTTTGTTCGTAGCTAGGCCACCCTTGGCTTCGCTCAATGAAAGCAGTCCCATCGATGGTTCACAAGTGTTTGAAGTTTCCACATGGCAATGAAATATTTACCATACACCATAGTGGCTTTAATCCCTTATCCTCTAAAGGTAATTTTTCCTTAGAAGCCTTTTGGCCTGAACCCATGGAACCCATTGCACCTCGAAAGGACTTATTTTTCATAGCCTATCAAAAGTTAAAAGCCAAATGCATAACCAAATTGTCTCTTCGTAACATGTCCCCATCCACTTCCACTCCTCCCATCACAGATGAAACCATGCTTCAACCTATGTCCGACATCAAAAAAACCATACAACCTCATGACCAACCATCCTTAGACACTTCCACACCATTGTTTAAATGGCCAAGGGAAAATGAAACAACTCCCATCATGCCTCCTCACATTAAACAAGTGTATAAAACTAAAGAGAAAGTGGTTGACCCATCTTCTTCAGTTTCTTCCATTCTTCCCGCTTCAGAAGAAAAGGAACCTATGATGACTCAATCTTCTCTTACACCTCACCAACTTCAAAATAGAATTAAACGAAACTACGGTGCTAGAGAGCGTAGGCGTCGTCATCGTCTCCTTGCTCGTCAATCATGAATGGAAAAAAATAAAGAAAACCAACCTCTACCTCTGACAAAAGAAATATATGGCCACCCTCCTTCTCCTGACCTACCACAAGATAGTACAATCCAACATTCCCAACAAAATGAACCAATCCAACAGCCACAACTTTTAATACACCCTTCCTTGGAAATCACCCTTCGTCCTCCTATTGTCATCAATCTTGATGATGATGATGATGATGTGGAGATAGAAAAAATAGATGAAGAAGTGCATAATGATTTAAACTCTTTATTTTCATCTACCATGATTTGTACCAGGTGAAGAACCTGGTACAACTCCTAGTTCGGCGCTTGTGATTCTTCCTTTAGACAGTCAACCGCCCTTGCATTATACTAAACATTATTGGGAGGTAGATGAATTGTTAAATGGTTGACTTAAATTTTCCTTACTAGTCTTCTAGCATTTATTTTCCTTTTGCTTTTACTTTCAATTTCCTTGTATGTATGTATTGTGTTCCCCCCCATATCATGTGTTCAATGTTTTATCTCTCATCATACACTTCTCCTATTTGTATCTCTCTTCTTCTATATGTCATTCCTTTCTCTTTTCACTTTTTTTTTCCTTTTGGGGATGACACAAAGTGTAGAGATGCCCTATGTCTCTTCCATTTTGACCCAAACGGTCCTTGTCATTTTCTCATTTTGCTTGTGTTTTCCTTTTGGGGATGATGCAAAGCGTAGAGATGCCCTATGTTTCTTCCATGTTGACCCAAAAGGTCCTTTTTCTTTTTGTTTTGTGTTCTTCCTTTTGGGGATGGTGCAAGGTATTGAGACCAAAGTGTCTCCTTCATGTTGACCCAAAATCTTTTCCTTTTCTTTTTCCTTTTTGTTTCCTTTCCGCTTGTGTTTTCCTTTTTGGGATGATGCAAAGTGTTGAGACCCAAATGTCTCTTCCATCTTGACCCAAAATGAACTTGTCTTTTTCCTTTTTTTTCTCTCTCTTTGTGTCATTCTTCTAGTTCTATGTGCTTTGGGGAACGATAACAATTCGAGCTCTTTCATAAAACATTGCAGCAATGAACATACTGACCCCAAATCCATAGATCCCTTGTGTTTGGTGTGCTCTTTTTTGGGGGGCAACTCCCTTTCTTTGTTTTTCATTTTCATTGACATGAAAGCCTAACTTTGAAACATATGACTTGGCATAGGGATTTTCAAGTTTTCTCTCATGTCTTGTTTTCCTTTTTGCATATTTCTTTCCTTTGCTACTTTAAAGTAATTTCTCACAAGATGATGTGTAGCAATTCCTTTAAAGTGGGGGGAATACATTACCATTAATTCATTTGCATTCTTGGTTCCTAGTGTAGCCTTGTTCTTCATACAATGTGTTTGTCACTTTGTGGATGACATTGGGTGTGATGTCCTTCATAAGTGTGATCTATATTAGCATATTACATTCATTTTGGTGTCCTGATGCAACACACTACATCCCCTAAGTTGTGAATATATTATTATTTGATTGGTCATCTCTTGGAGACATTAGACACAATGATCCCCAAGTGACTAACCTTATTTGAACTTAACAAGACTTTTTTTAACATCTTTTACATTTTACATTTTTGTATTTTGCATTTTCAATTTTTCCACCTTGCATAACACAACTTGCATGCCTGTGGTACCTTCCTTCTTTTTCATGAGCTCTAAGCACACAAAGCTTTGCTTGTCTCATGAAGCATGAACTAAAATTTTCCTTGTGGCACCTTGTTAAAGTTATCAGGAGGTATAACTTTGATATGGTTGAGCAAGAAGCCCATCTAGTGGCATGACTTTCCCCATAGCCACCTTTGTCTTTGTGAGTGCATACCAACGAGCATATGTATCTCTCCTTTTTGGGATTTCTCACCCCGCGAGTAACCAGAAGTTTTGTGGCCCTAGAGTGAGTATACTTGGGCCTTCTCACCTAGCGAACCACCTTGAGTTCTATCACCCCAAAGTGAGTATACATTCTCTTTCAGCCTAGATCTAATCCACAACTAGTTGGATAGATGATCGAAGCTTCATCTGATTCTCAACACTTGCATGTTCCTTTGTTCTTATGCTTAGTTTGCCATGGGATCTTCATCCTAGGGACTTGATCATCCCTCTTGATCATTGTCATTCCATCTTGCTAATGTAAGTGCATTTGAACCCTCTTCTCACTGTTCATGGCTACTTTAGTGTGAGTTTGAAGCAAGTTCATCCTCTCACTAAAGTGGGGGCTAAATGTGGCATATCAAAATGGCCCCTAGTCATTTTCATGGCCTTTTAGGTCTTTCTTCATGATTTTTGGTCTATTTTTCTTTGATTTTATACTATAATGTGGCTTGAACATGCATATTTAGGTACTAAAATTCAAATAATGATGTCTTGTGAAGGTTTTGTGAAGTATTGTAAAACATTTCTACACTCTTCTAGACTCTATTCATTGCAATTCACCTGAAAATCACCTTTTCATCACTAAGAAAGTCCTATTTTGAAGTGTTGTAAAGTATTGTTACAAGATTTCATGCTTTTCTAGGCACAACTTCACTATTTACACCTTTCTTATGCTTTATTTAACCCTTTTATGATCTTATAAGATTGAATTAAGTGTATTTTTCAATGTAAGCCTGACAAACAACATTAAATACAAGATAATTCCTTGCACCCATTTTCAGGTCCTAGGTGGGACCCATTCGCCATGGTGGCGAATGAGTCCCCCTTGGCTCCAAATTCAAAATATTTTAAATTTCATTTCGGGTTTTTATTCAAAATCACTTGATGTCGGCCTATGATGAGGTATTAATGGGTTCCTAAGACACAAGAATGTATAAATAAGTGTTTTTACATCCATTCTAACCCCCATTTATCAAGTTCACTCATTCACCTATTCACTCAAGCATTCAAGCATCTTATTCATCCCTATTCATCAAGTTCACTCATTCACTTATTCACTCAAGCATTCAAGCTTCATCTGATTCTCAACATTTGCGTGTTCCTTTGTTCTTATGCTTAGTGTAGACATCGAAATCTGGTTATTAGCCTGCGACTTCTATATTCTTCATAATTCTTATTCTTCATGGTCTTGATTAAATAATATTAATTATTTAATTAATTCATCTTCTATTAATTCTTCTATTAATTAAATAATCTTAATTATTTAATTAATTCACTTTTCTTTATTCTATCTAATTAATTAAATAAACGCTTCTTATTTAATCATTTTACTAATTAACCTTATTCTTCCAGTTAAATTAAATAAATCATTATTTAATTTATTCTTTATCATATTTCAACTATAATTAAATAAAGTCATTATTTATTTAATTATTCATTTAAAATCCCTTTCGTCACTTAATTAAATAAATCTTATTTATTTAATTATCCTTCGAATATTGAGTCTCTTGAATTAAATGAATTATTTAATTCATTAAGTCTATTTTAACACATTCCTCTATATTTTAGATTATTATGTGAAATATCTAAGTATTCACTTTTACTCAACTCGACATCTATTTTAATCGTTCAGTTAACTATTGATTTAATGTCTGAGTGGCGTCTTCAAGTAATCTCTTCGTCTAATCATTCAATCATCCACTTCTAACTCAATTGCGTGTACATGCGGATTAATTAAATATTCTTATTTAATTGATTAAGTGTTGTACGTGCGTTCAAACAGAGAGTTGCTTTAATCAATCTTCATCTTTGTCATGCAAAGATATTTCTTATGTTTTCGAATGCCGAACTGAAGATTAAACCATTTATTTAATCTTTAATTCTATTTCTAATTCGAATCACTCATGTCATCACTATCAGTTATCTGAATGCATGTCCAATCTATCAATCTCAATCATCCGTCAATCTTTCAATCTTGACCTGTCATTCGAATAATCAATTTTCTATAAATTGATTTGTCATTCTTCATTCCAATCTCTCTCGCGAATTTTATAACTTTTGAGAGCACTTTGTCTTGAATCTTCGATATTTTTCTAATCACTATCTTAGGCTATACTTGCACGAACTTGAAAATATGAGGGCAATTATACTACACAAGCAAAATGGAGAAGGGCAATCGAGATAATTCATGGAAATACATTTGGAATTGGTGAGATTGTTTCAGTTTTAATTACGTTTTTACTTTCCCATGTTCTTTGTTGCTTAACGTATGAATTTGCATTCTAGATTTAGTATTTGTATTGCATGTGTGCTTCTAATCTTGATTCTTGTTGTCTATTGTGCAAAAGCCCTTTTCATTTTTCAGCGTTACATTTTGGTGAACCCGACGTGAACGAAATCCCGTCACCTTCTTTTGAGCACAGAAAAATGGGTGAATAAAATATTTTAAAACATTTTCTAAGTTTTGTATATCTCGTTTTCAGCTTTCCATAACTTCAAACAGTTTAAAATTTTGTTAATATTTATGAAAGTTATGGCTATTTTAGTGACCGTAGCTTTTTAAGCTTTAACTGTTAAAATGCGAATTTTGTTTTGTTTATAACATTTTTGTCTTGCAGGATTTTGCAAAACTTTTTCTGGGTTTTGAAGGTCTATTCTTTTTCTTTTCATAGATATCTACTATTTAAAATTTTGTTTAGTTTTGAGGAAGTTATCACTATTTTAGTTTGTTGTTTTCAATTGATTTGTGTGTTACTAATATCTGATTTTCAGCGTGTGGCCATTTGGAGTTAACAAGCTTTTGCAGGATGATTGACGAAGACAATATTGAAAATTACTAATGATATCTTCTACAGGACGCTTGTCGAAGACCCTAGTTAAATTTTGAAACAGATTGTTTGGTAGCATAGCAAATATTTCATTTGGATTAAAATTAACAAGTGTCTACTGTGTTTGGTGCGAAAGCACAAGTTTGGTCACCCTTACGATTTGGTACACCGAAGTATCCTCTCCCCTTGCACATCCGTGCGATCCTGGGTGTAAGAGAAACGGTTACCAACTCTAGAACTTGGGCCTATTCTGGTGGGAAAAAGTACTCACCCCAGAACGACTCAGACCGGTAGCACCCTGAACCCGAGGGACTTCCAGCCGGTATACAAAAGTGGGTTCTTGGGGAAACCCCAAGAATCACGAGTGTGGTTCCAACGAGATGGATCCGAAAGGGGACTCGCGCCGTATGGATCACACCCCACGAATGGAATGCCCGAATTAAATACCCTTTGTTGTAGAGACCAACCTATTTGTGGTCGTTGCTTGGTATCAGTGCAGGGTACAGTATCATGCCCGAAGATACTCACTACTAATCCCCTTGAGTAGAGATAGCAGTTCTTGAGAGGTCATTGCCCAAAGAATTCAGAATTGGTGTGCTCGAAAGACGTTAATGAGCCATGGAGGGGAGCCAATGCCACCAAATTCCTAAGCTATCCGCTCTCAAGAAGGAAAGGTGTTCATCACCAATCCAGGGTATAACTGGTGGGCTATACCAAGTATACAAACCCTAGGCCTATGGCCTATTAGGATGTGCTTGTCTGTTATCACTTTAAATGTTCTTTGAGTCCAAAATTGAAACTGAAAACACTTTGTCTTACGATTGTCTTTGATTGTCAGAATTTGATCATGGAAAAGGGAGTCAGTTTAAATTTCATGTCACTGAAAATTCATAGAGAGTCGCAATTGTTCACCAGAAACATGCATTTGATTTTTAGAGTCGCATCTGTTAATTTTGAGTCGCATCTGTAATTTCTAAGTCGCATCTGTAATTTCTGAGTCGCATCTGTCAGTTTGGCTCGCATTTGATTTATAAAGGTCGCATCAGGTAGTTTTGAGCCGCATCTATTAAATTTGAGTCGCATCTGTTATTTTGGCTCGCATCTGTTCTAAAAACACCGCATGCGTTGTATTCTGAGTCGCATCTGTCAGTTTGAGTCGCATCTGTAAGTTTGGACCGCAACTGTTAAAATTGAAACACATCTGTCTGATTACCAGAATATCCAAAATTCACAGTCACTGTCCAGTTAGCAGGGTTATACCAGTTCCAGTGGTCTTCATACAAACAGTCTTTGAAACAGAAACCTGAAATGATTTGCTCAATTTTGCATCCTTTAGGTTCATTTATTCATTACCATAGTTGTCTTCAGTTAGAGTTTACCTCCATCTTAGGGCTCATAGTACTTTGCATTAGACTTCTAGAAAGGTCACTTTTACAAACTTTAGGAGTAGTCCATCATCTATACTCTAGAAAGGTCATAGTGTCAACAAAATCTGTCATTGAACCTAGTCTTATCATCTTATATTTTGTCCTACAGAGATTCATCCTAGCTCATCAGTCTAGTTAGGAAACTCAACTTGTCTTTGATCTTTGTCCTACATTGGTTCCTTGACTTATCTAAATTGACACTTTGGTTTGACTTTAGGTAGTTGGTCCCTTCACCTTGGGTTTATAGAATTGATCATTTTAGGGTCTCACTTAGACTTCTTGCACCTTTAGAGTCTAGACTAGTATCATCATAGGACATCCCTTATTTTGCATAAGAAAACCCCAAAAACATAGCATAGAGTCATACAGTTTCTAGATATAGTCTTGCATTTCCCGCATATTGAGCTTGTCTTACATGGTTGAAACTAGATCTAAGAGAAGAGAGAGAGAAAACATGTCGAACCTAAGCGAGTTCATCAACCCATTTTCTTCAAGACCTCATAAGACTCTATTAGACAAATTCACCACTAGAAACACTCAAGGACATGTTACAATAGAAGACATAGAGGCTGCCGCATAGGACCCTGAGTTTTCCTCTTTTGTAGATGAGTACCTAGCAAACGATCGTCAATGGTTCTTAGGAAAATTGCTAGCTGAAGGTGCTACCTTACCTCCAGGATTTGATATCAGTACCTTACAAACTCAACCTACATAAGGGACAAATACTACGACTGCTAGTACTACTATACCTCAAGTCAGTATGACTATGCCATCTAGCACGTCTACACAGAGTACGACAGTCCATACATCCCCATTTGGTACACCTACCATGACATTGGGATTTAGTTTCACTACAGGGGCTTCATCATCTACTCCCTTCGGTCCTCTTAGTGGGAGTAAAAGACCTAAAACATCTGCCCATACATCTTATGTCGGTGTCACAAGTACGCAATCAACAACCACACCTACTGCTAGCATTATGGGTACCTTACCACAGTCGATGTCCATACCTAGTGCTCAGGTCACTAGTACTATACCAAGGATTACACAAACAGGGGGCATCCCCTCCTTCCAATATGGCAATCAAAATCCACCTTTCCAGACTAGCAGTCAAAACCAATTTACATTGGTTCCGAATCAGAATCCCTTTTCACAGATTGGTAGTCAGAATCCGTCTACCCAGATTCCAGGCCAAAACTATTTCACATCGGTTCTGAATCAGAATCCCTTTTCACAGAGTGGTACTCGGAATCCATTTACACAGAACCCAGGTCAACACCAATTTATGCCGACTCCATACCAGAATACATTTACCAACATTCTGAATCCGAATCCACCTCAGATGCCAATGTTCAATCAAAACCCATCACGAGACTTTGGATTTCAGAACGCATACATGGATCCGCATAATCCTCCTAGCACATCTTTGACCCAAGTTGACATCCTACAAACACAAATGCATGCATTAAAAATGCAAATGGATAACATGTCGGTCTCAACTAAGAAATCATTTTCACCAAAGGACATATGCCCATTCCCTTTTGATAGATCATTGTACATGACACCTTTCCCTCACGGATATGTCATACCGAATCTTCCTAAGTACAATGGCAAACACAATCCAGTAGAACATATCAGGGAATTTTCTACTATATGCATAGATGTCGCTTACGATCCCACGTATCTTATGAGGCTATTCCCACGAAGTCTTGTAGGAGTGGCACTAGAATGGTTTTCAGGTTTAGATTCTGGCATTAGATCTTGGGGCGAACTAGTCGAGAAATTTGTGGAGCAATTCTCCTTCCACATTGACCATGAGATAAATATAGCAACCTTGTGCCATACAACACAAGACGAAGGTGAAACATTCATTGCTTTCTTCCAGAGATGGAGAACTATTGCTAGTAGATGTCCTGTCGAGATACCAGAAAAACAAAAGGTCACAATGTTTCAAGAAAACCTTCATCCAAAACTCAGGAGTAACTTAAGGGTACATTGTTGCATATCTTTTTCGGAACTAGTGGAAAAGGGGGTGATAATAGAGAAGGATCTCATTGAAAAGGGTGAACTCAAGATGACAACACCCAATCGAAACCCTATCGTACAAAATGCCCCCACCGACAGAAACAGATTCTGGTCTCGCAACAAAAATGTCACCAATGATGGGGTGGTGGATGCTAAAACATTACAAGCAAGACCCCTCCTCACATTACAAGGACCTCATACTTTTGCTAACATGCTTAATGCTGTCAATCAACCTCCTAACATGGTCTCAAATACTCAACATCCACAAACAAGGAGATTCCAGAAACATGAGTTCACTCCCTTAGGGGAACCCATTGAGTCGGTGTTCAAACAATTGTTACAACACAACCTCATACAACTGCAGGAACCAAGACAATACGATCCAGGATAGTTTAAACCAACTTGGTGGGATGACAACGCTTTTTGTGATTATCATAGGACTAAGGGACACAACCTACAAAACTGTCGACAACTGAAGAACATCATACAGGATCTTGTTGACAAGAGAATCATTGAAGTTAGTGGACAAAAACAAAAGACATCGAACACTGATCATCAAGTCTTTTCAGACCCACTACATGACCATGGGAAAGGAACTGTCCCCAGTTCGAGTACTAAGACCAATATGTCAGCCAATTATGCGAATATAAAACATGACTATGATAGTGGCAAAATCATTCATTGCCTTCGCGCCGCCAATGACAACATCAATACCATTACTATCAAGGCTAATCTAGAATGTGCGGTCAATACTCGTCGTACTAAGTTTGTTATCCAAGGCCCTCCATCACAGCAAGCATCACAACCTTCCAAGTTACAATATAACCTACTTGATCAGTTGGGGAAGACCCCAGCCCAAATTTCAATCTTGGAATTGTTGCGTATCTCCCCCGAGCATCGGTCTATCCTCGATAAGGCTTTACAGAATACCACGGTCCCTAATGACCTTGATGTCAATCGTTTCCAGGAAATGGTGGGCTACTTAACCAATAATCATCATGCCACGTTCTCTGAACAAGACTATGCCACTGAAAAGATGAACCACAATGACCCTTTACATCTAGAACTCCTTGTTGATGACACCAAAGTTAGACGAGTTTTGGTAGACAGAGGAGCAGGGTTAAATCTATGTACTTTAAAACTAATTAATGCATTAGGTATTTCAGAAGCATGCATAGACACCACCAAGAGTATTGTCATTAAGGCTTATGATGATGAAGAAAGAAAATCAAAGGGGGTGGTAACACTTCCTATCAGAATTGGTCCTGCGGTAATGGAGACAAAGTTCCAGGTCTTGGATCTCACCCTCCCATATAACCTTTTGCTAGGTAGACCATGGATTCATGCCATGAAGGCAGTCCCTTCCACGTATCATCAGTGTCTTAAATTCCCTTACAATGGCACCGAAATAACTATCGATGGTGATCCCGACCCTTTCCAGTATTGCACTAATCTAAAGGGCATCCCTCAATGTCAAGTGTCGGTCAACCAAGAGGCCTCACCGTCTAAACAATCTTCTTATGTTGACCCATCCACACTCACTCGAACATCTATTGCACCTTCACTTCCCACTACTCCTAGGGTTGATATCCAAGACAAGGGTTGTGGAGAGTATTACATGAAGACTTCTTATTGTGTTAGCCATTTGGTTCCTCCTAAGTCATATGGTTTACCTACAACAGGTAGGGGACAGTCTATAATCACTATACATGTTCCCCCCACAACAACTTTCACTAAATGGGGTGAATTAAGCAAAGAGGTTGTAGATACAGAAGATGTTACTTCTTGGCTGTACAAGGAAGATAATCCAGAACCCCTTTTACTTGCTCATATTCCTACAAGTCTATATGGAAAGGGTTTCAAAATCATGCAAAGTAAAGGATATGATGGGCAAAGTGGTTTAGGTTTAAACCAAGATGGCAGAGTGGAACCAATATTTGTTTCTCAATGGCCAAAAGGAGTAGGGCTAGGGTTTCAACTGATTCAGATTGGCGTTCCTAGTACTCCATTACCCTTACTTGAGGAAGTACGTGCTTCAGAAGACATTAAGACATCTCACGAACCAATAGACCAAAATCGTTGTAACTCTCCTGACTCTAATGATTATGAGTGGGATTCCTTATCCTCTACTTCTTCCATGGACCTTGAAAAGTTATTTGGAGAACTTGACTTGATGCTAAGTTCCTCACCAAACCCCTTAAATTCCTGTCCACCAAAGAAAATGACAAAAGAGGAGTGGTTTAAACACTACTATTGGGAATCACTTGATCCTACCTCTTGGCAACCTGAGCCGCCTCTTTCTGATTGTCAAACCTTGGCATTAGGTCCACCTATTCCTCCACCTAGACCCAAACCCAAGAGCAAAAAGGACTTGGTACAAGACTTTTGTGACCACAAGAATAATTCAATCTTAACCTTGACCCCATTAGACTTTGATAACTCCGACGATGACATGCCCTTAGTTTATCCCCAACTCATAGATTAGGATCAACAAGATACACCTGTCTTAGACACTTTTGAGAACGACGAAGCAATTGCTAAGTTCCTGGGATTACATGAAGGCATACCTAATGGGGATCATAAAGCTGGTTTTACCATTGACTTGGACAATAAAGCATATTTTGGGGAATCTGTTCAACCCTCCAGTCGCAAAAATGAGAAAAAGAATAAACAAGATAAAAAGGACGAGTCTCTAGGTGAAAACCGCAAGGCACCTCTAGACCATGAAAAAGTAAAAAGAAAGGACGCATCCGAAGGTGAAAACCTCTCTGAGGTGCCTAAGGATGGAGGTTTGAACATTCTCCCCATTGCACAGGAAAAGTCACCCATGCTCGTGGAAGAATCAGTAGAAGTCAACATAGGCACAAAAGAGAATCCTCGATTGATTTATTTGGCAGTGTCACTGACAACACAAGAGAAATCAGAGTTCCACAACTTCTTTGAACAAAGACAGATTAATTTTGCTTGGTCATATGCCGACATGCCTGGGTTGGATCCTGAACTTGTTCTACATCACTTGCCTTTACAACCAGGTGCTAAACCAGTAAAGCAGAAGTTGAGAAAAATGCATCCACAAATTGCTTTATTAGTCAAGGTAGAACTCAAGAAACTCTTAGACGTTGGTTTCATCAGACCTATTGACTATGCAGATTGGAATTCCAATCTTGTACCAGTTACCAAACCAGCTGGGGGCATCCGCATCTACACTGATTTTAGAGATATCAACAAAGCTTGTCCTAAGGATGACTTCCCTTTGCCTAATATAGACATGATAGTTGACATGACAGCAGGATATGAGATGTTGTCCCTTATGGATGGATTCTCAGGATATAACCAGATCAGGAATAGCCACTGAAGATCAACCTAAGACAGCCTTCACTTGTCCTTGGGGAACGTATTGCTAGAATGTTATGCCCTTCGGACTCAAGAATGCAGGAGCAACCTATCAACGTGCCATGACCACTATCTTTCATGATTTAGTACACACTTGTATGGAGGATTATGTCGATGACCTTATTGTCAAATCCAAGACAAGGGCAGAACATTTACAAGTTTTAGACAAGGTATTTCAGAGGCTGGAGAAGTATAATGTGAGACTCAATCCAAAGAAATGTGTGTTTGGAGTCAAGTCAGGAAAGCTATTAGGTTATATCATTTCTAGACGAGGCATTGAAGTAGATCCTGCTAAGGTAAAAGCAATCATGGACATGCCACCACCCAACAATCTCAGTCAACTAAGGACATTACATGGAAGGTTGCAATCTATCAGAAGATTTATAGTGCAATTAGTAGACAAGACGCACCCTTTTCAACATCTACTTAAGAAAGGAGTACCCTTTGCATGGGCACCTAGGTGTGAAGAGGCTTTTCAACTGATTAAAGAATATTTACTTACACCACCTGTTTTAATGCCACCTGTTGAAGGGAGACCATTGATTCTTTATATCACAGCAACCCATTCATCACTCGGAGCATTGCTTGCACAGAATGACGATGAAGGTCATGAAAGGGCAGTTTATTATATCAGCCGGACTTTGGTTGGTTATGAGCTAAATTATAGTAACATTGAACGTGCTTGTCTTGCAGTAGTATTTGCTACCCAAAAACTACGGCACTACATGTTAAACCATCAAACAATGTTGGTTGCTAAAATCGATCCTCTGAAATATCTTCTTAGTAAGGCAGCATTAACAGGACGACTGGCCAAGTGGGTCATGATACTTAGTGAGTATGATATACAGTATGTAGAGAGAAAGGCTATTAAAGGATAGGTCATTGCTGATCAGTTAGCTGATGCACCCATACAGGCAGATCACCCATTAGTGGCAGACTTTCCTAATGAGTTCATATTCACATTTGACACAAACATAACATGGAAACTGTACTTTGATGGTTCACATACAAATCATGGTTCAGGGGCTGGGATATTGTTTATCACACCATAAGGTGATTCCATCCCTAAGTCATTCAGGATTGCATTCCCATGCACTAACAACATGGCAGAGTATGAAGCTCTAGTGACAGGGTTATGCATGGCGGTCAAGTGGAAAATTAAGGTTTTATAGGTTTATGGTGATTCTCAACTAGTAATAAGACAGGTAAATGATGATTATGAGACTAAGGATGAGAAGCTTGCTCCGTACAAGCGCATGGCTAATAGTTTTAAAGAGTACTTTGACAAAGTCAAGTTTCATCAGATACCTCATGTTTTAAACAAAGTAGCAGACGTTATGGCTACAATTGCCTCACTCCTTGACATTCCTAACAACGTGCCTAAGTTTGAGTTCTTGGTAGAACAGCTTTTGATCCCAGCCTACGATATCCCAGATTCTGAAATGGTGTGTGACATTGTTGGTCTTGATTCCCCATGGTACAAAGAAATATACGATTACCTTCATGTCGAAGTCATCCCCATTGGCCTATCCAATAACCAACGTAGAACATTCCTCTGCAAGTCAGCCAAATATACCATCGTCGGAGACACCTTATATAGACGTGCCTTAGATAATACCCTGTTGAGATGTCTTGATTCTACTGAAGCACAAGCAACCTTGCGTGGGGTGCATGAGGGTATATGTGGTTCCCATTCTAGCGGTCCTACCTTAGCCAAAAATATTATGAGACTGGGTTATTATTGGCCTACTATGGAAAAGACTCATATGTCTTTGTAACAAAATGTCGCCAATGCCAAGTTCATGGAGATTTGATACATGCCCCAGCACAGGAGCTCCGTCCTATCACGTCACCATGGCCTTTTGCCCAATGGGGACTCGTGTTAGAATCCAAGATCACCTGCATGCAAGTGAATACCTATCACATGCAAAAGATATGAAGAACCAAAATGATGTTCTAAACCTCTCAAGAAAAATGCATTAAGAGAATCAATTATTACAAAGTGATCAATCCTTATGAAGGAGATCAAGAAACCCTAAAAGGGAAACCCTAGGTGCACACTTAATAATTAATAATTAATTATTAATGTGCCTAAGTTTAGCTTATAATAAAGAGGAATAAGTGACTTAATTAATTAATCAATGTGATGTAATTAATTAAGCATAATAACTTATTACTCTAACACCCCCCCTTAAGATGAACTTAGGAAGTAGCTAAAACACTAGAAAAAGATGCATGAAAGCAAAGATGGGTCCCAGAAAACAAGGCCAAGTAAGGTACCCATGTACAAACAGAAGATCTCTATAAAGTGGAGAAATAGAGAAAACCTCGTGGGAACAAAACTCTACTCCAAAAAGAGATCAAAGGCGATTGAAGGACTGAAAAGCCTCCAAATCAAGGAAATGTCCTGAAAAAGAAGAACATGTAGAACATCACAGAAGCACGAAGAAGCTGCAAACTCTATCAAAAGATGACTGCTACGGTGTCGAAGAACCTCCTCTGAAGATATGATGATCAGAATCAAGAAGACAACAATTTGCATGAGTGCCCCCAACGACACTACTCGAATTAGATGGCAAACAAAGGCAAAACATCTGGAATGAAGATACAGATGGCACAAGTACCAATAGTCTGAAGAACACTAATCAACTGAGAATGGAAGATCTCTTCCAAGGCGAAACCAAGGAAGCATTAACACCAATAGTAGAAACCCCCCCATAATGCTAAAAAGGGAGAGGCGTGAAAGGTACACTGAAATTGAATGCCAAAAAGTAGTGCAAGAAGAGGAACCAAGAGCATCTGAAAGTGCACAAGAAAGCACCTGCAACTGAAAAAGTGGTGTGCAAAACAAAGCACACATACATGAGGCTAGAATCATATGGATCCATTGTTGTCGTGGAGGGACACTCACCGGACAAAGGTGTGATGGAAAAACAAGGGCACTACACAACCCCCCCATGACACTTTATAATATAGTGCGAGTACAAAATATGGCACAAATTGATGTGCAAGAAACCCAATACTACACATACAATGCTGAGGCACTTTATCTCAGTGCGTTTACAAAAGAGAAATACATGCAAAGTGATCCCATAATGTCTACAATATCCAAATAGGACAACATGCATAAACCTGGGAAATATGCAGAAAAAGTGCATGGACAGAAATATGGAGCTCCTTAATACCTTTCCAACGCCGCAAACGAGGCAAAAATTGGACATCGTGGCAAAAAGTTATGAGCTCGGAAGTCCAAAAAAAACATCTGACTTCAAACAGAAATAAATGCATGAAAATAGTAAAATACTAAAAAATAAAAATCACTACTGGAAAGTGCTCGGAACCAGCTTTCCGGCGATATCTCGTTTGCCCGATTTCGATACCGTATGCCCAATTTATGGCCAAAAGAAAAAAATAGCTCTTTTAGGAAAAACTAGGGTTAGGAGGGCAAAGAGGGGCCGCCGTACGGCTGACGTCATCAATTCACGAGCTTAAATTTGACGGCCGTCTGGCCGTCGCCGCAAAAAATCGGTCCCCCTGTAGAAAAGAAAAAATTTTGGCCCCTGGTCCTGTGGGCGACCAGGGGCTGGCGGGCTGCAGGGCTTCGACGGAGCTCCCGGTTCTCCATATGGCTGGGGGCTTGGCGTAGGGGCCGGATCTGAGCTCCTGGTTTCTCATATGACCAGCGCGGAGCGGAGGAGGAGCCCGCGGGAGCTAGGCTGGCCGGCGGTGGGCTGAGCGCAGCCAGTGGTGGTGTGCTGGGGGCGCCGCCCGGTGGCCGCTGCTCCTGGTGGCCGTCGAGTGGCGCGGTGGTGGCCGCCGCCTTCTGTGCGGGCGGCGCCAAAACTTCAAAAAAATTCAATTTTTTATATTTTTTTTGAAATTTTTCAAAAAAAATGCCTCGATCTGATGCTGGGGAGGCCGTACGGCCCCCCAGACAAAAAAAATTTGCCTCCCGAGTCAACTTCTCAGAAATCGATGAAACAACAGTGCGTTTCTAGGGTTTTTGGCTGCTGCGAATGCGATGGCGGTGTCCGTTTGAGCCCAAAGTGAGCCAAAAAAATAGGCTACCCTAGATCTTGCAGAAAGATGCCTGTGGAAACCCTTGCACTTGAAACTCACAAAGAGGCCATATCTTCAGATCACGAACAGGCAGCTGCAGGTCTGGAGCTCTGATACCATGTTAGAATCCAAGATCACCTCATGCAATGAATACCTGCACATGCAAAAGATATGAAGAACCAAAAATGATATTCTGTAAACCTCTCAGTAAAAATGCATTAAGAGAATCAATTATTACAAAGTGATCAATCCTTATGAAGGAGATCAAGAAACCCTAAAAGGAAACCCTAGTGTGCACACTTAATAATTAATAATTAATTATTAATGTGCCTAAGTTTAGCTTAAGTAATAAAGAGGAATAAGTGACTTAATTAATTAATCAATGTGATGTAATTAATTAAGCATAATAACTTATTACTCTAACAACTCGACCTCATAGGTAAGATCCACCCCACCTCATCTAATGGGCACAAGTTCATTATCACTGCCACTGAGTACTTTATGAAGTGGATTGAAGCCATTCCTATGACATACATTACCGGCACACAGATTTCTAGATTTATCTTAAACTATATCATCTGTCGGTATGGTGTCCCTCAGTCCATAATCACTGAAAATGGCCGCCCATTTAAGAACCAAGAAGTCCGCCATTTGTGTGATCAATTTCATATCCAACATCACTTCTCCACTCCATACTACCCCCAAGGTAACGGCCAAGCAGAGGCGTCTAACAAGACCATCATTAGAATCCTCAAGAAGACTGTCAATGATGCTGGTTGTGACTGGAATTTATAGCTAAACCCTGCCTTATGGGCTTATCGTACAAGTATCCGTACTCCCACTGGTGCTACCCCATATTCACTTGTCTTTGGATCTGAAGCCATTTTACCTATTGAGGTTGAGATTCCATCCCTAAGGGTATCACTGAAGGGCCACATTGACAATGAAGAGTACCGAGTGTCGAGACTCCATGAGTTAGAATTCCTGGATGAGCGTAGACAGAAGGCATAGACCATCTCCAAGCATATCAGAACCGCCTTCGTCGTAGCTATAACAGGAGGGTTTTAAACAGAAATTTTGACATTGGTGACTTGGTTTTAATGGAGAACCCAAAGAATCAAGCAGAAAGAGACAAACCAGGAAAGTTTGAACCTAATTGGTTGGGACCTTATGTTGTTACAGAAGCTTTTGGATCAGGAGCGTACCAACTCTCTACTCCTGAAGGTGAACCATTGTCCTCACCAATCAATAGTATGCATCTAAAGAAGTTCTACGCATAGCTTCTGGGAGACTTTGTCTTATTTAGCAAAAATACAAAAAAATCAGAAAATTAAAAAAATCGTTATCAAGGTGAAAACCTGGAAAACAGGCGTCTTGATAACACCAAAAAAATTAGTTAATATGGAAGATAGTAAAGACAAATCAATCGTCCAATGGTGAAAACCACTTCGGTGGCACTTTGGATAGGTACCATGGTGAAAACCTGGAAAACAGGCGCCATGTGTACTCAACCCTGCTCCTTTGTCTACTATTATTCTAATCTATCTTGTACATACACCACTTATTTGAACATAGTCTCTACCATGTACATAGTCTCTACCGTGTATATAGCCCACATCTGTGTATATAGCCCACTTCCCTGTACATATCCCTTACCTTTTGTGTCCATCACTTGTATATATCATTCATAATAAGTGGTAGTCTTTTCCATAGCTTGGAACGATTGACATCGAGAGCATTTCATATCCCCCATCTTACCCTATTCATAATCAATTGGTCTTATACTCGACTGGGGGCAAACACTTGACGTGCGTCATATTGGTTCTTACATTGGCTATGTGGAAGATGAAACATCATGGAAAATCCACGAACATCACAAAATGACCTAAGAAAACAAAAAAACATCAGAAAACTTCAAAAAGACAAAAAAATCAAAACATTTCAAAAAATCCAAAAACAGAGTCAGAGTCAGTCGCGTTTGTCAGTCTTTGTCATTTGTCGAACTACGTTGCCTCTACAACTGGACGTAGGCAAGGCCATCTGCCGATGTGCCCCCGAGGCATTAGGTCAGTCCGTTTAGGTTTGTCTATACAAAGTCATGAGTCAATCCATATGTCTATATAACAAGGTCATTGGTAGTGTCGAACTACGAGGTCTCTGCGTGTACAATGTAGGCAAGGCCATCACACGATGAGCCCCCGAGGCCGCACTAGGTCAGTCCATTAGGGTTCATCGCATTCACTTTCACACACATCTTCCATTTGTAGTCAGTCTTGTCAGTCGCAGTCAAGTCGAACTACGAGGTCTCTGTGTATACAACGTAGGCAAGGCCATCAATCGATGAGCCCCCGAGGCCGCACTAGGTCAGTCCTTTAGGGTTTGTCATCACACACAGTCAATTTTCAACATGTCATATCAAGTCATGCATTACTCTGGTGAACAAGTCAGCAATGTCTCTGAGTCATATCAAACAACTTGCCAAACAAAACAATCAAAACAGATCAACTACAGTCTGCTACAAGATGTGTCCTTGGAAACAAACGTTATCAAAACAATCAACCTATGTCTTATTCAGGATGCGTCCTTCCTACGTAATCGACAAGGTCAAAACAATCAAACGTAGCCTTACATAGGTTATCACATCAACGGCATCTGACTCAATGTCTTATACGATACATGTCTTTCTGAAACCAGGCTTTGTCATGCCTTATACAGATAGTCATAACATCGAAACCAGACTTACAGTCTTATCCGGTATGTGTATCTCCTGAAATCAGGCTCTACCAATCAATCCTTCTATCTATCAACAAATCAAACAAACAAATCATGTTTTGGAAAATATTTTCATTGGCTTATTGACTTTATGGCTTATTTATCTTATCATTTATCTTGAATTGATGACTGGGATTCATGTTACTAGCTTTCTCAAGGATGTCCCATGAAGGATTTAGAGAAGCAACGATGTATCAGAATTCTATTTTCTTTGACTGCTGTCTGTTGACTGTCTTTTCAATTCAATTTTGAGTCATGTTACTAGTTTCCTCAAGGATGTCCCATGAAGGATTTAGAGGAGCAATGATGTATCATGACCTATCTTTTCTTTCGTTTGCTGTCTGTGGTTTGTCCTGACAAAAAGACTGGGGCAACCTGTGCCTTTAGTATGAGTTAGTGACAATCCTTGTCTGCGACTGTCTGTTATTTGGCAAGTGGATGACCTTGCACACCTTGATTTATGTCATATCCTGGTGTTTGTCTCCATTTGTATTAGTCCCGCCCAATGATGATAAAGTGCAATACCTTTTGTGATATGGTAAAATATCGAAGATTCCTAACACTAACATCTATCTTCCGTCTTCTCCTTCTTTGTCGATCTTTCTTTTCGCACTAACAGTTCTTCTTTCTTGCATTATGACGGAGTCCTGTGACACAAAAATGGTATACATCATCCTGCATCAACATACATGTTAGAAACATACATATATATAGGCATATTTCACATTTAGATCATCATGGCATAATAGACAATAATCATCATTTAACACTGCATATCATAAGCAATAAACTGTAAATACATGCATCACATTACATTTGTATAACATCACATGTCATTATACATATAACATCACATTGCATCTCATAGTCATATAGAATCATATGTCACATAGAATCAACATTATCGCATTAGTTGCATAAACAACATAAAGTACATACAACCATCCATCACATAGGCATATCACATGAACATCACATGTATCAATAAATAACTGCATAATCCATAAATAGACAATGCATCTCATAAGAATTGCCGCCAAAATCATATATATATATAGCTCAAATGTGTCACATCACAATGTCATAATGTATCATAAATACATGGAAGCCCGCAGGCTATCAGATCAAAATACACTGTCTCAAATGGACCTCAAAACTGTATCTCTATCCTGAACTACCACTTCCATCATGTCGGGAGTGTGTAGGAGACTGATGCTGGGAACCGGCTAATCTCGGAGCTGTGGGAGGTCTATCATAGGGCCCTGCTTTACGTGGCTGATCCACTCCTTCTGTGCTCACTGTCCGTGTGTGGGTCCTGGTCTGAGACCTACTACTCTGTGCCGCTGAAAAACTGGGAGCCCGTCTCTCTAGGGGAACCTCTGCCTCATACAAGTCTCGGTAGTATCTCTCCCTCTCGCCGGCTCTGACCAACTCTCTGGCAAATGCTGCTGATGGTCCTATACATAATGACCTAAGCTCTGTGAATCTCTGCTCAGTCTCCTGCCGCCGGACTACTGCCTGATCTCTCTCTATCAAGGCTCTGTCTCTCTCCACCCTGTAGGCATCTCTCTCATCCATCAACACCCTCATCTGCTCCTCCAAGGAGGCAACCTGGGCTCGTAATATATCAGTGTTAGGCACCTCTGCCTCTGTCTCATCCTAATGGACCCTATCTCGCCCATCCTCCTCCTCGTCCATCTCCTCCAGGATCTTATCCCTGATCTCTCTCTCATGATCATCCTCCTCCTCATCATCCTCCTGGTAGGCACCTTGCAATCCAAGGGCATCGACCTCTGCCTCCTCTCCCACTGCCTCCTCTCCAACGGCCTCCTCTGCAACTGCCTCCTCGGCACCTACCTCTGCCTCTGCTGGGATGTCAGGGATGTCTGGGATAACTGCCTCGACAGGCTACTCCTCCTCGCCACCTTTGGCCACATCTAGCATGGCCACATCCTCCTCTCCTCCTCTCTCCTCTCAGATCGGTGACAAGGCTGCTCCTCGTCCCCATCGACCATGCCTCCCTCTCCTGCCTCCATGCTGACCACCTCTGCCATCATCCCCACCATCCCCTCAGCCTCCTGTGCCTCCTCGACCACCTCCTCTGCCTCATCTACCTCTGGGACCTCTAACCCACCGCTCTACTGGTGCTAGCTGCCCTGGATCTGTCAAGGGAGTCAGCCTATGTAATGCCCACCACTGATCATAAGCTGGAGTCATCCCTGGATCTACGGGTCCACCCCTCCATCCCCATGGTTGTGCCTGTAATCCATCAATATCTACCTCTGCAGTGGCAACTGGAATCTCTGGCCCCCACAGCAGGACCTCTCGTGAAGACCGAGCAAACTCTGCTCTCCCTCGAGGTACATCCTGTACCTCTCCATACTGTCTCAGGACTCGGTCCGGCAACTGTCGCTCTATGATGTGCATATGGGACACTGTCCATCCCACCAGATACTGTGTCTGTCGACAAAATGGAAAATGCTCGCCCTCATCTGACCACACCTCGCAGCCTAGGTATGGTCTCCATGTAAACTCCTGCATCCAGTCTATAGCGTGTCTATAATAGCCCATGTCTCCAATGTAGTGCTGTGTGGTGGCTCAAGCATACTGAAAGGCGTATGGCGCTCCACGAGCTAGATCTACTGTCACAGGTGGTCTAAAAATAGCAATATGCTCCCACGCCCATACCATTAGGAGCGTGATGCCACAGCTCATCGATTGTGCCTCTCTATAGGCAATGTCATGAAGGTGGAAGTATAGCATCCCTAGCACACACGAACCCCAAGCATATACAACTCAGCGCTCTAGCATGCCCACTAGCATCTCACCCCATCCCACAGGGAATCCATGACCTCGGCGATCAGGCAGTACAATACCACCTATCAGTGTCGCTACTAGACAGTCTAACTGTCTATATCTCTGGGCCAATACCCACCATCTAATCTCATAATCATCCACCCCTAGCTGTCTAACGTCAGCATGGGGGTAATATCTGCACATCTCCACTATCCCTCTCTGTGTATCATAAACTACCCGTGTCCCTCTAATCGGTAGTCTCAAAATCCTATATACATCCTCCAAGGTCACCGTGGCCTCTCCGGTCGGAAGGTGGAAGGAAGACGTCTCCGAGTGCCACCACTCGCAAAGTGCTATCAGTAAACCCTAATTTTCCCTAATCTGGGGCATATCAGTCACATGCAACAAACCCAAATGCCATAAAGTCCGTCACTCGGCCGGCCGTAAGCTGTCTTTGAATCGAAACGTCGTGGGTCTCGACTCACGTGTGTAGATAGGGTCAAGAACAACCTACAACAACATGCCTCATGTCAGCCTGAATCATCTACCCTAGTGAAAAATGAATGTTTTAACATAAAATGCAAATGCGTCATTATTTTGCAAATGCGTCACTTTTTTAACACATGCGTCGCTTTTTACAAATGCGGTTCTCAAATTACAAGTGCGTCATTATTAATCAAATGCAGTTAATTATTCTCAAATGTGTGCTAAAATTAACATTTGTGTTGCATAATCTCAAATGCATTTCTAAATAAATAAATGCGTATATTAAAATGCACATGCGTAGCTAAATTTCAAATGCGTATCAAAATTATCAAATGCGTAGCAAAAGAAACACATGCGGTTATTTTCTAAACCTAGTCTAAATCGCTTGGCGTTAAAATGCAAATGCAGCTTTTCGCAAACAGATGCATCGTTCGCGCATACACATGCGGTGCAAAATGAAAAGCGACGCATAATAAAAAATGCAATAAATACCTTAAAATACGCGCAAATTAAAAATTTTCAAAAGACAAGTTTTAGGTCCATACCGGGGGGTCCGCGCCAGTTGGTCTCTGGAACGTCCGGATCCTGTATGCATGATGATGGGTCGCTGGAACTGGAGACATCCTCGCTGAAAGTCAGAGCAAACTTTTCAAATCTCTAAGCTAGGTGGGTGAAAATGAATAGTTTTTCACCCCAATTCCAATATATACCTAGGGCTTAGGTGGCATTTCCTCCCTTCTGGCTGTGTAAACTTCCATTTTCTATCATCCCGTACCCGTCCCTCCCGTTTCTGAACCCAATTCCGTCAACTGCATTACATTTTTGCCTATCTACTGGACTAATCGGGCGCACTTCCACATTTTTCTGAACATTTCAAAAATTTGTAAATTTTCCCGAGGGGGCATACCTTCACCTGTTCTAATCTGGATCTTGACTGGGGCATATTTTCATCGATTTTCTTTGACACAATGCCTAAGTGACATTGTATCAAAGAGGGGCAAATGTAGACACCAAAATCTGGTTATTAGCCTGTGACTTCTATATTCTTCATAATTCTTATTCTTCATGGTCTTGATTAAATAATATTAATTATTTAATTAATTCATCTTCTATTAATTCTTCTATTAATTAAATAATCTTAATTATTTAATTAATTCACTTTTCTTTATTCTATCTAATTAATTAAATAAACGCTTCTTATTTAATCATTTTACTAATTAACCTTATTCTTCCGGTTAAATTAAATAAATCATTATTTAATTTATTCTTTATCATATTTCAACTATAATTAAATAAAGTCATTATTTATTTAATTATTCATTTAAAATCCCTTTCGTCACTTAATTAAATAAATCTTATTTATTTAATTATCCTTCGAATATTGAGTCTCTTGAATTAAATGAATTATTTAATTCATTAAGTCTATTTTAACACATTCCTTTATATTTTAGATAATTATGTGAATTATCTAAGTATTCACTTTTACTCAACTCGACATCTATTTTAATCGTTCAGTTAACTATTGATTTAATGTTTGAGTGGCGTCTTCGAGTAATCTCTTCGTCTAACCATTCAATCATCCACTTCTAACTCAATTGCGTGTACATGCGGATTAATTAAATATTCTTATTTAATTGATTAAGTGTTGTGCGTGCATTCGAACAGAGAGTTGCTTTAATCAATCTTCATCTTTGTCATGCAAAGATATTTCTTATGTTTTCGAATGCCGAACTAAAGATTAAACCATTTATTTAATCTTTAATTCTATTTCTAATTCGAATCACTCATGTCATCACTATCAGTTATCTGAATGCATGTCCAATCTATCAATCTCAATCGTCGTCAATCTTTCAATCTTGACCTGTCATTCGAATAATCAATTTTCTATAAATTGATTTGTCATTCTTCATTCTAATCTCTCTCACGAATTTTATAACTTTTGAGAGCACTTTGTCTTGAATCTTGATATTTTGCTAATCACTATCTTAGGCTATACTTGCACGAACTTGAAAATCTGAGGGCAATTATACTACACAAGCAAAATGGAGAAGGGCAATCGAGATAATTCATGGAAATACGTTTGGAATTGGTGAGATTGTTTCAGTTTTAATTACGTTTTTACTTTCCCATGTTCTTTGTTGCTTAACGTATGAATTTGCATTCTAGATTTAGTATTTGTATTGCATGTGTGCTTCTAATCTTGATTCTTGTTGTCTATTGTGCAAAAGCCCTTTTCATTTTTCAGCGTTACACTTAGTTTGCCATGGGATCTTCATCCTAGGGGCTTGATCATCTCTCTTGATCGTTGTCATTCCATCTTGCTAACATAAGTACATTTGAACCCTCTTCTCACTATTCATGGCTACTTTAGTGTGAGTTTGAAGCAAGTTCATCCTCTCACTAAAGTGGGGGCTAAATGTGCCATAGAAAAATGGCCCCTAGTCATTTTCATGGCCTTTAGGTCTTTCTTCATGATGTTTGGTCTATTTTTCTTTGATTTTATATTGTAATGTGGCTTGAACATGCATATTTAGGTACTAAAATTCAAATAATGACGTCTTGTGAAGGTGTTGTGAAGTATTGTAAGACATTTCTACACTCTTCTAGACTCTATTCATTGCAATTCACCAAAAAATCATCTTTTCATCACTAAGAAAGTCCTATTTTGAAGTGTTGTTAAGTATTGTAACAAGATTTCATGCTTTTCTAGGTACAACTTCACTATTTACGCCTTTCATATGCTTTATTTAACCCTTTTATGACCTTATAACCTTTAATTAAGTGTATTTTTTAATGTAAGCCTGACAAACAGCATTAAATACAAGATAATTCCTGACACCCATTTTCAAGTCCTAGGTGGGACCCATTCACCATGGGTGGCGAATGAGTCCCCCTTGGCTCCAAATTCAAAATATTTTAAATTTCCTTTTGGGTTTTTATTCAAAATCACTTGATGTCGGCCTATGATGAGGTATTAACAGGTTCCTAAGGCACAAGAATGTATAAATAAGTGTTTTTACATCCATTCTAACCCCATTCATCAAGTTCACTCATTCACCTATTCACTCAAGCATTCAAGCATCTTATAACATCAAATCAAGCACTATCCAAGCATTGTGGAGCATCCATTGATACAACTTCAGATTTTCGTCAACAAGGGTTTGGTAAGTTGATAGCATTTGCATGTTATTTTTTTATCATTCTCTTGCATTTCATTATTTTATTAAGGGTTTGATTACCAAAGTGGGGTTTGACCAAGGCAAACCCCTATTTGCTAACCCTCAACCATTTTTCCCCTCTTGCATGTGTATTTGCAGACCTAGGTATGCAGATTTAACAATCATTTAGGTGATTGAAGATTGGTCAACAAGTCAACTAGGTGCTTCAATTCAAATCAATCATATTTCAAGCTTGGAGAAGGTTTTTTGTCTGTTTCCTGCAGAATTGACTTTGGCAACCCGACAAGCAGACATTTCCAGATCTAGTGTTGCAGAGTTGTCTCCTAATTTCTCAGAATTTTGGGAGGGACTGATTCACCATAAATGGTGAATGAATACCACTTTAAGATTGAAAATCTAGGTTTTGTCAGATTTCGGATCCCAACAGTCAAGAACTTGCTTTTGACAGTTTTTCACCAGTAGCAGGACTAATTCACCACCCTGGGTGAATGATTCCCACTATTTATTTTTAGTAATTTTAGACAGCATTCAGACCATTCCATATTCCTCAAATCTCTCCCATTTGCACTCTAATTCAGCCTTTCTCTTTCTGTTTTGCATTTATTCATCTTTTAGTTCATTGTTTGCATATCATAGTGTGTTTTCCAACATAGCCTAAATCTTAATTTTACATTCATAATCAGTCATATAGATCACTTACTTGCATTTATTTCACTTCATTTAGCTTAGATAACATCATACATAACATACTTTGAATGAAACCTTTAGCATTTTTGGCCCTACCTCTCTCCTTTTAGGTGAAAAACCCTAGAAGAGCTAGAGAAGTGCATTGGTGCCAAAAATCTATAGTTCAACATGGAAAAAACTATTACTCACAAGATTTTAAGGGCAGAATTTTGGTGGCCCTAATTTTTTAGAGATGCCCACAAGTTTGTTAACACTTGTGATACTTGCCAAAGATTCTTAGGAAAGCTAAAATTTTCAAGGAATTTGCCACTTAGACCCATTTCAATCTAGACCCCTTTTCAACAGTGGGTATTGACTTCATTGGTGAAATATCTAAGAAATATTGTGGGGGACACTTTTGGATTCTTTTTGCAACTGATTATTTTACAAAATGGGTGGAAGCAATCCCCACCAAGAAGGAAACAAGAAAAGTGGTGATTGATTTTCTGATGAATAACATCTTAATCATATTTGGAGTCCTAGAAGAGATCATCTTTGATAATGCTATGTGTTTTAGATTAGATAAGTTCATGGATTTCTATGATAAGCATGGAATATAAATATCTTATTCTCCACCTTATCATCCTCAAGAGAATGGTCAAGTAGAATCAAGTAACAAGAGTTTGATGAAGATCATCAAAAGTGTGATTGAGAAAAATAAGAAAGCATGGGATTCAAAGTTGAAGCTTGCACTATGGGTTGATAGGATTACTATCAAGAAAGCCATTGGGAATTCACCATTTGGTCTGGTATATGGTTTAGATGCTAGATTTCCTCAAAACGACTTGCTAAAAATGTACAAGTTTGTGTAAGAATATGATGATAAAATCTATGATGAAATGCAGCATAGGATCAATGCTCTAATACAATTAGATGAAACTAGAAGAGAAGCTCATGATAAAAATACTAAAATACAGTTGCAATTCAAGCACTTGTATGATAAAAGGGCTTCTCCTAGGAAATTTGAAGTAGGTATCATGGTAATGGTGTGGAATGCTAGAGCTCAAGATAAGGGAAAGCATGGGAAGTTTGAGGCATTGTGGTTAGGCCCTTATCTAGTGTCAAATATGCATGGTGAGGATTCTTACTTCCTCCAAAGTTTGACAAGTGAACTTCTTGAATTGCTAGTACATGGATAGTTCTTGAAGCCATATTTCTCTTGAAATATTTTTTGCTCCATGTACATTGTATAGTCCTATATATTTTGTACATAGGTTTTCTTGGGTCTGGTCTTCTTGCCCTGTTTGATCAGGTCCTTGGTTTTTGGGTGTCATTTGTGCTTGGTCTACTTCAATCATGAGATCTGAAATCTTGCCAAGTCTATGAGAGGCATGAATCCCCAATCAAAGCGACTAATTGAACTTTAAAATTTTTGACCTAAGAAGTGATTTGGTTATCTCATTTGGCCTTGTTCCTGCTCACAAATTTGGGTTTATATCACAATGGTTTAGGTTTTTATGATTTACGTAGCATATTTCCTTTCATTTTAAATCCTTGTGTTGGGACTGTAAATTTTTGCATAATTTCACAAGTTTTCATACCCCTTAGTTCCCATATGAGTCCTTATCATAAGCACATGGGCCTTCTATCATGACATTCTACTCACACTTTGCATATATTTATCCCATAGATCCATTGGGTCATATATATTTCACATTGCAGTTTGTATCGGCATGACAATATTTGGGTCTCCCCAATCCATTTTTCTGATAAACGTCTATGTTGCCTATCGGCAAGACATTTCTAATGTCATGGTGATTAGAATTCATCTATTGTTCCATTCGACAGGACTTCCACATTGTCTCGGTGACATGAAATTCATCGGCAAGAGCTAAGGGGCCATAGGGGTAACTTTTCACCGAAAGTCTTGTCTCGCCGACTGGCATATATGGAGATACATCGGCGAATGATTTTAGCTTCGATGAAAGGTCATAGCGATCTCGCAGTGTCTTACCGACTTGGCACAAAAGGGCTTTTCGGTGAGAGTTTATTGCATTCAAAATAACGTCTTATCGACTTGGTTGTCTTTCCGACACAGTGTTTCTATCAAAGGGTTATCGGGAGGAGTCTCGTCGGGCGACATGTTGGAGGATTCCTTCAGCCAAGCAATTTGTTTTCGGTGTGAGATCATAACGAATTCACATTGTCACACTGACCAGCGGCGGATGCATTCATATATCAGCGAAATATTTTCTTCGGGATAGCATCTTGGCGAAACTCACTTAGTCTTGCCAACCGCTGATGGGAAAATACATATCAGGAGGAGTTTAAGGTTGTTTCAGCCAAACTAAATGTTTTCAAAATGAGGTCTTGACGAGTGACCTCCGGTCTCGCCGATAATATACATGTGGGCTATATCGGTGTGAGATTTGATTTCTCTTGGCGATCTAGGATGAGCTTGGGGTGTTTCGGAAAAACATAAGATAATCTGCTAGAGGTCTCCCCAATATCAAAATGTTACAGTGATACATGTAAAACAAAGGAATACATCTTGGGGAGACATAATGTAATCTATATGACATCTCTCTGACTCTTATGGGTCATGGTGAAAGTGAATAAAGCACACGGGACGACTGACGATATAATTGCCTTCGGCATACTTACCAAGTTGTCTCAGTGACTGTTCCAGTGTTGATAAATAAATTCAAATGTTGTTGGCCGACATGAAATGAGCCCGAATAGTACGGCTAGCCGACATGGGATCTCAAAGTGATATGTTTTTTGATGCTTGTGTATAAATATGCATTTTAAAATTATAAATTGATCATCAGCTATTAGATTATTTTTGATATACAATAGTTAGATGGATACAGTAGAATAAATTCTCAGAACATAGATTATGTTGCATGATTTCAAAATGGAGGTATTTATGAAAGACAATTGATGTTACTGCACATTTCTAGTTTCAATTATCTATTGAATTTAATGAAAGTATTGCTAAGTTGTCTCCAAGATTGATTCTTTCTGTTTGTTTAAATTGATATAACAAGTTTGTCTTCAATTCATCAGTGCACATTTGTTGTATCTGTGTGGTTAATTGATTGGTTCTTTCGAGCAAAGATTAAATCCTCTTAGTTGATCATAGTAATCAGAGAGGTTCATTTGGATTGTTAAAGTAGAGCTTAGTAATCACAGTCTTGCATGTTTACAAGTTATAAATAGAATATATGCCAGATAATTTGAGTTTTCTCCAGAGAAGTGTTTCCCATCTTGGTTTCATTTGACTTTGCATACCCAACAAGGCACTGGTCTCTTCATTTCATCATTGGGATTTATTTCAGTTTCTTTATATCTGTTAATTGAACATTTAAGGATTTAGATCAAAAGATTGTTATTGTTATCAAGTTTAATTTCATTTGTTCACTCCCATCTGCCATTATGGAAAAAGTATTTCAGAAGGATAATTGTAAGTTAAGTCTACTTAATTCAGAAAGGTACACCCACCTAGGTTTAGCAGCACCTGAAGAGTAGAAGGTTAAATTCTTTTGACCTTGTCTGTTACCCTAAAACATATCAAGGGATTGGTAGCCTCTTGAGGCATCTTTCTTGCATTTTTGAGAGCTAACAAATTGGCGACTCTACTAGGGATACATTCAGAATCAAGGCCTTAATCATAGAGTCAAAAACTTTATACAAACTCCGCTGGGAATAAGAAACATCAAGTATTTTCTCACTTTTGACAAAAGTGAGTGGCGACTCTGATAGGAACATTGCATCATTTCACCATGAATGGAAGAAGATCTCAATACAGGGGAGGTCATTCTGGAGCTCCTATTGACAGCAGTAAGTGGACACACAAAGATGACAAGGTAGATAAGGGAAAAGGGATAAGTGAGGATATGTGCCTAACAGATAAAGACAAAGCATCAAGAGCACATTGTGAAATGTATGATCACTATGATACATGGAGAAACCATTCGAGTGCAGAGCCTTCTACCCCAGGAGATCAAAGAAATCCTTTCTTTTTTCTTGATCCTCAAAAACAGGTTGAGTTTAGAGCTAATTTTGAGGCTAAACGAATCAGAATTCAACAAGAATATGATCAGAAAATGCATGAAGAACAAAATGGACCTACTGGTCATGATATTCCTCAAGAAAATCTTGAAGAAGTAAAAGCGCAGTTTGAATTACAGAGAAAGGAGATAGAGGATCTGAAGGCCGAATTGCTGAAGATCCGAATTACTGCTCAGATAGCTGATTTCCCCCCAAAATATGTACCACCTCATAAGCAGGGTAATCATGGTGCAGGGCCTTCAAATCCACCAGTGTCTCCTCACCATCAAACAGGGAATCACTACAAGTAGGAAAATCATCCACCTCATATTCCCACACAGCATACAAATATGCAGCCACCTCATGGTCAGCCTGGTGTCCCACAGCATAATTCACAATTCAATAATCCCATGCACCAATGTCAATACCCACCTATTCCTCCCCCTCACCAGCATACAACCATGATCAGATAGTTTGATTTAGCAGGTTTTCAATTATACCCTTACCCTATGGATGGCAGTTGGAGGGGTATGGTGCCCAAATTTATGGGGAGTAATGCAATTACTGCTGAAGAGCACTTAAGGAGTTTCAACATTTTCATCCAAGACATTGATGTGCCATATGAAGATTTACACATGAAGTTGTTTATGATGTCACTTATTGAAGATGCTAGGGATTGGTTCAACAGCTTGCCAGCATTCTCAATTAATTCTCTCCAAGTATTCCAGGACCGATTCCTAGAGCAATATGGGAAGATGAATGCACCAGATGCTGCTCTTCATGAATTGATGCGAATTCAGAAAAATAAAAATGACTCAATTTATGATTTCAATCAGAGATTCAATAAGTTGCAGACTAAAGTACCTCCTAGATCAAGGCTTCCAGATTCTGTAGCTTTGAGTGTCTATTTGAATGCATTTGATCCTAAAATAGGGTATGAACTGAGAAATAGATTCCCAAGAGATTTAGTTGAAGCACAGAGGATAGCACTGGCAATTGAAAACAATAGGAAGGCTACTGGGATAGTCAGTAAAAGAGACAACCCTAGGGCTCCCTAGCAAAGCAACAATTATCAGTACAGACAGGAGAATACATACAGAAATGAGAGGCCGAAGTTGCATGGCATGCCTTATAATATAGACTGGAAGGATGGAAAACCTATAACAGCTAGGCCTAGAAACAAAGAGACTCCTAATCCATTGAGAAAGAAGGGAACTTATATGGTAAGTAATAATTACTTTTGTGAAGCTTGTGATAAGCCACATTCCCCAGACTATTGTGTTGTAGCTCAAAGGATGCAAGAAGAGGGAATGATGACAGAAAATAATGGAGAAGATCATACAGTGTATTTGACTTCAAATACCTTTCATCATGTTCAGGAGAGGTACTCATCTTCAGAGGATGAAGGTTATGGGTATGATGTTTCAAATCAGAGATACAATGTCCATATGGCTGAACAGCAGGTCTTTTCTGATTCTAAGGAAGATTATACAGAGCCACATTCTGATGAGGCACTTGCTCCATGCAGTATGAGGAGACTCACCAAAGAAGAAATAGAGAGACTGACTATTGCTACAGTTGAGGAAGCAAAGAGTAAATACTGGTTGAGAAATAGAAAATTAAATGAGATGGAAGGTGTTCCTAGGGGAATTTTTATGAAAGATCATAAGGCAACACAAGGAATTTTGAAGAAGTCAGAAAATAAATAGCATGATAAAAGTGAACAGAAGCCTGTCCAAAAGGAGGAAGTGAAGGAATCACACAAAGAGATGCAAAAACCTGATTAGCCTAGTAAAAGAGAGAAGGAAGAAAACAAAGGAGAAATGCCAGAACAAAAGAAAATTGTTAAGGTGGAGGGCTCTTCTTTTGACTTCACTCAGGCATTATCCCAGGTAAAAATGTTTGTTCCACTACTTGAAATGATGAAAATTAAGGAATACAGAGATAGTGTTGTTCAATTGATAACAAATGGAAATGAAAAACATATGAATGTTGAAAATAAAGTAGCTATTAAAGCAATCAATAGGCAGGAGAGAGTAAATGTCCCAGAGGTCTGCTTGAATGATATATTAACAACTCTCCCTCAAGTCAATCCTTTTTTCACTACTCTGCTTATCAATAAAAAACTACTGAGGAATTTCATGATAGACTATGGTGTTGCTATAAATATCATGCTAGTAGGAGTTATGAAGCGGCTTGGCATGTGGGTTGATACATGTGAAGGGAAGTGCTATGAAATGGATAACAGACTTGTTCCTGTGGTAGGCATTATGAGAGGTGTTGAATTCAAATTGGCTACTTATCCATAGGTGGCTTATAATATAGATATAACAGTAATTGATACTCCTCGGTTTGGGATGTTTCTGTCAAGGCAGTGGACAGCAGCAGTTGGGGGAAATGTCCAGTTTGATCTGTCTTATACTACAATTCCAGTGAATGGTCAGGAAGTCAAGTTGTATAGGGAGCCAAGAATGAATCAGCTTGTTGACTGTGTGCCACAAGATCAGATCAATTGTTTTTGTGATGTTGATCTTGGGAATTTTAAAATAGAACCAGCCCAGCTAGAGTTGGTCAGTACTGACCCAATTGAAAAACATGTTGCACAGAATTGCAATGGTATATGGAAGATGTATTTTGATGGAGCCTCCAGCAAAGAGGGTAATGGAGTTGGGATTGTATTTGTTTCGCCTGAAGGTATTACATTTAAATATTCATTTTTGTTGGCATTTGAATGTACAAATAATCTGGCAGAATATGAAGCTTTATTAACAGGTTTGAATATAGCTGTGAAACACAATTAAATTGTTGGTTGTTCTTGGGGATTCTGAGTTGGTTGTTTCACAAATTAAGTCAAAGTATGTAGTAAAGCACAAAAGATTGAAACAATATAGGAATGTTGTATGGGACACAATTGAATTGTTTGATGCATTCTCAATTGACAGGATTGATAGATCAAAGAACATAATGGCTGATTTTTTGGCAAATGTGGCGCTGAAAAGAGATGATATTACATTGGCTGGGGTGTCACAAATTGAGTTCAAGATGAGGCCTGTTGTGCCTGATAACATTTATAGTTGGTAGGTCTTCAATGATGATACTGACCTTTTGAAGTTCCTGAATTGTATAGATCAATATGAAGCCCAGGAAATTGACTTCAATGCTTTTGTTGAGGAAGTGGATGGGAAGCAAACAGTGTTTGGAAAGGAAATCTTACAGCTCAAAACAAATAAGCTTCCTAAGGGCTTAGTGGCATTGGAGAGGCTATATGATGGAAATGATTGGTCCCTCATGAAGCAAACACTAGTCAGAAAGGAAGATATTGAAGAAATTAACTTGGGGACTGAGATGGTACCAAGAAGGGTGTACATAGGAAAGAAGATAAGCCCTAAAATTAGAAGAATGTTGATAGAGTTGCTAAGGAAATATAAGCATGTCTTTGCTTGGTCTTATGAAGATCTGAAAGCATACAGGGAGGATTTATTTCAGCATGAAATACCATTGAAGCTAGATGCTAAGCCATTCAGACAAAAGAAAAGACCCATAAATCCAACACTGGAGCCTAAAATGCAAGAAGAATTGACAAAGCTCAGAGATGGGGATTTATCAAACCAATCAGACATTCAACATGGGTCTCAAACTTGGTCCCTGTGAGGAAGAAAAATGGAGACATCAGACTATGTGTATACTTCAGGAATTTGAATATGGTGTCTCTCAAGGACAATTATCCTCTACCCAATATGGAGGCTATATTGCATAAGGTGACAGGGTGTGAGCTGTTGTCTATGATGGATGGGTTTTCAGGTATAATCAGGTTAAAGTCAAAGAATCTGAGCAATATAAGACAACATTTACAACTCCTTGGGGAATGTATGTATACATAAGAATGCCATTTGGTCTCACCAATGCAGGAGCGACTTTCCAAAGAGCTATGGACATGGCATTTGCAGATTTGATCAATGCTATCATGGTGGTGTGCTAGGATGACCTGACTGCTTATTCGAAGAAGGCTGAAGATCATGTACAACATCTGGAGAAGGTATTTATTAAAGCCCTGGAATATGGTATTAGCTTAAATCCAAAGAAGTGTCATTTTGCAGTCACAGAACGTAAGCTTTTAAGACATATTGTTTCAAAAGAGGGGATTAGGATAGATCTTTAGAGGGTTGAAGCTATTAACAAAATTCATGTTCCCAAAACTGTTAAGGCTATACAATCATTCTTTGGACAAATTAATTTTGTTAGGATATTTGTTTCTAACTTTGCTGAGATCATTAAGCCCATATCAAAAATGTTGAAGAAAGGACAGAAAATGGAATGGACTGCAGAAGCCTTGGAAGCTTTTATATCTATCAAAAGGGCCATCAAGGAGGCTCCTATCCTTAAATCTCCAGATTTTGCGAAGCTTTTTCAGATATTTTCATTTGCTTCAATGCACACTATTATTGTTGTTATGTTACAAGAGAATGAGGAAGGTCATGAACAGCCTATGTCTTTCTTCAGTAAGTCATTACAAGGGTCAGAATTGAAATATGATATAATGGAAAAACAGGCATTTGCATTGGTGAAAGCTACAAAGGCTTTCAAGCCATATCTTGTTGGAGCAAAGGTGATTTCTTATGTCCCTCATGCGGCTGTTAAAGATATTTTGACACAATCTGAAGTAACATGAAAAAGATGCAGATGGATTAACAAGATCCAAGAGTTCGACATGGAGATACAGATCACTAAATTAGTGAGAGGTCAAGGCTTGGCTAGGTTGATGGCAGAATCGAATATTGAAGCAAATCAAGTTTGTAATATAGAAGAAGGTACTGCAATTGCAAGCATTGAGCACACTCCTTGGTATACTGATATCATGCATTACCTTAAATACATGAAGTGTCCAGAGGGATTGAGTGATAGCCAGAAAAGAACTTTGAAGTTGTAGGCATCTAAGTATGTTTTCATGGATGGTGATTTGTTTTGGAAGAATAGGGATGGTATACTCTTGTTATGTCTGGATGAGTCACAGGCCAGGCATGTCCTAAGTGAAATGCATGAATGAGTTTGTGGAGGTCATTACTCTGCAAAGACCACTACACATAAAATTCTCAGGGCAGGTTACTACTGGCCTAAGGTTTTTAATGATTCTTTCACACATGTAAGAAAATGTGAGGCCTGCCAGAGGTTCTCTGGAAAACTAAAATATCAAGGAGCTTTGCCACTTCGACCCTTGTAGGTCGATGCCCCTTTTCATCAATGGGGAATTGATTTCATTGGAGAGATACAAGAAAAATCAAGTGGAGGATACAAGTGGATACTGGTTGCCACTGACTATTTTACCAAGTGGGTAGAAGTAATCCCAACTAAACAGGCTACAAGAAAAGTGGTGACAAATTTCTTGATGGACAACATTATCACCAGATTTGGTGCACCACCGAGGTTAATCATAGACAATGGGATGTGTTTCAAATTAGATGAGTTCAAAATTTTCTGTGACACATTTGGCATTACTATTTCTTATGCAGCTCCTTATCATCCACAAGCCAATGGTCAAGCAGAGTCTAGCAATAAGATTCTTTTGAAGATTATAAGGAGGATGTTAGGATAGAACAAGAAGGGTTGGGATTCAAAATTAAAACTAGTTGTGTGGGCTGATAGGATTATTGTGAAAAAGGAAATTGGAAAATCCCCATTTGAATTAGTGTATGAAGCAAAAGCTAGGATGCCTTTGCAAAATTTGTTGCTAGTCTACAAGTTTGTCCTTCGGGAAGATTTGGATGTTCCTGAACCTATGGAGGAAAGAATGGAGCAACTAGCTGAACTTGATGAAATAAGGAGAGATTCCCAAAATCAAAACATGAAGTTACAGACATAGATGAAGTACCTATTTGACAAAAATGCAAAGGATAGAAAATTTGAAGAAAATGACTTAGTGTTGATGTGGAACGCAAGGTGTCAGGAGAAGGGCAAGCATGGTAAATTCGAAGCTTTGTGGCTGGGATCTTTTGTTGTTGTCAGGAAGAGAGGTGAAGATTCATATTATCTACAAAATATGGCTAGTGAAGATTAGGAATTTCCTGTTCATGGGAAATTCTTGAATTTTTTCTTCTCTTGAGCAACACAGAGGATTAAGGGTTGCCAGTGCATGGACAACTCTTGATGGTCCTCTTTAAAATTCTTTTCCATGCACAGTAGTTTAAGGTTCTGGTTCACTTCCATTTTGCATTCATTTTTCCATTCGTTTCCATTTCCATTCTGCTCACTGGTTCATCATTTTGTGTTTGGTCTGCTCACCCAAAGATCTGAGTCCTTGCACTGATCTTACTATCATTCATCCCCAGACGGAGCCACTGTTGGGACTATAAATTTTTGGATAATTTCACAAGTTTTCATACCCCTGAGTTCCCATATGAATCCTTATCATAAGCACAGGGGCCTTCTATCATGACATTCTACTCACACTTTGCATATATTTATCCCATAGATCCATCGGGTCATGCATATTTCACATTGCAATTTGTATCGGCATGACAATATCTGGGTCTCCCCGATCCATTTTTCTGATAAACATCTGTATTGCCTATCGACAAGACATTTCTGATGTCATGGTGATCAGAATTCATCTATTGTTCCGTTCAACAGGACTTCCACATTGTCTCAGCGACATGAAATTCATCGGCAAGAGCTAAGGGGCCGTCGGGATAACATTTCACCGAAAGTCTTATCTCGCCGACCGGCATATATGGAGATACATCGGCGAATGATTTTAGCTTCGATGAAAGGTCATAGCGATCTTGCGGTGTCTTACCGACTTGGCACAAAAGGGATTTTCGGTGAGAGTTGCTCGCATTCGGAATAACGTCTTATCGACTTAGTTGTCTTTCCGACACAGTATTTCTATCAAAGGGTTAACGGGAGGAGTCTCGTCGGGTGACATGTTGAAGGATTCCTTCGGCCAACCAATTTGTTTTTAGTGTGAGGTCAAAACAAATTCACATTGTCACACCGACCGGCGATGGATGCATTCATATATCGGCAAAATATTTTCATCGAGGTAGCATCTTGGAAAAACTCACTTAGTCTTGCCGACCGCTGATGGGAAAATACATATCGGGAGGAGCTTAAGGTTGTTTCAGGTAGACTAAATGTTTTCAAAGGGAGGTCTTGGTGAGTGACCTCCAGTCTCTCCGATAATATACATGTCGGCTATATCAGTTTGAGATTTGATTTCTCTTAGTGATCTAGAATGAGCTCGGGGTGTTTCAATAAAACACAAGATAATCTGCAAGAGGTCTCCCCAATATTAGAATGTTACAGCGATACATGTAAAACAAAGGAATACATCTTGGGGAGACATAATGTAATCTATATGACATCTCTTCGACTCTGATGGGTCACAGCGAAAGAAAATAAATCACACAGGATGACTGACGATATAATTGCCTTTGGCATACTTACCAAGTTGTCTCAGCGACTGTTCTAGTGTTGATAAATAAAATTCAAATGCTGCTAGCCGGCATGAAATGAGCCCGAATACTGTGGTTGGCCGACATGGGATCTCAAAGTGATATGTTTTCTGATGCTTGTGTATAAATATGCATTTTGCAATTGTAAATTGATCAGCTATTAGATTATTTTCGATATACAGTAGTTAGATGGATATAGTAGAATAAATTCTCAGAATAGAGAATATGTTGCATGATTTCAAAATGGAGGTATTTATGAAAGACAATTGATGTTGCTGCACATTTTTGGTTTCAATTATCTGTTGAATTTAATGAAAGTATTGCTAAGCTGTCTCCAAGATTGATTCTTTCTGGTTGTTTAAATTGATATAACAAGTTTGTATTCAATTCATCAATGCACATTTGTTGTATCTGTGTGGTTAATTGATTGGTTCTTTCAAGAAAATATTAAATCCTCTTAGTTGATCATAGTAATCAGAGAGGTTCATTTGGATTGTTAAAGTAGAGCTTAGTAATCATAGTCTTGCATGTTTGTACAAGTTATAAATAGAATATATGCAAGATAATTTGAGTTTTCTCTAGAGAAGTGTTGCCCATCTTGGTTTCATTTGACTCCGCATACCCAACAAGGCACTGGTCTCTGCATTTCATCATTGGGATTTATTTTAGTTTCTTTATATCTGTTAATTGAACATTTTAGGATTCAAATCAGAAGATTGCTATTGTTATCAAGTTTAATTTCATTTTTTCACTCCCATCTGCCATTATGGACAAAGTATTTCAGAAGGATAATTGTAAGTTAAGTCTACTTAATTCAAAAAGGTACACCCACCTAGGTTTAGCAGCACCTGAAAAGTAGAAGGTTAAATTATTTTGACCTTATCTGTTACCCTAAAATGTATCAAGGGATTGGTAGCCTCTTGAGGCATCTTGCCTGCATTTTTGAGAGCTAACACCTTGTTCCTTTGATCTAATTCTCAAGTGACTTGTTGTGGTCGGTTGCTAGTTGTCTAAGTTACATCTTAAGCCTATGTACTCATGTGTTCACTGCCCCTTATGCCTAGGTTTCCCATTTTCCTCGTCGTGTGGTATTTTTCTATTATTTTGGTCTGGGGTTTGATATTTTATAAAGTTGTTGGTCTCAAATATTTTACCATTATATCCTTAGTTGAGTATGGTCTTAAGTCTTTTAATTCCCTATCTCTCATCTTACCTAGGCATCCCCCCTTTCAAAACAACTTATGAGAATGTACATAATATAATTTCCCACTTAATTTTTTTCTTATCACTTAGTGTATCACCTATCACAAATTACTTCATGACCACTGACCTTGAATCAGCGATGAGCAATGACCCCTTGTTCCTTTGTATCATGACTTAGTTTTACATCGCGAATGGGCATAAGACCTCAAATATTGAATCAATGATGCACAATGTGAGTTGTTTGAATTGTATTTCTTGTTGTTCTCATATCACCAATTTCTATAATGCTCTTAGTTCTAAATTAGTGATGACTGATAACACTCCAACCCTTTGTATCACTAGCTCATCACTCGTCATGCATTTCTTTTTGTTGTCCACTTCCCTTTGTATCCCTATTATTTCAAAGTGATGTATCACTAATCTAAGTGTTGCTAAGAGCAATGCCTACATGACCATTAATATTACATCCAATACACGTGGCTAAATCTTGAACTATCACCACTTTTCTTTCGTCGCTAGTATGATTCAACTATTGAAAGGTAAATTAGTGATGAGCGATGGATAATGTTAGTAAAGGTTCTCATTGCAGGGGTCCAAGGCATCACTAGAAATCTATTCTAAAGTACTTCCCTATCAGCGATAAGCGATGGAGGAAGCATAAAGTCAAAGGAGGATGACTTGGTATAATGGCCAAGATCTCATTGTGTATGTGGTTCATATCGCTAATGGTATACACAAAGGAAAAGAGGTATCAGTGATAAGCGATGGATGATTAAGCCTTATGCCTATAGCGGTTACAAATGGAGACTTGGGTGACACATTGGCGATGAGCAATAGTGAAAATAAGGGATATTCAATGTAATATTTCTCTCATCGCCAAGAACTAAGGCAACATTGATCCATTCCGAGAAGCTAAAGATGAAATAGCCATGAGTGATGGATCTCAAAATAAAAGGTGGTAAAAGCGAAAGGGGTGATGTGGCAACATAAAAAGGGCATTGGTGAAAGAAAAAAGGGAGAAAGCACTAGGATAAAGGAAAGCCATGGATGATGTTTTAAATCAAAGAAATCAACGGATAGAAATTAAACTTAAAAGTTTAAGTGTCAGTTCGCTCACATGAGATTTCTTTTAGGAATTAATGGTAAAGATGCTCCATTCCTTAGCCATAAAGAAGGTTGTTGGTTCATTTTCCTCACAATTGCAAGTGTTTGAAGTAGAAAAATTGGTCAAGTTTAAAGAAGAAGACTTAAGGATCTTAGGCGAAGAGTTGCAAAGGAATTTCAGGAAAACTTCTCTCTTGGGTAAGCAAATTTTACACATCTTGGTGAGAGTTTTTAGCTTAATTGAACTAGCTAAGGGAATTTAGTGATTAATTCAGAAAGCTCTAGGTGCTTAGGGTTTGAAAGGGTTTTGATATTGTGAATTTGTAGAAGTTGGTAGGAATTGAGTAGATTTGGAAAGGTTTTTGTTTGTATTTTGAAAATTAGTTTCTTGAGAGAATAAAGTTAGTAAGCCCTCATTCATAAGTTGAATTTATAAAAACTATCTATAAACCATGAGTCAACAACCTAGTGAATCCTCGAGAGTTGGGGAAAACCTAAATAGAAGAAAACCAAGTTTTTTAAACTTAAGCAAGCAACCTTAGAGAAGACTGCAAAAGCTAAGGGGAAAAGAGAGATTTCACAAACTTCATGAAGGGTGAGTCCCAAGATATTGTTGAAAGAGGAAAGAAAATTGGTAAAATTCCTACTAGAAAGGGTGTCATTACAAGTAGATTGATTGAAAATTTTACTAGAATTAGAGAGGTCCCACTTCCCTAGAGTGGTTGGGAGTTGTTCCTATATGCTTTCAATAGGCGGTATGCTAAACATCCAGCCTACCATCTATGGGATTTTAACCTTGTAAGGTTGGTGGTGCCAAATGTGTTTGTTGAAGTAGATTTGATGTTGGAGTTGGAAAAACAATATGATCCCATGGACAAAACAATCAAGAGTGAGAATGGGAATCCACTGCTTGATATAAACAGAAGCAAAATTGTGGAGGTTATCAAGTTAAACCCTAATTCTAATGTCAGCATTAATTTCTCTAAATTCTACAAAGAATATGAGTAAAATAAGTATGGTTATAGAAAGCATGTGCTTTGTAGGCACAAGAAAGGATACAAGGTAGCTTTCAATCCTAAGAACTTGGAACCTTTTGATTGTGATGAATTTGAGAACTACTTCAAGAACACCTACTATTGTTTGGAATAGGTGTTGGTTATAGATTTGATGAGAGGATACCTACTACATTGTTGGTGATGATTATTGATATTCAAAACTAGAATTCAAACAAAGGGTTTGACTATGTAGCCTACATTGCAGAGCAGATGCATAGGGGGTTGATTGGATTAAAGGATGGTAGATCCCCGCTATCTTTCCCCTATTATTGTTTATTGATGCATATGATATTTGGATAGGATAGGAGAAGTGGAAGAATCTCATGAAGCTAAGGCAGAAAAATGATGGGGGAAATTATTTTTTGGTACAGATGTGGACATTCATTTGGGACCAAAATTGCCCACATTCAAATTATCTTTCTTTTTGTAAGGTTTTCAAGGTTGGTATCTTGGAAAATTTGGGTGTTGCACCTGTATATAGAATCTCAAAGGTCATAAGGGAGATTCTACGCCCTCGTGAGCTCAGAGAAGAATCAAAAGAGGGTCACAATTGGGGTGACTTTTTTTTGCATTCCCATTACACTTTGATGAAAGCTTATGGAGCCATGATTGCACCTCATTTCCTACCTATATATGTTTCTGATAGGTTGGATTTTATGGAAATTATGTCAAAATTGGACCTTATGGATAAAGAACATTTCAGAATTCCTAGGAAAGGTTCAGTGATAACCCCATAGTGCTCATTTGGTTATTTCATTACCACTGCAAAGGATGGTTATGAGAAATTTGGTATAATGTTAAGAAACCTCAGAATTCCAGTTGATGAAGTGAGGAATTATGACCCTAAGAGGTTTTTTAATGATTCAAAAAGAAGAAAAGGCTTTTTCTGGATTTTCCCACCATTTCTTTTACATTGATGATATAATTCAAAATTTGACAACTGATGGTGTAGTGACTTCAAGGAAGAAGTAATGGATTGTGATTTCTAATATTGAAGAGGACATATTGAAAAGAAATTCAATTTATATCAGTCCCTATAATAAAAATGATAATCCTTATGAAAGGGTCATGATTAAATTGAAAGATTATCAAAATGGTGAGTTCGCCGTAAAGGTCAAGGAGGCCGTAGAAAAGGCTCAAGCTCTCAAAGAGAAACAAGAGGCTCAAGACATTCAAGAACAACCTTTGGAGGTTGGTGAAGGGGGTAGTCCTTCAATTGAGTACTCAGCCACTAAGATAATTAGAGATGATCAATCTGCAAAGTATGTGCCTAGTGATCAAAAGGTGGAAAAGAGGTTCCCTTCCCCTCAAATAAAGGATGCTCTTGACCCTTATTTTCTAGTGGACAAAATTGTCAAATGGCAATATGATGAATAAGCTAATGATGATCCTAGATTCAAATCCTATGATGAGTTCCTTATTAATGATTGCTTTATTCAAACTAAGGAATTAAAAGAGTTTGTCATCCAATCCAAAATACAAGAAATCATAAAGAGAATTGAAGATTCCAAGGCTGGTGTGGACCCCTCACAATAAGAGGTTGAAAAGGAAAAGGATGATTATAGCATCAATCACTCTTGTTGAGCCCAAAAAAATTATCAAAGAAAGTGGTATGATGTTACTTCCATGGTGGAATCTTACTTCTGCTATTATACTTCATGCAATCAAAAAGGACCTTGAGGCCTCTATATCTAAAGATCATTTTGGAAACCATGTACTTGGTTCAGGTTTCAGTCCCAAATTACATACTCTTGAAATTTGGTTAATGGCTCTTAATACAGGGAAACCTAAAGTAGTGAAGTCAATTGATGAGGTTATCAGTTCAAGTGCATTGAAAAGAGCCACTAACATAACACCTATTCAAGTTGCAGTGTTGAATGTGTATGTTGCCATGTTGAGTACAGATACTACACAAATTTCATAGAAAAAGTATGATAAGTTTTTTAGAACTACAACACTCTCTTGGATGAATACAATAAGATGAAGGCATTTCATTCCCATTTTTATTCTTCATAATTATCATCTCAAGATAGGGAGACTCTAGCATTGGGAATCAGTCAGCTGAAAGGGGAATTGAAAATTGAAAAAGACAATGTTAAGAAAGCTAATGAAGAAACTGCAAAAGTGGTTGATGGTATTTTTGATGATCTTCTGAAGCATAGGGTTTGCAAATTAGTTCACAAATCTAATACTATTTTGGAAACATACAAGAGTATTCATGAAGCCCACAAGAAGTACAGTCAAGTTCAAACTACATTTCCAAATGACTGGTGCAAATGGAGTGCAAGAGTTGGAGTAATAAAGGGGATGATTCCTAACATGAAAGATGATCCTAAAGCTCCAACAAACATCCCAAACTTATTGAAGGCAGTAGACTTAGTGGGTGAGATATCAGCATATCATGGTAGAATTGGTGTTCATTTCCAAGGCATGTTAAACATGTTCAAATACATGGAGGGGAATGGAATGCCTAAGCTACTAAATGATGAAGGGGAGCTGAAGGATTTTAGTGTTTGGAAGGATGATCAGACTCACAGATTATACCATGCTGAATTTGGTTATTCATAACATGACAGGGATTGAGGTGCATATGGATGCATTTGTTAAAGAGGCTAGGGTATTAATTGATTCTAGATAAAATTAGCAAAATACTAAGGTGTACGGATTGTCGGATACACAATGGCCTACTGAAGAGGAGTATAATACATGGCTTGAAAATTTTATAGATTAAGCCTTGGATGAAGTATTGCAAAATATTATCTCCTCTTAGTTGTGAAGTTGATGATAGGGTGTGTTGATGTGGACGTGGTGTATACTCTCCTTTGTATTTCCTTTTACATTTTAATTTTTGTTGTCTTGGTGTGCACATGGAATACAATTTTTCTCATGGAGATGGCATTGTGCTCACAGTTGGTGCTACTGCAAAGATGAAAGATACCCTTTGGAGGGTGGGAACTATCTTCCTCAGTAATATGAAAAGGAATTTTGTCTTATCTGATTTTCCCCCATTTAGAAATGTAAATATAACTGCTTGGGGATGTTTTAAAATGAAATTGAAATGCAAGTGAAATGTAAATGTGACTAAATGTACAATTTAGCCCGATGCATGTTTGCTCCCTTGTTCTTATAAAAGGGAATTCAAGGCCAATAGTGTGGTTCTTTGGTTGAGAGAGATTTTGAACTCATGTAAAAGAATTCTATAATTCAAGCACAAGGAAATAGAATCAGTGTCTAATCTTAGTTTTGAATTCAAGTCTGTAATAGGCATAATGGTCTTACAACAATAATAGAATTTGAATCAGAAGTGTAAATTCTAAATCAGATTCTCTTCTTTTGTATATTGTCCTATGAATTATTAATAAAATGATCAAGGATCCTTTGATTATTCTTCAATCATTTTGGTTGAATGTATGATTCTATCTCTGCTTTAATCCAAGGAATTAATGAAAATTTTCTAATGAAATTATGGGTTCATATGATTAAGTATAAGGATTTGATAAGTAGTTTATGTTCTAGGATATTTGAGTTGCTTTATTGTAATGCAATATCACAATAGTCTAGAAATGCTAAATTTAGTTGATGTTGTATCACAGTCTATTCTAAATTTGAATCCATTACCCATGAATAAAGCATTGTTCTATTGCTTAGGATAACTCTAAAGTCATTGAGTTGTCCTTGCCTTGTAAAGAACAAATTCTTATAGAAAATCATTCATACACCTTAAATTATTTTTAATGTTTCATGAGAGGTTGTCCATTCTCTACTTTAGATGATTATTTGTTATAGAATTAGCCAGATTCTTGAAGGATTTCATCTAATTTTCATGTATATGAGAATGTATTTTTAATTTACAACGTTTGCGGTAAATGGCACAAGAGTACCATTAAGTAAATTATAGGGATCACCCTCCCAAGTCTTGTAGAGCCTGAAGTGCAGAGGGAAAGCATAGCAAGCTTTCACTTAGTCATTGGTCAATCCTCATAGTTGTTGACCATTGAATTATTGAAAAATCATAGGTAACTAATGAGACCAAGTTTGGTTCATGAAAAACAACCAACACCACACATCACATTACACACTTCTCCAAAAATTGACCTTGAATTTATACCTTTTGTAACCATGAATAACCTTCTCCAATTCAACTTCAATGAAACATATATGCACCATAAATATGTAACCACCAAATAGGTTAGCACCAAACACTTCCATGGTGGAAAGAAGTGAAGGCGGAGCATACCAAGGGTTAACCATGACCCAAATCTTCACTGACATGCTATAGTAGGCTTCCACAAATCACGTAACACATCCATAAATAGTGCTAACACACCTAGTTGGCCAAACCAACATTAATGCTACTTAGCAACTAAATTCACACTTCACTATGTCCAAAAATATCCTACAGACCACATCTAGCAAAAACACAACATCCTTAAACATTTCAACACCAACAAAATATTCAAACACACTGGCACAAACAAATACAACTGAGAAAACTATCATCTTATGCAACTATTCAAACTATCAAGTTGAGACACAACACATGTACCAAGCTTGCGAAATAGATGAACACCAAACCATCCAAGGGAAGATAGAGACAAGAATCATTAGAACATTCCCAAATATGCAAGAAAAGAAACTTCAACACAGAGAAATGTGAAGCAATTCAATTTCTCCCAGACAACCCACTTCACAAGCCAGACACTATCAAACACATCTTCTACTACTACATGATCTAGAACCTAAAATTCAAGATATAGCACCTTCAAATACCAATGCTCGTCACTTTCAAGCAACACAATTACATCTTCAAGAATAAAGAAATGCAGAGAAAATTATAAAATACTTCCCAATCACCTTGTATAGTCTTTATTCAAAGTTTCTCAAAATCACTTCGAAACCAAATGACCCTACTATAACTACAACACCTGCTTAACACCACAAAAACCTTCTTACCATGACCACACTAGAGGTTGGAATTAATGATAAAAATAATGAAAAAATAGTGCAACAATCTCCCCCTTTATCATTTATGGAAACACTTGTTAAAAAAACCATCAACAACAAAAGAAACTCTATATCACCAACACTCAAGAAGCTCTCCCCCTTACTTGGACATTGCTTACACTTTAGGCTTCTTTCTCTCTCTCCCTCTTTCTTACATAGTCTAGGCTTCTTTCTCTTACCCTTTGACATCAATGGAAAAGAGAAACACCTACATACTTCACTTCTCTCTCTCCCACTTTTAGGCACAACATATGCTCCCCCTAACTACACCAACCAAAGACACCACTACCTACTCCCCCTAAGAGGTAGCCTTCATTAGTCTAGGAAAAAAAATTCATTTTGAATTGAACCCCTAGATAGATGCAATATGTTATTGAACCATATATTTTTGGGAATGATGTTTATAGGCTACTCTTACACTCTTAGGATCTTTCACCTAAAAGGAGAGAGGTAAACACCACCAAAATCAATGTGATTCACTCAATATAATGTATTTATGATGTGATTAAGACTAAATGATATTATATAAATGCAACTAAGTAATGTAATTGACTGATTATGAATGCAAAACCTAAGAAATATGCAATGTTTGAAAACATAATGTGATATGCAAGCATGAACTAAAAGATGAACAAATGCAAAGAAGAATTGGAAGAAGGATGAACATAGTGCACTTGGGCAATGAATGATGAATTTGGAGTGATCTGAATGCTGACAAAAATCAGTGAAAATCACTAGTGGGACTCATTTGCCACGGATGGCGAATCAATCCTGCTTCTGGCAAAAACTTTTGAAAACTGGTTTCCGGCTGTCGGGATTTGGAATCTGATAGAATCTACTTTTCCAACCTTAAGGTGGGACTCATTCACCACTAATGGTGGATCAGTCCTCTCCCAAAATTCTATGAAATCAGGGACCAATTCTGTAACACCAGATTTGCACTTGCCTTCTTGTCGAGTTGACGGAGTCAAATTTGCATAAAATGGACTGTAGGTTGTCTCCAAGCTTGAAATAGGGTTGATTTGACTTGAAACACTTTGTTGACTTCTTGACCACCTTTCAACAACTAATTGCTTGACAAATCTGCATACACAAGCTTGCAAACACATATGCATAAGGGGGAAAATGGTTAAGGGTTAGGTTATAGGGATTTGTGTTGGTCTATTCCCACTTTGGTAATCAAACCCTTAATGAAAAATGGAATGAAATGAACAAGGAAAGATGAATAAACAACATGCAAATGTCCTAAACTCACCACAACCTTGTTGAAGAAATTTGAAGATATGTTAATGGCTGCTCCAAGATGCTTGATTGATGCTTGATTGATGCTTGATTGAATGATGCCAAGTGCTTGAATGGATGATTGAATGATTGAATGAATTATGAGATTAGGAGATGTAAAATGAGGAGAAAAACACTTATTTATACACACTTTTTCCTTAGTAACCCAATAATACATCATCACAAGCTGACATAAGGTAATTTTTGATAAAATCCTAAAAGAAAGTTTGAAATATTTTGAATTTGGAGCCAAGAGGGACTCATTCGCCACCCATAGTGAATGGGTCCCACTTTGGACTTGTAAGTGGGTGTCAGGAATTAAGTCACATTTAATGTTGTTTGTTGGGTTTACATTCAAAAATACACTTAATTAAGCCTTATGAGTGCATAAAGGGGTTAGATAAAGCATAAGAAAGGTGTAAATAGTGAAATTAAGCCTAGAAAAGCATGAAATATTGTTACAAGACTTTACAAAACTTCAAAATAGAACTTGATTTAAGTGATGAAAAGGTGATTTTTAGGTGAATTATAATGAAAGGAGTCTAGAAAAGTATAGAAATGTTTTGCAACACCTTCACAAGACATCACAATTTGAATTTTAAGGATCTAATGTAAATGTTTAAGCTTCATTGCAACATTAAATCAAAGAAAAATGGACTAATCATCATGAGAGAAAGACCTAAAAGACCATGAATATGTCCAAGAGCCATTTTTCTATGGTACAGTTATGCATCTAGTTGAAAGAATGAGGGGAAATAACCCCTAGCTTGTTTTTGAGATACTCAAATGTATATATTGAAAGATCCTTTGTGAAAATGTTTTCCATTTGATTCTTTGTAGGTAGATACTCCAACTTTTCTTCATTCTTAACAACTTTCTCTCTTAGAAACTGATACCGAATAGAGATATGCTTTTTTCTTGAATGTATTACCAAATTTTTTGAAATGTTGATAGAACTTGTAGTATCACACAACATAGAGATACATTCATCATATGATACTCTGATATCTTTCAATGTTTGCTTTATCCACAACACCTATGTACAACAAGATGTTGCAACAATATATTCTATCTCTACAGTTGATAATGAAATTGAATCCTACTTCTTACTTAACCAAGAAACTATTCTATTTCCAAGTAAGAAAGCACCTCCACTTGTAATTCTTCTATCATCCACACAACCTACCCAAACTACATTTATATAATCACTCAAAGAGAAGTTAGCATCCTTAGAATACCATAGACCATAGTCTAGAGTGCTCTTAAAATATATTAATATCCTTTTGATTTCTACCACATGTGATTCTCTAGGATCTTTTTGAAATATTTCCACAAGACATACTATATGCATACTATCTGATCTATTTGCAGTTAGGTATATAGTAATCCACCAATCAAGGATATATAGTTGGTCTAATCTATCTTAAAATATTCATCATTTTTTCTTAAATTATAACCAATAACCATGGGAGTGCATACTAGTATAAAGTCCTCCATTCAAAACTTCTTTAAAATTTCCTTAACATATTTTGGTTGTGCAATGAATATACCTTTTTTTGATTGACTCATTTGAATCCCAAGGAATAAATTCATCTCTCCAAACATTGACATTTCAAAATTATTTTGCATCTCCTATGCAAACCTTTTACACATTTCCTCATTTCCTCCAAAGATTATGTCATCAACATACACAACTACAGTCAAGATTTGATCTTTCTCAAATTTGAAATAAAAATTGCTATTTGTAGTACCCTTTTTGAATCTATGCAATAATAAGTTCCTATCCAATCTTTCATACATAGCTCTAGGATCTTGTTTGATTCCATACAATTCCTTTTTCGACCTACATACCATATTAGGATCTTATGATAATTGAAAACCTTTTGATTGTTTAATGTATACCTCTTCTTCTAACTCGCCATTCAAAAATGTAGACTTTACATCCATTTGATATACTTTGAAGTCTTTATATGCCACAAAATCCAAAAACATCCTATTAGTCTCCATTCTTGCTATAGGAGCAAAAGTATCTTCAAAATCTATTCCTTCCACTTGTGAGTAACCTTTATATGAAAGCCTAGCCTTGTTTCTAATAACTTCTCCATTCTCATTCAACTTGTTCCTAAAAACCAATTTAGTTCTTATCATATTCTTGTTTTTTGATCCTAGAACTAGTTCCCATGTCTAATTCTTCTCAATCTATCTCAATTCTTCTTCCATGGCTTTGATCCAGTTCTCATCCCAGTATGCTTTAGTGACTATTTTAGGTTCAATTTTAGAAAGTGAACAAAAGTTTACTTGTTCCTATACCATACCATATTTTCTTCTTATCAGCACACCTTTTCTGTTGTCTCCAATTACTTGATTGTCATAATGATTTTTCTACATGTACTTAGGAGTCTTAGGATTCCTTTTTAGAGCTTCTTCCTCTTCAACTGGAATATCTTTTTTCTTTTCATTCTTCTTTCTATTCTTCTCCACAAGGGGGTTCATCAAATTCATATCCTTCCATCAGTACTAATCTCTAATGTGATTCATCATCCACTTTGACACTTGCACTTTCAACTATCTTCTTTATTCTTTTGTTGTAGCACTTTTATGCCTTGCTCTTTGTAGAATATCCAAGGAAGATTCCTTCATCTAATCTTGCATCAAAATTTCCCTAGTTCTCTTCATCCCTCTTGATATAACATTTTCATCCAAATACTCTACAATATTTCATAGTAGGAATTTTTCCATACCATATGTGGACACTAGAAATGGATGCTTCACTTCCTTGTTCACAAGATGGATATAAGGAGAGGGGTCTGATTCTGCAATATTCACATTCAAGGACACTTTAGAGATCTCAACCCAATGAAGTATGTGAAATATCTGACCATAAGGTATCCTTGGAGATGATTGAGAAAAGAAAGGGGTTCACCACCAAGTGTAAACTTGGAAAATACAAAATGTTTGAAAACACAATGTGATATGCAAAAAGACCTAAAAATACTAGAATGTAACAAAACATTATGAAACTGGAAGTGTGCACCTGGGAAACTGAAGGAGGAATAATGGAGGTCTAGAATCTTGAAAAACCTGGTGTTTATGCTGACTAGGACTCATATGCTAAGCTGGGCGAATTAGTCTAGTTTCAAGAAAACTGTGTCAAAACAGGTTTCAGCCAAAAGGGTACTCAAATCTACAAAATCCTTGTTTAGGCCTGGGTAGTGGGACTCATTCGCTAATAGTGGAAAATCATTCCACTGCTAGATTTTTGTAAATTCAAAATGGGATTTTGTAGCTCTCAGTCTGCTCTTTCTATTCCTCTTGATTTTTGGATCTGAAACTGCCAAATTCAAGCCTGTAGGTGACTTTTTGTGAAGATAATGACCTATAAAATGAGGCAACAACTCCAAAAACTTTGTAACCTATTCTTCAATGATCTCCAAGCCTTCAAAGCACCTATATCTGCAATCACACAAAGAAAGAGAGAGAAAATGTTGATTGTTAGGGAATAGAGGTTTTCCTTGGTCAAACCCCTTTGAGGTAATTAAACAAAATGATGAAATAAGATAATGAAGAATGAACATGAGATAATTTAATTAGAAACTTTCCATGATGATGGATCTTGAATTGTTGCAACAATTGATGAAGAATCATGCCCTTGAATTCCTTAGAAATGACCTTGAAAACGATCTTGATGACCTTGTGAAGACTTGAAATCCTTAACCCTTGAGTGATTGACTTGACAACTTGAGTACATGATTAAATAATGATTTGAAAGCTTTTTATATGGTAAATTCACTCACATGACCATTAATTTGATCCCCAAGGCCGAAATTGAAGAAATTTGAACTTAAAACCTAGTTTTCCCACTCAAACCTCGAATGTAGCTCAAATGGGACTCATTCGCCATCCTAGGTGAATGAGTCCCATCTAGATGGGACTCATTCACCCAAAGTGGTGAATGGGTCCCATAGGGGCTATTTTTCTAGCTAGGATGTCAAGGAATGAAGAAAATAAGCTTTTATGTTGATTGTGTTGGGTTTTTTATCAAAATATGCCTTGGGATGCACAATATAGGGTCATAGGCGCCTATTAATGATGACATAAAGTTCATAAATGTAATGGGGACCAAAATCCAATGTGAAAGTGTAAATAAATACACTTTACAACACTAAATTAAGGAAAAATTGAGTCTATTAAGCTTAGAAGAGCCCTAAATCCCATGTGAATGTGTAAAACACATGACAACACTAGATTGGGTCCACTTGATTTACAAGCCCCCTAAATTCAATGTGAAAGTGTGAATAAATACACTTTAAAACATTAAATTAGGGTAGGGTTAGGTTTATTAAGGTTTAAAAATGCCCAAGATCTAATGTGGATACATGTAAAACTCATCACAACACTAGATCAAGGCGATATTAAGTCCAATTTATCATTAATTATTTTCAAAACAAGCAAGGGGAAAGGGATACTTTTTTAGTGACTCCACCATAGTTCATAGGGGGTCTTTAAACTATTAACTATTGTTTGTCCTCTATTAAGAATGTAAACTGAGGTATGAATTGCTTCTCTCTAGTACACATCTAGTAGATTTTCTTCCTTCAAGATGGTTCTTGCTACTTCCTAAACAATCCTATTCTTCCTCTCAGTAACCCCATTCTACTGTGGAGCCCTAGGAGTTGATAAATGTCTTTTTATCCCATGATCTTTGAACAAAAACTATTAAACTCATTAAAGGTGTACTCACCACCTCTATCAAACCTTAAATAATTGATTTTCAATCCATTTCATTCTCAACCATAGATTTAAATGTTTTAAACTTATCTATAAATTTTGATTTTTCTTTGAGAAAGGTCACCCAAGCCATTCTAGATTAGTCATCTATTAACAAAATAAAATACTATTCATCTTAAGAGCTTCTTGTTAGATGGTAGGTCCACATAGGTATGTATGTTCCAACTCCAAAGGCCTTACAATAGAGTATTCTTTAGTTTTGAACCTCTTCTTTATTTTTTTCCAACCTAACACTCTTTCCAAATTGCATTGATGGCTTTGTAATTCTTGGTATGTCTTTATAGCATGAGTAGATCTAATCTTCACTAGTCTATCAAAACTGATATGGCACGTTCTTCTATGCTATAGCCAACTTGTTGCAAGTATGAATGAGTATGCTGGAGTTGTCATTAATGTTTTCATCAATTGACGTCAATAGAGTATAGGTTGTTGCAAAGAAAGGAAACAAGTGATTGTAGGTTGTGCATGTATAGTTGAGATACTATTGAGATGTTGTGAGTACATGGAGGTATCTTTATGGTATTGTAGGTGTGTTTATATGATGAGTTATCAAGTGCTTTTAAGAAATAGTGAAGACAAAGTTGTGTGTGTATCTAGAATGTGCTCTAGTATGTGCTCTGCATTTCTTCTTTGTTGATCCTATACTTGTGCAGATCTGAAGTATTTTTTATAGGCATCTCTTGGTGATATATCCTAGTTTTTAGTTTTTGGTTTGATGCAGAGTGAAAGTTGTGTTCACTGGTGGGTGAACTAGTTTGGCAGAGTTTTTTGTCTATGGATTGGGAGAATTTTTTCTTCTCCGCAGTCCTCTATCGGTTTGTGTTTGGTCTTGTGGATCTGGAAGAAGGCTTGTAATGATGTTATTTGTATCCCATCAAAGATTTTTGTGGTTTGGTGCTCCGAAAGATGAGTTTCAAAGTTTTTATGTGTGTCTATGCAGTCCAGATGAATTGATGGAAGGTGTTCTGTGTATGGAAGCTGTTGCATTTGTTGTGGATATATCTAAATGCATCTTATATGTGTTCCAGTGTTTGGTGAAGTGTGGTATGTGGTCTACCTGTTATCTTCTCATTGTGGAAGCGTGTACCTCAAATTTCATTTTTTTCATTAGGTTTGGCTAACCTGGTGTCTACGCGTCATGTGAAGGATATGTATCAATTGAGGAAGCATGTGATTGATCCAAGACATTGTTTTGGGTCTTGGTTAAGTGTTGGTTTGGTCTTCTCTCATTCTCTTCCACCACAGGAATTTTGAGTTTCTAACCTAATTTGAATTTGTAAAATGAAGCGTGTGTAGCCAACCTTGGAGAAAGTTTCTAAGGTTGAAGATGGTATAAATACAAGTCGAGATGTTATGGATTGATGTATCAAGAATTCCACAAGTTTGAGAAGCAAGAGTGTGCGAAAGTGAGCTGAGGCAGTAGTACTTTAATGTGTTAGACTCCTAAATGTAGTGAGTTGATGGTTTCTGCAATCTTCTGATTAAGGCTACGGATGTGTGTAATTTGTTGTGGTGTATTTTTCTGTTATCTTTTGTATCTATAGGTAGTGAGCCTCCTTGTTGGACATTGTGTCCTATCTGTAGGCAGTGAGCCTTGTATCCAAATATTGAGTCCTTTTTGGAAATGAGCCTCTTTGTAATCAGTTTTGGAATTACTTTATATTGTGAGTTAATCCTCACTATGTTTTTTCCCTTATTGGGTTTTCCACGTAAATCTAGTGTCTCTTGTGTTGATATTGCTTTCTATTATTTGCATTTCATGTTCATACTTAATAAAAAAATAAAGTGGATGTGAAGTTGATAAGTGTTTGGGATTTGTGTTTGAATTTGGTGACAACTGATTCACCCCCCCTCTCAGTTGTCTTTTTCCTTTCAACAATTGGTATCAGAGCTTTGGTTCCTCAGAGAAGAGCTTAACCATATGAGGTAGAACTGATGGTGCACAAATTTTCAATCCCTGTGTTTGATGGATTTGACTATAGTGACTAGAAAGTGTAGATGAGAGGTTACTTGATCTCTCTTGGTTACAAGACTTGGAAAGCTATTGAGACAAAGTATGTTCAACCGGAAAGTGGTCCTTCTACAAATGATATTTCTGCCTATGAGGAAAATGAAGAGCAAGGTATGCAATCTATAGTGATTTATCTAAGACTGAGCAAACAAAGTTTATTTCTTTGGGCACTACTTATGAGGTTTGGAAAAAGTTGTAAGATATCTATGAAGGAAATGATAGAGAGAAATTGTCAAAGAAGCTAATAGCTAAGTGCGGATATGAGAACTTGAAAATGGAAGAAGGTGAAGATATTGCAAGATATTTTCAGAGGGTTGATATTGCAGAGAATGAAGTTAAAAATCAAGGTGGTACTCTAAAAGATGAAGATATAATGGAGAATATTTTGATGACTCTACCAGAGAGTTACATTGATAAGGTATCTACTATTGAGGAAGTGTATGATCCTAAGAAGTTCACTAAAGAATAGCTATTTGGAACCTTGACTACATTTGAGATGAGAAAATTTGGAAAGGAAAAGGAGAAGACACAATCTACCTTAAAATCCACTAAGATAGAAGATGATCTAGATAGTGAAGGTTCAGAGGAATTGGAAGAAAAATTTACAAGGAAGTTTAAGAAAGGTACCGGTAAGTACAAAGGTATGTTACCTTTTAAATGTTTCAGTTGTGGAAATATTGGTCACTATGCTTCAAGATGTCCAAATAGAGCTATACACAAGAAGAACAGAGACAATAAAGACAAAAAAGATAAGAAGTTCAAGAGATTGTATTATGTTAGAGAAGACATTGGAATTTATGATGATGAATCTAATTTGGAGGGTGATAATGATGAATGCTTTTTTCTAGCTTTATAGAATAAATCAATGTCTACTAACTCTAGAAGATGTGCAAGGGAAAGTGGTCCAGAGAGCAAGAAGGAAGAGATGGAAGGTACTCTGGTTACTGCCTTTCATGCTAGACAAGATGAAGACTGATGGGTGATTGAAAGTGGTTGTTAAAATCATATGACTAAAGACAAAATTAAGTTTACTAAACTTGAAAAGTATGATGGTGGATTAGTCATGTTTGGAGATGATTTTGGTGCTAGGATTGTTGGAAAAGGAACAATTAGTTTTGATGGAAAACATAGTACTGATGATGTTTATTATGTTAAGGGCTTAAGGAATAATCTTTTGATTGTTGTAAAAATGTGTAGCAAGGGATTTAAGCTTGTGTTTCAGGATAGTACTTGTGAGATCATAAAAGGGTCTAGAACTGTGGTTACTGCAGGAATAAGAATATATGGAAACATTTATTAGCTTAAGGGTGCTAATGGTCAATGCCTTGTATCTCGTTAATGAAAGTTGGCTATGGCACTGGAGGGTGAGACATGTAAACTTTGATAATCTAATCAGGATCAATTTAACAAAGGTTGTCCGGGATCTACCTAAAATCACAAAGCCTACCAATACTGTTTGTAGGAGTTGTCATTTGGGAAAGCAAACAAGATGCAGCTTTAAAGGAAAAGATCAATCAACTACTAGAATGCTATAATTGGTTCATACAGACCTTTTTGGTCCCACAAGAATAGGAAGTCTTAATGGCGACAGGTACTTCATGCTTCTAATTGATGATTATTCTAGAATTACATGGGTTACATTTCTTAGGGAGAAAGCTCAAGCTCTAGATAGATTCAAAGTGTTCAAGGAAAGGGTAGAGAATGAAGTGAACCTAAGAATAAAATGTTTAAGGTCAGACAGAGGTGGAGAATTCACTTCTAGTGAGTTTAATACATTTTGTGAAGAGCATGGAATAAAGAGACATTTTTCTGCCTTTAGAACTCCTTAGCAAAATGGAGTTGTTGAGAGAAAGAACCGGACTGTGCAAGAGGCTACAAGAACTATGATGAAAGAGGAGAATGTACTTGATGTATATTGGAGAAAGGCAATCCACAGTACTATTTATATTCTTAACAGATTTTATATTAAAGGTAATAGCACAAAGACTCCTTATGAGTTGTGGACTGGTAAAATTCCTACTGTGAAGTACTTTAAGGTGTTTGAAAGTAGATGTTACATTAAAAGAGATGATGAGAACCTTGGAAAGTTTGATGCTAGATGTGATGAAGGTATTTTACTTGGATATTCAACTAATAGCAAAGCTTATAGATGTTTAATAAAAGATTGAGGAAGATTGTTGAGAGTGAAAATGTGATAGTTGATAAAGATTTGCACAGACCAGTTAAAATAAGTGAAGTTGAACCTAATGAGCCTATCTATGGACAAGTACGAGAAGAGAATAAGGAAGAAGAAGAAGCTCCAGAACCTACTCCTAAGACTCCAAAGTATGTATAGAAGAATCATCCTAAAGAATAGATAATTGGAGACAAGAGTGAAGGTGTAAAGACAAGAAGCAAAGTGGTAGCAGTTGAGGTAAATCTGTGTCTACTTTCAAAGATAGAACCTAAAACAGTGTGTGAAGCATGCAAAGATCAAAGTTGGGTTAGAGAAATGAAAGAGGAATTGTATCAGATAGAGAAGAATCAGACATGGGAATTGTTCCTAGACCTATAAACAAGAATATAATTGGTTCAAAATGGGTATTCAGGAATAATCTGAATGAGAATGGTGAAGTAAGAAAAAAAGCAAGGCTTGTATGCAAAGGTTAGTCACAAGTTGAGGGAATAGATTTTGAGGAGAAATTTTCCCCAGTGGCAAGAATGGAGGCCATTTGGATGTTTTTGGAATTTTCTTCTCACAAATATTTCAAGGTATATCAGATGGATGTTAAGTCTGCATTCTTGAATGGAGAATTGGAAAAAGAGGTGTACATGGAACAATCGAAGGGATTTTAGTTATTAGATAAACCATATATGGTCTGCAAGTTGAAAAAGGCATTATATGGACTGAAAGATCCCAGAGCATGGTATGCAAGGTTGGATAGGTATTTGACACAACAAAGATTTAGCAAAGGCTTTGCAAACAGTAATCTCTATTTCAAGGTGGAAGGAAACAAAATATTGTTAGTAGTTGTTGGTGATATCATCTTTGAAGGAAATGAAGCTATGTGCAAGAGATTTGCAGAGGAGATGCAAAAAGAATTTGAAATGTCTATGATTGGTGAGTTGAATTTTTTCCTTGGACTTCAAGTGAATAAAACTGATAAGGGAATATTCATTTCACAATCAAAGTATGTCAAATATTTTTTGAAGAATTTTGGAATGGATGACTCCAAACCAGTCTATGCCCCTATGGTGATTGGATGCAAGCTGAGTAAAGATGATGAATCTCCTAAAGTTGATCAGAGCATGTACAGATCTATGATTGGTGGACTATTGTATCTTACTGCTACTAGACTAGATATCATGCATGTGGTATGTTTGGTTGCTATATTTCAAGAAAAACCAAAAGAAGCACATGTTATAGCTGTGAAGAGGATATTCAGATGTCTAAAAGGAACTCTAGATTATGGATTGTGGTATCCTAAGGATATTGATTTCACTTTGAGTGCTTACACTAATGCAGATTGGATTGGTTGTGTGGATGACCATGTTGTGTGGTCTCACAACATGCCCCATTTTTCCCCTTGGCAAAATATGGACCCCCTTTTTTTCCTTTTCCTCTGCTTCTCTTTTTCCTTTCATTTTCTTTGGCTTCATTTTATTGCTTGGTTGGTTGTTGATTTCTCTTTTATTTCCACTTGGCCTCTTTGTTGTTGTATCCTTTTTTGTTTCCCGGTTTCGGTGTTTCGGTCTTTTCACAAATTTTAACATGTTACTAGAAATTGGAGTCCCAAAATCCTATGTCTGTGCCAAGGGGAGTTTGTATCTTCATATGATTCTAGCTCTACCCAGTATTTCATTAACCGGAAATCTTTAATCCCGGTAATTTCCTTTTTATCGAAGTCTGGTATTTTTATTTTTTCCTTTTTTTTTGAAAGTCGAGAATCAGAGAGTCTATTGTTGAAATTTTTCAATCTATCTTTTCGACTCAATTTTTGGTCTTTCCTTAGAGAGTACTTCCTAGATCCCGATGTTTGTTCTTTTTTCAAAGGCAATACTAGAAATCTTTAATCCCATTGATCACTAATTGATCATGTATCTTTAATGACATATACCTTGTAAAGAATAGGCGTGACATTTGATTGCCACATATAATCATCACACCGTCTTTCTTCTCTAGTAGCGATCCAGCACAGAAATCTAGGTGTTCATGATTTGTACCATAATTCATAATGATTGCACCTTTATTCAAAGAATTAATGCAAAATAATAGGTAATTAATGAAGGTGGTGAACTACCTATGTACTTGGCACCACCTCAAGCATGCAATTGCTTTTGCAACACTCTACTTTGCGTCATATTGCAAATTTTCTAAGGACATTGAAGTAACAAAATGACATTAGTGTGCAAGGAGAGGTAAATTTTGAGAAACCAAGAATAGCTACCAAGGGTTTTGAAGCTACATTCTGAAAGATCACCATTATTAACCATAACCAGGTATGTTTCGAATAACTAATATTTTTGTGTTAAGTGTTTCTCAAGCTGAAAAATCTTGATAATGGTATTTCCATTCAAAAATTGAAATGTTTCTTATTCTATGATTTCTTGAATTTAATCAAAATGAATTGAAAATTTTATAAATTATAATTTTTGGTTAAATTTAACCCTAACTTGCACACAAGACACATATTCTAAAACTGCAGAAAACATTATACAAAATGAGCACTTTTGATGCAAGGCTAGAAGATGGATTCAAGTATTGCAATTCACAAACCATATCTATCAACATAGTGGTTATAGACACTCATATGGGATGGTCTTCCAACATTGAAATACATCCACATCTATTACAAGAGAATGCTTCTCAATGTACCAAGAATGTTGTGGCAAATGGGTTACTTCCTGCGGGAGGGTTTTCACCAACGACGGAGGCTCTTGAATTAGTTATGTAATGTATAAATCATTACAACCCAACCAAGAGGATCATTGAGAAAGAAGGGAGAATTTATGTAGACCTATCATAGAAAGGAATCATATGCACATTTGGTCTCCCCATTTACACAGATGTATAATATTGGCATAAAGGCTAAAACCAAGACATATCAGAATTTTGAAGAGCATACTAGAGAAATTATGAGCACCCAATGGTGCCAAGAGCCAATTACACCACAGAACAAGGTAATTCAGAGATCTATATTTAAATAAGAAAATTAATATATTATAACTTTGTTGAGCAGAGTAGCTGGTTTAAGAGATGCAAGTAAATTTGAACCCTGGATGTTTGTGATAATATCCTGCAAGATAGAGGGTCATGTAGAATTGCATTGGGGAAAGATGATAAGTGATAGACTACATGAATATATTACTATATTTCCCAAAACTAGATACTTCTACATGTCATCATATGTTATTTATTCATGTGCTATGAGAGCCAATAAAGACATATTGGTACCCTGGGTACAAAGGTTGGTAACAGTTTGATATATACACATCCACCCCAGATCACCATCCATGGGTATAAAGATGATTACAGGAAAGTTGATTTTTTCTCCATGAAATTGATTAGAACAATGGAAGGTGATAAAGCCAAAATATTATCCCTGGAAGCACAAAGTGCCATTCAGCCAATGGGAGGCTAGCACATACAGTTCCCAACTTACTCCTACATTAGAGTGGAGGGATTTGATGGACATCCATTCATGCTACCCAAGTATCCTATAGATAAAAAAAAAATATTGGAATTAGTGAGACTGTTGAAACCATCTCAGGCTCTTTATAGCCATGCTCACAAAAAGGACTCTTTTAAATTTCCCATTACAATAAGAAATTATAAGTGCAGTGCAATTAAGGTAAATTTGACTTGTGTGAAGAAGTACTGATGACATACCATTTTGAAGAATTCCCACTCCAGAGTGTATTATGATATTGAAGGAAATATTGCAAAAAATAAAGCTAGTTTTCATACTCATGTGCCACATTTAGAAGATTATTGGCTTAACTGTGAAGACGAGCATGTGGTAAGAAGAAGAAAATATGAAAGAATGTCTCTAATATTTGCTAGGATGCTCAAGCTTTATGATATTCTAGATCAATTGGAAGAAGATGATGGCCAAGTGTTGAACAAGTTCTACAATGAATACAAGGTATATGATGAACCCATTCCAACCCAAGTGTTGATGATGAAGGTATGACATCAATTGATGAGTTCACTAGACCTGTCTTACGGTATACTCAACACTGGATTGATGATTTTTGCAAGTGTTTGAGAGAAAGAGGAATTGAGCCTATCTTCTCAGAAGATAAAAGGAGGAAACAAAGAGATGAGATAGCATTTGAAAGTGGAGAGCCTACCAAGAAGAGAAGAAAAATTAGTAAGTCAGCTCTGGGTATAAGAATTGAAGAAAGAACCTTTGAAACTATGAGACAAGAAGTTCCCATAAAACCATCTGATAAATAGAAAGATGTAGAAATAGGTAAAGATAAATCAAAAGCAAGACCTAAAGGTGCATCTTCCTCTAAAACAAAACCAAGAACAAGAGTGATTATTAATGAAGGAATAGGAGCAATAGAAAATGTTGGTTTACAAACTAGGTCTGCATCTCAAAGGGTTGCAACATTGTTTACTTCTCCACCCTCTGTTAATATGGCTAGTATGAAACAAGCACTAGGAGGGACTCTTATAGCTTTAGAAGAAATTTCTAAAGAAGATGAAGCTTGAATCAAAGAACAGGTGGATAAATGGGGTGCTATGTGGGAGAAAGTGAAAGAAAAGAAGTCTAAAGAAAAACCCATGGCACATCTAGTGATAGAAGAAATTTAGGATATAGGTTCTAATCCCATAAATGTTGAAGAAGAAGAGTTTATTCAAGGAACACTCACCTCAGAGGCAGGAAACCCTAGCATACTTGAGATGGAAATAGGGGAGAATGCTAAGCAGGAACCTATTGATGAAAGAATTGTTGAAGATACTCTTGATTCCCAGCCTTCGCTTGGGAATGTGCCAAATGTTGATGAACAGTCACAGGTCTTTGAAGAACCAGAGAAAGGCCATGCTAAAACTGAAATTGAAATTGAGATTGTAGAAGAGGAAGCTACACAGTTTTTAGGAAATGGAATTGAAAATGAAGAGAATCCTGATGTAGCAGTGAATAAAGAAGATAATGTTCATAGAGATGAAGTGGAAAATCTAGATAGACAGGAAAATATAATTCTTCAAACAAAGGAGACAATCTCAAACCCTACTAATCCTGAATCTATACCAGATAACATTGAAGAAATTCCCATTTCAAAAAATGTCACAAGTAAAAGAGAAGAAGTTCCTGAAACAAGTGGTAAACAGGAAAAAATAAATGTTACCGAGGTACAACAAGATGATGATACACCTAATTAGTTAATCATAGAATTAGCTTCTCCAATGGAAGTAGAAGTAATACCTCTGAATCTTAATAATTTCATACAAGAAGTAGATACTCCTAAACCTAGGTGCAAAGCAAAGGCAAAACATGTCATACAAAGAAATACAGATGGCAATAGAACTATTCAAATAGCTACTCCAACAAGTGATAAGGATAGACATGAAATAACGCCTAAGGAGTATAAGATAACAAGTATTAACCTTGGACACTCATCTTGGCAGCAAGAGTTAGAGGAAATAAAAGTGAATTTAAATGCTATTGTTGCCAGAGTGCATAAATACAAGCAGAAGAAAAGAGAATTGAAAGAACAGGTTGCTACCTTGGAACATTTTATAAATTCATTAACTTTATCTAGTCAAGAACAAGTTGAACTGCCCCAACATCTGATGCTAATGTCACAAGAACAAGTAGATGCAATTGCAACAGTTCATCATAAAATGAATATGTTTGAAGAATGGAATGAGTACTGGCTAAATCAAGGAGAAGAATTTATTACATATGCAATAAGGAAATACAAGGAAGCATACCACCGTTTAGAGAAATTGAAAATATTTGAAGATGAGTGCAGACTTCGCCAGGAGCAAGTCATCGAAGAAAGGTGAAACATTGAAATTTTCATGCAATCAAATATCCAAGAGTTAATATAGGGTGATGTAATATCAGAACCTGAACTTCCATTGCAAGAAAAATGGAAGAAATAGTTGAAATGGGAAGGTGACATGTTAATACAATGTATCGAAGGATTTGAAAAGGTCGCCATAGAATGCAAAAAATTGATTGGTGAAAATCAAGAATTTATTGAAATATTAGCACATCAAGGTTTTGGTTCCCAAACATTAGGACAAGAAGGAAAAGAAGCTAAAGCCTTTAAGGAATGGATAGAAAGAATAAATAGAGATCATGTTCAATTGCTAACGCGAGAGGTCATTGATGAGATTATACAGTGTAGAAATAATATAGCCAAGTATGAAGCAAACAAAGAGTAGAAGAATGATATCATACTCCAAGTAACTGAAGAATATATTAGGCTCAAGCTCACATGGAAAGCAATACAAGGGATTTCGAAAGAATGTATGCATCAAGTATTGAGTGCTTTCCAATAGTATCAGTTAAAGAAAGGTGAAGGAAGAATCCTAGAGCCCGAGTCATGAGTGAAAAGAGAAAGAACCAGATACTGGATACCGAAAGTGTGATGAAGTTTATTTTGTTTCAATTTTGAGTTTGCAAGTTGATCCCAGTCCTAGTAAATGTTCTTTATTCCAGTATTTTGGAAAGGAGCTGATAGCTTTGACTAATGCAAAGTGTTCGTGTTCGATTATGAATAAAATTATTGTTGCGGATGAAGTCAAAGCCTTGACTTATTCTAGAATGTTCTTGATGACAATTGGTAGATGCCACGTGTCACATTTTAATTTATTATTTTTGATTCTCTGGATAGAATTTTAAATTGAACTTTGGGGGCCTTGTTCCTATAAAAGGTCGTCTCCTCCATTTTTATTTTAAGTTCAAAATTTGTGGATGTCAGAGGAGCATAAACTTTTAAGTTTTGTTATTTTTTCCTATTTTTTGAACCATTCTGGCATAAAAATTTGTATCCACATAGGCATTAATTAATATCATAGCTTGTTAGATAGCTACCTATCTCAGTATCTTTTGTAGCTGGTTTTGTTAGTTCGGTCGAACAAGACTGTATGCTACACCATTTAAGGGTGCATACAGAACCTACTCAGTGTCCAAAAATGAAACCTCTCTTTAAAAGCTTGCACCATTTTATATGTATTTGTGAAGCAATCTAGTGAAGTATAAAGCAGTTTGCTCTATTTTAATTAATTATTTGGGGCATCCATGGAGAATAACTGGGAGAAACTTTTAATTTTCAGTATTTTTTACGTTTTTTTTAGAATAGATGTTTAAATATTTGAAATGTTCCAAAATTTAAATGAATGGAAGAAGTTTTATTGAAAATATTTTGTTTTCCATAAATTTGTTGAATGATTAATGATAAATCTACTTAAGTGATAGCAAAGAACTTGCGATGTTCATGAAATGTTATGGAAAATATTTTGGTTTCATGATGTTTGAACTTATTGTTTCAATCCAGAATTTACACCTAAAATATTCAAGAAATAACCATAGTCCCTTTGAGATTAACATCAATATCACATCAGTACCCATGAGCGAACCTAGTGCAACCATGACCTAGTTATTGGAGACTTGGAATTGAATGAAATCCAATCTCTTCCCTATAATGCAAAATTCCCTTTAGGTTGTCTTTGTTCCATATCTTTCAAGAAGGATAGGCTTTTTGTTGTCTTTTCTGTGAAGAATTTATTCGCCCTATTTGTTATGAGTAAAATCGTCGTCAAAAAACCAAAAGTGTAAAAGTGGTGGTGCATTCTTTCTTGGAAGAATATTGGTTTCATGGCTAAGCAAGAAATAGGATTCAGTTTCTTTATCCATTGTAGAAGTTGAGTATATTGTTGTAGCATCTTGTTGCACACAGGTTTTGTGGATGAAGCAAACATTGAAGGATATAGGAGTGATATGTGATGAGCCTATCCCTATCTTCTATGATAATAAAAGTGCTATAAACATTTCAAAGAATCTAGTAATGCATTCAAGAAAAAAACATAAATCTATCAGATATCATTTCTTAAGAGAGAAGGTATTGCAGAATGAAGTCAGACTGGAGTATGTGCCTACAAAGGATCAAATTGTTGATATATTTACTAAGGCTCTTCCAAAGGATGCTTTTGAGTATCTTAGGGAGAAGTTGGGGGTTACTGCCCCTCCTTCTTCAAACTAGGTGCACATGGAGGTGTATAGTCTAGTGGATCTATAGATTCTTATTTTTTTTGGACTGATGACTAAGGTCTACTCCTTAGGGGGAGTAGGAAGTATCATTGTTGTAGTACGAGGTGAATGGGTGTACTCCTAAGGGGGAGTGATCAGAGCTACATATGGCTGAAGAATATGCAAACCTTTTGTTATTTTCCATTGATGTCAAAGGGAGACAGAGAGTCATGTGAAAAACAGTGAAAGTAAAAGAAAAAGAGAATATTGCAAGGAAAAGAAAGTGCAGGAAATGCTATGTAGGTTTGTAGGAATGGAATGGATGTTGCCTTTTATTTTTTCACATCATGTGTTGCCATCAATGAAAAAGGGGGAGATTGTTGCAAGTATGAATGAGTATGGTGGTGTTTTCATTAATGTTGTCATTGATGTCAACATAGTACAGGTTATTGCAGAGAAAGGAAAAAAGTGATTGCAGGTTGTGCATGTATAGTTGAGATACTATTGAGATGTTGTAAGTACATGGAGCTATCTTTATGGTGTTGTAGGTGTGCCAATATGATGAGTTATCAAGTGTTTTCAATAAATAGTGAAGACAGAGTTGTGTATGTGTTCAAAATGTGCTCTAGTATGTGCTCCACATTTCTTTTGTTTTGATCCTATGCTTGTGCAGATCTAAAGTATTGTTTATGGGAATCTATTGGTGATATATCCTATTTTTTAGTTTTTGGTTTGATGCAGAGTGAAAGTTGTGTTCACCGGTGTGTGAACTATTTTTGCAAAGTTGTTTGTCTATGGACTGGGAGAAATGTTTCTTCTCTGTAGTCCTCCGCTGGTTTTTTTTGGTCTTGCGGATCTGGAAGAAGGCTTGTAATGATTTTATTTGTATCCCATCAAAGGTGTTTGTGGTTTGGTGCTTCGGAAGATGAGTTTCAGATTTGTGTGTGTCTATGCAATTTGGATGGATGGATGGAAGGTGTTATGTGTATTGAAATTGTTGCATTTGTTGTGGATGAATCTGAAGGAATCTAAGATGTGTTCTAGTGTTTTTGAAGCATTTTATGTGGTCCACATGTTATCTTCTCATTGTGGAAGTGTTTACTTCAAATTTCATTTGTTTTTTTAGTAGGTTTGGCTGACCTAGTGTCTACATGTCATGCGAAGGATATGTATCAATTGAGGAAGCGTGTGATTGATTTGAGACATTTTTTTGGGTCTTGGTTAAGTGTTGGTTTGGTTTTCTCTCAATCTCTTCCACTGTGGGAATGTTGAGTTGCTAGCCTAATTTTAATTTGTAAAATGAAGCATGTGTAGCTGACCTTGGAGAAAGTTTCTAAGGTTGAATATGGTATAAATACAAGTCGAGATGTTATGGATTGATGTATCAAGAATGCCACAAGTTTGAGAAGCAAGAGTGTGTGAAAGTAAACTGAGGCAACAGTACTTTAATGTGTTAGACTCCTGAATGCAGTGAGTTGATGGTGTTTTCAATCTTTTGATTAAGGCTATGGATGTGTGTAATTTTGTGTGGTGTATTTTTTTGTTATCTTTTGTATATGTGGGTAGTGAGCCTCCTTGTTGGACAGTGAGTCATATTTGTAGGCAGTGAGCCTTGTATCCAAAAAATGAGTCCTTTTTGTTAGTGAGCCTCTTTGTAATCAGTTTTGGAATTACTTTATATTTTGAGTTAATCCTCACCATGGTTTTTCCCTTATTGGGTTTTCCACGTAAATCTAGTGTCTCTTGTGTTGATATTGCTTTTTGTTATTTTCATTTCATCTTCATACTTAATAACAAAATAAAGTGGATGTGAAGTTGATAAGTTTTTTATTTTGGTGACAACTAATTCACCCCCCCTCTTAGTTGTTGTGCGCCTTTCAACACATCTTTCATTGATTTGTGATATCAAGCACTTACCACCAGCACCTTTGAGTTGACAACCATTCCCTTTTGTACTTATTCCTATAGCAATCAGGTTCTAGAGCTTCAATTTCTTATTTCACAACCATCATCCTAAAAAACTAGATTGTGTCCTCTGCTACACATTTGTCCTATATTGAGAAGATTATTTTAGAGACTGTTTACATAAAGAACATCATTTTTCTTATGCTTTCCATCAAAACTAATTGAACCCTTTCCACAAATCTTAGTAGATGTGTCATCGCCAAACTTAACAAAAGCGCAATCATATTTCTTAAGTTTAATAAACTTACTCTTATCACCTATCATATGATTTGAGCATCCATTGTCAATTATCCATTTTTTTCTCTCCTCTCTTACATGAAAGTTAGTCAACATAGTTCCTTCAATACTATGACTATGTTTTAGAGCAATTTCCTTCACACATCTTTCAAGGTTAGTAGATTTAGTTCCAACATTTAAAACCATGAACAAAAACTCATCACTTTCATCATATGGATATTCTGATTCCTCATAATATGTACCATTGTCTTCTTTAACATAATAACTCTTCTTGAAAGATTTACCTTTATGATATTTATGTTTGTCATTTGATATTTTTCCTGGACATTTTGAAGCATAATAAACTATCTTTCCACAATTGAAATACTTGAAGGGTAACTTACCTCTGTATTTTCCAGTGCCCTTTTTCAATCTTCTTACAAAATTTGCTTCCACTTCATCAAGATCATCTGGATCAGATTAATCAATCCTCTCTTTCTTCCTAACATTAAAATTAGTTTCTTTCCTTGAAGCATCTTGGTCAAACTCTCTTAATTCAAAAGTAGCTAATGCCCCAGAAAATTGATCTCTCAAATATTAATCTAGATCATGAGCTTCCTCAATAGCAAAAACTTTAGCACTGTAAGATTTAGGAAGGGTTCTCAACACCTTTTCATAATTTCACTTTCCTCCAGCTTTCCACCAAGACCATTAATGGAATTAATAATTTCATCCACCCTTAGTATGTGGCCTACAATATCTTTATCTTTTGACATCCTTAGGGTTTCAAATTTGGCTTTGAAATTCTACATCTTTTCTTGCTTGACCGTAGCATCTCCTTCATAAATGATCTTCAACTTCTCCTATACCTCTTTAGTAGTTTTGTAGCTTATCACTTTCATAAGTTCTAAATTAGAATTCCCACTCAAGATATCATTCCTCACTTTTCCATTATTTTCATAATCCTTGTGAATAAAAGGGAAATAGGGCTCCACCTTTTGGGAGATGGAATTGGACCTATTTCACACTTTAGTTCATTAAAAAACTAGATCCCTCAACCAAGTGACTCAGTTGAGGGATGGCTAGTGGGCTTCCTAGTGTAATTGGATGGGGTTTCACCATTAAATGAAGCTTCAAAAGGATAAATGCAAACACTTATGCAAACTCACTATGAAACCTAGAAACTTGAAAGCATGACATCAACTAATAAACTGAATGATAACAAAAAAGTACCTGGAGGAAAGAAGATTTCCAAAAAAGGTCTACAAACTCTAAAAATCTACTTTTTAAGGTTTATTAGGACTAATACGCCATGTTGGGTGTATGAGTACTGCTACAAGGTTTCTAAGTAGAATATGGAATCATTTGGTGAGTGATCAAGATCTATAGAAAAATGGAAAAAAGTGTTATACTAGGACTAATGCGCCAGGTTGGGTATATGAGTCATATTATTAGTGTTTGACTGATATTTTTGTAGCCTATAGTGATCTTTTGTAGCTTCCTTCATGTCCAATATTCAAGTCTAAAAGTCTGAATTCTGGTCTATAGGTGAGTTTCTGTGAAGATGACAACTTCTTGAAAAAATTTGTAACTTTTGCAACTTTTCCTTCAAAGGATCTTCAAGCTCGAATTCACCTAGATCTGCAAACACACATCAAAAGAGAAAAATTTTGTTTTGTTAGGGAATGGGGGTTTTCCTTGGCTAAACCCCATTTTGGTAATTAAACTTTGAAATGAAATAGAAAAGCATGAAGGAATGATGAATGAACAAGTGCAATGTTTCAACTCACCAAACCTTTGAAAGGAAGGTTGGAAACTTGTGTGAAGTGGCTCCAATGGATGCATATCTTGACTCTTGATTGAATTCTTGAAACTTGACTTGAATGCTTGCTTGAATCATGAAACCTACATCACAAATGTTAGCTCACAAACACACATGATGCATGAAGACTTGGACATGATGCTTGAATCTTGGATGTAGCTCCAAATGCTTGATAATTTTCTCTTGAATGCTCTTATAAACTCTTGCATGAATTCTTGAAGGCTCTTAGATTGCTTGCTAGCTAGTTAGGAGAAACTTAATGAAATGACCTTATATTTATGCTTGTTTATGCTTAATTTCTTGAAATTACAACACTACAAGTCAACATTCAAAAATTAAAATTAAGGATAATAAAATCCTACCAAGAATTTGAATTAAAATAGGTCCTAGGTTAAAGTAGAACTAATACGCCCAGTTGGGCATATGAGTCCTAGAGGCTTAAACCAGGGACACATACTTCAAGAAGTGTTATGTTTAGTGTGACATTTGAAATCAAAGCTCGAGACCTAGGGACGACCCATACGCCTAGATGGGTGTATGGGTCCTATATCCCTATATCTAGAACACGTAGCCAAAAATATTAAAATATGATTTTCCATTTATTACATGTCAAGATTATCCTTAGAAAAATCTATTTAACTAGGCTTGTGGATGCAAAATAGTACAAATTAAGGCATAAATAAGCCAAATTTTAACAAGGAGGACCCAAACAAGTGTGAAAATGTAAAGGGATACATTTTTCTATGCTACATTCAACCTACACTTTAGTGAGAGGATGACCTTGCGTCAAACTCACACTAAAGTATACAAATTCACATCAAGAGGGATCCAAGTGTACCAATTCTAGTGAGATAGGATGACAACAATAAAGAAGGTTGTGCAATCCCCCAAGATCAAGATCCTATGGAAAACCAACATAGGCACAAAGGAGCACACATGTGAATGATGTAGGAAGAAGCAAAAAGATACAAGTATACAATGTCAAAGACATAAAAAATAAAAGGGGTGGATCAAGCCTCAACAGTCTATCCAACACGATGTGGACCAAGTCTAAGTTGTTTGTCCAAAAAAAATTACAAGTGGAATACGATGTTCACTATGCAAACAAAACACACGCTCACACGAGCTAGTGGAATCTAGTATCCACTAGGTGACCCTAGAGAGGTGAGACACACACATAATTGGTATGTTCCCACACAAACAAGCAAGTGGCTATGGGAAATTCATGCCTATGGTCGGCTCCCATACATACTAACCATACCAAAACTATACCTCCTGATAACTTTGATAAGGCGCCACACAACATGAACAATGAGATTCATGAGTCAAGAAAAACTTTGTATGCTAACACCCATGAACAAACGGGATGGATCCACAGGCAAGAAAAGTGTTATGCATGGTGGCCATATAACAGTTATTATAAATTTGAAATAGTTTAAGGTACATTCAAATGGGTTTTTCTTGGTTCATGTAAGGTCTCAACCTAGGGAACATCGTTCCTAATGTCTCCAAGAGAGGACCAATTGAAGAATAGAAGATTCATGACTTAGGGAATGCACTCCATTTGGAATTTCCACTAAGAGGAATATAATATGCTAAGAGAGAGCATGCTCTTGAAGGACATCACAGACAATATCACCACAAAGAGAAAGATGCATTGCATGAAGTAAGAAGACCACATAATGAAACATGAGTTGTGATTGAAATGCAAAAGAATAATGCCAATGTATGCCCCCACTTTAAAGAAATTGCTAAACACCATACTGTGAGAAATTACTTTAAAGTAGAAAATGATAAATACTAAAAATAAAGAGGACATGAGAGCTTATTTGGAAAAACCTATTCCATGTCATATGTTTCCAATTAAAACTACATGAAAATGGGTTTCCCCCACAATGAAATAACACACAAGGGATCCACGGATTCGGGGTCAATATATCTTTGCTACAATGTTATTAGAGAGCTTGGAAATGTCATCATTCCCCAAATAATCATGGAATAGGAAGAATGACACAAAGAGAGAAAAAAATATATATATATTTTGGGACAACATGGAAGAGACCTAAATTTCTCGATGCCTTGCATCATCCCCAAACAGAAAGCACAAGAGAGAGAAAATATAAAGTTTTACGACATATAGAAGAATGTAGACAAAAATAGAGGAATGTCACAAAGAAGGAGACACATCAAAAAGATTGATATGGGAGATCACATTATGCACATGCAATCACATAAAGAAACATGAAAAAGAAAACAATGCAAAAGACTAGTAAGGCACATGCAAGTCAACCTATAGCAAGTCGCTCGAATCCCAATCTTGTTCATCATATGTAGAAGGCGGACAACTAGCCAAATGGATAATAACAAGTGTGGTACACTAGGAGCATCACCAAGATCAACACATGGTGAGTTGCCCTGTTTAGGAGGATCATCACGGTTGTTGTTGTTTAAGCTTATGGAAGAAGCAAACAATAAATTCAATTCATTATGTACTTCTTCATCAATTTTAGCAATCTCATCATCATCATCATTCAAGTTAATCACCATGGGAGGTCAAATGATAAAGTACAAAGAGAGTACTAGTCCCTATTGTGGTTATGATATAGGATCTTTTTGTTGTGGAAAAGAGGGAGACTCATCATGTATTGCTTCGTCGTAGTTTGGATGTTGATTTTTTTTGTTGTTCTCTTCGTTTAACCTTCAAGCAATAGCATGATGTCTACACTTACACTCTCTAGAATTTTTGTATCTTTAGGTATGATTCTCAAGTTGTGTTTGTGTAGGAGTAGGTTTATCAACCATAGGTTTCTTTTCTTCCCTTGCAGGAGGAACAAAAGGAAGCATGGGAGGTTGTTCAACCACTTTCTCTTTATCTTTGTAAGCTTATTTTTATCTTAGGAGGCACAATGGGATTGTTTTGGTTACCTATTGGTCATTTGTAGGAGATAGGAAAAGGATCTATCTTGGGTTGGTATTGGTTACTTGGAAGGGATTTTGGTTCATTCATGGTTTTTTCAAGAATAGGAGGCTCAATCATGGGTTGAGGCATGTTTCGAAGGGAAAATTATGCTATGTGTTTTGCCTTAAACTTTTGATAGGATTTGAAAAATAAATATTCATGAGGTTTAATAGGTCCAATAGGATCAGGCCAAAAGAAATCCAATGAGAAATTCCCATGGGAAGACATAGGATTAAAGCCACTATGGTGCACAGTAAAGATCTTATTTTCAAAGGGAAAATTTAAAGATTTATGCACAACTGACGAGATGACTTCCATAGAGCATAGAAATCGATAACCAAGCTTCACAGGGAATTGATTTGACATCGGTATGATGGAGAATGAGACATCTAATTGTTTTGGTCCAACTTTTGAAGGAAGGGTGATAGAACCTATCACAAGGAAAGAAAAACCATTATGCGCTTTTATCCATGCTTTTTTATTTATCGTATGTATCTTGATAGAGTTCATGCACAAGTAAGAATTATTCAGTGATCACATTCTCTACACAAATCGGATAAATTAATATCCCATTAGTAGGCTTGTCATTGATTTAGATGGCTATGTAAAGAGGACCATCAGGTTCCTTTCTAATTATATCTTTTGATGAGAAAGCAATTTCAAGAGGTATTTTAGTTTGGCCCTTACGAGGTTGAATTTCGATCAATCCAAACATATTATCCATAGGAATTTGTTCATTAGTATCCATGTTGTCATCATCCATGTCAACATTCATCACGTCATTCTTTGTTTCACTAGCTTTGACAAATGAAATATTATAATTTGGCATGGGGTTGGTAAAGATTTATAGGTTTTGGTTGGGAGGGGAAATGGGCTTATTACCTCAATCATTGACACCAATAATTTGAATATGATTGGAATCAATGAGGTCATGCACCATGTGTTTAATATGCTTACAATATTCCATATCATGTCCATTTTGATGATAAAAATGACAATAGTAATTTGATCTAAAGTTTTGAGGTAATGACTTAGTAGGATTAGGAACTTTAACGGGGGGTAAGGAAATCAAATTATTTTCTATAAGTTGTAACATGGTGTTATGGAGGGTATCGAGTAAGGGAGTAAATTGTCTATTTGAATCCCCAAATGCAAAAGTATTTTTCTTCTTTATAGTAGCCACTTGGGTATCAACATGTTGGGTTGGTTGAGGGGGATTTAGTTGAAGTAAGCCTTTATTTTTTTCCTGAAATTTTGGTAATTAATTTAAGTTGTGGATTTGGAATTTTTCAGGATGGCTAGAGGTGGGTTTTGTTTCACGACTACTAACTGAGTTTTGATAATCACAAAGGGCGGTACACAAGTGTACGAAGGAAGGAAATTTCATCATGCCAAGATTATCTTGCATCTTAGTTTGTAAGTTCTCAATGAACATTCGTTGAAGGTGAGGATCGAGAATCCTTATGTCGATTTGGGAATAAATCATTCGGTAGCATGAAATGAAGTCAGTAACCTTTTCATCATCCTTTTCCTTACATCTCATCAAATCAGCTAAGGTCATCTTAGTGGTTGAATGTGCACTTGGAAATGGTTGATAAAGGCCTCAATAAGTTCAATGAATGAAAGAGTTGAGTTATTCAGTAATGAGAAAAACCATTCTAAAGAGTTATCATTCAAGGACCTAGGGAAAAGCTTAGCCAAGAGCTTATCTTCAAGGACAAAATCACTACATAGAGTGGTGTAAGCATAAACATGGTTAAAAGGATCTCCTTTTCCTTCATATTTCTCAAATCTAGGAATCTCTATACCTTGTGGTATTGACATTGTTAATATCTCGAAGGATAAGGTATTGCTTTTGATATAGTATGAAGTTTGGCCATTTTGATTTTGGTTTATGGTGGAAATTTATCATTGAATGGATGAAACGTTTTGCAAGATTTTGTTAAGAATGGTGTCATTGGTTGTGTTTTGGGACGGAGGTGAATATGGTGGAGGTGTATATGTGTTTGAGGGGCAAGTGAATGGAACACTTATGGGAGGTAAAGTGGTAGGAGATATGGCATGAGATGCCACAAAGGTATAAGGATTACTAGTGGAAATACCCAAGGTAGGAAAGACATTGCGAGTAGGTTGCATCGTTGTGGTAACTTGAGGGTTGGTGTAAGTAGGAATAGAGGAAATGGTTGTAGGAGGAGGAATTTGCGTTCCTTCTTGAATTTGAGCATTGTTCAAAGTTTGAGGACAACTAGTCATTGAGGTAAGATGTTTTCCAAAAATCTGAGCTAAGTTACATGCAATCTCTATTTCCTTTTCACTTTCAATCATTCAGTGTATATTATCTATTGTAGGAATAGTGGTGTTGGAAATGTTTTTAGTACTAAAAATGTTTTGTAGATTTACCAATTCTTCATGGATTTGGATTAGGTTTTCTTCAAGGACACTAACAACCATTGTTTCAACACTTGTCATACTACTTGAAGGTAAAGAGTTGTCAACACTATGAGTGAAAGAGCTAGATAACCCAAGATCCACAATGAGTGTGTTATTGCAGGATGACATGAGTCTTGAACTACATCTCACTATAGCATTAGCAATAGGACACCAAGTTGTAAAGTTCATACAAGGGTCAATCAAGGAAGGATAATAAGATAAATGAAATGAACACAAGATAAATGATATGCTTTAATTCTAATTTGCATGTTTAAAAATGCACTTTTAATGAAATCAATTTTGAAAATATTGCCAATGACATTAATTCTTCAAACTAAAACGGTGATCTAAAGACAACAACCAAAAGCACAGATGACAAGATTTTAATGTTGTAAAATGTAGATTTAGACCTAATTAGGGACTGATATTCCCAAGTGGGCGTATGAGTCCAAATTAGGGTTTTTGATAGTTTCAGACAATGAAAAATAGAGAACACATAATACCCAAAAATTTGCAAAAAAGACCTATATAGGGACTAATACGCCCAGTTGGGCGAATGAGTCCCAATGAGGGTTTTTAAGCCTAAATCAAAAAATTCTAAGTTTATTTTAATTTTTCTAGGTTGTATTCTCAATTGATTGTTTGCAATTATAGATTTCTAATTAAATTGAATGATGTAAAATGCAAAAATGCAACCTAGATGCACTTTTCACTAATACAATATTTAGAAGTCCTAAATGCAATTCAGCAAATGAAAATATAATGCAAATTTAATGCAACCTAGATCTAGGACCACAATGTTCTCCAAATTAAAAATTCAAAAGTTCAAAGATTGGGTTTACCAAAATGAAAAAAAGGGAAATAGGGGCTCCACCTTTCAGGAGATGGAATTGAACCTATTTCACACTTTAGTTCATTATGAAACTAGATCCCTCAACCAAGTGACTCGATTGAGGGATGGCTAGTGGGGTTCCTAGTGTAACTGGATAGGGATTCACCATTAAATGAAGCTTCAAAAGGATAAATGAAAAAACTTATACAAAATCATTATGAAACTTAGAAACTTGAAAACATGACATCAACTAATAAACTAAATGATAACAAAAAATTTCCTAGAGGAAATAAGATATCCAAAAAAGGTCTAAAAACTTTGAAAATATGCTTTTTAAGGTGTACTAGGACTAATATTCCAATTTGGGTGTATGAGTCCTTCTATAGGGTTTCTAGGAAGAATCTAGAATCTTCTGATGACTGATCAAGATCTGCAGAAAGATGAAAAAAAGGGTTATACTAGGACTAATATGTCAGGTTGGGCATATGAGTCCTATTATTAGGGTTTGACAAATATTTTTGTAGCCTTTAGTGATCTTCTATAGCCTCCTTCTTGTCTAATATTTAAGTTTGAATTTTTGAATTATGGTCTATAGGTGAGTTTTTGTGAAGATGACAACTTTGTCAACTTTTGCAACTTTGCCTTCAAAGGATCTTCAAGCTCCAATTCACCTAGATCTGCAAACACACATCAAGAGAGAAAAATTTTGTTTTGTTAGGGAATGGGGGTTTTCCTTGGTCAAACCCCATTTTGGTAATTAAACCTTGAAATGAAATAGAAAATCATGAAGGAATATTGAATGAACAAATGCAATGTTACAACTCACCAAACCCTTGAAATGAAGGTTGCAAACTTGTGTGAAATGACTCCAATGGATGTGGATCTTGACTCTTTATTGAATGCTTGAAACTTGACTTGAATGCTTGCTTGAATCATGAAACCTACATCAAAAATGTTAGCTCACAAACACGCACGATGCACGAAGACTTTGACATGATGCTTGAATCTTGATTGTAGCTCCAAATGCTTGATGATTTGCTCTCGAATGCTCTTATAAACTCTTGCATGAATTCTTGAAGGCTCTTAGATTGCTTGCTAGCTAGTTAAGAGAAACTTAATGAAATTACCTTGTATTTGTACTTTTTATGGTTAATTTCCTAAAATTACAACACTACAAGCTGACATTCAAAAATTCAAATTAAGGATAATAAAAGCCCACCAAGAATTTAAAATAAAATAGGTCCTAGTTAAATTAGGATTAATATTCCCAGTTGGGCATATGAGTCCCAGATGCTTAAACCTAGGACACATACTTCAAGAAGTGTTATATTCAATGTGACATTTGAAATCAGGGCTTGAGACCTAGGGAGGACCCATATACCCAGATGGGCATATGGGTCCCAAATCCCTAAATCTGGAACATAGCCAAAAATATTAAATTATGATTTTCCTTTTATTACATGTTGATATTATCCTTAGAAAAATGCATTTCACTAGGCTTGTAGATGCAAAATAGGACCAATTAAAGCATAAATAAGCCAAATTTTAACAGGGCAGACCCAAAAAAGTGTGAAAATGTAAAGGGATACATTTTTCTATACTACACCTCGATATCATATTCACTTGTTAGAGGAGTAGTAGGCATAGTATATCCATCTTTAATTGACTTCCATACACCAAACACTAATGAGACAAGAAAGGCCTTCATCCTAACTTTCCAAAAGACATAATTTGTTCCATTGAACATAGGGACTTTGCCACCATTTTTGTGTGTCATTTGGATCTACCTCAAGTGGTTAAGATTCTTCCAAGGAACCTCTACCCTGATACCAATTGTTAGACACACAAGACAACTAAGAGGGCAGCATGAATCAATTATGCATTAAAACCTTCAAACCTCATTAATATTCAAACCCTTATTTGCATTAGCATGAATGTAAATAAATGAAACATCAACACATCAACAACCATACACAATAGAACACCAAATTTTACATGGAAAACTCTAATTAGGGAAAAACCATGGTGAGGATTAACTCACATATATATGAATATTAACACTTATTAAAAAAGGATCATTGTCGAATGGGATCACTACCCAAAGGACTCACTATCTAAAAGAAAGAAAGGATTGATGTGAAGGGCTCACTACCCATGAAGGTCACTTCTTCTCGAATAGAAGAGATTGCAATGAAACTATTACAAGGAGGTTCACTGCCTCAAAGAAACAAGAGAATTTGCCACAACAACTCTTCACCATTCACAACCTTTGGCTCATTGCCTCCAACAATTTTAGGCACACTAAAATGTAGACACCTTCTACTCACTGCTTTAGGTAGTCTTAGGTATTCATGCTCACACTCAGATCTCAACACTTGATCACACCTACATCATTTCACTACACACATCAACCCACACACTTCTCCAATAATTTACCTTACATATATACCTTCCACAACCATGAATAACCTTCTCCAAGTTGGCTTCAATGAGACGTATGCACCTCAAATGTGTAACCACCAAATAGGTCGGCACCAAACACTTATGTGGTTGAAAGAATCAAAGGTGAACCACACCAATGGCTAATTAGGACCCAAATCTAGACCAACATGCTACACCAGGCTTCCATAAACCATGAAGCACTTTCGCAAATAGTGCTAACATGCTAGGTTTCCCAAACTGACATTAATGCTACCAAGTAATCAAATTCATAACATCCTGTGGACCACGTAGAAATAACACACAACATCCTAGAATATTTTAACACCAATAGAATATTCAAACACACTGGTGCAAACACATGCAACTGAGAGATACTATCATCCTATGCCACCAATCAAACTTCCATTGAGACACAACATATGAACCAAAATTTTGGAACAGTTGAACACTAAACCATCCAAGGGAAGATAGATACAAGCATCATTAGAATATTCCCAAATCTACAAGACAAGAAACTTTAGCACAGAGAAATGCGGAGCAATTCCATTTCTCTAAGACAACACTCTTCACAAGCTAGACACTATCAAACACATCTTCTACTGTTGCATGATCCAGAACCTAAAAATTTAGATATAAAACCTTCAAATACCATTAATCATCACTTTCAAACCACACAAGAACATCTTCAAGAATGAATAATTACATAGAAAAATACATAACACTTCCTAGTCACCTTGTACTATCTTTATGCAATTTTTTTCAAAAGAACTTGGCAACCAAGTGACCCTACTGCATCGGCAACACCTGCTCAACACCACAAACACCTTCTTACCATGACCAAACAATAGGTTGAAATCAATGAAAACACTAATGACAACATAGTGCAACAAAAAAAGGAAAACAAAAGGAAATATATTAGGAAAAAGATAAACTATTGGATGAAAAATTATGATTTAGATGTGTTAGAGTAATCATGCATTAGCTAATAATTAATTACTCTTTAATTGATTATTAGTTTAATTAATTCTCATGCACTTAAGCTAAACTTAGGAGTTATTTACTAAGTTAACTAAGTTCTTTTCTATGTTAACTGAAGTGAGCTATTATTAGATCATTTTGTCTCATTGCATGTGATGTTGACACTTGTCCTAATCTAATCCCTTTACCATTTATCCTATATATAACTCAACCCTCATTGTATTATCACTCGAATATTTACTCTTCTAATCTCCCGAACTCTCAACCTTTGAGGACTCTTGTTTTCCTTGAAGTTTCTTGAGGTTCATTTTGTATATTTTTCTTTTTGAGGAATATTGCATATATTGTTTGTAGATATCTTATGTGGAAGGTTTCTTTTTTCATTGTTTGGTCTATTGGCTCGTGTTTTTCACATTTCTAACATGGTAATAGAGCTTTGATTCAATGAACCCATTCACGATTTATGAAATTTTTTTCTTCAGCAAGGGTTACAGGCTTCAAATCTGAATCCTCTTTTCTTTTTTTGCAAATTTTGGAGGTGGGTGATTTTTACATGCATTTTGGTGCAAAAAGGACCTCACCATTAGATTTAAAGTTGTTGGTAAATTCAGATTTTCCTTTTTTTTGGCTTGATTTGGATTCCTGAGGTTAGATCTATGAGGGTTTGAAGTAATTTCTTTTTTTCTAGATCTACAGGGTAGCTATGGTTTCGGAGCATTTTGGCATGAAAAGGACCTCATTGTTCAATTGAATAGACTGATTCGATGAATTTTTATATATAACTTGACCTATTTTGGTGTCAAAAGCTTCTAAGGAATTTTTTGTATAGGGGCCTATATAGCCCTTGTATGTATTTGTGTGCACGAAGTTCAAAAAAAAAAAATTATCATTTTTTTAAATGAGGTTGGTGTGTTTTTTTATTTCTATTATTAAGAAATTAAAAAAATATATCAAAAAGTTTTGTTTAAGGATGCAGGTCAATTTTTTTGGGGTGATGTAAAATTTGTAAGGGAGAATTAATTAGGGGTACCTGCAGGATACCATTCCTTGCAAGCCCCTTGTACTCTGTTGGCAGTCCTTTTAGACTGACGGCGACAACTTTCAAGTGGCCCACTGACTTCTTTAATTGTTATCTTCCCTTTTCGATGACCCTTTACTTAAGCAAACACCTTCCAAAACAACTACACTTTTTTTCGATGCATAGAGATTTCAGCAGGCATGCCTTCAAACTTTCCAGTGACCAAAAAAATTTCTAGCAGCTATTTCAAAAAAAATCAGTATTCCCTACATTTTCCTAGTGAATTTTTGCTTTTTTGGGTGATGGATTTTTTCCACCAAGGGAATATTCCTACTAATGTCAACATGATGTCATCTGTATGGATGTTGACATTAGCATGACATCACTCGTACGATTGGCTGGCAAGGGCCCCTTCAAGAGCCCTTTGTGCCCTAAAGGGGGTCTATTTTTCTTTTGGCCATAACTTGGGCATACATTGTCAATTTTTGACAAACAAGATATCATCAAAAAGCCGGTTCTACCAAATTTCTAGTGGTATGGGTCTCATCAACTATTTTTTGCTACTGGTGCATTCTATAACCTATTGAAGTCAAAGGTGTTGTTTTCAGTCCCAAACTCATAACTTTTGACCTATTTCTCCTTTTTTCATAATTCCAATGGTGTTGGAACTATCATTTAGAGTTGTTCACAGCCATCCATGCAATTTTTTAAAATTTCTCTCAAGGTACTTTTATTTAGTTTTTTGTGTTTTCACACTCTGGTGAATTACTTGGACGTCTTAGCTCCTATAAACCTTTCATTTGCATGGGATAACTTGTTTTTGGCTTGTAGTGTAGAAAAATTTACTCCTTTACATTTTCACACTTTCAGGCCTTCTTAATTAAATTGGACTTAGTTATACCTTAATAATCCCTATTTTACATCTACAAGCCTAATAAATTACATTTTCCAAAGGGGAAACCCGACAATAATTAAAATTTCCAACACATAACACTTTACCTTGAGCAATGTGTGTTCCAAGAATAGGGACTTGGGACCCATTCACCCATGGGTGAATGGGTCCACCCTAACCCTTGGAACCTAAATTTAAATTATTTTTTTGGTTGTATTTTAACATCCCTTATATTTAAATTTTAATGTCGCCTTGTTATGTTTAATTTTTGAGAAATTAAGGATACATACTTATAAATACAAGGCTATTTTTTCAATTCAAAACATCTAGCAAGAGGTGAAATTTACAAGAGAAAATAATATTGTCAAAGGCATTCAACAGCATATTTATTAGTGATTTATTGCAGCAACCAAGATCTCAAGCATCATGTCAAATTATTTTGCAATCAAGCATGTTTTTGGAGCTAACATTGTGATGCAAGTTTCAAAGATCAAGTCAAGCATTTAAACATCAATTCAAACATCAAGATCCACATCCATTAAATCCATTTCATGCAAGATAAAGATCAATGTTGCAGACTTACAAAGGTTTATTCAAGGTTTTAGTGAGTTACAACATAGCATTGTTCATTCATCATTCCTTTCATATTTCCATTATTTCAATTCAAGGTTTAATTACCCAAATGGGGTTTAACCAAGGAAAACCCCTATTCACCAAAAACAAAAAAAATCCCTCTTGTGTTTGTGTTGTAGATCTTAGGTTGAAGAAGGATTGAAGATCTCTTCAAGATCAAAATTGGAAAAGTTGTCAAAGTTGTCATCAAGCCACGAAAACTCACCTACAGATCTGATTTTTGAATTTTTGACATTGAAACCCGGATCAAATAGAAGCTACAGATTGACATCAGAGGCTCCCAAAATTTGTTTGAAAACCCTAAGCAAAGACCCATTTTCCCATGGGTGAATGAGTTCTAGATAACCTCCTGAAACTGCCTTTTGGTGACTAGTACACAATGTTCTACCCTTCTCAGATCTACAAAAAAAAAGTGTTTCTGTTAGTATTGAGCTTTAAATTGTTGTTTCAAGTTTGAATGAGCATAATTGAGTAAATTTTATATTTTTAGTTTTTCTCCCAAAAGTGTTGTTCAAGCTGATACCCTCATCCTCAAGCATAAGGAAATCAATAGATTCCCTCATTGACTTGACTCACCTAAGGGTTGTAAGTCAATCATTTGTGCAGATCTTATTTCCTAATGAAATAAAGGAAAATAGGCCCATCTATATCATTTTGGTGAACTTCCCTCTCATAATCTCTCATAACCCTCTATTTTCCATTGTTTCATGGTTGTTTTATTTATATTTCCAGTATTTTTTCCTATGTGGGTATTGTAAACATCCTTTTCATGCACATTCTCTTCTATAGACAAACTGAGATAAAGTGCCATTTTGGTGTATATGTTTTGGGGATTTTGCACATCTTATTGTACCTTTTGTATTCACACTATGATATAAAGTGCTATGGGGGGTTGATGTTTTTATTTGGTTTTCCATCACACATTTGTCAAGTGAGTGTCCCTTCTATGATAGTAGTGAATCCTAGTGATTCTTGCCTCACGTGTGTGTGCCTTAGTTTGCAAATCCTTTTATTTGTAAGTTGTTTCTCCTACATGCACGTCTTGGTTTCACATAGTTTCAGTGTACCTATTTTGGCTCTCTATTTTCAACATTACGGGTGAGTTTCTACTATTGGTGCTAATGCTTCCTTGGTTTTGCAGTTTGGAGTGATCTATGTATCTAGTTCTTTTCCCTATGTACTTTTAGATGTAGCATACATCAGCAACTAGTTACATGCATATTAGTGAGATTGATCATTTACTATATGGACACCCTTGCATTCCTATTTTTGGAGGTTCTTCATTTCAACACTATATCAATCATTATTCGACAACAGTCTATAGCTACTTCCTATTTCGCCAATGTTCTACATGTTCCTCTTTTTTAGGACATTATTTGGTTGGAGGCTTCTCAGTCCTTCACACCTTGATTTGGAGGCTTTCCAGTCCTTCACTCATCTTTCTCTCTTTTGGACAAGAGTTTTCTCCCACTATAGTTTTCTCCTTTTTCTCCAGTTGTGAGATATCTTTTGTTTTTACATGGGTACCTCACCAGGCCTTGTTTGTCAAGATTCATCATACATTATTTTTTAGGGTTTTTAGCTACTCCCTATGTTCATCTTAAGGGGGGTGTTAGAGTAATCATGCATTAGCTAATAATTAATTACTCTTTAATTGATTACTAGTCTAATGTATTCTCATGCACTTAAGCTAAACTTAGGAGTTCTTTACTAAGTTAACTAAGTGTTTTTTTTATGTTAATTGGGTGACCTATTATTAGATCATTTTGTCTCATTGCATGTGATGTTGGCACTTGTCCTAATCTAATCCCTTTACCATTTAGGGTTGCTCCTATATAGTACTCAACCCTCATTGTATTATCACTCAGAGATTTAATCTTTTGATCTCTCAAAATCTCAACCCTTAAGGACTCTTGTTTTTCTTGAAGTTTCTTAAGGTTCATTATATAACTTTTTATTTTTTAGGAATATTGCATATATTGTTTGTAGATCTCTCGTGTGGAAGGTGTCTTTGTTCATTGTTTGATCTCATGGCTCATGTTTTTCACAATTCTAATAAGATGATTATTCATCCAAGGCATTCTCCTCACCACTACACAAATGTATCATTTACATAATATAGAGAAGAAAATAAAATAGTAAGGGTGATGATAGAATTTATCTTAACTTTACCATGAACACTAACAAAAATAAATAATGGAAGAATGGCTTTGAGCAGGAAAAGGTACGGGGGGGTGTTTTTTGAAACTTCTTGAAGGTGACGAGGATGGTGAGGATGATTTGGAGGATATTTTTGTGGTTTTTTGGCCCCCTGTCAACTGGTCAGTGTCTTTGTTACTTCTTTCTTGGATATTGGGAGAGGTCTCATTCATCTCTTCCTTGCTTGGTTTGTGGTGGTTTTTCCGCTGCAATGCTAGTTGAATTCGTGTTGGTCCCTCCTCACTTGTTCTATTGTCTATCTACAAGGTGTGTCGAGGGAATTGTTGCTTGGTTTTTGGATCTAGTGCTTCTTTGCCAAGGCTTTGTTCTACTTTTGGTAGTCCCTTTTGGTGGTGTTATGATTCCTTTTTCCCTTGTCTCCACCCTTGCTTGGCGGGTTTTGTTGGATGATGGAATTTACTTCTTCTTCCCTACCTGGTAATTCAGTTGGGTTTTGGAAATATGTGCTCTATTCTTGGCCTTGGATCAGGTTGGTCTTCCTTGTACTATCCTATTTGTTGGTGTAATTAAAAGTGTTGTACCTTGTCCTAGGTCATAATTACACCTTAGTTAAGTTTACTTAGGGACCACATAGGAGGTTGTTGGAGAATTTCCACTTTTGGTGGATTTGACATGTCATTACTTTATCACTTCCACCTTTTGTGGACACATCATGCGATTATATCTCCACCTTTTGTGGTGATTCTCACATTATCACTTTTCCACCTTAGGTGGAGTGATAGCTTTTCATAGTTGTCTCATGTCATAAGATTACGACACTTGTCATAATCTTATGCCCTTCTATGTTCTCACCTTGGCTATATAACCAAGGGGTCTCCTATGTACTTTTGTACTGCTCATTACATTCTATTCTATTGACAGAATACAATTTATTCTTGTCATCTTGTTTCTATCTCTCTTATGCTTGTGCTTTCTATTAGGCCTCTATATCTTGGGTGGCTACCTTCATAGCCAATTCTTACACTGTCTGCTGCTAGATTGGATTCTATGAGAACCCTATTGCATCTCTCCTTGAAGGCCCTTGGAGTGATTTTTTTCTTGACCTCTTCCCTTCTTTTAGCGTGGGGATTTATTTATGGTTAGTCCCACTCTTGCTGGGTTTGTTGCTTGGTGGTCTCGATCTAGTTTCGAGTGTTCTTTGTCTTTCCTTTACTGTTGTGTTCTTTGGCTTTGTCAAGTTTGTGTTTATGTTTCCCCACAATCATTTCTAGGTTTATGATTGTGTTGGGGTTTTTGGGTGTATCTTGAAAACCCCTGATGAATATGATGATAGGGATCCTGATCATGATGCTCCTTCGAATGATGGCCTTTACTTCTCTATGGCAGTTGGTATGGTTGTACCTATTTTGTTGGATAGGCATTTTTTGTGAGATCCTTTGGGTCTAGTTGTTCTTGGTAGAAGAACTTTAGTTATGTGCTACTAAAAGCATTGGTCACTAGGGGTTGATGCTTTGCCCTGTGAATATTTGAACCTTTTCAAAAATCATCTTGGTCACAATGGTGATTCTAGTTGCTTATGGATAATTGGCTTTATCTTACTCAAGTTCTTTTTTCTTGGTTCTACCCATTGTTGAAGATCTACTATTTGATGGTGGTTTGGTGGGCTATGGGAAGTGCTGCTCTTCGGTGGTTGCATTTTTTATTCTGGGTTGTGGAATTTTCTATGGATTTTCATTACATTGTTAGCTACAGATTCAATTACTATAGAGGTGTTATCTTAGACTCTTTGATGGTTTTTTTGCTATATGGATCTTTGCATGTGTTTGTGGCTTGTTGTTGGTTTCTTTGGCTTGCTATGTGGTCACTCGAGGTTGTAGTTTTATTGGGTTTGAAGGTTTGTGAGGCCATCTCTTGTTTGCTTCAGGGGAGAGGGGTTTTCTTCTTGTGTGGTGTAGACTGGTTTGTGCTTGTGGATTTATTCTAGTCGTTCCCTATTGCAGATGTGTTCAATGGGGGTTGTCTTTAAAGCTCCATTGAAAATTTTATTTTTTCTCACAACCTAGGTGGGTTTGAGGTTAAAGTGTATGGTTTTTTCTCGTTCTACTATTCTTACTTCCTTCTTGTTTCCTCATTTTATGGATTTTATTAAGGTGGAGTCATATCCTTTTGAGGTGGAGTTTATCGATATGGTTGAAAGTATTGATCTTCTTCTGATGGCCCCCTTTCTGGCTTCTCTTGTGAAGGTGGAGCTATATCTTAGTGAGGTGGAGATTGGTTTGGCTAGTAGGCCTTAGTGGTGCTGCTATGGGATTTTTGTTATCTTATGCTCTGCTTTGTCGTCATACTCTTCTATTAAGGTGAACAGTTTTGGGAAGATGGAGTTGTTTTTAGGAGAATTCCCTACCTTGCTTATGATTTCCCTTTCTTGTCTTATATTGAGGTGGGGATTGATATTGGTGATGAGATATTGGATCCACATCTTGTGTTTGTGATTGTAAGTTCTTTCAGGCTCATGGCCTTCGATGCTTCTATGGCTTTGACTTAGGACTGTTGTTTGTTTTAATTTTTGTCACTCCTAATTATTTGGTGACCAGGCATTGGTTTTTAGTTTGCTGTGTTACTATGATGTTTTCATCATTTTTGCTTCTTTGTTTCGTTGGAAAAGTTTGATACTTTGGTGTTTGGTTATGTCCCTTTTCTTCACTTTGTACAAGGTTCTAGGCCCTTTCAAAACCATTCTTACCTTATCAAAAACAAAAATAAATCAAGTTCTTCTAGAAGAATTAGCAATAGTACCAAGAAAAATGGAAAAAAGTAGTAAATATTGAATAATAAATTAGAAAACAAGAACCAAATATAGTTACATAATATAACTATCACAAAAGTAGAAGAATATTTTTTTACAATTATAGTAGCAAGAGTTTCTCAATTAAAACATAGAGTAAAAACACTCCTATATTAAGAGAAGGAAGTCATATAGAAAGTAAACTAGGAAACTATGGAGGCTACACAATAAGCCTACACCTCTCTACTACAAAAAGAGAAGATATTTTTGGAATGAAAGGGGGGATAAAAATACAAGAAAGATGAACAAAAATAAACTGATAAGAGTAAGAGAAGCAACAAGAAATGCAATAAATTTACTACAAGAAAAAGAAATTTTAAAGCAAGAGGGCCACATCAATCGCCTCCGTTAACACCACTACCTTCTCCATCCTAGGAAATAAAAAATAAAATCAAGTAGTTTTTGGGAGAACAAAAATAACTACAACCACTCCCACCTCGTTTAATCTTACAACTACTAATCAAAAGCCTAGCACATATCTCACCAATATGGAGATTCCAAATAGGATGAATAAATAATCCACAACAAGGGAAGAGATACTAAAAAACAAAGTAGATATCATTGATATATTACAATATGTATTGAGCATATTGTTGGTAGCATCTCTACAACTCATCAAGGACACCTCAACTGCCTTGGGACAATAGCTTAAAAATTTCATAAATGATATGGTATAGATGTCACAAAAATGAAGTGGGAAAGAAACTTTTAGAAGATATCAAGAAGAAATAGATTGAATAGATCTAGAAGAGGTGTACCATTGCACACAAAAAGTTAAAAGTAGAAATAAAGAATATGAAAACAACACATTCAAGTTTAAATTATTTATATCAATTTTGTCTATGATGGCCTACTACAATAAAATCCTTGAAAATACATCATGAACATATTGATAAATAGACCATGTAGCAAGAATACACCTATAATATATAGAAGGATGAATATGGGAGCCAAAAAGTCGTCATTGAGACTCTTCATAGTTATTACTAACAAGTTCAAGATTAAAGGGAATGACTTAGGGGCTAAATAAATAAACTTGGGGAAGTAGTTAGCCTCTTCCTCACTCAATTTACAACCCTACTAATAGAAGACAATAAAGTCACAATACAAATTCAAATACCAAAGATAGTAGAAGATGGATAGAGAAATTTAATTTATAACACTAATAAAATAATGCTACTATAAGGGATTACACAATGGGAGAAAATATATATTCACTTACAAAGATCTACAAGCATATTCTATGTTGAAGTGCACAAGTCTTCTACAATATTGTGTTTCCAATTTTTTTAGTATGATAGATTCAAGATGTCTTGAGGGAAATACATCAATTCAAAGGGGGGGTAATCTTAGCAAGATAGAACCGACATTACAACAACAATCACCCACCATAAAAGGATTATGATAGAGAAATATCTAAAAGAAAGAAAGAATAGAATGAGACAAACTTCTTGATACTTATACTTTAGTATAAATATAGGCTCCACAAATGTAATTGCAACAATAGTAATGATAAGAAAGAAGTGAAAAATAGAAGAAGAAAGGATGCAAGGATTTGATATTGTAACATCTACGTGTTTGATAATATATATTTGGCATATCATAGATTGGATGGATTCATGTATAATGTGCTATCATGTATGCAATGGTTGTTAGCAGACTATATTTTATTAGATATATTTATTTATTTTGTCACAACCTCTTATATTTCACACTTTCTCTAACTCTCTTCTTGTCCTTAACATTGGGGTATAAATACAATATTTCAAGTACATAAACACATATCTCTGATCTATACCCATACTTGCCAACAATAACATAACCCTGTAACTTCTTTCTCAAATTTAGTTTAATATTTTATGTACTTTTATCACTCATTATTTACTACTCAAGAGCTAAACTTCATAGCTAGCTTTGGAGTAGCAACTCATGAACCAAGATGAAATAATAACTCTAAAGCTAGAATTTAAGAGCTAACTTTTTGTGGAGCTGCTTCACTCCAAAGTCAATTTTGCAAAGTAACTACTAAATGCAAACTTGAGAGCCAATTATTTATAGAAACTCTAGAAATGGAACTTGAGAGCTAGTTCTATGAAACAATTATAGAGCTAATTATGTCATACATATTTAAAGTTAGTCTTGAGTTAGAAACTCTAACTTACTAATCTTGTAAAACTACTTTAGAATTGAAATACTCTAAAATCAGATTTGAATAACTCTTCCATAAAAATTTACACATCTAATACTTAATTTATTTACAATATCATACAATTATTCTATAACCTTATCATAGGAATACAATCTAAAAATAACCTAACACTAATCCTACACTAAGGCCAACCATCACCATGACATCCAAACTAGCAATAAATCCAAACTATGTCCAAATATCTTAACAAAGAGCACCCATAGACTAATACGCCAGATTTAGTAGACCCATGTTTTGTGTGAAAATTGAACCACATACCAATCTAATATAGTGATAGCTACACCAAACGATTTATCCCAAATCCCCATATAGTTTGTTTCTCATAAGCAGCTGAAAAAGGTTAAATATTTCGCTCATAACGCCAAGCATGATCACAATTCCGTGTCACTCTCTCAAATGTGGCACCATTACAATTACACGCGTTTAGTCTTGCTAAACCAAAAGCCAAAAAATAAATAAATTGAATGATAGAAACAAAAAAACAAACAGTATGGAAAACGCTTTAATGCCCACAACTCTTGGCCTTGCACTGCAGCATCTTCTCATGCGTCGCACGAGGACCAGGAAAAAGATGACAGTGAAAAAGAAGTTAGCATGCGCTTCCTCTAACAAACCAAGAAACAGAAAAAATGCTCAAAACATTTGAACCTAATCATAAAAAGCAAATGTTTATAATATTTTAAGGAGAGCACAACCAGTGAATGTAACGTGAGACTACCTTTTTCTTTCCAACGGAAACCCCATCTTTCGGAAAAGTCCAAAACCTCTTTAATCGCCCATTTATTTGTTTAAGAGAAAGGTATCCTCACAACATTAGTTTAGGAGAAATATTTAATTAGATTCTCCAACGGCCTCATTTGGTATACAAATACTGTAAGAGCAACGAGTGCTAAGGAGAGGGCTATTCAGCAGTCTAATTTACCCCTCCGCTGTGCTCTTCAGATTTATCTGATTGTTGATAGATCACTGATTGTTCGTTCGTTGATGGCACAGCTGATGAACAACCCCACACCTGCAGATGTCAGTCATCTCCCGCATCGTAATCAAGTGGCCAGTGACAGTTTAGAGGAAGATGATCTCGGCCATTCTCTATCTAAGCAGAACAATAGCAGTAGTATCTCTGAGTTAGAGAGCAATTCCATAGAACTTTACATATGTGATGGGAATGGTTTTAGGAAGAAGATCGTTGAAGAGAAGAACGATGGGCATCATGCCAAGGCCAACAGCTCCTTCCTCCATTCAACAGTCAATATAGTTGGTATTATGATAGGTAAATGCATTTGTTCTAATTATATAGACTCTCCACGACAAATTATACTTTGATTTGTTTAGGTCAAAAATTATACTAGTTTTTTTATTGGAACATATGGACAATCAAGTTTAAACAGCATATTTTAAGCTTTGATTTGTTTAGGTGGGTCATCAAAAATTATACTGGCTTTTCCACTGGAACACATAGACAATCAAGATTAAACAGCATATTCTAAGCTTTGATTTGTTTAAGTGATTCATCGAAAATTACACTAACTTTTCTACTAGAACACATCTATTAGTGTGATGGTTCACTGAAAATTACACGAGTTTTTCCACTGAAACAAATATATTAATGTGATTTTAGATAAATCGCCTAAACAAATCAAAACAAATCAAAACTTTGTATATTGTTTAAGCCACACCCATGCAATCTTCAATTACCCTCCTTACATCAAAATAATTTCTTTTTTCATGGTTTTACTTGGATCAAAGTAGTAAACTATACAGTTTTGTTTCACCATAGCCACAAATAATACAGTTCTAAAATAGAGAACTGTCTCCAAGTCTTAATAGCTTGGGTGAATTCTCTTGTGAAAGTGCAGGGCTTGGGCAGCTATCTACTCCATACGCTCTGCAAAACGGCGGGTGGATGAGCGCCTTCCTGCTGGTAGGAATGGGAATAATATCCGCCTACACAGCGACGATAATGGGGAGGTGCCTGAAGCAAAACACGGAGCTGAGAAACTATCAAGATCTTGGAGAGCGAGCCCTGGGCAGCAAGGGCCGAATCATCGCATGCACGTTTCTTTACGTGGAAATATTTTTGGCGCTGGTGAGCTACACAATTTCATTGGGAGACAACCTGGGCACCATCTTCTCCAACACAAGCCACCTGGGGCTGTCGTGGGTGCATCTGCCAGCTTCTCGTTTTCTCACAATTATTGCAGTTGTGATGGCGATGCCGAGCCTGTGGCTCAGAGACTTGAGCTCCATATCTTTTCTTTCCTCCGGAGGAATAGTCACTTCCCTCCTGCTTTTCTTCACTGTCGGCTGGGCTGCCGCCTTTGGAGGCGTGGGGGCAAAACGTTCCATTCCCTCGCTGCGAATAAACAATATTCCGGGAATTTCTGGGCTCTATATTTTCAGCTACGCGGGTCACGTTGTTTTCCCCAACATATACAGAGCAATGAAAAATCCTTCCCAATTTTCCAAGGTATGGGTTTTCTCCTCCATCGCAGTTCCATGAGTTTTCTGATAGCATACTTTAAGTTTTAATTTGTTTAAGTCGTTTATCTGAAACAGATTCGCTTTTCAATAAGATCATTTATTAGTATGATTTCAGTTGAATCATCTAAACGAATCAAAATTCAGAGTGTGCTAATTAAACCTAAATGACTGATACTTATGGTTCCTATAATTAAAAATTTTATCATCTTGTGTGTGTTTTTTCAGGTGGTGGCAGTGAGTTTTCCTTTAATAACAGTGATTTACACAGGCTTGGCCTTCATGGGAGCAACCATGTTCGGATCAGACATAAAATCCCAGATAACTCTGAATATGCCAAGGCACCTCATTGTGACGAAAATAGCTTTATGGGCGACTGTAATAACACCAATGACGAAGTACGCATTAGAGCTAGCCCCTGTAGCAATGCAATTGGAAAGTGTCCTCCCACAGTATTTGGGGTCGAAATCACGAATGGCCATCAGGGCAACCATAGGCTCCCTTCTGCTCATCATAATCCTCATCATAGCCCTCACTTTGCCTTACTTTGGTTATGTTCTGGCACTCACAGGATCCCTTCTTAGCACATGCATCTCCATTGTTTTCCCTTGTCTTTTCTATATCAAAATATGCAGATCGTCAATAACCATACCAGGCATGGTATTAAATATAGTGTTGATAGCTCTGGGGATTTTCTTCGGTGTTGTAGGAACCATTTCTTCAGTTCAGTCATTGGTTGAGAGTGTGCGAGAATCGCACCGATAAGAAGAATAGAATTGCGAGACAGAAAAAATTATAACCTCTCGTTTATAAAAGCAAAATTTTGGAGTAAGCACAATGTCATGTTCTTTCTTTGATTTATTTCTCCTCTTACATGTCGGAATAAAAGAAGTTCTAGTTACTGTTGCCTATCATTCTACCATTTTTTTTCTCTTAAAAAGGCTACTATCCCCTCTGGATATAATAGAAAACTCTATTAAGAATACATTTTACAGCAAACTACTAAGATGGCGAAATTCTCTCGCCATGTCTTCCAATTTTTAACACTTAAAGGAACGATATTAGTGCATCTTAAAGTACGTATGTGTAACCCTATGCAAGAACAAACACTCCTAATCTCTCTTACTCTTTCTTAATGGGGATATCATTTTCTAATTGTCGTAGAAAGAAATTGAATTTTAAGGTGTATGAATAATCAGTTATTTATTTAAAGTGAAAGATTGTAGGATGAGTTTTTATGTTATTAAATTTTTATAGGTATAATTTTTTTAAAATTAATTAATTAATTAACTTGAAAGAGGTATATAAAGATTTCCAAAGAGCAATAGCTGTCATTAAAGTTCAGATAACAAAAATTCAAGGGGGTTTGTTACAGATCCATTTCGAGGGAGCCTCGTAAGAGAACATGAAAATAAAAGGATAGAAAGAACAAGAAAGAAGAATATAAATCCAAATCATGATGGAATGAAATAAGTTTTGAGATTTGGGTTGAAGAAAGAGATCCCCAATCCATAACATTCCATCTGTGACCAACATCATAAGCCCATTTAGCCAAACAATTTGCAATAGCATTTCACTCATGAGGAATATAAAGAAAAGAGATGGAATCAAAATTTTCAGCCTTGCAAAGAATTTGAGCCACATAAAGAGACAATCTCCAAGAAGATTGTGAAGTTTCCCCATTATTCAAAGGGAAACCAACACCATTGATACCATCTCACAAATAATATTTTTCTGACCCAGGTCACAAGCTTTTTCTAGAGATACTAAGATAGCTTGAAACTCCATGTGATTAATTGTAGCGATTCCCATAGCAGATGAAAAAAAGAAGTGAACTAATACATTACTATCTCTTCCAAAATAAAGCAAAATATTTTTATTAAATCATAATTATAAATTACAAATGATTATGTCAATTACAATATAAATTTTGTAAAAGCTTATACATTTTGATAATAATGTAATTGTATCATTGTGCATGATTTACAACCTTCCTTACAGTAGGAATTATAGACTTGGAAATTTTAAAAAAAGAGGTTTTAGCTTATAAGTGTGTATTTATAAGTGAAACAACGAAAAATAGGTTATGTGATATGGGGGGGATATGGGCAGGGGGGGTTCACCAAAATGATAGTAGATAGACCTATTTTCCTTTATTTCATTAGGAAATGAGATCCCCACAAAGAATTGACTAACAACCCTTAGGTGAACCAAGTCAATGTGAGAATATTTAGATTTCCTTATGACTAAAGGATGAGGGTCAAGGTCAAACAACACTTTGGGGAGAAAACTAAAAATAGAAACTTTCAGGAGCCTCTGACACAGATTTGTAGCTTCTAATTTGTCTAGATTTTAGTATTGGAAAGTCTGAAATCAAATCTATAGGTGATATTTCATGATTTGACAGTAAATTTGACAACTTTTCAATCTTGCACTTCAAAAGGTTTTCAATCCTTCTTCAACCTAAATCTGCAATCACACACACAAGAGAGAAAAATGTTTGTTTTTTGGTGAATGGGGGTTTCCCCTTGTCAAACCCCATTTTGGTAATCAAACCTTAAATTGAAATAATGAAATGAAAGAGGGAATGAACAATAAACAATGATATGTTACCACTCAACAAACCCTTGAAGAAACCTTGATAATAGAGATCTTAGAAGGTAATCAACTTGCATGAAATGGCTAAATTGGATGTGGATCTTGACACTTGAATAATGCTTTGAATGCTTGAACTTGATCTTGAAACCTACATCATAATGTTATCTCCAAAAAAATGCATGATGCAAGAAGACATTGACATAATGGATAGATCTTAAATGCTGCAATAAATCTATGTTATATCTTCTCTTGAATGCCTTTTGTTGCTCTTGAAATTCTCTTGTAAATCTTGCAAAATGCTAGGTAAAACCTAGTGAAATGACCATATATTTATTAGTATGTATCCTTAATTTCTCGAAATTCAAATATCACAAGCCGAAATTGAATTATGGATTTGGAAATGTTAAAATATTGTCAAAAACATAATTTAAATTTAGGTACAAAGGTCTATGGAGGACCCATTCGCCCATGGGCGAATGGGTCCCAGGGCCCTATTCCTAGAACACACATTATTCAATGTAAAGTGTTATGTTTAGGCATTAATTATTATCAGGTTTCCCCTTCAAAAAAATTAATTTATTAAGCTTGTAAATGAATAAAAGGGATAATTAAGGCATAGTTAAGCTCAATTTAATTAAGAGGGCCCAAATAAGTGTGAAAATGTAAAGGTGTACATTTATCAACACTAAATTAAGGAATTATTAAGTCCAATTCAAATTAGGAGGGCCCAAACAAGTGTGAAAATGTAAGGGAATACATTTTTCTACACTACATTTATCCCCCACTTTAGTGAGAGGATGACCTTGCGTCAAACTCACACTAAAATAGACAATCAAGAGAGGTCTAATTATACAATTTTTTGAAGGATAAGACAATAAAGATCAAGGAGGATGATCATGCCCCCAAGATCTAAAATCTCATGGAAAAACCAACAAAGGAAAAAAGAGACACATGCCTATGTTAAACATATATATGTATGCAACAATGACAACATACTCAACCATACAATGTCAAAGACTCAAAGGAAGAAACAAAAAGAGAAAAAGAAAAGGGGTGGATCAAGCCTCAACTATCCAATGCGATGTGGATCACGCCTCAGTTGTTTGTCCAAAAATGTTTACAAGTGGAACTTGTTTTCCACTATGCAAACAAACAATGCATGCTCACACGGGTTAGTGAAATCTATTGTCCACTAGGTGAGCCCCCAAGGTTGGCAAATGAGAGAATTTTATTAGGCTCTCATACCATACCAAATTTATACCTCTGATAACTTTAATAAGGCACCACACAATATGAACTTCGAGCTTCATAAGGCTTAGCAAGTTGCATTATGCTAAACACTTATAAACAAACAAGGCTCCACAAACAAGAAAAATGTGTTATGCTTGGTGGCCATGAAAAAGTTTGTAACTTCAAGCTTCACAAGGTTAGCAAGCAATGTTATGCTAAACACTTATGAACAAAATGAAAATAGGATAAGACATGTTTAAAGGGGTTTTGCTTAGTTCATGTAAGGTCTCCTCTTAGGGATCATCATGCCTAATGTCTCCAAGAGAGGACAAGTCTAAGATAAAAGATTCATAAATTAGAGAATGCAACGTGTAGCATCACCACTAAGAGGAAATTCATATGCCAAGAAATGTCACACTCGTGGAGGACATCAAACCCGATGAAACCACCAATAAGAAGACACATTGCAAGATATAAGAAGACCGCACAATGAAACATAATAATATAGTCCAAGATCTCCAAAAACAATATGCCCCCAATTTAAATAAATTGCTAACACCATGTTGTGAGAAATTACTTTAAAGTAGCAAATGATAAATGCTAACAAGACGTGAGAGCTTATTTGGAAAGCCCTGTGTCAAGCATATGTTTCCAAATGAAACTACATCATGAAAAGGAAGGGATTGTCCCCAAAATCACACATAAGGAATCCACGGATTTAGAGTCAGTGTATTTCTTTGCTACAATGATATTATAGAGCTCGAAAACACCATCATTCCCCAAATACTCATAGAACAAGAAGAATGACACATAAAGAGCAAAAACAAAGAAAATATTTTGGGTCAACATAGAAGAGACCTAAATGTCTCGACACCTTGTGTCATCCCCAAAAGACAAACATAAAACAAAAGAAAATATAAGAGGTTTATGACATATAGAAGAATGAAGGTACAAATAGAGGAATGAACATGAAGACAGATTAAACAGAACAATACGGAGGATCACACTACGCACATGCAATCACATAAATAACATGAAAAGAAAAAAAAAACAAGAATGGTAAGGCACATGCGAGTCAACCTATAGTGGATCGTCTACATATCCCAATCTTGTTCATCATATACGGAAGGTGCAAAACTAGCCAAAGGGACAACATCTAGTGCCAAACTACGACAATCACCAAGTTCAGCACGTGGTGAATCACTATTTTTAGGAGGATCATCTTGATTGTTATCATTTAAGCTCGTGGAAGAGGAAATCAAAAAATTTAACTCTTTATGCACTTCCTCATCAATTTTTACAATTTCATTGTCATCATCCAAGTTAATCACAATAGAAGGTCTAATGATAATATCCATAGAAGATGCTTGTTCTTGTTGTGTTCAAGATTTAAGATTTTCTTGGTTTGGCGAAGGTGGAGAATCACCATGAATTACTTGAGGTAAGTTTGGATTGTGATTTTTTGTGTTGTTCTTTGCTACTTTTTCTTGCAACGAATGAGCAATAGCATGACATCTATGCCTACGCTCTCTAGCATTTAGTTTCTTTTCATTCGATTTTCAAGTTGTGATTTTGTAGGAGCAAGTTTATCAACCATAGGTTAATTTTTTTCCTTGAAGGGAGGAACGGAAGGAACCATGGGAGGTTTTCCAACCATTTTCTCTTTAGCTTTATAAACTTTTTTGATTTTACGAGGCACAACGGAACTTATTTGGTTATCTCGTGGTCTCTTATAGGAAATAGGTGGAGGATTTGCTATGTTTTGATCTTGGTTACTTGGAAGGGCTTTTGGTTCAATCATAGTCTCATCAAGGATAGGAGCTCAATCGTGGGTTGAGGCATATTGGTAAGGGATAACTCTATTATAACGTCAAGTTCACCAGAATGAAACAACAAAAAATAGGTTATGTGATATAAGAGGGGGGGTTTCACCAAAATGATAATAGATAGACCTATTTTCCTTTATTTCATTAGGAAATTAGATCCCCACAAAGAATTTACTAATATCCATTAGGTGAACCAAGTCAATGTGAGAATATTCAGATTTCCTTATGATTGAAGGACGGGCCCGGTCAAGGTCAAACAACACTTTGGGGAGAAAAACTAAAAATAGAAAATCAACTCCAAAATGCAATCTAATACTTGAAACAACAATATTAAACTCAATATTTGTATAACCAAAAAACCAAATGCAGATTTGAGAAGGGAAGAGATGTGTTTACAATCACCAAGAGGACTTTTCTGAAGGCTAACTGGGACTCATTCGCCCATGGGAAAATGGGTCTTTGCTCAAGGTTTTTTTGCAATTTTGGGAGCCTCTAACACAAATATATAGCTTCTAATTAGTCCAAGTTTTAGTGTCAGAAAGTCAGAAATCAGATTTGTAGGTGAGATTCTTTGCTTTGACAACAACTTTAACAACTTTTCAATCTTGCACTTCAAAAGGTCTTCAATTCTTCTTCCACCTAAATCTGCAATCACACACGAAAGAGATAAAAATGTTTGTTTTTGGGTGAATGAGGGTTTGTCTTGGTCAAACCACATTTTGGTAATCAAACCTTGAATTGAAATAATAATAATAATAATAATAATAAAGGGAATGAGTAATGAACAATGTTATGTTACCACTCAACAAACCCTTGTAGAAACCTTAATAATGGAGATCTTAGAAGGTATTGAACTTGCATGAAGTGGTTGAATTGGATGTGGACCTTGACACTTGAATAATGCTTTGAATTCTTGAACTTGATCTTGAAACCTGCATCACAATGTTAGCTCCAAAAACATGCATGATGCAAGAAGACTTTGACATGATGGATAGATCTTGAATGCTAAAATAAATCTCTATTATATCTAATCTTGAATTCCTTTTTTTACTCTTGAAATGCTCTTGTAAATCTTGAAAAATGCTAGGTGCAACTTAGTGAAATGACCTTATATTTATAGGTATGTATCCTTAATTTCTCAAAATTCAAATATCACAAGACGACATTGAATTATGGATTTAAAAATGTTAAAATACCACCAAAAACATAATTTAAATTTAGGTATAAAGGTCTAGGGTGAATAGGTCCCAGCTCCCTTCTCCTGGAACACACATTGCTCAATGTAAAGTGTTATGTTTAGGAATTAATTATTGTCGAGATTCCCCTTTGAAAAATGTAATTTATTAGGATTGTAAATGAATAAAAGGGATAATTAAGGCATAATTAAGCTCAATTTAATTAAGAGGGCCCAAATAAGTGTGAAAATGTAAAGGGGTATATTTATCAACACTAAATTAAGGCAGTATTAAGTCATTTAAATTAGGAGGGCCCAAACAAGTGTGAAAATGTACGGGGATACATTTTTCTACACTATAATAATTATCTATAAAAATGTGCTATTTTAAGAAATTAAATTATAAAGTGTATGAATAATTGGATATTTATTTAAAATGAAATATTATAGGGTGAGTATTTTTTTTAAATCATCTAAGTATAATAATGTTCAATTTATCTCTTTAGAGTATTAAAAATCTTATATTCAAAAAACCTTGATCTTGGTAGCCTAACACTTTCATTTTCCAAAACAAAATAAAATATCTCTCCTATCGATGAAGAAGATATTAGGGTGTTACAAGATCCAATCGATGAGAATCATGAGGAAAACATTATTGAAAAAGAAAATACCATCATTGACACACAAAAATATCTAACCATTGATAACCTCCTTAATTGTGATGACGTTACTATAGAAGAACCCATCTTTGAATTTCATGAACATTTAGTTTTTCGCTCTCCTAAAAACTCTCCTAATAGGGAAGCTACCATGGTGCAAGCAAACAACATCATTGACACACTTCTTTCAAACAATAGTAATATGACTTCCTTAGATGAAGATGATGAAGTGAAATTAGACTCCTCTTCACTAAGAGATCATGAAACTAACAATAAATCCTTTGACATTATGAACATTAGACATCCTCTGACACCAACCACAGATGTCAAACCCATACAAGAAACAAAAAAACAAAAGAAAATTGAAGAAGCCACAAAGTTATTGGAAGATGCTTTGGAAACCTTTGATTTCATACCTATATTCATGGGAGAATACAAGATCATAAAAAAAGAATCTAAAAAGGGAAAAGATAAATCGGTAATGGTGGTACAAAATTCAAAAGCATCCACTTCAACCACTTTAGAAGAAAAGAAAAACTTTGATGAGGTTGAACAACCACTGAATCTGAAAGAAGTGAAAAAGTTTTATGCAAGAGGTTTTGAACTTATGAAGCAACTTGGGAAAGGATGTGATGTTATAGAACAAGGTATCCATGTCCCTATAAAGCCTAAAACACAAGAAATGACTAATGATCTTGGTTTTTCTCCCTCAAAAAAAAAGCCTTCATTCAATGTCAACACTATCACAAAAGATTCTTCCAAGACAACTTTAAATTTGATGCATCCAAAACTGATAGATATCTCATTAAATATGTATCAAGTTGAGACTTTGTTTACTCATCATAATAAATAACATTAGTTGCTGCTCCTTGCCATGCAATAGTTGTAGGATCATATCATACTCACTATTGCATGTTGTACATTAATTGCAAGTCATTTCCTTTTTGCAAGGAGAAGCATATCATCATCCATTTTGGGGTCACCCTTGTCCTGCACTAAGTGGGGGAAAGGGGGTTAGGAAGCCCTATCCTTGTATGTCACTTTTCATTGTCTCTTTTTGCTAGTTGATTTCCTTTCATGTACATATAAGAGCAAGCTTGGGATGTGGTTGACATGCCTTAAGTTGGCTCACATGTGGCATACTTATCTATGATGTAGTCTGATTTGGAAACATATGACTTGTCATAGGGCTTTCCAAGTTGGCTCTCATGTCTTCTTTCATGTTAGCATTTATCATTGGATAATTTAAAGAAATTGCTCACAGTAAAGGTGTAGCAACTACTTTAAAGTGGGGGCATACATAGGTGACATCTTTTGGCAAAAATTTCATGGTGTGATATTTCTTTCTCCTGGTGATGTGTCCTCTTCTTGGTGGTGTCATTAGGTTTGATGTCGCCCAAGAGTGTATGATCTATCGACATGGAATGATGTGAATGAGGCATCCCATGGGTGATGATCTAACACTTTTGGCTTTCCTCTCTTAGAGACATTAGGCACAGTGCTCCCTAAGAAGGAGGTCGTTACATGAACAAAGCAAAATCCCCTTCAACAAAATTTTTACATGAAAAAAGCATTTACAAAAAGCATTACATTTTGGTGCCTTATCAAAGTTATTAGGAGGATAACTTTGGTATGGTTAGTATGATGGGAAGTTGACACACTGACATGACTTTCTCATTATATAGTGGGAAGTCGACACACTGGCATGACTTTCTCACTAAAAAACTTCTTTGGGACAACTCACCATGTGGATGACTTGATGTTTTGTGGCCCCAGAGTGAGTGCATCTTTGTCGAAGCTTGATCCACCTCATTTTAATTTTTAATCATTTTTCTTTCCTTTAGTTATTGACATCACATGTTTGTGTATCTTGTTTTGCTACATATCACACACCTTGTGCGTGTCCTTTGGTGCTTTTGTTGGTTTGAATTAGGATCTTGGATCCTGGGGGCTTGACCGTCTCCTCGTTCTTTGTTATCCTAGACCATCTGCATTGGTACACTTGGACCCCTCTTGAATTTCTACTTTAGTGTGAGTTTGAAGCAAGTTCATCCTCTCACTAAAGTGGGGGCTAAATGGAGTCACCGAAAAAGTATCCCTTGCTTGATATGGGAATAATTAATGATAAATTGGACTTGATATTGCCTTGATCTAGTGTTATGAGGTGTTTTACACATCCACATTAGGTCTTGGGCCCTTTTTAAGCCAAATTAACTTAACTTTTCCCTAATTTAATGTTGTAAAATGTATTTATTTACATCTTCACATTAAATTTGGGAGGCTTGTAAATCAAGTGGACCTAATCTAGTGTTGTAATGTGTTTT